>OZ025302.1:65644357-66844357 GCA_964019185.1 Maratus speculifer | reverse complement strand
TCGGAGAAAAGGCGAAGTTAATGTATTTTAGCTTTTGAGAGTCGTTTATACTGTGTCGGAATAAGCGTCTTATATCCAATTGATATACAGTCGACTCTCGTTAATTCGAAATCGGATAATTCGAATCTTCGCTTAATTCGAACTAAACATGAAGTCCCGAAATTTTCAATGGCAGAATAACGTTAAAAATTTTCATTAATTCGAACTCATTCTCTCTTGACTTCGTTTAATTTGAACTAACGAGAGTTACGATGTTTCATTTTTCTTTTCTTTCTCACGGATTTCAGATCATTTGAATAACTTTCTTTCTTTGATTTTTGTGAAAATTGTTCGGAACGAGTATACATATCATACAATGCATTTGATATCCATTTTCTTAGAGCCCCGGGTGTCCATCACTGACGCTTTAAATTTTTCTTCTATCGTGCTTGTTTCTAATTTTTTAATTAGTTTATGTATTTATAAATTCTAATTTAATATTAAGTCATATTGTAACGATAACAGACATAATAAATTTAAAAAAACACTATAACATTAATTCCTTTGTAATAGTATCTTATTAAGCATGCTTTATGTCATTCTTTCCATAATTCGAACATTTCTTGTGGTCCCGACGAGTTCGAATTAACGAGAGCGAACTGTATATCTTTAAATTGAAATTTGAATGAAATACAGAGTCATAAAAAATCGAAGAATATAGAAAACAGGATTACAAATGTAGCGGCAACTCATTATCCGATCAACTTCACTCTTTATACAAAATTTGTCTTATTTTGTTGTATTTTATATCCACTCCTTAAAATAAAATATTTCAAAAAAATTTTATATACCTTTTAGCAGAACGAATATTTCGAGAGTCCGAAAAAAAAATAGTTCCAGATAATCGAGGTGACTGATATTCAATAGGATTCTTCGCATTATTACATACTAAGTGCACACCAAATTCCAAAACTCTATCTCAATTTGTTTGGGAGATAGAGCGTTTAGACACACAGACAAGCAGAAACACAGACGGACGGACAGCAATTTTTTTTTTCTAAAAGTATGTTTGTTCGGTATCTCCAGTGTCTAAAACGTCTCAATCCGTCAAGAAAAAAAAATGATTTTCAAAATGATTACATTTTTTACCTTATACTACGTATGATGGGTAAGTAAAACTAGTCGTTGGGGGCCACCGTGATGGGTAAGTATGCGTGAGAACTGCGTAAAAGAAACATCCTTATAACTCCAAAAATAATATTTTTATTAACTAACAATTAACTGCGTCGGATTAAGCGTCTCATTTCCAATTAAAATATACCTCTGAATTGAAATTTGAATGAAATACAGGGTCATGAAAAATCGAAGAATGTGGAAAACAAGATTACAAATATCTCGGCAACTAATAATCCGATCGAATTCGTTCTATATGCAAAATTTGTGTTATTTTATTGCCTTTTACGTCCATTCCTTAGAACAAAAAAATTCGAAAAATTTTATATACCTTTCATCAGAACGAATTTTTCGAGAGTCCGAAAAAAATAGTTCCGGATAATCGAGGTTGCTGATATTAAATAGGGTTCGTCCCATTCTTACATACTAACTACATACAAAATTTCAAGTCTCTATCTCAATTTGTTCGGGAGATAGAGCGTTTACAGACAGACAGACAGACAGACAGACAGACGGACGGCAAAATTTTTTTTCTAAAAATATGTTTTTCGGAATCTCCACTATCTAAAACGTGTAAATCCGTCAAAAAAAGTTTTTCGATTTTCAAAACGATTGCAAGACTTACCCTATACTACGTATGATGGGTAAGTAAAATGGTAGAAAAATAATTATCGGAAACAAATACGTTATAAACCGTGAAAAGTTTTATTGTGTTACCCCGTTCGACTTTCAACGAAATTCTGAGAAAAAAAAAAGGTATTTTAGCATTTGAGAGTCGTTTATATTGGCTTTCAACAAAAGCGTCATACTTTAACTTTGTTTTTTCAGCCAAGAAAATAGAAGAACATTTCAGCTCCAGAGAAAGCTGAAATGTTTCAAAATAGCCAGCGAAAACATTTCTATTTCCCGTGAAAGATTGTTTTATCAGTTCGTAAATGTGCGTCTCAAATATTTTAGATTCAACAACATTTCACTTAACCTTTTCAGACGAAAGGCATTTCTGCTTCAAAAGTGTTCAAATAATTAATTTGCACCGCAATTGTCGTACAAATTTATCAGGAAATAATCATAACCTCTTTCTTCGATTGTTTTTGTAATAAACACTTACTGGTGCCATTTGGAAATTTGGGAATTAAAATTAACTATTTGCAGACCTCAAACTGTGTGCCTGAAGGGGTTAACCTTTGAAACAAGTTGGGAATTGCACGTGAACTTAGCAAATGAGGTGCGTTCGTACGTTAACGAAGTTTTAAAAAATATTCAGATCTTGCTGATATAGTAGAGCGTACTTCGGATACAGTATAGTAGTCGAAATCTTTTTTGTGTTGCTGTAAATATACAGAAAGTAATTTTTATTACACCTCAGCAACGTATATCTTATTCATAAAATGTGAAATAGTTGAATATAATTAAAACACGCCCCAAACAATGTTTCCCCGTATAGCATTATGTAGTGGAATACTTTTGTGTGGTCCTGTAATTTAATGACAAAAATTCTTTGCATCACAGATTGTACAGAATGCATATTTTAGTATATATTTCATAGATTCATGCCAATTTTATTACGTTCGAATGAGTGTAACATCATTAAAATGCATTCCAAACTTTTTTTCCCATTGACCGTAACGTAATGGAATACTTTTGATTATCCCTGTAAATGATCTATCCATCCGACTTTCATAACATTTGAAATGACTCGACAAAATTACGCAATAATTATACGTTTTAAATTTCAAACGATAAAAATGCATTTGAAACTTTTTCCCCCATTGACCGTAACGTAACGGAATCCTTTTGATTGACCCTGTAATTGATCTATCCATCCGATTTTCATAAAATTTGAAATGACTCGACAAAATTATGTTATAATTATGTATTTTAAATTTCAAACGATTCGGTTGGGTAGTTTTTGCGATGTTATATGCGGACAGACGGACAAACGGACGGTCGGCCTGAGCGACAACAATAGGTGCTACGTATTTACATAATTACGAACGCACCTAAAAAAAGGAACAAGGTAAACATTATTTTTACTTTCTTCTATCTTTACAAGAAAAAAGTATTGAATTCCTGAAAATTTTCGAATTCAGGTTTTCGACGGAATGACGCGTTTTAGGGGTCGGAGATTCCTAAAAAACATGTTTTTGCAAAATGTCTATCCGTGAATCTGGCTGTTTGTGAGTCTTTCTGTCTGTATGTGAAAGAAATTTTGTGGACACTAACTCGAGAACTAATGCGCGAAATTTCACAAAACTTTAGATTCCGTTAGACCTTGATATAAATTAAATATGATTAATTTTTGGGGTTTATCGTTCTACAGTTGGCGCTACTATGCTGCATTATTTGCAATTTCCCCAATAGCCATATCTGAGGAACTGGTGCTTGGATTTTCATAACACATTATATTTAGTTAGTACTTGATATAACATGATGCGGATTACATTTTGGTGCAAATCATTCAATAGGTGGCGTTGCCATGGTTCATTATTCCAGATTGTTGCAATAGTTCTATCTGAAGAATTAATGCACGGAATTTTACAAAACTTTAGATTCTATGAGACCTTGATATAATTTAGATCTGATTAGATTTTGGTATATATCGTTCAACAGGTGGCCCTGCTATGCTGCATCATTTGCAGTTTCCACTATAGCCATATCTCAAGAAGTAGTGCATGAGTTTTCATAAAACTCTAGATTTAGTTAGTACTTAATATAACATGCTGTTGATTACGTTTTGGGGCAAATCGCTCAACAGGTGGCGCTGCCCTGGTGCATTATTCCTGATTATCGCAATAGTTCTATCTCAAGAACTATCTCGATTTCCTTAATACTGCTAGAGGTTAAACTCAATTCAAATTTTGAATATTCTTCTATATTTCTGGGGCTAGAGACTTGAAATTTGGTGTGGTGGTTACTTTTAAAATGGAAATACTTGTTATGCGCAGTTACCAAATAAATTCGAAGAAAATTTTGAAATGAGCTGCAAATACTATTAAAACGTTTTATTTATAATTCATTTGGGCTTGTTAAAACTAGAAGCTAGAAACTTGACAAGACTGTTACTAAAATACACGCAACAGAACATTTTTTCTAAAAAATTCTAAGCATAAAAGATTGCAGTAGCAAAAATTATTCTAAAATTATGATTTTTATGATACTGCTGGCGGCTAAAAACTTGAAATTTCGTATGATCGTACTTTTAAAATGTAAATCGATTTCTAAAAAAATTGAGTTTTAAAAAATGTAATAAGTAGGAAAAAGTCTAACTTACGTTAATATGTATATATATATATATATATATATAAATATATATATAATTTTTTAGGTGCGTTCGTAATTATGTAAATACGTAGCACCTATTGTTGTCGCTCAGGCCGTCCGTCTGTCCTTCTGTCTGTCCGTCCGCATATAACAACGCAAAAACTATCCAACCGAATCGTTTGAAATTTAAAATATATAATTATTACATAATTTTGTCGAGTCATTTCAAATTTTATGAAAATCGGATGGATAGATCAATTACAGGGAAAATCAAAAGGATTCCATTACATTACGGTCAATGGGGAAAAAAGTTTCAAATACATTTTAATCGTTTGAAATTTAAAACACATAATTATTACATAATTTTGTCGAGTCATTTCAAATGTTATGAAAATCGGATGCATAGATCAATTACAGGGACAATCAAAAGTATTCCGTCACATTACGATCAATGGGAAAAAATGTTTCAAATGCATTTTAATGGTGTTACACTCATTTGAACATAATATAATTGACATGAATCTATGATGTATGTACTAAAATATACATTCTGTACAATCTGGGATGCAGAGAATATTTATTATTAAATTACAGAGCCACACAAATGTATTCCACTAAATAATGTTATACGGGGAGACATTGTTTGGGCATAGGCGTAACTAGAGAATTTTTCTAGGGGGGGCCACGGCCCCAGCTATTTGATCATTTTTAAACAATAATTGTAAAAACTATTATTATTTGGAAAACAACAGTAGTGTGACAACGTTGTTTTATAGTAAACTGTTTGATAATTTCCAAACAATAATAGTATTAGTAACTAGTCGGATGTGGCAATTCCAAAACTTTCTTTTTCTGATTTATTTTAAGATTCACTTTTGCTCTCAAACGCACTAAACTGGGAAATTCTCTTATTTAGAAACTATTAGATCCCATGACTGCGATTTTTTGATAAATGCGGAAAGTATTACAAAAACTGCAGTCAAAGTCCGTCTTTTGAACCGAATTTTCCAAAGCGGGAGATCTGGGAACGTAAAAAAGGGGCAAGCTGAGAAAATAATTGTCGATAAATCAAATTCTAATGAATTCAGACAAAAATAAAGTCATACGGCATCTTATAACATATCATAAAAAATTATCTCAGCAAGTTTCATGTTTTTACTTTTAAAAATGAACCTGAAAATGTATAGGAAAATTTTGAGCTGCTGAGAGAGAAAAAACATTTTTTCGAATACACCCTTAATGCGTCAAAATTTGCTATCTCAGTGCCAAAATTAAATGGCAATTTATGATCATTGTGACAATTTTAAAGACATGAACTTTCTTCCATTAGTTCTTAAAATAAGACTATTGCGGAAATGTAAAAAAATGCAACATAAAAGCGCCCCCTGTTGGGCGATTTATACCAAAACATAATCAGCAATAATATTTATCAAGCTATACCTGAATCTGAAGTTTGGCGAAGTTCGCTGATTAGTTCTTTAAATAGAGCTATTGCTGGAATTGAGAAAAATTCCGCAATGGAGCGCCACTTATTGAGAGATTGACAACAAAACATGAACAAAACTAGTTCATTTCACGGATTTGCTGAATCTAATGTTTGAGAAAATTTCTGCACCTGAGAACCTGAGATAGAGCTATTGTTCAAATCGTGAAAAATTCAACATAGCAGTGCTACCTGTTGAGCAATTTACACCAAAGTGCAAACAACATCGATTCATGTTGAGAACTAACTGAATCTGAAGTTTAAAGGTATTATTTCTGTATATTAGTTATGGATATATAGCTGTTGCGAAAATCGTAAAAAATGCACCACAGCAGCGCACCTGTCGAGCGATTTGCACAAAAAACTAATCAGTATCAATCTATATCAAGAACTACCTGATTATAATTTTTAATTAAATTCCGTGCGATAGTTCTTGAGATAGAGCTATTGCAAAAATCGTGAAAAATGTAGCATACCAGCGCCTTCTGTTGAGCGATTTACACAGAAACCAATACAGTATCAGTTCATGTTAAGTACTGACTGATCTGAAGTTTGGTTGATATCCGTGCGTTATAGCTGTTGCGTTAATCGTAAAAAAAAGCAGCGTAGAAGCGCCATCTGTTGAGTGATTTGCAACAAAAACTAATCAGTATGAATTTGTATTAGGGACTACCTGAATATAAATTTTTATTACATTCCGTGCATGTCACATATAGACAGAGTCAGATTCACATATATACAAACAGACATTTTGTAAAAACTTGTTCTTACTAAAAACTAGGAATCTCTCATCCCTAAAACGGGTAAATCCGTCAAAAACCGGAATTCGAAAATTTTCACGAATCCAATATTTTCTTCCGTAAAGATATAAAAAAGTAAAAATAGTTTTGTTAGAACTGATAATACTCAAAGGAAAGCTCACTTGTTAATACATTCCTGAAACGTATAATCTATCAAAGAAACTAATTGGATGAAACTTTCTTCTGTCTTTAGTTGCTATCAGATTCAAAAAATTTACGAGCAACAAACTTTTCAATCGATTTTAACTCCAACTTTTTCCCGTTCAAAGAGAGTAAAAGGTTATAATTATTTGCACAAAGTTGGAGGAATAGCAAGAAAACCAATGCTACTAGTACCAGCCGTTAATATTTATCGCCTATTCCTATCAATCGCTTATCTCTGATCCGTTGAAATGCTCGATGTACAATGAAAAGTCTCGGCTAGCAGAGATTTTTTTGGAACTGCAGAAAAAAGTTGGGGGACATTGCTGTTTGCTATCACACTGGGTGTTGTGAGGATATTTCGCGAAAAGTTGGAGGAAATCAAGTTTTGGCTCAAAAATCTTTCCAAATGTTGGTGAATCTAATAGCGGCTTTATTCATCAAGTTTTCGATTCAAAACAGTGGCTGGGGGAGATAAAGTTGCTTATAAACAACACAGTCGCCATTTTTTTTAAAGAAATATATAAATTAGTTAATGAGTTATAAGCAATTTTGATTGCATGACAACCATTTTTCCTCCTTTTTGTCGCTACCATGTCGCAAATTCGTTTCAAATCATCCACTGTAAGAATCGTCTTCTGAAAGATCTTATCAAAGAATGAAGAATATTTCTCACTTACATAGCTTTTTAATCCTGAATCTAGGAAAAAAAAGTTAGAGGAAAAAATGACATAAATTAAAAAAGCGAAAAAAAAAGTGACAGAGGAAAAATGTTACTGCAAAAAAGGGACAAGGATAAAAAGTTACCGGAAAAAAAGAGTGACAAGGAATTGATTTTGGGGATTTATTGGTTAAGTGTGAAAGGGGGGTGGAGGGAGGCTCTTAATTTAGGTAAATGGGTTTTTCATGCTAAATTAACTGTTTTGGTCAATTTTTGGATATACGTTCATACTGAAAGGACGCTTGTTTGATTAGTTTTGGGAATGGACGATTAACCCCCCCCCCCTCCGTTCTAAATAAGATGAATGAGTTTTTAAGTAGAATTATTCAACGTGTGTCAAATTTTGGATATAGGTTCTTTCTGACAAGGCTTATATATAGTATTGTGGTGTCGTGTCCTCTGTTTCTCTTTATTCAGTTGGTTTATTTGTTAAGTTCATCAATAACACCTTTTTAGTTCAAGTTCTTTATTAGAACTATAGATCAATTAATAAAAACATAAATAAAACGATATTACAACTACATAGAAGCCACACTCCAATATTACATTTCGCTTAGCACATCTAAGCCACCTTACATCTATGCACTCTCTAGTAAATTAACAGAACATGTCTCTCTTCCAACTACTTCCTTCCCTCTCTACGCTCAACAATCCCATCCCTCAGCTCATTGCCACTAGACCAGTGAAATCATTTTCTAGTTCCTTGAGGTCAATTGCAGCTATTCTTCTCAGTTTTAGAATGAAGATACTTTCACCCTTTTCACAATGGAATTTCGCTATCTATCTTCTGCCCAGATTAAAGTTGTTAGTACGTCGTCGCAGTATATAATGCCCGAAGAATTTGTGGAATTTAATGGTAAAGTATAAAAGAGGAACGAGGGATAACCTCTCTTAAGTTAAATAAATGGCTTTTTACGCAGAATTATTCGATTTGTTTAAAAATTTGAATGTAGGTTCATTATGATAAGGGGTAACCCTGAATAGTTATGGGGTTCTTTTGCTAATTAAAAAGTGGAAGGACGGACGATTATTCCCACCTTAAATTTGATAAATTGTTTTTATGCACAAATATCCGATGTATTTCAAATTTTAGATATAGGTTCTTTCTAATAAAATAAAATCCCTGAATAGTTTTAAGGGTTTGTATACATATCCTCAATAGCTGTTTGCATTTAAAACTATGGTTTATGTTTCTGCATAGCATTTTTCAGTATTCTATAAATATCCTAACAAAGAAAAAAAAATATCCTTTTTTTATTAAAATCATTTTTTTTAATTCAAATTTGTTTTTTTTTAATTTTTTAAGCTTTCAAATACTGAAGATCTATCAAGAACTACAGGTTTCTAAACAATTAACTTTCTAATTACTAACATAAGCTATTAATAAAAAACTATTATTATTATTATTACTATTACAAATTAATGAATTCACTAGTTCATTCGTTCGTGACACATAACATAGTTTATACATTAAAATTTTCTAACATATATATTTTTAAATGTTTTATATTGTATTTTGTGATGTGTAATATGGGACATTTATTAGTAAAAATCCAGTTTTAAATGATAAATATTCGGCGTAAATTAAAATGACAATTACAACAAATGATTTAGGATATTACTTTTTTCGCAAGTAAAAATAAATAAATAAATAAATAAATAAATAAGCCAGTTTTAAATGCAAAATGAATTGTAATAATTATAAGGAAAAAGGTAAAATGTGTTATGTTTTCTGGCGTAATTGTTTTCAATCATTAAATTAAAAAATAAAGAAAATTTCTTTTTATTTGTTATTTGCGTTCGATTGCATTCAACTCGCTTTTTAATAATTTACTTGGGCATTTTTGGGGCAAACTTTTACCGAAAAATCCCCTGATCGTCAAATTTCCTATGAGACTAGCCGCCCGCGACATGTACCGGACATCCAAAATTTGAAGCAAATCTGATAATTCTGTGTAAAAAGCCATTTTTTTTTATTTAAGGGGGATTATCCTCTGTTTCTCCCTCTATACTTATCTATTAAATCCTTGAAACTATTCAGAGATTCACCTTATCAGAAAGAATCGATATTTAAAATTTGAAATACAGTCGACTCTCGTTAATTCGAACTCGTCGGGACCACAAGAAATGTTCGAATTATCCGAAATTCAAATTATGAAAAGCATGGAATTAAAACATGCTTAATATGGTACTATTACAAACGAATTAATGCTATAATATTTTTTTTAGGTTTCTTTCGTTTATTATCATTAGAATATGACTTAATATTAAATTAAAACATATAAATACATAAATTAATTAAAGAATTAGAAACAAGCCCAATTGAAGAAAAATTTGAAGCGTCACCGATGGACAGACTAGGTACTGGGAGTGGACTGAGGGTGGTATCCACTAAGAAAGTGGATATCAAATGCTTTGGATTATATGCATACTCGTCCGGAACAATTTTCACAAAAATCAAAGAAAGAAAATTATTCAAATGATCTGAAATCCGCCAGAAAGAAAAGAAAAATGAAAAATCGGAATTCTCGTTAGTTCGAATTAAACGAAGTCAAGAGAAAATGAGTTCGAATTAATGAAAAATTTTAACGTTATTCTGCCATTGAAAATTTCGGGACTTCATGTTTAGTTCGAATTAAGCGAAGATTCGAATTATCCGATTTCGAATTAACGAGAGTCAACTGTACATCGGATAATTGTGAATGAAAACTGACTTATCGAATTTGAGGGGGAAATAATTGCTTGCTCCCTCCTCATTTTAATAAGCATAAGAGCCCCCATAACTAATTAGAAATACGTCTTATCATAATAAACCTATGACTAAAATTCGAGGTAAATCGGATAATTCTGCGTAAAAAGGCATTTATTTAACTAAGAGGGATTACTCCCCGTTCCTCCCTCTTTACACTTAGCCATTGAACCTTTAAAACTATTCAGGGATTTACCTTATCAGAAAGAACCTATATTTAAAATTTAAAATACATCGAATAGTTCTGGATAAAAACCGATTTATCTAATTTGAGAAAGGGGGTAATTACCCGTCCCCCCTTTATAATAAGCAAAAGAACCCCATAACTAATCAGAGATACGTCATATCGTTATGAACCTATGTCCAGAATTCCAAGCAAATCGGATAATTCTGCGTAAAAAACTATCAATTTAATTTAAAAGAGGCTACCCCCGTCTCCTTTTTTTTTAACAATTAAACTCCCAAAACACTTCAGGCTTTATAATATACTGTGTATAATCCTTATCAGAAAGAACCTATATAAAAAAAAAGGCACGTTGTATAATTCTGCTTAAAAATCCGTTTATCTAATTTAGGTCGGATGGGGTTGGGGGGGGGGGTAATCATATGTCCAAAAATTGAACTAAAGCGGCAACTTCAGCATGAAAAACATATTTACCTAAATTAAGAGCCTCTCCCCCATCCCCTCTATATACTTAACTAATGAATCCCCAAAATCAATTCCTTGTCACTTTTTTTTTTTTTTTTTTTTTTTCCGGTAATTTTTTTTTCCGAGTCATTTTTTTCCGCTTTTGTAGTTTATGTTACTTTATCGGTCACTTTTTTCCCGTTTACCCACTTGCCTATTTCGTGCGTTTTTTAAAAAAGAATTAATAAAACAAGTTGGAAATTGCACATGAAGCCTAGCAAATGGAATCTAGGAAAAAAAGTGACCGGAAAAAAAGTTATCGGAAAAAAGTGACATAAACTACAAAAGTGGAAAAAAGTGACGCGGAAAAAAAGTGACCGGAAAAAAAGTGACAAGGAAAAAAAGTTACCGGGAAAAAAGTGACAAAGAATTGATTTTGGGGATTTATTATTGGTTTTGGGGATTCATTGGTTAAGTATGAAAGGGGGATCGGGGGGGGGGCTCATAGTTTAGGTAAATGGGTTTTTCATGCTGAATTAACTGTTTTGGTTCAATTTTTGGATATACGTTCATCCGGAATAGACGCTTGCCTGATTAGTTTTGGGAAGGGACGATTACCCCCCCCCCCCATCCGTCCTCAATTAGATGAATGGGTTTTTATGTAGAATTGTCCAACGTGTGTCAAATTTGCATATAGGTTCTTTTCGATAAGGCTTATATATAGTATGTAATGCCTGAAGAAATTTAGGAGTTCTAATGGTTAAGTATAGAGGGGGAACGGGGGATAACCTTTCTTAAATTAAATTAATAACTTTTTACGCATAATTATCCGATTTGCTTAGAATTTTGGACATAGGTTCATTATGATAAGACGTTTTCTCTGATTAGTTATGGGGTTCTTCTGCTAATTATAAAGGGGGGCGAGCAATTACCTCCCCCTTAAACTAGATAAAAGGTTTGTATGCAGAATTATCCCATGTATTTCAAATTTTAAATATAGGTTCTTTCTGATAAGGTGGATCTCTGAATAGTTTTAAGGATTTTATATCTAAGTATAGAAGGGGAATAGAATATAACCCACCTTAAATTAAATTACTTTTTACGCAGAATTATCGGATTTGCTTTAAATTTTGGATTATAGATTCATTATGAGAAGGCGTATCTTTGATTACATATGGGGCTATTTTGCCAATTAAAAATTGGGACGGGTGATTATTCCCCCCCCCCCCCCCTTAAATTAGACAAATTGTTTTTTATGCTCACTTATCCGATATATGTCATATTCTGGATATATGTTTTTTCTCATAAAGTGAATCCCGAAATAATTTTAAAGGTTTAATGACTAAGTAAACAGTGAGAGAACGGACGATACCCCCCCCCCCCCCTTAAATTAATAAATGGCTTTTTACGCAGAAATATCTGATTTGATTCAATTTTGTTTGTGCGTTCATTATGATAAGGCGAAGCCCTGATTAATTGTGGGTTATCCCCCATTCATCGCTCTATACTTAGCCATTAAACCCTTAAAACTATTCAGGGATTCACTTTATCAGGAAGAACCTATATCCAAAATTTGAAATATGTTGAATAGTTGTAAAAGAAAAAAAAACAAACAATTTATTTTATTTAAAGAGTGGAGGATTAATCGCCCGCTTCCCCTATTTAATTAGCAAAAGAACCCCATAATTAATCAGAGATGCGCCTTCTTATAATGAATATACATCCAAAATTGAAGCAGATCGGATGATTCTGCGTAAAATCCATTTATTTAATTTAAGGGGGTTTATCCCCCGTTCCCTCTCTATACATAGCCATTAAACCCTTATAACTATTCAGGAATTCACTTTATGAGAAAGATCCTATATCCAAAATTTGAAATACATCGGATAACTGTGCATATTTTTTTAAATCTAATTTAAGGTGGGGATAGTAATCACCCGCCGTCCTTTTTAATTACCAATAGAACCCCATAACTAATCAGAAATACGTCTTATCATAATGAACCCATGTCCAAAATTCGAAGCAAATCGGATAATTCTGCATAAAAAGCCATTTAATTAATTTAAGAGGGGTTTCCCCCACCTCCTCTTTATACTTAGCCATTAAATCCTTAAAACTATTCCGGAATTCACCTTACCAGAAAGAACTTACATTTAAAATTGAAATACATGGGATAATTCTGCATAAAAACCTATTTATCTAGTTTGAGGGGAGATAATTGCTCGTCCCCCCCTCCTTTATAGTAAGCAGAAGAACCCATAACTAATCTAAGATACATCTTATCATAATGAACTTATGTCCAAAATTTTAAGCAAATCGGATAATTCTGCGTAAAAAGCCATTAATTTAATTTAAGAAAGGTTATCCCCCGTTCCCCTCTATACTTAACCCTTAAACTCCTAGACTCTCTTCAGACATTTTATACTATGCATAAGCCTTATCGAAAAGATCCTATATGCAAATTTGACACACGTTGGATAATTCTGCGTAAAAACCCATTCACCTAATTGAGGACGAATGGGGGGGAGGTTAATCGTCCCTTCCCAAAACTAATCAGGCAAGCGTCTTTTCAGTATGAACGTATATCCAAAAATTGAACCAAAACAGTTAATTCAGCATGAAAAACTTATTTACCTAAATTTTGTGCCCCCCCCCCGATCCCCCCAAAATCAATAATAAATCCCCAAAATCAATTCCTTGTCACTTTTTTTCCGGTAAATTTTTTTCCTTGTCACTTTTTTCCGGTAACTTTTTTCCGCTTTTGTAGTTTATGTCACTTTTTTCCAATAACTTTTTTTCCGTTTACCAGCAAATGAGGTGCATTCGTACGATAACGAAGTTTTAAAAATATTCAGATCTTGCTGTTATAGTAGACAGTACTTCGGATATAGTATAGTAATCAATTTTTTTTTTTTTTTTTTTTTTTTTTTTTTTTTTTTTTTGTGCTTTTGTAAATATATATGGACATACAACTTTTATTACACCTCAGCAATGTATGCCATATTCATAAAAGTGAAATAGATGAATATAATTAAAACACGCCCCAAACAATAAATCCTCGTATATCATTATGTAGGAGAATATTTTTGAGTGGCCGTGTAAATTAATAATATACATTTTTTGTAGCATAGATTGTAAAGACGGATGGACTGATAGACTGAACGACGAATATAAGTGCTAGTTTTTTATATAATTACGGACGCACTTAAAATTATTCAGCTCTTGATGTAATAGTATACAGTATTTCAGATACAGTATATTAGCCAAAATCTTTTGTGTGACCCTGTAAATTTCTTTTATAGAGAAAATAACTTGTAACAGTATTCAGTAACATATATCAATCTCATAAAATTTTAAATAGTTTATTACAATTAAAATGTTCACCAAACAATAAAAGTGAGGGGGAGTCTCCCTACACCATTATGTAATGGAATACTTTTGTCTGGCCTTGTAAATCAATATCAAATGTTCTTTGCACCACAGATTATGCAAAATACATATTATAATATGTACTCATTAGATGCCTATCAATTTTATTGTGTTCGAATGAGTGTAACATCATTAAAATGCATTCGAAACTTTTCCCCATTGACCGTAATATAACAGAATACTTTTGATTGTACCTGTAATTAATCTATCCATCCGATTTTCATAAAATTTGAAATGACTTGACAAAATTATGTAACAATTATATATTTTAAATTTCAAACGATTAATATGTATTTGAAACTTCTTTCCCCAGTGACCGTAATGTAACGGAATACTTTTGATTGTCCCTGTAATTGATCTATGCATCGGATTTTAATAATTATGCATTTTAAATTTCAAACGATTCGGTTGGGTAGTTTTTGTATTGTTATATGCGGACGGATGGACAGAAGGACAAACAGACTGAACGACAACAATAGGTGCTACGTATTTACATAATTACGAACGCATCTAAAAATTTTTTGAAAATAGTCCCTTTGGATTTGAAAACAAACTCAATAAAAGGATAATATACTAAAACTGTAACGTTTAAGTAAATATCTTTCGAGAAACTTAAATATAAATGAATTATATACTTTTCAAACATACCTTGATTTAATGAATGCTTGAAGGAATTCAAAGATTAAAAAAAAAATGATCTCATATACCAACTCTTTCATAATTTTTTTCTCTGAAGAGGATTTAATGTTAGTCATAGCGAAACGCACAATAAAAAGGGGGAAAAAACACCTTAGCACTACAGCAACTAACAACAGAAGCATGCGAGCATGTGTTTTTGTGTTTTTCCTGGAATTTGAGAGTTCAGCCCCGTTTCCAAAAAAAGAGCAAGAAACAGGTGTAACTAATTAAGACCCCCCCCCCCCAATGTTGCAGTATTGAAAAACCCGAGACAGTGACAGGAAATGACCATTTCTTTTAGCCTTCGACTGATTTCTAATCGTACAAATGAATGCAGTCCTCTTTCAAAAGGAGTGACCGGTTTTGTTAAAAGCTGATACTGTTACCATATGCTGTTGGGGGTGATCGATAAGTAAGAAATAATTGTAAAAAAGCGAGAAAAGAGACTAAGTCTGAAAAATATAGACTTAAGACAAATGCAAAAAATAGACAGTTTAGCGTCCCACTCTGAGACATGTATAATCTCGCGAAAAAATAAAATTTTTGCGTTCTAAGATTACCACAAGAGTTTAAAATTCTAGGGGGAGCCGTGGGTTGTCTGGGGTGGGCCCGGCCCACCCGGCCCCCCCGCTAGTTACGCCTATGTGTTTGGGGCGTGCTTTAATCATATTAAACTACTTCACATTTTATGAATAAGATATACGTTAATGAAGTATAATAAAAATTACTCCCTGCATATTTACAGGAACACAAAGATTTCGACCACTATTCTGTATCCAAAGTACGCTCTACTATACCAGCAAGATCTGAATATTTTAAAACTTAAAGTACGAACGCACCTCATTTGCTACGCTTCACGTGCAATTTCCAACTTTTTTTTTAAAGATGTATCATCTGAATTTTTGTACAAAATCTCGAAAAATCTTTTATTTAATGTATAATATGAACACTCATGATTATTTAAATTAAAATGTATCACTTGAATTTTTGAATAAGATTCCGAAATAAGGTTAATATAAGATGATTTATGTGAATAATGATACATCATTTCAATTAAGATGTATCATATGAATTTTGAAATAAGAACCAAAGAATTTTATTTAAACAGTATAATTTAAATAAAGATATATCATTTCAATATTTTAATAAGACCCAAAGCTGATTAATTTAAGATGTACTTTGAATGAGATACAAAAAAGCTTTCGATATGTATAATTACAATCAGGAATGTAGTGGAGGGTATACGGGGGTATACACCGTATACCTTCTGGATTTTTTAAAGGAACTCCGTAGACCCTCTGATTGTCAAGAAAACTATAATATATATATACTCTAAAGTATACCACGTGGGGTATATCTTCTGCTTAGAGATTATACTCTGTGGTTTTTTTTTTTTTTTACGTCTGCACCACTCATTACAATTACGATATAACCTTTGAAGTTTTGACTCATTTCCAAAAAAAAATTTTCATTTAATATGTATCATTTTATAAAGAAATGTCATTTAAACTAAGATGTATTATTTGAATTTTTGAAAACAATATATAAAAGGTTGCACTTGATGCATAATTCGAATAAAATGCACCATTTCAATTAAAATTTATCATTTGAGTTTTTGAATAAGATGTAAAAAAGGTATTTGTTTAAGATGTAGGGTCAGGTGGGGTAATAATGACCACCCCTATAATGGAGAAAATTGTGTGTGGTAAAATTTTATTTATCATTTTTATAAAAATTAACCTCACAATGTATTTTTCATTTTACACATTATTTATCACTTTTGATATCTGTTCGGTCCTTGTGCGCATGCCGATCGAGCTCCGTAGTTCTGAGGTCATGTGACTGAGTTAAGCTGCCATTGAGGCACGTTGTGTTTATTTTGTCAGCGGGTCTTATCCCCCTATGTTTTATAAATCTAACAGCGTGTTTTATCCCCAATTGTTCAAATATTTCCCATATAATGTTTACGAACATCATTTAATTACCCCAAAAAGCCAACTTATCTACATCTTTGTTTCGATTGGTGTTCTTAGTGCTGTGGACTGTTATTTATGTGTATTGTAAATATGTGATATAAACCACATGAAAAAGAAAGCAAGCTTGCCTTCAAACTTTATTATACACATACAGTCTTCAATACTAATATCTAAATATCAATTTGAAAAAAAAAAAATCTACCAAAATACGTAATAAATGAATTTTTCCGTTTAGAGTTTTATTGGTCATAATTTCCCCAAAATTTTGTGATTATGAGTTTTTGATAGGTAATTATAACCATCCTTTTAACTTAAAAATAAAAGGGCTATGAGAATTAAAATTTTTAAGAAATGTTTTTAAATGTTCAATGTTACTTCCAGTGTACTAAAAACACCCCTTTTCCAAATAGAAACAAGTAACAAAAAATAAATAAAATATTTTGAAATGTAAAAAGTGGTCATAAATATATCTCCTGACCCTATAATTTGAATAACGATGCCTTAATTCAATTAAGTTGTATTATTAGATTTTTGAAATTTCATTTAAAATTTGTTTAGAATGGGTCTAGGAATATGAATTTTTAATCCATGGCGTACGTAATATGACTCTATTATTACGCAAGCCATGTTTTGAATATCATAAAAGTAATGTTATTATTATTTTTTTAATATAAAATTTATTTATAAGTCTAAAATTATAGTCTTTAAAAATATCATTTTCCAAATAATCGTTGTAATTTTTTGAATAGCAACATTTTTTTTAATTTAGAATTAAAAAAAAATTATTATTAATTCATTAATAATACTTAAATCTTTGTAGTTGAATTTGAGATTATTCTGTAAAAATGGAAGATAAACAATAGAGTGCGAGTTTAATTCGCTTACAGACGATTTTGTGCATTAAATATATTATTTGATAATGTGGCTTTGCCCTACATAAATATATTTTTACAATTTGTTATCTAGGTTTTCACAGTCGATAGAGCATAAGTACGCCGTCCATGTCTTTATGTATTACTCAAGCCGTCCCTATCTTTAAGGGTTAATATCTCGGCTAATTACCAACAATTTTTTAAAAAAATCCTTTCCAACAATACTTTTATGCTTCTGCTATGATAAGTACCTCCAACGTTCCTCAACACATTTGCTCAATTCCCACAAATGAAAATTTGTGTGTAACATAAAAATGTACTTTTTTCAAAAACTATGCGAACTAGAGTAATCACTATAGTTTTCCTGCAAAGTTTAAAGTAATATCGCCACTGTCATCGTCATGGTATCTTGGATCTTTTTTTCTTAGGATTTTAGAACATTTATAACTAAAATACATTGTTATTCCATTTGAAATTACACTGTAAACTAGTCGGATGTGGCAATCTCAAAACTTTCTTCTGTCTCACACACACACGTTAATACTTCCAGAAAAATGAAACCTAGCAGCTTCATTAGTTAGGTAATTTAAAACAGAATTTAATCTGCTACAACTTACTTCAAGTTCTAACTGAATTTGAAATTTGATAAAAATCCGCATATGAAATAAAATTATCAAAAAAAAAAAAAAAAAAAAACTGAATAGAAGAGCTACTTGTTATGCCATGTACTCTAAAAACGAAAGAATATCACTTTATATAAGAGACTAACTGAATTTGAATTTTGATGAAAATCCGTTCATTGGTTCCTGAGATAGAGCTACTGCGATAACCATGAATAATAATACGCAGCAGCGTCACCTGTTTACAGCGAAAATTACAGAGTACTAATTTATATCAGGGACTTACTTAATGTGAAATTTGATGAAAATTAGCGCATTAGTTTCTGAGATAGAGCTATTCTAATAATCATGAATAATACTGCATAGCAGAGCCACCTGTTGTGTGATTTACACCAAAACATTATGAGAACCATATTAGATCAAAGACTAACGGAATCTGAAGTTTTATGAAAATCCGTTGATTAATTTTTCAGATATAGCTATTGTGAAAATAGTGAAGAAAACAACATTTTAGTGCTACCTGTTAGGAGATAGAAATCAAAAACTTATCAGATCCAGTTTATATCAAGGTCTAACTGAATCTAAAGTTTTATGAAATTCCGTGCATTAGTTCATGAGATAGAAGGCCCACAAAGTGTATGTCACATACAGACAGCGATATTGCTCACAGAGGACATTTTGTAAACTTTTTTTTAAAATCTCTGACCCCTGAAACGTGTAAATCCGTCAAAAACCGTATTTTGAGAATTTTCATGAATTCAATACTTTTTTCTTATAAAGATACAAGAAAGTAAAAAAGAAAAATAAACAGTCAAGTGGAATGTTACTTACATACACAGGATTTCATCCAATAAATATATTAATTAGTAATCAGGCATTGCACTGTATAAATATATCGCTACAAATTGTTATCTAGGCTTTGAAAGACGATGGAGCATATAGTACGCCGTCCGTGCTTTTATGTTTGTCCAAACCATCCGTGTCTTTAAAGGTTAATATCTCGGCTAATTACCAACATTTTTTTTTCAAAAATCCTTATAAACAATGCTTTTATACTTTTGCTACAATAGGTACCTCCAACACATTTGCTCAATGCCCAAAAATGAAAATTTGTGTGTAACAGAAAAATGTACTTTTCTCAATAACTATACGATCTAAAGTAATCGCTTTAGTTTTTCTGCAATGTTTAAAGTAATATCGTCATGGTTTAATGTAATATAGTCACTTTCATCGTCGAGGTGTCAAGGATCTCATTTTGGTTACCCGTCACTGCAGTACCTGCTCGACTTACCCTCAGGATAACCACCTTGATGACGCTCATAACGACCGCTAATTATCTAAAAACCTCTTTACCTCCCATAACGTATGTCACAACCCTGGATTTGTGGGTCGGACTTTGCACACTTTTCGTGTTTGCCTCGTTGATTTTGTATCCAGTGTCTTACTGCAGAGCAGGGTTGGAAAAAAACCTGGTTTTTTCGAAACCCCCTAAAATTAAATTATTTTTTTTTTAAATTATTTTTTTGGCATTGGATAGCTGAGATTGATCTGGATACACGCCGTTTTTTACTTTTTCGATTTTGGTTGCAGATTATTTTTATGAAGGTGTTTTCCTTTTTCGAGCCGGTTTCAAAAATGAAAGCGCCCTCATTAAAAATATCTGTAAACAAACTGAAAAAAGTAAAAAACGGCCTGCATTCAGATCCATCTTAGTTATCCAACGCCAAAAATATTTAAAAATATTGAAATGCAACCGAGATATCTGAATAAATTTCTTCCATGTGAGTAGAATTGGAGAACGGGTCTTTTCACTCGACTGAAGTAGCCTCTTAAAAGTTCCGTCAGTTGTATTTTTGACATTGTGTGTATTATATTATTAAATACTTTGTGTCTGTTTATTCAAAGAATTATATTTCTTTTTTCAATAAAATAAATTTGTGTGTTTTATAATAAAATTTGGGATGCTTACAATAAATAAATTTTTTCATGATAAAATAAAAGTAACATGCTCGCCAAGCCTAATATGGGTATTCAAAAGCAAAGTTGCCTCGTCAGAACAGCGCCACAAAAATATGCCTCTACCGACTCGTTTGCGAAATCTGATGCATTTTTTTTTTTTTTTTTTTTTTTCATACAAAAAGGAAAAGCAATTTTACACTATGAAATTTCCCCAAATAAAAGTATGGCACAGATGTCATATACGCACTACATTTGCGGGAGGGCAACAAAATGGCGATTTTATGCCTCATATGGTAACCCGGTCATTGTTGTTTATTTACTTTATATTTTCTTTCATAAATTGATATAAATTGTTTTGTGTTATAGTTATTAATTAAACTTTTGTAGTTTATTGTTATTTCCTTTTTAAAATAATTGCAAATAATATATATATATAACTGATATTTGATAACGAAGTTTTTGCCAAACAGGCGTCAGAAAAAATAATCGCGCCAACGTGGTGCGTATATGATATCTGTGCTAAAAATATTACAAATAAAAAATACAGTATATTAAATAAATATTTTAGATGGAAAATTTAGTTATCGCTAAGTTGTCAACAAAAATTCAAATGCACAAAAAAAAAACCCTCTATTAATCTTTAAATGTGACTTCAACTATATTTCTTATTCATTCAACTATATAATCTAATTTAATATAGATTTGAAAATAATTACAATTGAATTCTAAATGAATTTAAACTTCATAAATAAAATTAATGTAAATGACAAATAATCAATGTTATGGAATAAAGCACAAATTATTTAAGATTGTATTCTTAAAAACAAATCTTAAAGAGTTTTAATAAAAAAATTTAATTTTACTAAAGAAAGGTGTTATAATAAAAATAAATGACATTGACATGTTTCGTAATCGTCAAATAAACTCCATAATCATAATATAAATTACAGTAGAGCGCCGATTATCCGAACACGTCGGGACCGACTCTAGTTCGGATAAGCAAAAGTTCAGATAATTGGACAGACAATTTAAAGGATATCCCTATCTATACAAAAACCTTCACACTTTATCCAGGCTTAGGACTGGCAACACTGTTAGTGCTGGCGTGTTTAAAAATGTTTTTTTTTTTGCCTTTTTTTCATTTTTTAAACTTTTTTTTTGTCTTTTTTTCATTTATTAAACTTTTTTTGTCTTTTTTTCATTTTTTAAACTTTTTTTTGTCTTTTTTTTTTTAAGATTATAATTCAAGTAAAAAAGCTTTTGATTTTTTCTTGCTTCAAAGAAGACATTCTTTTCAATGCTGCCATATCTCTAATGCTTCTTAAATGCATTGCTTGAATAGGATCAGCGTCTTTCTGCCTTTCGAGCCATTTCATAGCTGTTTCCAAGCATTCAAAGGCTTCGCTATGTGATGGACCTGGGTCATTTTCAGAGCATTCATTTTCAATTTCATTTTCATTTTCTTCATTTTCGCCTTCAATCTCAGCCACAATCTTATTGTCATTTAAAATCTGATATCCAGGGTCTTGCATGTCACAATTTATCCACTCATCAATTTCTTTTCCTCATAATTTAGGATTCTTCCCATCTCTTTTATAGTTTTGCACTCCTCATTTTCCTTATCAGATGCTTCTGCTCCAGTATCACTTTTTCCTCTGTTTAAAATTTTATTCCAGGCATTTTTTAACGTTGATGATTTTACAAGCTTCCAGGAATCGGCAGCCATAATGCAACAATCTTTTAAATTAATTTTTATGGCATTCTGGGAATCAGGCTCTTCAGTGTCTTCTGATAGAAGCATCTTTCTCAACATTTGCTTTCTATAAAAGCGCTTAAATGTCTCTATTACACTCTGATCCATGGGCTGTATCAGCGATGTAACGTTAGGTGGCAAGAACTTTACTCGGAACTTCCCATTTTCCCGTTCAAGGGTATCTGCACACGGATGTGAAGGTGCATTATCAAGAAGTAGGAGTACTCTGCCCTCTTTCTTCATATCTTCTTGATGTGTCTTAACTTTAGGAATGAATGTGTGATCATACCAATCAATGAAAACTTCTGATGTCACCCAAGCCTTCCTTTGAGAAGTGTAAATTACTGGCAGATTTTTTTTCAATTCGTAAAAGATCGAGGATTCTTTGACTGTCCTATCACGAACAATGGTATTCGATGGTTACCGATTGCATTTGCGCAATTAAGAATTGTGATTCTTTCTTTGTTTAATTTAGTTGCAGAGGCACTTTTTTCGAACCCAGATGCTAATGATTTTCGGAGTAAAGATCTCTAAAACAGGCCGGTCTCATCTGCATTGTAAATAAATTCTTCTTCGTATTTTTCTGATTCAACAAATTCAATAAATTCTTTTACGAGTTTCGTAGCAGCCTCTGTAGATGCAGATAATTTTTCACCATGCAATCCGATTTCGCGTATACCATGCCGTAGCTTAAAATTTCTAAGCCACCCAGAGCTTGCTTGAAATGCATTAGTATTTTCTCCATTCAGCTTTTCGTTGAAAAATATAGCCTTCTCACATAATAAGGGTCCAGAAATGGGATGACCAGATGAGCGTTTCTGCAAAAACCACATGTGCAAAGCTTTATCTACTTTATCATCAAAGGATTTTTTCATCGATTTTCTAAGCTTCCTTGCTCACTTTCAAGTCCCGTTACATACTTCATAATTGATTCTTCATTCATTTTTATATCTGATATTGTAGACTTTCCTACACCAAACTCCACTGCTAATTTTGTACCTGCTTCACCATTTTTCAGCCTCTTCAATATCTTTACTTTGTCTCCTAGCGAAAGAACAACTCTTTTTCGCTTTCCAGACATCTTTTCTCCTTTGTTGCAGAAAAATAAATGAGCTAGATCGCTGGTGCAATCAACAACCGCTAACAAGAAACCTTTGTCAACGTAGCTACGTCACACAAACCAGTTTTTCTCCACTCCCGACCTGGTGTCAAAGAAATGTCGTAGCCCTTACTTTTCTCTAGTCCTGGCTTCACACCGGGTCTGTGACCTGTCCATTGCGATAAGAAACTTCAAAGAAATACCCTCCCACCCCCTTGGGATTGCATTGCAACCATAGACATTGATTGCAACACGTGTCCACAGCGAGGGTGAGGGGAGAAAAATACAAACAGGAATTTTGTGCTTTGACCTTTGTTTCTCAACCCCTTTCTTCAAACCTTTTGTGTTCTCTCTTCCCACTAACAAAACTCCCTAAAAATACCTTGCAGTTTCCTGATTAAATTTTGTATGCCAAGAAAGAAAAGAAAAAAGATAGATAACAGGGTGAAAAAGAGAAATGTAATTGGAAGGGGCAGAAAAAAAAAATATTTAGGTTTTGGAGGTTTTTTTTTAAATGAAAAATATGCCGTTCGCATAATTGGAAGTTCAGAAAAAAAATTTTAAAAGAGAAATACGCTGTTCGGATAATTGGAAGTTCGGTTAAAAAAATTTAAAAGTCGAAAAACACGGTTCGGATAATTGGAAGTTCGGTTAATTGGAGTTCGGATAATCGGCGCTCTACTGTATATATATATGTATATGCAATATATATATATATAATACCATTAAAAGTAGACAAGATTCACCAATGGATTTTATCAATAAAACAATAAACCAAAACGAAGAATTAGAATTGAATTGAATTATATAAAAAAAATAGTGAAACGAGTAAATCTGAATTAATAAATAAATAAAATGAATGCAAATGTAATTTGTAGCCCCAAAGCAGAATTGTCAGGCTCCAAATGCTCTGGAACTACAAATGAAATGTGCGGTTTCATCCACGTATTAGCCATGAATAGCAAAATAATACGTATTTGGGGCTACCAGCACACAAAAACCAAATTATTAAACAAAGAACAGAGTAATAAATGGTGGAAAAAATGAAAATATATATATATATATTAAAACAGTAACGTGCAGCAAATAGTATCAGTAACATAAGCACAAACAAACCCTATTTTTGCACGTGGAAATGATAAACTTTACATTCATATATAACTTGGATAAAAAGTAAGATAACAAAATATTGAGAACTAAAACAACTTATCTGTTGATCACCAATCATGAAGAGGACTTCGCAATAAAATTATTAATAAATTATTGATGCATGAAGCAATAGTTAATAATACAAGTTGACATACTAACACAGGAGAAAAATCAGTTCGCTCGCAATGCACGCAGCGGAACTTCGCCAAATCAGTAGGGTTGCTCTATTTAAATAGAGAAAGACAAGCGCGCCAAGCAGCTAGATAAATGAGTTGAAAAAAAACTTGCTATGATTTAAAGTGATACAAAATATTGAAGACAATAAAGAAACTTATGCAATATATACATATATATATATATTGCATTTATAAACAAAATATAAATATTTTATTTTACACATTAAAAAAGATGGATATAAAAATGTTAATATGGAAAGTAAGAAACAACATTTAGATGCACATTTCAGCAATATTCAGCAATATTACATACATATGTCATATTTTCATCATGGCATACATATATCATAATTTAATCAATATTACAAAAAAGTTATAGAACGGGAAACGGCTGCACAGACAATCACCACATCGAGTTCACAGATGACATTCTTGTGTTAGTTAAAGCTACATTGGCATATTAAATTGCATCTGGTCTGCATAGTCACATCTTGGTGGAAAACACCCGAAACCTTGATATTACTGGTTTATCATTGTGATTTCCCGCACCCAAAGGTAACGAAACATCTAGGACAAGAAGCAAGAAAACGCAATGATAAATCTACGAGTCAACCTTTAAAATCGAATTTTCAGATGGATCTGACTTGGCAGACCAGTTGCGTTTTAATATGCGAATCGAGTTTTAAGTATTGCTAGATTGCCTTTTGAGAACTTGATGAGGTGCTGGTTTGTGCAGCCTCCTCAAGGTTTATGAAGGATCATTGTAAAAAAGATCATATTACGCAATGTGGCACAAAAATCACGATTATTTTTTAGTTGTTTAATGGCAACATCCAAATGAAACACATCTTATGGGTTTCTAAGCAAAAGTCCTTTGGTAAGATTTAGGCTGTGGTAAATTGGATTGATTTATTTTTTATTCCTTCGCTGCAATTATAGAGCGTCAAAATATCATTAATTTTCTTTTTTTCTGTTCTTTTTACTTTAAAAAAATAAATAAAAGTCTTACATTTAAAAATTTTCAGTTTTAAATTAAAGTTTTGTATTATAAATGAAAGGAGTGAAAGGATTATATTATTATATTTTAAATAATTAATGAAATACGATAAAATGCCACGGGTACAATATTTGGCGATATATCTGCGCCGAGCTAGCATAAAATACTGAGTTCTTGATTTTTCAGCTCAGATGTCAAATAAGCATCACATTGCGCTTTATTTTTCTGACGCCAAATTTGGCTAAAATTCCGTTTTTAAATACCAGTTAAATACATATTAAAGAAAATAAAAACAAATAAAAGCAAACAAACAACTCTGCTAAATAACAATGGCAAGATTATCATGTGAGGCACATATAATTGCCATTTTGTTGCAATCGCGCCAATGTGGTGCGTATATGGCATCTGTGTCTATTTATTTAGCAAAATCTTCTAATTTGGCAAAAAAATAAATAAATAAATAAATAAATAAAAATAAAAATAAATAAAATAAAAATAAATAAAATAAAGTAAAATAATATAAAATAAATAAAATAAAATAAAATAAAGTACAAATAAATAAAATAATAAACAAATATAAAGTATAAACAAATAAACAAATAAAATAAAGTATGAATAAAAGCAATATGAGTTAATGCTTACTATGCATCCAAGGGAGACCAAACTGGTCGCCAAGAGCGGCTAGTATGTTAAATTCTTTAATGTCACGATCGCAGTATTGCATATATGAGACATGTAGGCTCATGATTCTCCCCAAATACAAGAAAATCGTTAATGTCGCTAGCATGTATGAGCGCAAAAATTGTCACGAAAAAAAGAACTAGTCGTTGGGGGGCCACCGTAATACTTACCCATCATGGATATGCATTCTATAAAATATGAAAATAAAACGCATGTAAACTATTAATAGAATGCATCGCAATTCCAAAATAAAATTTAAACGCATATAGTTTTAATTACGCAGTAATGCTCTATTAATGAATTGCTGATGAGCCAATTTCTACAAATTACATAAAACGCCAAAATACTCAAGTAGTACCGGATTGCGTAAAAGAAACATCCTTATAACTCCAAAAATAATAATCATATTAACTAACAGTTTACTGCGTCGGATTAAACATCTTATTTCCAATTAAAATATATCTTTGAATTGAAATTTGAATAAAATACAGGGTCATGAAAAATCGAAGAATGTGAAAAACAGGATTACACATATCTCGGCAACTAAAAATCCGATCGACTTCGTTCTTTATGCAAAATGGGTGTTATTTTATTGCCTTTTACGCCCACTCCTTAAAATAAAAAAATTCAAAAATTTTTATATTCCTTTCATCAGAACGAATTTTTCGAGAGTCCGAAAAAAATAGTTTCGGATAATCGAGGTTACTGATATTAAATAGGCTTCGTCCCATTCTTACATACTAAGTACATACAAAATTTCAAGTCTCTATCTCAATTTCTTCGGGAGATACAGACAGACAGACAGACAGACAGACAGACGGACGGACGGCAATTTTTTTTTTCTAAAAATGTATTTTTTCGGAATCTCCACTATCTGAAACGTGTAAATCCGTCAAAAATTTTTTTCGATTTTCAAAACGATTGCAAGACTTACCCTATACTACGTATGATGGGTAAGTAAAAAACGAGAGAGACATTACATTCTAAGAGCTGACAGCACAAAATATATAACATTATCATTTTAGGAAAGGGGGGGGGGGCGGTCTGACACATGATATTGTAAGATATTGCTGGGGGAGGGGGATTTGTCTTTTAATATTGATGTCATTTTTGATCCAGTCGAAATTTCTCTTTTTATTTGTAACATAGTCTTTGATTCTAAATAGTCTGTTATCCTTTTATTTAATCCTTATCTATTTTTTATGAAAATACAAAATTTTTAATAAAATTACTAAATTATAAAATTATTTAATTCTTAATTGTGTAATACCCTAACGTTTGACCTTCCTATTCTTCTGTCATATATGTCTGCATATATGACAGAATATCTGCATATAATCATGGTTCGAAAAAACATATTTGAAATATATTTGAAATGAAGCTTATGTTTACTAATAAATAAAAGAGAAGGAGAAAAAAACTGTCTACTAGCTTATATTTATAAGGATTTCAGTCTATACCTCACCTTCCTCTCCCCCCCCCCCGTTCGGGGACAAGTACAATAATACTTTATTACTGTTGAATGCATTATGTAACAACAGGCTGTTATAAAATACTTTTAAATATGTACTATTTCTTTTAAGGGGTTCAGGGGTTGAAAACTTTTCAAAAAATCGATTTTTTTTTAATGATCTAGTTAGATTATTCAATTAATTCTTAACTCAATGCAAAAAACCGCATAAAAATATTTGCATTTTTAACGGAGTTATAAGCATTTATGTATCAACACTTTTATAGCCCAACTCATATAATTTCAAATTCAAGTCGCTTTTTCTCAAAACTTGATTTTTGACGACTAACACCAAGATTTTAAAAAACTATTTGATAGAATGGCTTAATTTTTTTTTTTTTTTTTTTTTTTTTTTTTTTTTGCATGCATATAACATCATTATCTATAGAATGAATTAATATAGTTTAGATATTTTAATATTTTCAATATTTTTTTTAGAAAAAAATGTATTTTTGGGGGTTTTTAAAATTTTTTAAGTTTGAGATTTCTTTTAGTAAGGTTTTTTTTTCTTTAAGTGATAGTTATATTCTTAATTAATTCTATAGAGTAAAGTTTCCGGATCATTTTAAAGCAAAAATTAGGTTTTTATGTCAATTTAACGGTAAGATATCTTGCGGTTGGTAATATAATATATATATACACTATATGGCCATTGATTATTGGACACTTGCGATTTTAGACATTTTAATAAATATCTAGAAAAATACATGACGAATCATCTTGAAACTCTTAGTGTATAAATATAATAGTATACGTCGTACATCTCCGTGAAGATTGTTTACCGAAACTCCATAGGGGACCGTCAACAAATTAAAAAAGAATGAATATCTTTTGAATAACCCTGTCAAAACTAATGTAGCAAAAGCGCTCAAACTCTAGATTATGATTGAATGCCTTATTGTAATACACTGTGTTCATTTTTATGCAAATAGCATGCATACTCGCAGAGTAATTAAGGTTTTTATAACAATGGTCCCAATTTTTTCCAAGTTTTTCTCTTATAATTTTCAGAGTTCTTAATATAAAGTAATATTTTTTCAGAAAATATGACAAACAACATTGCACACAGTACCCTGTAATCAGAATTAAACAAGTTGGAAATTACACTTGAAGCGTAGCAAATGAGGTGCGTTCGTACGATAACGAAGTTTTAAAAGTATTACTCTCATATATCAATCTCAAAAAATTATAAATAGTGAATTACAATTAAAACGCTCATCAAACAATGTTCTCCCTGTACCATTATGTAATGGAATACTTTTGTGTGGCCTCGTAAATCAATAAAAAATTTTCTTTGCACCACAAATTATGTAAAATGTATATTATAATACGTGCTTTATAGTTGCATATAAATTTTATTAAGTTCGAATGAGTGTAACACCATTAAAATGCATTTGAAACATTTCTCCCCGTTGAACGTAATGTAACGGAATACTTTTGATTGTCCCTGTAATTGATCTATTCATCCGATTTTCATAAAATTTGAAATAACTCGGCAAAATTATGTAATAATTATGTATTTTAAATTTCAAACGTATAAAATACATTTGAAACTTTTTCCCCATTGACCACAATTTAATTGAATAATTTTGATAGCTCCTGTAATTGATCTATGCACCCGATTATCAAAAAATTTGAAATAACTCGATAAAATTATGTAATAATTATGTATTTAAAATTTTAAACGATTAAAATGCATTTGAAACTTTTTTCCCCGTCGACCGTAATGTAATGGAATACTTTTGATTGCCCCTGTAATTGATCTATGCATCCGATTTTCATAAAAATTGAAATGACTTGGCAAAATTATGTAATAATTATGTATTTAAAATTTCAAATGATTCGGTTGGGTAGTTTTTGCGTTGTTATATGCGGACAGAAGGACGGACTGAACGACCACTATAGGTGCTACGTATTTACATAGATACGAACGCACCTAAAAATAATAAAAATTGTATGAAAAATGAGTAGGTTCACTAAATAATTTTTTACTGCGCATGCATCAAAGATATCAAAATTTCATTTGCATATTATGTTAGCTAAATGTATAGAGCAACTTTTGTAAAAGTCTCAAAATCATAACTTGAAAATTCTGAAAGTAATCGTCTATAGAAAAAGGACAAAATCCGTTGTTTCCAAAATGAAGCAAAAAAATGAGGGATTTTATCCAAATGCAGTAGTACATCCCGTATTGTGTATTTTATATTGACACTAATCAATGAATATATGGATACATCCCCTCTTGTTTTTGCTTCATTTTGAGAATAACGGATTTTCAACTTATTCAATTGACGATTATTTTCAGAATTTTCAAGTTATAATTTTGTGACTTTCACAAAAGTTGCTCTATACATTTAGCTAGCATAATATGCAAATGAAATTTTGATATCGTTGACGCATGCGCAGTAAAAAATTATTTAGTAAACCAACTCATTTTGTATACAACTTTCATTATTTTTTAATTCTGATTTCAGGGTACTGTGTGCAATGTTGTTTGTCATATTTTCTGAAAAAAATATTATTTTATATTAAGAACTCTGAAAATTATAAGGGAAAAACTTGGAAAAATTTTGGACCATTTTTATAAAAACCTTAATTACTCTGCAAGTATGCATGCTATTTGCATAAAAATGAACAAGGCATATTACAATAAGGCATTCAATCATAATCTAGAGTTTGAGCGCTTTTGCTACATTAGTTTTGACAGGGTTATTCAAAAGATATTCATTCTTTTTTAATTTGTTGACGGTCCCCTATGGAGTTTCGGTAAACAATCTTCACGGAGATGTACGACGTATACTATTATATTTATACACTAAGAGTTTCGATATGATTCCTCATGTATTTTTCTAGATATTTAACAAAATGTCTAAAATCGCAAGTGTCCAATAATCAATGGCAATATAGTGTATATATATATATATATTTAATTGTGTTACATAAATTTTGATGTATTTTTTTATTATATTAGATTGAAGTACTTCTTTTTATAATTTTATAAGAATACAAACATAGCTTTAAACTATCAGAAAGTTTAAATTAATTACATTGAGTACTTCTGTTTTTATATGGACTCGAAGCGAGAGCTCTATTTACATGTTTTTCCGTATCGATCAACTCCTGAGCCCCCTTAAGTATTTGTATATAAAGCGATATTTTATTGACTTATCTTCATTTACAAAAAAAAAAAAAAAAAATTACAGTTGATAACGATATTATTACTGGGGAGTCGAAGGATAATAACGTATGATATCGGAAAGGGGGCAGAGAGTATAAAATTACCAAAAAATTGATAGCGTGATATTTGCCCAATCCCTTTTAAAACAAGTTGGAAATTGCACGTAAAGCGTAGCAAACGAGGTGAATACGTACGATAACGAAGTTTTAAAAATATTCAGAGCTTGCTGTTATAGTAGACAGTACAGATATAGTCAAGTAGTCGAAATCTTGTTTGTTTTCCTGTAAATATACAGGAAGAAACTTTCATTACACCTCAGAAGCGTATATCATATTCGTAAAATGTGAAATAGTTTAATATAATCAACACACGTCTCAAATAATGTTTTTCCGTATAGCATTATGTAGTGGAATACTTTTGTGGCCCTGTAATTTAATAATAAATATTCTTTGCATCACATATTGTTCAGAATGTATATTTTAATATATGCATACTTCATAGGTTCATGTATTCTATTATATTCGAATGAGTGTAACACCATTAAAATGCATTTGAAAAATTTCCCCCATTGACCGTAATGAAACGGAATACTTTTGTGTGGCTCTGTAATTAAATAATAAATATTCTTTGCATCACGTATTGTTCAGAATGTATATTTTAATATATGTATACTTCATAGTTTCATGTTTTCTATTACATTCGAATGAGTGTAACACCATTAAAATGCATTTGAAACATTTCCCCCCATTAACCGTAATGAAACGGAATACTTTTGATTGTCCCTGTAATTGATCTATGCATCCGATTTTCATAAAAATTTGAAATGACTCGACAAGATTATGTAATAATTATATACTTTAAAATTCAAACGATTCGGTTGGGTAGTTTTTGCCTTGTTATATGCGGACGGACGGACTGAACGACAACTATAGGTGCTACGTATTTACATAATTACGAACGCACCTAAAATACATTCTGCCTAATACTTTTCTTGCAAATGCCTACAACGGATAAGTAAAACATCTTTCTCTTAAAAAAGTTGAGCGAATGTTGAAATGTTCAGCATTTTCTACTTCGCGAATAATTAAATCTGGCGATTACTGTATTTTGATCTTGACCTGTTTATAACCGCGTAATTTTTTTTTCAAGCACCTTCGTCGTTCCAAGCCCAAGCTCGCACTCTGATTGGTTGTTGCCCTCGGCACAGTTTTCATGTAACTAGGCGATAATCATACTTGGCGTAGCGATAGATGCTTCCGTGGAGGAGTTTGATTTCCTTCCGAACCGAGTATAATGTAACTTTTCCCGTTTATTAATAAGTAAAGCATTAGCCATTTTATAAAATAACACAAGATAATAATACGCAAGAGCACAAAATGAAGGAAGAATAAGAATGAGTAGGTTAGGTTTACTCTTTCACTTACGAGCAAAGTATTTTTCGCCAAGTATGGTTATCGCCAAGTTACGTGAAAACAGTGCCGAGAGCAACAACCAATCAGAGTGCGAGATTGGGCTTGGAACGACGAAGGTTCTTGGAAAAAAAAAATTTCGCTCCAATTTTTTTGACAAGCGTCTGTCTAGCAGCGGAGTGCAACTATTCAACCAAGACCCCAAGACCTAGTTTTCAATTAGCTGAAGATAATAAGCTGCTGTTGCCATCTATTAGCATGAAATGAAACCAGAAGAATTAAATTTCTTGTGCTAATCTTATTTATAGGTTTTTATAAAAAGTTAAGTTATACTAGTAAATGCAAAATTTGTAGGGTTTTTTTCGGGGAAGGGGGGAGGGGGGTTAAGGATATAACATTATTATTATTATTATTATTATTATTATTATTATTATTATTATTATTATTATTATTATTATTAATATTATTATTATTATTATTTGAAATCGAAATATGAACGTTTACTGCTTTCTATGTAAATTATTTCATTTACATGTTGATTATTTGTCAGAGTTAATTTAAGTAAATGTGTTTTTTTTTTCTTTGAAAAGAAAAAAAATTGTAATTTAACAAATTACAACGACTATTTGGAAAATGGCATTTAGAAAGACTAAAATTTTCAAGACTTACCAATGAATTCTATTTAAAATTGATAATAATAATAAACATAATTTTCAGGATGATTGTAACGAGTCATATACTACGTACGCCGTGCATTAAACATTAATATTAGTAGACTAATGATAAAAAAGTAATAGTTTATGGATAGACAACTTTAACTGTTTAAAATGTGCATTTTTATTGGATGCAGCTAATGAGTATGACTTCTGAACGCTTTGCATTACTTAGGACATGGATTAAATATTCATAACCCTGGACCCATCTTAAAGAAATTTTAAATAAAATTTCAGTTTTACAATTTCCGGAACTGCAAATTTTTAAACTTCTAAACATCATGTTTTCAAATTATTAATTTTTTTAAAGTTTTTATTATATTTTTTTATCATTGTGGCAACAGAAGTATTCGTTTTTGGACATTAAACATGAACCATTCAGAAAACGAATAATTTGCGGAATTCAACCAATAAAAAGATCCAAATATGCTTCAGATTTCGCAATTCCCTACCGAGGACAACAACTATTTTTCAAGTAGTTAAAAAAAATCTTTATTAAATTATTGACAAATTATAAATTTGAATGAGATTTTGTCTCGAATAAATTGTAATACATTTTTCAAAAAATATTTACAAAGACAACTTGTATTTAGCTAAGAGTTTTAGAGGTAATAGTTAATTAAAATAATTAATATTATGCTTTTATCTCACTTTATCTTTTATTAATTGTAAATTCAGAATCTTATGAAAAATAAGATCTTTCAAAGTTTTTTAAACTAAACTTAAAATTTTTTTTTTTTTTTTAATAAGATGAACAAGTTGGAAATTTCACGTAAAGTGTGGCAAATGAGGTGAGTTATTGTAAGATAACGAAGTTCTAAAAATATTCAGATCTTACTGTAGACAGGATTTCGAATACAGTATAGTAGTCGAAATCTTTTGTGTGTCCCTGTAAATACCATCTGCTTTCTTTTACGCAGGAAATAACTTTCCTCAGCTACGTATATCAGTCTCAGAAAATGTTAAATAGTTATTTACTATTAAAACGCGCACCAAACAATGTTCTCCCTATACCAATAAGCAATGGAATACTTTTGTGTGGCCTTGTAAACAAATAACAAATGTTCTTTGCACCACGGATTGTGCAGAATGTATATTATAATATGTATTTGATAGATGCATATCAATTTTATTGTGTTTGAATGAGTGTAACACCATTACAATACATTTGAAAAAATTTCCCTCATTAACCGCAATGAAACGAAATACTTTTAATTGTCCCTGTAATTGATCTATGCATCGGATTTTCATAACATTTGAAATGACTCGACAATATTATATAATAATTATATATTTTAAATTTCAAACGATTAAAATGCATTTGAAGCTTTCATCCCCATTTACCGTGATGTAATGGAATTCTTTTGATTGTCCCTGTAATTGATCTATCCATCCGATTTTCATAAAATTTGAAATGACTCGACAAAATTATGGAATAATTATGCATTTTAAATTTCAAACGATTCAGTTTTGGTAGTTTTTTAATTGTTTTATGCGGACAGACGGACGGTCTGAACGGCAACTATAGGTGCTACGTATTTACATAATTATGAGCGCACCCAAAAATGAAGTATTAAAGAAAACTAGTTGGATGTGTCAATCCCGAAACTTTCTTCTATCTCATAAGTACATTTTAATAATAAAAAAAAAAAAAAAAAAAAAAAAAAAAACGTGGTGACCCCAAAGTTACCCACTATCGAATTTCCTCGAACATTTGACCTAGCCTAATGAGATTCTGGTATCCGAAAAGCATAAAACGCAAAATTTAATTAATATTCTAAGAAAATGAGCTTAGTAGTGCCTCATGTTGGGTAATTTATACTAAAACCTAATAAGCATCTATTGATGTCAAGACCTAACAGAATCTGAAATTTGATGGAATTTCGTCCATTAGTTCTTGAGATATAGTTATAACAAAAAATTTGCAAAATGTAGCACAGCAACACTATAGCTTGGACAATTTATGCCAAAACGTAAAAAAGCGTCTAATTATGTTATGGTGTAAAAGAATCTGAAGTTTGATGAAATTCTGTGCATTAGTCTTGAGATATAGCTAGTTTTAAAAAAATATAACACATAGCAAAAAAAAAAAAAAAAAAATAGCGTGTAAAATATAGCACAGCAGCAGCATCAGTTGAAGAATTTATAACAAAACGTAATCATCATGTAATTATGTTATATGTCATTTTGTAACAAAATCTGAAGTTTGATGAAATTCTGTGCGTTGGTTGTTGAGATACAGCTATCGGAAAAATCGTGCAAAATGCAGCATAGCTGCTCCATATGTTGCAAGGTTAATACCAAAATGTAATCAGCGTCTAATTCTGTTATATATCCCAGTGTAAAAGAAACTAAAATTTGATGAAGTTCTCTGCATTAGTTCTTGAGATATAGCTATCGCAAAAATCGGGCAAAATGTAGCATAGCAGCGCCACCTATAGGGTAGTTCACGCCAAAACCTTATCAGCGGCTATGTATCTCAAGGTATCGCGGAATCTGAAGTTTGGTGAAATTCTGTGCATTAGTTCTTGAGATATAGCTATCATGAAAATCATGAAAAACGTGGCATAGAAGCGCCACCTGCTGGCCAATTTACACCAAAACTTAATCAGCATCTATTTATATCAAGGGGTCACAGAATCTGAAGTTTGGTGAAATTCTATGCATTAGTTCTTGAAACATAGCAATCTTGAAAATCATGAAAAACGTAGTATAGCAGCGCCACCTGCAGGCCAATTTTCACCAAAAACCAATAGGCACTAATTCATATCAAGGTCTAACAGAATATAAAATTTTATTATATTTCGAGCATTAGTTCTTGAGATAGAGCGCCCACAAATTTTTTGTCACATACAGACAGACAGACTCACAGACAGACGGACAGACTCACAGACAGACACACAGACTCACAGACAGACGGACAGACTCACAGACAGACATTTTCTAAAAATAGTCAAAACGTGTTCAGGACCTTCTAAAACGTATAAATCCGTCGAAAACCGGAAGTCGAAAATTTTCATGAATCCATGAAATTATAGTCTTTAAAAATATCATTTTCCAAATAATCGTTGTAATTTTTTGAATAGCAACATTTTTTTTAATTTAGAATTAAAAAAAAATTATTATTAATTCATTAATAATACTTAAATCTTTGTAGTTGAATTTGAGATTATTCTGTAAAAATGGAAGATAAACAATAGAGTGCGAGTTTAATTCGCTTACAGACGATTTTGTGCATTAAATATATTATTTGATAATGTGGCTTTGCCCTACATAAATATATTTTTACAATTTGTTATCTAGGTTTTCACAGTCGATAGAGCATAAGTACGCCGTCCATGTCTTTATGTATTACTCAAGCCGTCCCTATCTTTAAGGGTTAATATCTCGGCTAATTACCAACAATTTTTTAAAAAAATCCTTTCCAACAATACTTTTATGCTTCTGCTATGATAAGTACCTCCAACGTTCCTCAACACATTTGCTCAATTCCCACAAATGAAAATTTGTGTGTAACATAAAAATGTACTTTTTTCAAAAACTATGCGAACTAGAGTAATCACTATAGTTTTCCTGCAAAGTTTAAAGTAATATCGCCACTGTCATCGTCATGGTATCTTGGATCTTTTTTTCTTAGGATTTTAGAACATTTATAACTAAAATACATTGTTATTCCATTTGAAATTACACTGTAAACTAGTCGGATGTGGCAATCTCAAAACTTTCTTCTGTCTCACACACACACGTTAATACTTCCAGAAAAATGAAACCTAGCAGCTTCATTAGTTAGGTAATTTAAAACAGAATTTAATCTGCTACAACTTACTTCAAGTTCTAACTGAATTTGAAATTTGATAAAAATCCGCATATGAAATAAAATTATCAAAAAAAAAAAAAAAAAACTGAATAGAAGAGCTACTTGTTATGCCATGTACTCTAAAAACGAAAGAATATCACTTTATATAAGAGACTAACTGAATTTGAATTTTGATGAAAATCCGTTCATTGGTTCCTGAGATAGAGCTACTGCGATAACCATGAATAATAATACGCAGCAGCGTCACCTGTTTACAGCGAAAATTACAGAGTACTAATTTATATCAGGGACTTACTTAATGTGAAATTTGATGAAAATTAGCGCATTAGTTTCTGAGATAGAGCTATTCTAATAATCATGAATAATACTGCATAGCAGAGCCACCTGTTGTGTGATTTACACCAAAACATTATGAGAACCATATTAGATCAAAGACTAACGGAATCTGAAGTTTTATGAAAATCCGTTGATTAATTTTTCAGATATAGCTATTGTGAAAATAGTGAAGAAAACAACATTTTAGTGCTACCTGTTAGGAGATAGAAATCAAAAACTTATCAGATCCAGTTTATATCAAGGTCTAACTGAATCTAAAGTTTTATGAAATTCCGTGCATTAGTTCATGAGATAGAAGGCCCACAAAGTGTATGTCACATACAGACAGCGATATTGCTCACAGAGGACATTTTGTAAACTTTTTTTTAAAATCTCTGACCCCTGAAACGTGTAAATCCGTCAAAAACCGTATTTTGAGAATTTTCATGAATTCAATACTTTTTTCTTATAAAGATACAAGAAAGTAAAAAAGAAAAATAAACAGTCTAGTGGAATGTTACTTACATACACAGGATTTCATCCAATAAATATATTAATTAGTAATCAGGCATTGCACTATATAAATATATCGCTACAAATTGTTATCTAGGCTTTGAAAGACGATGGAGCATATAGTACGCCGTCCGTGCTTTTATGTTTGTCCAAACCATCCGTGTCTTTAAAGGTTAATATCTCGGCTAATTACCAACATTTTTTTTTCAAAAATCCTTATCAACAATGCTTTTATACTTTTGCTACAATAGGTACCTCCAACACATTTGCTCAATGCCCAAAAATGAAAATTTGTGTGTAACAGAAAAATGTACTTTTCTCAATAACTATACGATCTAAAGTAATCGCTTTAGTTTTTCTGCAATGTTTAAAGTAATATCGTCATTGTTTAACCTCCTGATTGCCCAGCCAAAGGGTAATATTGTAATGTTGTTTTCTCTGTAATTTATTAAAAATATAAAAAAAAGATGTTTTTTCCAACCTGATGCAAAATACGTTATTAGTATCGGTGTATAATCTTTGATAGCATCAATCCTAACTTAATTTTTCAGAACTGGGTTTTATTTGTGGAATTATACTAATTTAAATATTGCTTATGTTGCTGTGAAACCTGCAGCTTAGTGTGTGAAAAAATCAGCCGGCGGCAGTCAGGAGGTTAATGTAATATAGTCACTTTCATCGTCGAGGTGTCAAGGATCTCATTTTGGTTACCCGTCACTGCAGTACCTGCTCGACTTACCCTCAGGATAACCACCTTGATGACGCTCATAACGACCGCTAATTATCTAAAAACCTCTTTACCTCCCATAACGTATGTCACAACCCTGGATTTGTGGGTCGGACTTTGCACACTTTTCGTGTTTGCCTCGTTGATTTTGTATCCAGTGTCTTACTGCAGAGCAGGGTTGGAAAAAAACCTGGTTTTTTCGAAACCCCCTAAAATTAAATTATTTTTTTTTTAAATTATTTTTTTGGCATTGGATAGCTGAGATTGATCTGGATACACGCCGTTTTTTACTTTTTCGATTTTGGTTGCAGATTATTTTTATGAAGGTGTTTTCCTTTTTCGAGCCGGTTTCAAAAATGAAAGCGCCCTCATTAAAAATATCTGTAAACAAACTGAAAAAAGTAAAAAACGGCCTGCATTCAGATCCATCTTAGTTATCCAACGCCAAAAATATTTAAAAATATTGAAATGCAACCGAGATATCTGAATAAATTTCTTCCATGTGAGTAGAATTGGAGAACGGGTCTTTTCACTCGACTGAAGTAGCCTCTTAAAAGTTCCGTCAGTTGTATTTTTGACATTGTGTGTATTATATTATTAAATACTTTGTGTCTGTTTATTCAAAGAATTATATTTCTTTTTTCAATAAAATAAATTTGTGTGTTTTATAATAAAATTTGGGATGCTTACAATAAATAAATTTTTTCATGATAAAATAAAAGTAACATGCTCGCCAAGCCTAATATGGGTATTCAAAAGCAAAGTTGCCTCGTCAGAACAGCGCCACAAAAATATGCCTCTACCGACTCGTTTGCGAAATCTGATGCATTTTTTTTTTTTTTTTTTTTTTTCATACAAAAAGGAAAAGCAATTTTACACTATGAAATTTCCCCAAATAAAAGTATGGCACAGATGTCATATACGCACTACATTTGCGGGAGGGCAACAAAATGGCGATTTTATGCCTCATATGGTAACCCGGTCATTGTTGTTTATTTACTTTATATTTTCTTTCATAAATTGATATAAATTGTTTTGTGTTATAGTTATTAATTAAACTTTTGTAGTTTATTGTTATTTCCTTTTTAAAATAATTGCAAATAATATATATATATAACTGATATTTGATAACGAAGTTTTTGCCAAACAGGCGTCAGAAAAAATAATCGCGCCAACGTGGTGCGTATATGATATCTGTGCTAAAAATATTACAAATAAAAAATACAGTATATTAAATAAATATTTTAGATGGAAAATTTAGTTATCGCTAAGTTGTCAACAAAAATTCAAATGCACAAAAAAAACCCCCTCTATTAATCTTTAAATGTGACTTCAACTATATTTCTTATTCATTCAACTATATAATCTAATTTAATATAGATTTGAAAATAATTACAATTGAATTCTAAATGAATTTAAACTTCATAAATAAAATTAATGTAAATGACAAATAATCAATGTTATGGAATAAAGCACAAATTATTTAAGATTGTATTCTTAAAAACAAATCTTAAAGAGTTTTAATAAAAAAATTTAATTTTACTAAAGAAAGGTGTTATAATAAAAATAAATGACATTGACATGTTTCGTAATCGTCAAATAAACTCCATAATCATAATATAAATTACAGTAGAGCGCCGATTATCCGAACACGTCGGGACCGACTCTAGTTCGGATAAGCAAAAGTTCAGATAATTGGACAGACAATTTAAAGGATATCCCTATCTATACAAAAACCTTCACACTTTATCCAGGCTTAGGACTGGCAACACTGTTAGTGCTGGCGTGTTTAAAAATGTTTTTTTTTTTTTGCCTTTTTTTCATTTTTTAAACTTTTTTTTTGTCTTTTTTTCATTTATTAAACTTTTTTTGTCTTTTTTTCATTTTTTAAACTTTTTTTTGTCTTTTTTTTTTAAGATTATAATTTAAGTAAAAAAGCTTTTGATTTTTTCTTGCTTCAAAGAAGACATTCTTTTCAATGCTGCCATATCTCTAATGCTTCTTAAATGCATTGCTTGAATAGGATCAGCGTCTTTCTGCCTTTCGAGCCATTTCATAGCTGTTTCCAAGCATTCAAAGGCTTCGCTATGTGATGGACCTGGGTCATTTTCAGAGCATTCATTTTCAATTTCATTTTCATTTTCTTCATTTTCGCCTTCAATCTCAGCCACAATCTTATTGTCATTTAAAATCTGATATCCAGGGTCTTGCATGTCACAATTTATCCACTCATCAATTTCTTTTCCTCATAATTTAGGATTCTTCCCATCTCTTTTATAGTTTTGCACTCCTCATTTTCCTTATCAGATGCTTCTGCTCCAGTATCACTTTTTCCTCTGTTTAAAATTTTATTCCAGGCATTTTTTAACGTTGATGATTTTACAAGCTTCCAGGAATCGGCAGCCATAATGCAACAATCTTTTAAATTAATTTTTATGGCATTCTGGGAATCAGGCTCTTCAGTGTCTTCTGATAGAAGCATCTTTCTCAACATTTGCTTTCTATAAAAGCGCTTAAATGTCTCTATTACACTCTGATCCATGGGCTGTATCAGCGATGTAACGTTAGGTGGCAAGAACTTTACTCGGAACTTCCCATTTTCCCGTTCAAGGGTATCTGCACACGGATGTGAAGGTGCATTATCAAGAAGTAGGAGTACTCTGCCCTCTTTCTTCATATCTTCTTGATGTGTCTTAACTTTAGGAATGAATGTGTGATCATACCAATCAATGAAAACTTCTGATGTCACCCAAGCCTTCCTTTGAGAAGTGTAAATTACTGGCAGATTTTTTTTCAATTCGTAAAAGATCGAGGATTCTTTGACTGTCCTATCACGAACAATGGTATTCGATGGTTACCGATTGCATTTGCGCAATTAAGAATTGTGATTCTTTCTTTGTTTAATTTAGTTGCAGAGGCACTTTTTTCGAACCCAGATGCTAATGATTTTCGGAGTAAAGATCTCCAAAACAGGCCGGTCTCATCTGCATTGTAAATAAATTCTTCTTCGTATTTTTCTGATTCAACAAATTCAATAAATTCTTTTACGAGTTTCGTAGCAGCCTCTGTAGATGCAGATAATTTTTCACCATGCAATCCGATTTCGCGTATACCATGCCGTAGCTTAAAATTTCTAAGCCACCCAGAGCTTGCTTGAAATGCATTAGTATTTTCTCCATTCAGCTTTTCGTTGAAAAATATAGCCTTCTCACATAATAAGGGTCCAGAAATGGGATGACCAGATGAGCGTTTCTGCAAAAACCACATGTGCAAAGCTTTATCTACTTTATCATCAAAGGATTTTTTCATCGATTTTCTAAGCTTCCTTGCTCACTTTCAAGTCCCGTTACATACTTCATAATTGATTCTTCATTCATTTTTATATCTGATATTGTAGACTTTCCTACACCAAACTCCACTGCTAATTTTGTACCTGCTTCACCATTTTTCAGCCTCTTCAATATCTTTACTTTGTCTCCTAGCGAAAGAACAACTCTTTTTCGCTTTCCAGACATCTTTTCTCCTTTGTTGCAGAAAAATAAATGAGCTAGATCGCTGGTGCAATCAACAACCGCTAACAAGAAACCTTTGTCAACGTAGCTACGTCACACAAACCAGTTTTTCTCCTCTCCCGACCTGGTGTCAAAGAAATGTCGTAGCCCTTACTTTTCTCTAGTCCTGGCTTCACACCGGGTCTGTGACCTGTCCATTGCGATAAGAAACTTCAAAGAAATACCCTCCCACCCCCTTGGGATTGCATTGCAACCATAGACATTGATTGCAACACGTGTCCACAGCGAGGGTGAGGGGAGAAAAATACAAACAGGAATTTTGTGCTTTGACCTTGGTTTCTCAACCCCTTTCTTCAAACCTTTTGTGTTCTCTCTTCCCACTAACAAAACTCCCTAAAAATACCTTGCAGTTTCCGGATTAAATTTTGTATGCCAAGAAAGAAAAGAAAAAAGATAGATAACAGGGTGAAAAAGAGAAATGTAATTGGAAGGGGCAGAAAAAAAAATATTTAGGTTTTGGAGGTTTTTTTTTAAATGAAAAATATGCCGTTCGCATAATTGGAAGTTCAGAAAAAAATTTTTTAAAGAGAAATACGCTGTTCGGATAATTGGAAGTTCGGTTAAAAAAATTTAAAAGTCGAAAAACACGGTTCGGATAATTGGAAGTTCGGTTAATTGGAGTTCGGATAATCGGCGCTCTACTGTATATATATATGTATATGCAATATATATATATATAATACCATTAAAAGTAGACAAGATTCACCAATGGATTTTATCAATAAAACAATAAACCAAAACGAAGAATTAGAATTGAATTGAATTATATAAAAAAAATAGTGAAACGAGTAAATCTGAATTAATAAATAAATAAAATGAATGCAAATGTAATTTGTAGCCCCAAAGCAAAATTGTCAGGCTCCAAATGCTCTGGAACTACAAATGAAATGTGCGGTTTCATCCACGTATTAGCCATGAATAGCAAAATAATACGTATTTGGGGCTACCAGCACACAAAAACCAAATTATTAAACAAAGAACAGAGTAATAAATGGTGGAAAAAATGAAAATATATATATATATTAAAACAGTAACGTGCAGCAAATAGTATCAGTAACATAAGCACAAACAAACCCTATTTTTGCACGTGGAAATGATAAACTTTACATTCATATATAACTTGGATAAAAAGTAAGATAACAAAATATTGAGAACTAAAACAACTTATCTGTTGATCACCAATCATGAAGAGGACTTCGCAATAAAATTATTAATAAATTATTGATGCATGAAGCAATAGTTAATAATACAAGCTGATATACTAACACAGGAGAAAAATCAGTTCGCTCGCAATGCACGCAGCGGAACTTCGCCAAATCAGTAGGGTTGCTCTATTTAAATAGAGAAAGACAAGCGCGCCAAGCAGCTAGATAAATGAGTTGAAAAAAAACTTGCTATGATTTAAAGTGATACAAAATATTGAAGACAATAAAGAAACTTATGCAATATATACATATATATATATATTGCATTTATAAACAAAATATAAATATTTTATTTTACACATTAAAAAAGATGGATATAAAAATGTTAATATGGAAAGTAAGAAACAACATTTAGATGCACATTTCAGCAATATTCAGCAATATTACATACATATGTCATATTTTCATCATGGCATACATATATCATAATTTAATCAATATTACAAAAAAGTTATAGAACGGGAAACGGCTGCACAGACAATCACCACATCGAGTTCACAGATGACATTCTTGTGTTAGTTAAAGCTACATTGGCATATTAAATTGCATCTGGTCTGCATAGTCACATCTTGGTGGAAAACACCCGAAACCTTGATATTACTGGTTTATCATTGTGATTTCCCGCACCCAAAGGTAACGAAACATCTAGGACAAGAAGCAAGAAAACGCAATGATAAATCTACGAGTCAACCTTTAAAATCGAATTTTCAGATGGATCTGACTTGGCAGACCAGTTGCGTTTTAATATGCGAATCGAGTTTTAAGTATTGCTAGATTGCCTTTTGAGAACTTGATGAGGTGCTGGTTTGTGCAGCCTCCTCAAGGTTTATGAAGGATCATTGTAAAAAAGATCATATTACGCAATGTGGCACAAAAATCACGATTATTTTTTAGTTGTTTAATGGCAACATCCAAATGAAACACATCTTATGGGTTTCTAAGCAAAAGTCCTTTGGTAAGATTTAGGCTGTGGTAAATTGGATTGATTTATTTTTTATTCCTTCGCTGCAATTATAGAGCGTCAAAATATCATTAATTTTCTTTTTTTCTGTTCTTTTTACTTTAAAAAAATAAATAAAATCTTACATTTAAAAATTTTCAGTTTTAAATTAAAGTTTTGTATTATAAATGAAAGGAGTGGAAGGATTATATTATTATATTTTAAATAATTAATGAAATACGATAAAATGCCACGGGTACAATATTTGGCGATATATCTGCGCCGAGCTAGCATAAAATACTGAGTTCTTGATTTTTCAGCTCAGATGTCAAATAAGCATCACATTGCGCTTTATTTTTCTGACGCCAAATTTGGCTAAAATTCCGTTTTTAAATACCAGTTAAATACATATTAAAGAAAATAAAAACAAATAAAAGCAAACAAACAACTCTGCTAAATAACAATGGCAAGATTATCATGTGAGGCACATATAATTGCCATTTTGTTGCAATCGCGCCAATGTGGTGCGTATATGGCATCTGTGTCTATTTATTTAGCAAAATCTTCTAATTTGGCAAAAAATAAATAAATAAATAAATAAATAAAAATAAAAATAAATAAAATAAAAATAAATAAAATAAAGTAAAATAATATAAAATAAATAAAATAAAATAAAATAAAGTACAAATAAATAAAATAATAAACAAATATAAAGTATAAACAAATAAACAAATAAAATAAAGTATGAATAAAAGCAATATGAGTTAATGCTTACTATGCATCCAAGGGAGACCAAACTGGTCGCCAAGAGCGGCTAGTATGTTAAATTCTTTAATGTCACGATCGCAGTATTGCATATATGAGACATGTAGGCTCATGATTCTCCCCAAATACAAGAAAATCGTTAATGTCGCTAGCATGTATGAGCGCAAAAATTGTCACGAAAAAAAGAACTAGTCGTTGGGGGGCCACCGTAATACTTACCCATCATGGATATGCATTCTATAAAATATGAAAATAAAACGCATGTAAACTATTAATAGAATGCATCGCAATTCCAAAATAAAATTTAAACGCATATAGTTTTAATTACGCAGTAATGCTCTATTAATGAATTGCTGATGAGCCAATTTCTACAAATTACATAAAACGCCAAAATACTCAAGTAGTACCGGATTGCGTAAAAGAAACATCCTTATAACTCCAAAAATAATAATCATATTAACTAACAGTTTACTGCGTCGGATTAAACATCTTATTTCCAATTAAAATATATCTTTGAATTGAAATTTGAATAAAATACAGGGTCATGAAAAATCGAAGAATGTGAAAAACAGGATTACACATATCTCGGCAACTAAAAATCCGATCGACTTCGTTCTTTATGCAAAATGGGTGTTATTTTATTGCCTTTTACGCCCACTCCTTAAAATAAAAAAATTCAAAAATTTTTATATTCCTTTCATCAGAACGAATTTTTCGAGAGTCCGAAAAAAATAGTTTCGGATAATCGAGGTTACTGATATTAAATAGGCTTCGTCCCATTCTTACATACTAAGTACATACAAAATTTCAAGTCTCTATCTCAATTTCTTCGGGAGATACAGACAGACAGACAGACAGACAGACAGACGGACGGACGGCAATTTTTTTTTTCTAAAAATGTATTTTTTCGGAATCTCCACTATCTGAAACGTGTAAATCCGTCAAAAATTTTTTTCGATTTTCAAAACGATTGCAAGACTTACCCTATACTACGTATGATGGGTAAGTAAAAAACGAGAGAGACATTACATTCTAAGAGCTGACAGCACAAAATATATAACATTATCATTTTAGGAAAGGGGGGGGGGCGGTCTGACACATGATATTGTAAGATATTGCTGGGGGAGGGGGATTTGTCTTTTAATATTGATGTCATTTTTGATCCAGTCGAAATTTCTCTTTTTATTTGTAACATAGTCTTTGATTCTAAATAGTCTGTTATCCTTTTATTTAATCCTTATCTATTTTTTATGAAAATACAAAATTTTTAATAAAATTACTAAATTATAAAATTATTTAATTCTTAATTGTGTAATACCCTAACGTTTGACCTTCCTATTCTTCTGTCATATATGTCTGCATATATGACAGAATATCTGCATATAATCATGGTTCGAAAAAACATATTTGAAATACATTTGAAATGAAGCTTATGTTTACTAATAAATAAAAGAGAAGGAGAAAAAAACTGTCTACTAGCTTATATTTATAAGGATTTCAGTCTATACCTCACCTTCCTCTCCCCCCCCCCCCGTTCGGGGACAAGTACAATAATACTTTATTACTGTTGAATGCATTATGTAACAACAGGCTGTTATAAAATACTTTTAAATATGTACTATTTCTTTTAAGGGGTTCAGGGGTTGAAAACTTTTCAAAAAATCGATTTTTTTTTAATGATCTAGTTAGATTATTCAATTAATTCTTAACTCAATGCAAAAAACCGCATAAAAATATTTGCATTTTTAACGGAGTTATAAGCATTTATGTATCAACACTTTTATAGCCCAACTCATATAATTTCAAATTCAAGTCGCTTTTTCTCAAAACTTGATTTTTGACGACTAACACCAAGATTTTAAAAAACTATTTGATAGAATGGCTTAATTTTTTTTTTTTTTTTTTTTTTTTTTTTTTTTTTTTTGCATGCATATAACATCATTATCTATAGAATGAATTAATATAGTTTAGATATTTTAATATTTTCAATATTTTTTTTAGAAAAAAATGTATTTTGGGGGGTTTTTAAAATTTTTTAAGTTTGAGATTTCTTTTAGTAAGGTTTTTTTTTCTTTAAGTGATAGTTATATTCTTAATTAATTCTATAGAGTAAAGTTTCCGGATCATTTTAAAGCAAAAATTAGGTTTTTATGTCAATTTAACGGTAAGATATCTTGCGGTTGGTAATATAATATATATATACACTATATGGCCATTGATTATTGGACACTTGCGATTTTAGACATTTTAATAAATATCTAGAAAAATACATGACGAATCATCTTGAAACTCTTAGTGTATAAATATAATAGTATACGTCGTACATCTCCGTGAAGATTGTTTACCGAAACTCCATAGGGGACCGTCAACAAATTAAAAAAGAATGAATATCTTTTGAATAACCCTGTCAAAACTAATGTAGCAAAAGCGCTCAAACTCTAGATTATGATTGAATGCCTTATTGTAATACACTGTGTTCATTTTTATGCAAATAGCATGCATACTCGCAGAGTAATTAAGGTTTTTATAACAATGGTCCCAATTTTTTCCAAGTTTTTCTCTTATAATTTTCAGAGTTCTTAATATAAAGTAATATTTTTTCAGAAAATATGACAAACAACATTGCACACAGTACCCTGTAATCAGAATTAAACAAGTTGGAAATTACACTTGAAGCGTAGCAAATGAGGTGCGTTCGTACGATAACGAAGTTTTAAAAGTATTACTCTCATATATCAATCTCAAAAAATTATAAATAGTGAATTACAATTAAAACGCTCATCAAACAATGTTCTCCCTGTACCATTATGTAATGGAATACTTTTGTGTGGCCTCGTAAATCAATAAAAAATTTTCTTTGCACCACAAATTATGTAAAATGTATATTATAATACGTGCTTTATAGTTGCATATAAATTTTATTAAGTTCGAATGAGTGTAACACCATTAAAATGCATTTGAAACATTTCTCCCCGTTGAACGTAATGTAACGGAATACTTTTGATTGTCCCTGTAATTGATCTATTCATCCGATTTTCATAAAATTTGAAATAACTCGGCAAAATTATGTAATAATTATGTATTTTAAATTTCAAACGTATAAAATACATTTGAAACTTTTTCCCCATTGACCACAATTTAATTGAATAATTTTGATAGCTCCTGTAATTGATCTATGCACCCGATTATCAAAAAATTTGAAATAACTCGATAAAATTATGTAATAATTATGTATTTAAAATTTTAAACGATTAAAATGCATTTGAAACTTTTTTCCCCGTCGACCGTAATGTAATGGAATACTTTTGATTGCCCCTGTAATTGATCTATGCATCCGATTTTCATAAAAATTGAAATGACTTGGCAAAATTATGTAATAATTATGTATTTAAAATTTCAAATGATTCGGTTGGGTAGTTTTTGCGTTGTTATATGCGGACAGAAGGACGGACTGAACGACCACTATAGGTGCTACGTATTTACATAGATACGAACGCACCTAAAAATAATAAAAATTGTATGAAAAATGAGTAGGTTCACTAAATAATTTTTTACTGCGCATGCATCAAAGATATCAAAATTTCATTTGCATATTATGTTAGCTAAATGTATAGAGCAACTTTTGTAAAAGTCTCAAAATCATAACTTGAAAATTCTGAAAGTAATCGTCTATAGAAAAAGGACAAAATCCGTTGTTTCCAAAATGAAGCAAAAAAATGAGGGATTTTATCCAAATGCAGTAGTACATCCCGTATTGTGTATTTTATATTGACACTAATCAATGAATATATGGATACATCCCCTCTTGTTTTTGCTTCATTTTGAGAATAACGGATTTTCAACTTATTCAATTGACGATTATTTTCAGAATTTTCAAGTTATAATTTTGTGACTTTCACAAAAGTTGCTCTATACATTTAGCTAGCTTAATATGCAAATGAAATTTTGATATCGTTGACGCATGCGCAGTAAAAAATTATTTAGTAAACCAACTCATTTTGTATACAACTTTCATTATTTTTTAATTCTGATTTCAGGGTACTGTGTGCAATGTTGTTTGTCATATTTTCTGAAAAAAATATTATTTTATATTAAGAACTCTGAAAATTATAAGGGAAAAACTTGGAAAAATTTTGGACCATTTTTATAAAAACCTTAATTACTCTGCAAGTATGCATGCTATTTGCATAAAAATGAACAAGGCATATTACAATAAGGCATTCAATCATAATCTAGAGTTTGAGCGCTTTTGCTACATTAGTTTTGACAGGGTTATTCAAAAGATATTCATTCTTTTTTAATTTGTTGACGGTCCCCTATGGAGTTTCGGTAAACAATCTTCACGGAGATGTACGACGTATACTATTATATTTATACACTAAGAGTTTCGATATGATTCCTCATGTATTTTTCTAGATATTTAACAAAATGTCTAAAATCGCAAGTGTCCAATAATCAATGGCAATATAGTGTATATATATATATATATATTTAATTGTGTTACATAAATTTTGATGTATTTTTTTTATTATTTTAGATTGAAGTACTTCTTTTTATAATTTTATAAGAATACAAACATAGCTTTAAACTATCAGAAAGTTTAAATTAATTACATTGAGTACTTCTGTTTTTATATGGACTCGAAGCGAGAGCTCTGTTTACATGTTTTTCCGTATCGATCAACTCCTGAGCCCCCTTAAGTATTTGTATATAAAGCGATATTTTATTGACTTATCTTCATTTACAAAAAAAAAAAAAAAAAAAAAAAAAAAAAAAATTACAGTTGATAACGATATTATTACTGGGGAGTCGAAGGATAATAACGTATGATATCGGAAAGGGGGCAGAGAGTATAAAATTACCAAAAAATTGATAGCGTGATATTTGCCCAATCCCTTTTAAAACAAGTTGGAAATTGCGCGTAAAGCGTAGCAAACGAGGTGAATACGTACGATAACGAAGTTTTAAAAATATTCAGAGCTTGCTGTTATAGTAGACAGTACAGATATAGTCAAGTAGTCGAAATCTTGTTTGTTTTCCTGTAAATATACAGGAAGAAACTTTCATTACACCTCAGAAGCGTATATCATATTCGTAAAATGTGAAATAGTTTAATATAATCAACACACGTCTCAAATAATGTTTTTCCGTATAGCATTATGTAGTGGAATACTTTTGTGGCCCTGTAATTTAATAATAAATATTCTTTGCATCACATATTGTTCAGAATGTATATTTTAATATATGCATACTTCATAGGTTCATGTATTCTATTATATTCGAATGAGTGTAACACCATTAAAATGCATTTGAAAAATTTCCCCCATTGACCGTAATGAAACGGAATACTTTTGTGTGGCTCTGTAATTAAATAATAAATATTCTTTGCATCACGTATTGTTCAGAATGTATATTTTAATATATGTATACTTCATAGTTTCATGTTTTCTATTACATTCGAATGAGTGTAACACCATTAAAATGCATTTGAAACATTTCCCCCCATTAACCGTAATGAAACGGAATACTTTTGATTGTCCCTGTAATTGATCTATGCATCCGATTTTCATAAAAATTTGAAATGACTCGACAAGATTATGTAATAATTATATACTTTAAAATTCAAACGATTCGGTTGGGTAGTTTTTGCCTTGTTATATGCGGACGGACGGACTGAACGACAACTATAGGTGCTACGTATTTACATAATTACGAACGCACCTAAAATACATTCTGCCTAATACTTTTCTTGCAAATGCCTACAACGGATAAGTAAAACATCTTTCTCTTAAAAAAGTTGAGCGAATGTTGAAATGTTCAGCATTTTCTACTTCGCGAATAATTAAATCTGGCGATTACTGTATTTTGATCTTGACCTGTTTATAACCGCGTAATTTTTTTTTCAAGCACCTTCGTCGTTCCAAGCCCAAGCTCGCACTCTGATTGGTTGTTGCCCTCGGCACAGTTTTCATGTAACTAGGCGATAATCATACTTGGCGTAGCGATAGATGCTTCCGTGGAGGAGTTTGATTTCCTTCCGAACCGAGTATAATGTAACTTTTCCCGTTTATTAATAAGTAAAGCATTAGCCATTTTATAAAATAACACAAGATAATAATACGCAAGAGCACAAAATGAAGGAAGAATAAGAATGAGTAGGTTAGGTTTACTCTTTCACTTACGAGCAAAGTATTTTTCGCCAAGTATGGTTATCGCCAAGTTACGTGAAAACAGTGCCGAGAGCAACAACCAATCAGAGTGCGAGATTGGGCTTGGAACGACGAAGGTTCTTGGAAAAAAAAAATTTCGCTCCAATTTTTTTGACAAGCGTCTGTCTAGCAGCGGAGTGCAACTATTCAACCAAGACCCCAAGACCTAGTTTTCAATTAGCTGAAGATAATAAGCTGCTGTTGCCATCTATTAGCATGAAATGAAACCAGAAGAATTAAATTTCTTGTGCTAATCTTATTTATAGGTTTTTATAAAAAGTTAAGTTATACTAGTAAATGCAAAATTTGTAGGGTTTTTTTCGGGGAAGGGGGGAGGGGGGTTAAGGATATAACATTATTATTATTATTATTATTATTATTATTATTATTATTATTATTATTATTATTATTTGAAATCGAAATATGAACGTTTACTGCTTTCTATGTAAATTATTTCATTTACATGTTGATTATTTGTCAGAGTTAATTTAAGTAAATGTGTTTTTTTTTTCTTTGAAAAGAAAAAAAATTGTAATTTAACAAATTACAACGACTATTTGGAAAATGGCATTTAGAAAGACTAAAATTTTCAAGACTTACCAATGAATTCTATTTAAAAATGATAATAATAATAAACATAATTTTCAGGATGATTGTAACGAGTCATATACTACGTACGCCGTGCATTAAACATTAATATTAGTAGACTAATGATAAAAAAGTAATAGTTTATGGATAGACAACTTTAACTGTTTAAAATGTGCATTTTTATTGGATGCAGCTAATGAGTATGACTTCTGAACGCTTTGCATTACTTAGGACATGGATTAAATATTCATAACCCTGGACCCATCTTAAAGAAATTTTAAATAAAATTTCAGTTTTACAATTTCCGGAACTGCAAATTTTTAAACTTCTAAACATCATGTTTTCAAATTATTAATTTTTTTAAAGTTTTTATTATATTTTTTTATCATTGTGGCAACAGAAGTATTCGTTTTTGGACATTAAACATGAACCATTCAGAAAACGAATAATTTGCGGAATTCAACCAATAAAAAGATCCAAATATGCTTCAGATTTCGCAATTCCCTACCGAGGACAACAACTATTTTTCAAGTAGTTAAAAAAAATCTTTATTAAATTATTGAAAAATTATAAATTTGAATGAGATTTTGTCTCGAATAAATTGTAATACATTTTTCAAAAAATATTTACAAAGACAACTTGTATTTAGCTAAGAGTTTTAGAGGTAATAGTTAATTAAAATAATTAATATTATGCTTTTATCTCACTTTATCTTTTATTAATTGTAAATTCAGAATCTTATGAAAAATAAGATCTTTCAAAGTTTTTTAAACTAAACTTTAAAAAAAATTTTTTTTTTTAATAAGATGAACAAGTTGGAAATTTCACGTAAAGTGTGGCAAATGAGGTGAGTTATTGTAAGATAACGAAGTTCTAAAAATATTCAGATCTTACTGTAGACAGGATTTCGAATACAGTATAGTAGTCGAAATCTTTTGTGTGTCCCTGTAAATACCATCTGCTTTCTTTTACGCAGGAAATAACTTTCCTCAGCTACGTATATCAGTCTCAGAAAATGTTAAATAGTTATTTACTATTAAAACGCGCACCAAACAATGTTCTCCCTATACCAATAAGCAATGGAATACTTTTGTGTGGCCTTGTAAACAAATAACAAATGTTCTTTGCACCACGGATTGTGCAGAATGTATATTATAATATGTATTTGATAGATGCATATCAATTTTATTGTGTTTGAATGAGTGTAACACCATTACAATACATTTGAAAAAATTTCCCTCATTAACCGCAATGAAACGAAATACTTTTAATTGTCCCTGTAATTGATCTATGCATCGGATTTTCATAACATTTGAAATGACTCGACAATATTATATAATAATTATATATTTTAAATTTCAAACGATTAAAATGCATTTGAAGCTTTCATCCCCATTTACCGTGATGTAATGTAATTCTTTTGATTGTCCCTGTAATTGATCTATCCATCCGATTTTCATAAAATTTGAAATGACTCGACAAAATTATGGAATAATTATGCATTTTAAATTTCAAACGATTCAGTTTTGGTAGTTTTTTAATTGTTTTATGCGGACAGACGGACGGTCTGAACGGCAACTATAGGTGCTACGTATTTACATAATTATGAGCGCACCCAAAAATGAAGTATTAAAGAAAACTAGTTGGATGTGTCAATCCCGAAACTTTCTTCTATCTCATAAGTACATTTTAATAATAAAAAAAAAAAAAAAAAAAAAAAAAAAAAAAAAACGTGGTGACCCCAAAGTTACCCACTATCGAATTTCCTCGAACATTTGACCTAGCCTAATGAGATTCTGGTATCCGAAAAGCATAAAACGCAAAATTTAATTAATATTCTAAGAAAATGAGCTTAGTAGTGCCTCATGTTGGGTAATTTATACTAAAACCTAATAAGCATCTATTGATGTCAAGACCTAACAGAATCTGAAATTTGATGGAATTTCGTCCATTAGTTCTTGAGATATAGTTATAACAAAAAATTTGCAAAATGTAGCACAGCAACACTATAGCTTGGACAATTTATGCCAAAACGTAAAAAAGCGTCTAATTATGTTATGGTGTAAAAGAATCTGAAGTTTGATGAAATTCTGTGCATTAGTCTTGAGATATAGCTAGTTTTAAAAAAATATAACACATAGCAAAAAAAAAAAAAAAAAAAAAAAAAAAAAAATAGCGTGTAAAATATAGCACAGCAGCAGCATCAGTTGAAGAATTTATAACAAAACGTAATCATCATGTAATTATGTTATATGTCATTTTGTAACAAAATCTGAAGTTTGATGAAATTCTGTGCGTTGGTTGTTGAGATACAGCTATCGGAAAAATCGTGCAAAATGCAGCATAGCTGCTCCATATGTTGCAAGGTTAATACCAAAATGTAATCAGCGTCTAATTCTGTTATATATCCCAGTGTAAAAGAAACTAAAATTTGATGAAGTTCTCTGCATTAGTTCTTGAGATATAGCTATCGCAAAAATCGGGCAAAATGTAGCATAGCAGCGCCACCTATAGGGTAGTTCACGCCAAAACCTTATCAGCGGCTATGTATCTCAAGGTATCGCGGAATCTGAAGTTTGGTGAAATTCTGTGCATTAGTTCTTGAGATATAGCTATCATGAAAATCATGAAAAACGTGGCATAGAAGCGCCACCTGCTGGCCAATTTACACCAAAACTTAATCAGCATCTATTTATATCAAGGGGTCACAGAATCTGAAGTTTGGTGAAATTCTATGCATTAGTTCTTGAAACATAGCAATCTTGAAAATCATGAAAAACGTAGTATAGCAGCGCCACCTGCAGGCCAATTTTCACCAAAAACCAATAGGCACTAATTCATATCAAGGTCTAACAGAATATAAAATTTTATTATATTTCGAGCATTAGTTCTTGAGATAGAGCGCCCACAAATTTTTTGTCACATACAGACAGACAGACTCACAGACAGACGGACAGACTCACAGACAGACACACAGACTCACAGACAGACGGACAGACTCACAGACAGACATTTTCTAAAAATAGTCAAAACGTGTTCAGGACCTTCTAAAACGTATAAATCCGTCGAAAACCGGAAGTCGAAAATTTTCATGAATCCATGAAATTATAGTCTTTAAAAATATCATTTTCCAAATAATCGTTGTAATTTTTTGAATAGCAACATTTTTTTTAATTTAGAATTAAAAAAAAATTATTATTAATTCATTAATAATACTTAAATCTTTGTAGTTGAATTTGAGATTATTCTGTAAAAATGGAAGATAAACAATAGAGTGCGAGTTTAATTCGCTTACAGACGATTTTGTGCATTAAATATATTATTTGATAATGTGGCTTTGCCCTACATAAATATATTTTTACAATTTGTTATCTAGGTTTTCACAGTCGATAGAGCATAAGTACGCCGTCCATGTCTTTATGTATTACTCAAGCCGTCCCTATCTTTAAGGGTTAATATCTCGGCTAATTACCAACAATTTTTTAAAAAAATCCTTTCCAACAATACTTTTATGCTTCTGCTATGATAAGTACCTCCAACGTTCCTCAACACATTTGCTCAATTCCCACAAATGAAAATTTGTGTGTAACATAAAAATGTACTTTTTTCAAAAACTATGCGAACTAGAGTAATCACTATAGTTTTCCTGCAAAGTTTAAAGTAATATCGCCACTGTCATCGTCATGGTATCTTGGATCTTTTTTTCTTAGGATTTTAGAACATTTATAACTAAAATACATTGTTATTCCATTTGAAATTACACTGTAAACTAGTCGGATGTGGCAATCTCAAAACTTTCTTCTGTCTCACACACACACGTTAATACTTCCAGAAAAATGAAACCTAGCAGCTTCATTAGTTAGGTAATTTAAAACAGAATTTAATCTGCTACAACTTACTTCAAGTTCTAACTGAATTTGAAATTTGATAAAAATCCGCATATGAAATAAAATTATCAAAAAAAAAAAAAAAAAAAAAAAAAAAAAAAAACTGAATAGAAGAGCTACTTGTTATGCCATGTACTCTAAAAACGAAAGAATATCACTTTATATAAGAGACTAACTGAATTTGAATTTTGATGAAAATCCGTTCATTGGTTCCTGAGATAGAGCTACTGCGATAACCATGAATAATAATACGCAGCAGCGTCACCTGTTTACAGCGAAAATTACAGAGTACTAATTTATATCAGGGACTTACTTAATGTGAAATTTGATGAAAATTAGCGCATTAGTTTCTGAGATAGAGCTATTCTAATAATCATGAATAATACTGCATAGCAGAGCCACCTGTTGTGTGATTTACACCAAAACATTATGAGAACCATATTAGATCAAAGACTAACGGAATCTGAAGTTTTATGAAAATCCGTTGATTAATTTTTCAGATATAGCTATTGTGAAAATAGTGAAGAAAACAACATTTTAGTGCTACCTGTTAGGAGATAGAAATCAAAAACTTATCAGATCCAGTTTATATCAAGGTCTAACTGAATCTAAAGTTTTATGAAATTCCGTGCATTAGTTCATGAGATAGAAGGCCCACAAAGTGTATGTCACATACAGACAGCGATATTGCTCACAGAGGACATTTTGTAAACTTTTTTTTAAAATCTCTGACCCCTGAAACGTGTAAATCCGTCAAAAACCGTATTTTGAGAATTTTCATGAATTCAATACTTTTTTCTTATAAAGATACAAGAAAGTAAAAAAGAAAAATAAACAGTCAAGTGGAATGTTACTTACATACACAGGATTTCATCCAATAAATATATTAATTAGTAATCAGGCATTGCACTGTATAAATATATCGCTACAAATTGTTATCTAGGCTTTGAAAGACGATGGAGCATATAGTACGCCGTCCGTGCTTTTATGTTTGTCCAAACCATCCGTGTCTTTAAAGGTTAATATCTCGGCTAATTACCAACATTTTTTTTTCAAAAATCCTTATCAACAATGCTTTTATACTTTTGCTACAATAGGTACCTCCAACACATTTGCTCAATGCCCAAAAATGAAAATTTGTGTGTAACAGAAAAATGTACTTTTCTCAATAACTATACGATCTAAAGTAATCGCTTTAGTTTTTCTGCAATGTTTAAAGTAATATCGTCATGGTTTAACCCCCTGATTGCCCAGCCAAAGGGTAATATTGTAATGTTGTTTTCTCTGTAATTTATTAAAAATATAAAAAAAAGATGTTTTTTCCAACCTGATGCAAAATACGTTATTAGTATCGGTGTATAATCTTTGATAGCATCAATCCTAACTTAATTTTTCAGAACTGGGTTTTATTTGTGGAATTATACTAATTTAAATATTGCTTATGTTGCTGTGAAACCTGCAGCTTAGTGTGTGAAAAAATCAGCCGGCGGCAGTCAGGAGGTTAATGTAATATAGTCACTTTCATCGTCGAGGTGTCAAGGATCTCATTTTGGTTACCCGTCACTGCAGTACCTGCTCGACTTACCCTCAGGATAACCACCTTGATGACGCTCATAACGACCGCTAATTATCTAAAAACCTCTTTACCTCCCATAACGTATGTCACAACCCTGGATTTGTGGGTCGGACTTTGCACACTTTTCGTGTTTGCCTCGTTGATTTTGTATCCAGTGTCTTACTGCAGAGCAGGGTTGGAAAAAAACCTGGTTTTTTCGAAACCCCCTAAAATTAATTTTTTTTTTTTTTAAATTATTTTTTTGGCATTGGATAGCTGAGATTGATCTGGATACACGCCGTTTTTTACTTTTTCGATTTTGGTTGCAGATTATTTTTATGAAGGTGTTTTCCTTTTTCGAGCCGGTTTCAAAAATGAAAGCGCCCTCATTAAAAATATCTGTAAACAAACTGAAAAAAGTAAAAAACGGCCTGCATTCAGATCCATCTTAGTTATCCAACGCCAAAAATATTTAAAAATATTGAAATGCAACCGAGATATCTGAATAAATTTCTTCCATGTGAGTAGAATTGGAGAACGGGTCTTTTCACTCGACTGAAGTAGCCTCTTAAAAGTTCCGTCAGTTGTATTTTTGACATTGTGTGTATTATATTATTAAATACTTTGTGTCTGTTTATTCAAAGAATTATATTTCTTTTTTCAATAAAATAAATTTGTGTGTTTTATAATAAAATTTGGGATGCTTACAATAAATAAATTTTTTCATGATAAAATAAAAGTAACATGCTCGCCAAGCCTAATATGGGTATTCAAAAGCAAAGTTGCCTCGTCAGAACAGCGCCACAAAAATATGCCTCTACCGACTCGTTTGCGAAATCTGATGCATTTTTTTTTTTTTTTTTTTTTTTCATACAAAAAGGAAAAGCAATTTTACACTATGAAATTTCCCCAAATAAAAGTATGGCACAGATGTCATATACGCACTACATTTGCGGGAGGGCAACAAAATGGCGATTTTATGCCTCATATGGTAACCCGGTCATTGTTGTTTATTTACTTTATATTTTCTTTCATAAATTGATATAAATTGTTTTGTGTTATAGTTATTAATTAAACTTTTGTAGTTTATTGTTATTTCCTTTTTAAAATAATTGCAAATAATATATATATATAACTGATATTTGATAACGAAGTTTTTGCCAAACAGGCGTCAGAAAAAATAATCGCGCCAACGTGGTGCGTATATGATATCTGTGCTAAAAATATTACAAATAAAAAATACAGTATATTAAATAAATATTTTAGATGGAAAATTTAGTTATCGCTAAGTTGTCAACAAAAATTCAAATGCACAAAAAAAACCCCCTCTATTAATCTTTAAATGTGACTTCAACTATATTTCTTATTCATTCAACTATATAATCTAATTTAATATAGATTTGAAAATAATTACAATTGAATTCTAAATGAATTTAAACTTCATAAATAAAATTAATGTAAATGACAAATAATCAATGTTATGGAATAAAGCACAAATTATTTAAGATTGTATTCTTAAAAACAAATCTTAAAGAGTTTTAATAAAAAAATTTAATTTTACTAAAGAAAGGTGTTATAATAAAAATAAATGACATTGACATGTTTCGTAATCGTCAAATAAACTCCATAATCATAATATAAATTACAGTAGAGCGCCGATTATCCGAACACGTCGGGACCGACTCTAGTTCGGATAAGCAAAAGTTCAGATAATTGGACAGACAATTTAAAGGATATCCCTATCTATACAAAAACCTTCACACTTTATCCAGGCTTAGGACTGGCAACACTGTTAGTGCTGGCGTGTTTAAAAATGTTTTTTTTTTTTTTTGCCTTTTTTTCATTTTTTAAACTTTTTTTTTTGTCTTTTTTTCATTTATTAAACTTTTTTTGTCTTTTTTTCATTTTTTAAACTTTTTTTTGTCTTTTTTTTTTAAGATTATAATTTAAGTAAAAAAGCTTTTGATTTTTTCTTGCTTCAAAGAAGACATTCTTTTCAATGCTGCCATATCTCTAATGCTTCTTAAATGCATTGCTTGAATAGGATCAGCGTCTTTCTGCCTTTCGAGCCATTTCATAGCTGTTTCCAAGCATTCAAAGGCTTCGCTATGTGATGGACCTGGGTCATTTTCAGAGCATTCATTTTCAATTTCATTTTCATTTTCTTCATTTTCGCCTTCAATCTCAGCCACAATCTTATTGTCATTTAAAATCTGATATCCAGGGTCTTGCATGTCACAATTTATCCACTCATCAATTTCTTTTCCTCATAATTTAGGATTCTTCCCATCTCTTTTATAGTTTTGCACTCCTCATTTTCCTTATCAGATGCTTCTGCTCCAGTATCACTTTTTCCTCTGTTTAAAATTTTATTCCAGGCATTTTTTAACGTTGATGATTTTACAAGCTTCCAGGAATCGGCAGCCATAATGCAACAATCTTTTAAATTAATTTTTATGGCATTCTGGGAATCAGGCTCTTCAGTGTCTTCTGATAGAAGCATCTTTCTCAACATTTGCTTTCTATAAAAGCGCTTAAATGTCTCTATTACACTCTGATCCATGGGCTGTATCAGCGATGTAACGTTAGGTGGCAAGAACTTTACTCGGAACTTCCCATTTTCCCGTTCAAGGGTATCTGCACACGGATGTGAAGGTGCATTATCAAGAAGTAGGAGTACTCTGCCCTCTTTCTTCATATCTTCTTGATGTGTCTTAACTTTAGGAATGAATGTGTGATCATACCAATCAATGAAAACTTCTGATGTCACCCAAGCCTTCCTTTGAGAAGTGTAAATTACTGGCAGATTTTTTTTCAATTCGTAAAAGATCGAGGATTCTTTGACTGTCCTATCACGAACAATGGTATTCGATGGTTACCGATTGCATTTGCGCAATTAAGAATTGTGATTCTTTCTTTGTTTAATTTAGTTGCAGAGGCACTTTTTTCGAACCCAGATGCTAATGATTTTCGGAGTAAAGATCTCCAAAACAGGCCGGTCTCATCTGCATTGTAAATAAATTCTTCTTCGTATTTTTCTGATTCAACAAATTCAATAAATTCTTTTACGAGTTTCGTAGCAGCCTCTGTAGATGCAGATAATTTTTCACCATGCAATCCGATTTCGCGTATACCATGCCGTAGCTTAAAATTTCTAAGCCACCCAGAGCTTGCTTGAAATGCATTAGTATTTTCTCCATTCAGCTTTTCGTTGAAAAATATAGCCTTCTCACATAATAAGGGTCCAGAAATGGGATGACCAGATGAGCGTTTCTGCAAAAACCACATGTGCAAAGCTTTATCTACTTTATCATCAAAGGATTTTTTCATCGATTTTTTAAGCTTCCTTGCTCACTTTCAAGTCCCGTTACATACTTCATAATTGATTCTTCATTCATTTTTATATCTGATATTGTAGACTTTCCTACACCAAACTCCACTGCTAATTTTGTACCTGCTTCACCATTTTTCAGCCTCTTCAATATCTTTACTTTGTCTCCTAGCGAAAGAACAACTCTTTTTCGCTTTCCAGACATCTTTTCTCCTTTGTTGCAGAAAAATAAATGAGCTAGATCGCTGGTGCAATCAACAACCGCTAACAAGAAACCTTTGTCAACGTAGCTACGTCACACAAACCAGTTTTTCTCCTCTCCCGACCTGGTGTCAAAGAAATGTCGTAGCCCTTACTTTTCTCTAGTCCTGGCTTCACACCGGGTCTGTGACCTGTCCATTGCGATAAGAAACTTCAAAGAAATACCCTCCCACCCCCTTGGGATTGCATTGCAACCATAGACATTGATTGCAACACGTGTCCACAGCGAGGGTGAGGGGAGAAAAATACAAACAGGAATTTTGTGCTTTGACCTTGGTTTCTCAACCCCTTTCTTCAAACCTTTTGTGTTCTCTCTTCCCACTAACAAAACTCCCTAAAAATACCTTGCAGTTTCCGGATTAAATTTTGTATGCCAAGAAAGAAAAGAAAAAAGATAGATAACAGGGTGAAAAAGAGAAATGTAATTGGAAGGGGCAGAAAAAAAAATATTTAGGTTTTGGAGGTTTTTTTTTAAATGAAAAATATGCCGTTCGCATAATTGGAAGTTCAGAAAAAAAATTTTTAAAGAGAAATACGCTGTTCGGATAATTGGAAGTTCGGTTAAAAAAATTTAAAAGTCGAAAAACACGGTTCGGATAATTGGAAGTTCGGTTAATTGGAGTTCGGATAATCGGCGCTCTACTGTATATATATATGTATATGCAATATATATATATATAATACCATTAAAAGTAGACAAGATTCACCAATGGATTTTATCAATAAAACAATAAACCAAAACGAAGAATTAGAATTGAATTGAATTATATAAAAAAAATAGTGAAACGAGTAAATCTGAATTAATAAATAAATAAAATGAATGCAAATGTAATTTGTAGCCCCAAAGCAAAATTGTCAGGCTCCAAATGCTCTGGAACTACAAATGAAATGTGCGGTTTCATCCACGTATTAGCCATGAATAGCAAAATAATACGTATTTGGGGCTACCAGCACACAAAAACCAAATTATTAAACAAAGAACAGAGTAATAAATGGTGGAAAAAATGAAAATATATATATATATTAAAACAGTAACGTGCAGCAAATAGTATCAGTAACATAAGCACAAACAAACCCTATTTTTGCACGTGGAAATGATAAACTTTACATTCATATATAACTTGGATAAAAAGTAAGATAACAAAATATTGAGAACTAAAACAACTTATCTGTTGATCACCAATCATGAAGAGGACTTCGCAATAAAATTATTAATAAATTATTGATGCATGAAGCAATAGTTAATAATACAAGCTGATATACTAACACAGGAGAAAAATCAGTTCGCTCGCAATGCACGCAGCGGAACTTCGCCAAATCAGTAGGGTTGCTCTATTTAAATAGAGAAAGACAAGCGCGCCAAGCAGCTAGATAAATGAGTTGAAAAAAAACTTGCTATGATTTAAAGTGATACAAAATATTGAAGACAATAAAGAAACTTATGCAATATATACATATATATATATATTGCATTTATAAACAAAATATAAATATTTTATTTTACACATTAAAAAAGATGGATATAAAAATGTTAATATGGAAAGTAAGAAACAACATTTAGATGCACATTTCAGCAATATTCAGCAATATTACATACATATGTCATATTTTCATCATGGCATACATATATCATAATTTAATCAATATTACAAAAAAGTTATAGAACGGGAAACGGCTGCACAGACAATCACCACATCGAGTTCACAGATGACATTCTTGTGTTAGTTAAAGCTACATTGGCATATTAAATTGCATCTGGTCTGCATAGTCACATCTTGGTGGAAAACACCCGAAACCTTGATATTACTGGTTTATCATTGTGATTTCCCGCACCCAAAGGTAACGAAACATCTAGGACAAGAAGCAAGAAAACGCAATGATAAATCTACGAGTCAACCTTTAAAATCGAATTTTCAGATGGATCTGACTTGGCAGACCAGTTGCGTTTTAATATGCGAATCGAGTTTTAAGTATTGCTAGATTGCCTTTTGAGAACTTGATGAGGTGCTGGTTTGTGCAGCCTCCTCAAGGTTTATGAAGGATAATTGTAAAAAAGATCATATTACGCAATGTGGCACAAAAATCACGATTATTTTTTAGTTGTTTAATGGCAACATCCAAATGAAACACATCTTATGGGTTTCTAAGCAAAAGTCCTTTGGTAAGATTTAGGCTGTGGTAAATTGGATTGATTTATTTTTTATTCCTTCGCTGCAATTATAGAGCGTCAAAATATCATTAATTTTCTTTTTTTCTGTTCTTTTTACTTTAAAAAAATAAATAAAATCTTACATTTAAAAATTTTCAGTTTTAAATTAAAGTTTTGTATTATAAATGAAAGGAGTGAAAGGATTATATTATTATATTTTAAATAATTAATGAAATACGATAAAATGCCACGGGTACAATATTTGGCGATATATCTGCGCCGAGCTAGCATAAAATACTGAGTTCTTGATTTTTCAGCTCAGATGTCAAATAAGCATCACATTGCGCTTTATTTTTCTGACGCCAAATTTGGCTAAAATTCCGTTTTTAAATACCAGTTAAATACATATTAAAGAAAATAAAAACAAATAAAAGCAAACAAACAACTCTGCTAAATAACAATGGCAAGATTATCATGTGAGGCACATATAATTGCCATTTTGTTGCAATCGCGCCAATGTGGTGCGTATATGGCATCTGTGTCTATTTATTTAGCAAAATCTTCTAATTTGGCAAAAAAAAAAATAAATAAATAAATAAATAAAAATAAAAATAAATAAAATAAAAATAAATAAAATAAAGTAAAATAATATAAAATAAATAAAATAAAATAAAATAAAGTACAAATAAATAAAATAATAAACAAATATAAAGTATAAACAAATAAACAAATAAAATAAATTATGAATAAAAGCAATATGAGTTAATGCTTACTATGCATCCAAGGGAGACCAAACTGGTCGCCAAGAGCGGCTAGTATGTTAAATTCTTTAATGTCACGATCGCAGTATTGCATATATGAGACATGTAGGCTCATGATTCTCCCCAAATACAAGAAAATCGTTAATGTCGCTAGCATGTATGAGCGCAAAAATTGTCACGAAAAAAAGAACTAGTCGTTGGGGGGCCACCGTAATACTTACCCATCATGGATATGCATTCTATAAAATATGAAAATAAAACGCATGTAAACTATTAATAGAATGCATCGCAATTCCAAAATAAAATTTAAACGCATATAGTTTTAATTACGCAGTAATGCTCTATTAATGAATTGCTGATGAGCCAATTTCTACAAATTACATAAAACGCCAAAATACTCAAGTAGTACCGGATTGCGTAAAAGAAACATCCTTATAACTCCAAAAATAATAATCATATTAACTAACAGTTTACTGCGTCGGATTAAACATCTTATTTCCAATTAAAATATATCTTTGAATTGAAATTTGAATAAAATACAGGGTCATGAAAAATCGAAGAATGTGAAAAACAGGATTACACATATCTCGGCAACTAAAAATCCGATCGACTTCGTTCTTTATGCAAAATGGGTGTTATTTTATTGCCTTTTACGCCCACTCCTTAAAATAAAAAAATTCAAAAATTTTTATATTCCTTTCATCAGAACGAATTTTTCGAGAGTCCGAAAAAAATAGTTTCGGATAATCGAGGTTACTGATATTAAATAGGCTTCGTCCCATTCTTACATACTAAGTACATACAAAATTTCAAGTCTCTATCTCAATTTCTTCGGGAGATACAGACAGACAGACAGACAGACGGACGGACGGCAATTTTTTTTTTCTAAAAATGTATTTTTTCGGAATCTCCACTATCTGAAACGTGTAAATCCGTCAAAAATTTTTTTCGATTTTCAAAACGATTGCAAGACTTACCCTATACTACGTATGATGGGTAAGTAAAAAAAGAGAGAGACATTACATTCTAAGAGCTGACAGCACAAAATATATAACATTATCATTTTAGGAAAGGGGGGGGGGCGGTCTGACACATGATATTGTAAGATATTGCTGGGGGAGGGGGATTTGTCTTTTAATATTGATGTCATTTTTGATCCAGTCGAAATTTCTCTTTTTATTTGTAACATAGTCTTTGATTCTAAATAGTCTGTTATCCTTTTATTTAATCCTTATCTATTTTTTATGAAAATACAAAATTTTTAATAAAATTACTAAATTATAAAATTATTTAATTCTTAATTGTGTAATACCCTAACGTTTGACCTTCCTATTCTTCTGTCATATATGTCTGCATATATGACAGAATATCTGCATATAATCATGGTTCGAAAAAACATATTTGAAATATATTTGAAATGAAGCTTATGTTTACTAATAAATAAAAGAGAAGGAGAAAAAAACTGTCTACTAGCTTATATTTATAAGGATTTCAGTCTATACCTCACCTTCCTCTCCCCCCCCCGTTCGGGGACAAGTACAATAATACTTTATTACTGTTGAATGCATTATGTAACAACAGGCTGTTATAAAATACTTTTAAATATGTACTATTTCTTTTAAGGGGTTCAGGGGTTGAAAACTTTTCAAAAAATCGATTTTTTTTTAATGATCTAGTTAGATTATTCAATTAATTCTTAACTCAATGCAAAAAACCGCATAAAAATATTTGCATTTTTAACGGAGTTATAAGCATTTATGTATCAACACTTTTATAGCCCAACTCATATAATTTCAAATTCAAGTCGCTTTTTCTCAAAACTTGATTTTTGACGACTAACACCAAGATTTTAAAAAACTATTTGATAGAATGGCTTAATTTTTTTTTTTTTTTTTTTTTTTTTTTTTTTTTTTTGCATGCATATAACATCATTATCTATAGAATGAATTAATATAGTTTAGATATTTTAATATTTTCAATATTTTTTTTAGAAAAAAATGTATTTTGGGGGGTTTTTAAAATTTTTTAAGTTTGAGATTTCTTTTAGTAAGGTTTTTTTTTCTTTAAGTGATAGTTATATTCTTAATTAATTCTATAGAGTAAATTTTCCGGATCATTTTAAAGCAAAAATTAGGTTTTTATGTCAATTTAACGGTAAGATATCTTGCGGTTGGTAATATAATATATATATACACTATATGGCCATTGATTATTGGACACTTGCGATTTTAGACATTTTAATAAATATCTAGAAAAATACATGACGAATCATCTTGAAACTCTTAGTGTATAAATATAATAGTATACGTCGTACATCTCCGTGAAGATTGTTTACCGAAACTCCATAGGGGACCGTCAACAAATTAAAAAAGAATGAATATCTTTTGAATAACCCTGTCAAAACTAATGTAGCAAAAGCGCTCAAACTCTAGATTATGATTGAATGCCTTATTGTAATACACTGTGTTCATTTTTATGCAAATAGCATGCATACTCGCAGAGTAATTAAGGTTTTTATAACAATGGTCCCAATTTTTTCCAGGTTTTTCTCTTATAATTTTCAGAGTTCTTAATATAAAGTAATATTTTTTCAGAAAATATGACAAACAACATTGCACACAGTACCCTGTAATCAGAATTAAACAAGTTGGAAATTACACTTGAAGCGTAGCAAATGAGGTGCGTTCGTACGATAACGAAGTTTTAAAAGTATTACTCTCATATATCAATCTCAAAAAATTATAAATAGTGAATTACAATTAAAACGCTCATCAAACAATGTTCTCCCTGTACCATTATGTAATGGAATACTTTTGTGTGGCCTCGTAAATCAATAAAAAATTTTCTTTGCACCACAAATTATGTAAAATGTATATTATAATACGTGCTTTATAGTTGCATATAAATTTTATTAAGTTCGAATGAGTGTAACACCATTAAAATGCATTTGAAACATTTCTCCCCGTTGAACGTAATGTAACGGAATACTTTTGATTGTCCCTGTAATTGATCTATTCATCCGATTTTCATAAAATTTGAAATAACTCGGCAAAATTATGTAATAATTATGTATTTTAAATTTCAAACGTATAAAATACATTTGAAACTTTTTCCCCATTGACCACAATTTAATTGAATAATTTTGATAGCTCCTGTAATTGATCTATGCACCCGATTATCAAAAAATTTGAAATAACTCGATAAAATTATGTAATAATTATGTATTTAAAATTTTAAACGATTAAAATGCATTTGAAACTTTTTTCCCCGTCGACCGTAATGTAATGGAATACTTTTGATTGCCCCTGTAATTGATCTATGCATCCGATTTTCATAAAAATTGAAATGACTTGGCAAAATTATGTAATAATTATGTATTTAAAATTTCAAATGATTCGGTTGGGTAGTTTTTGCGTTGTTATATGCGGACAGAAGGACGGACTGAACGACCACTATAGGTGCTACGTATTTACATAGATACGAACGCACCTAAAAATAATAAAAATTGTATGAAAAATGAGTAGGTTCACTAAATAATTTTTTACTGCGCATGCATCAAAGATATCAAAATTTCATTTGCATATTATGTTAGCTAAATGTATAGAGCAACTTTTGTAAAAGTCTCAAAATCATAACTTGAAAATTCTGAAAGTAATCGTCTATAGAAAAAGGACAAAATCCGTTGTTTCCAAAATGAAGCAAAAAAATGAGGGATTTTATCCAAATGCAGTAGTACATCCCGTATTGTGTATTTTATATTGACACTAATCAATGAATATATGGATACATCCCCTCTTGTTTTTGCTTCATTTTGAGAATAACGGATTTTCAACTTATTCAATTGACGATTATTTTCAGAATTTTCAAGTTATAATTTTGTGACTTTCACAAAAGTTGCTCTATACATTTAGCTAGCATAATATGCAAATGAAATTTTGATATCGTTGACGCATGCGCAGTAAAAAATTATTTAGTAAACCAACTCATTTTGTATACAACTTTCATTATTTTTTAATTCTGATTTCAGGGTACTGTGTGCAATGTTGTTTGTCATATTTTCTGAAAAAAATATTATTTTATATTAAGAACTCTGAAAATTATAAGGGAAAAACTTGGAAAAATTTTGGACCATTTTTATAAAAACCTTAATTACTCTGCAAGTATGCATGCTATTTGCATAAAAATGAACAAGGCATATTACAATAAGGCATTCAATCATAATCTAGAGTTTGAGCGCTTTTGCTACATTAGTTTTGACAGGGTTATTCAAAAGATATTCATTCTTTTTTAATTTGTTGACGGTCCCCTATGGAGTTTCGGTAAACAATCTTCACGGAGATGTACGACGTATACTATTATATTTATACACTAAGAGTTTCGATATGATTCCTCATGTATTTTTCTAGATATTTAACAAAATGTCTAAAATCGCAAGTGTCCAATAATCAATGGCAATACAGTGTATATATATATATATATATTTAATTGTGTTACATAAATTTTGATGTATTTTTTTTATTATATTAGATTGAAGTACTTCTTTTTATAATTTTATAAGAATACAAACATAGCTTTAAACTATCAGAAAGTTTAAATTAATTACATTGAGTACTTCTGTTTTTATATGGACTCGAAGCGAGAGCTCTGTTTACATGTTTTTCCGTATCGATCAACTCCTGAGCCCCCTTAAGTATTTGTATATAAAGCGATATTTTATTGACTTATCTTCATTTACAAAAAAAAAAAAAAAAAAAAAAAAAAAAAAAAAAAAATTACAGTTGATAACGATATTATTACTGGGGAGTCGAAGGATAATAACGTATGATATCGGAAAGGGGGCAGAGAGTATAAAATTACCAAAAAATTGATAGCGTGATATTTGCCCAATCCCTTTTAAAACAAGTTGGAAATTGCACGTAAAGCGTAGCAAACGAGGTGAATACGTACGATAACGAAGTTTTAAAAATATTCAGAGCTTGCTGTTATAGTAGACAGTACAGATATAGTCAAGTAGTCGAAATCTTGTTTGTTTTCCTGTAAATATACAGGAAGAAACTTTCATTACACCTCAGAAGCGTATATCATATTCGTAAAATGTGAAATAGTTTAATATAATCAACACACGTCTCAAATAATGTTTTTCCGTATAGCATTATGTAGTGGAATACTTTTGTGGCCCTGTAATTTAATAATAAATATTCTTTGCATCACATATTGTTCAGAATGTATATTTTAATATATGCATACTTCATAGGTTCATGTATTCTATTATATTCGAATGAGTGTAACACCATTAAAATGCATTTGAAAAATTTCCCCCATTGACCGTAATGAAACGGAATACTTTTGTGTGGCTCTGTAATTAAATAATAAATATTCTTTGCATCACGTATTGTTCAGAATGTATATTTTAATATATGTATACTTCATAGTTTCATGTTTTCTATTACATTCGAATGAGTGTAACACCATTAAAATGCATTTGAAACATTTCCCCCCATTAACCGTAATGAAACGGAATACTTTTGATTGTCCCTGTAATTGATCTATGCATCCGATTTTCATAAAAATTTGAAATGACTCGACAAGATTATGTAATAATTATATACTTTAAAATTCAAACGATTCGGTTGGGTAGTTTTTGCCTTGTTATATGCGGACGGACGGACTGAACGACAACTATAGGTGCTACGTATTTACATAATTACGAACGCACCTAAAATACATTCTGCCTAATACTTTTCTTGCAAATGCCTACAACGGATAAGTAAAACATCTTTCTCTTAAAAAAGTTGAGCGAATGTTGAAATGTTCAGCATTTTCTACTTCGCGAATAATTAAATCTGGCGATTACTGTATTTTGATCTTGACCTGTTTATAACCGCGTAATTTTTTTTTCAAGCACCTTCGTCGTTCCAAGCCCAAGCTCGCACTCTGATTGGTTGTTGCCCTCGGCACAGTTTTCATGTAACTAGGCGATAATCATACTTGGCGTAGCGATAGATGCTTCCGTGGAGGAGTTTGATTTCCTTCCGAACCGAGTATAATGTAACTTTTCCCGTTTATTAATAAGTAAAGCATTAGCCATTTTATAAAATAACACAAGATAATAATACGCAAGAGCACAAAATGAAGGAAGAATAAGAATGAGTAGGTTAGGTTTACTCTTTCACTTACGAGCAAAGTATTTTTCGCCAAGTATGGTTATCGCCAAGTTACGTGAAAACAGTGCCGAGAGCAACAACCAATCAGAGTGCGAGATTGGGCTTGGAACGACGAAGGTTCTTGGAAAAAAAAAATTTCGCTCCAATTTTTTTGACAAGCGTCTGTCTAGCAGCGGAGTGCAACTATTCAACCAAGACCCCAAGACCTAGTTTTCAATTAGCTGAAGATAATAAGCTGCTGTTGCCATCTATTAGCATGAAATGAAACCAGAAGAATTAAATTTCTTGTGCTAATCTTATTTATAGGTTTTTATAAAAAGTTAAGTTATACTAGTAAATGCAAAATTTGTAGGGTTTTTTTCGGGGAAGGGGGGAGGGGGGTTAAGGATATAACATTATTATTATTATTATTATTATTATTATTATTATTATTATTATTATTATTATTATTATTATTATTATTATTATTATTATTTGAAATCGAAATATGAACGTTTACTGCTTTCTATGTAAATTATTTCATTTACATGTTGATTATTTGTCAGAGTTAATTTAAGTAAATGTGTTTTTTTTTTCTTTGAAAAGAAAAAAAATTGTAATTTAACAAATTACAACGACTATTTGGAAAATGGCATTTAGAAAGACTAAAATTTTCAAGACTTACCAATGAATTCTATTTAAAATTGATAATAATAATAAACATAATTTTCAGGATGATTGTAACGAGTCATATACTACGTACGCCGTGCATTAAACATTAATATTAGTAGACTAATGATAAAAAAGTAATAGTTTATGGATAGACAACTTTAACTGTTTAAAATGTGCATTTTTATTGGATGCAGCTAATGAGTATGACTTCTGAACGCTTTGCATTACTTAGGACATGGATTAAATATTCATAACCCTGGACCCATCTTAAAGAAATTTTAAATAAAATTTCAGTTTTACAATTTCCGGAACTGCAAATTTTTAAACTTCTAAACATCATGTTTTCAAATTATTAATTTTTTTAAAGTTTTTATTATATTTTTTTATCATTGTGGCAACAGAAGTATTCGTTTTTGGACATTAAACATGAACCATTCAGAAAACGAATAATTTGCGGAATTCAACCAATAAAAAGATCCAAATATGCTTCAGATTTCGCAATTCCCTACCGAGGACAACAACTATTTTTCAAGTAGTTAAAAAAAATCTTTATTAAATTATTGAAAAATTATAAATTTGAATGAGATTTTGTCTCGAATAAATTGTAATACATTTTTCAAAAAATATTTACAAAGACAACTTGTATTTAGCTAAGAGTTTTAGAGGTAATAGTTAATTAAAATAATTAATATTATGCTTTTATCTCACTTTATCTTTTATTAATTGTAAATTCAGAATCTTATGAAAAATAAGATCTTTCAAAGTTTTTTAAACTAAACTTTAAAAAATTTTTTTTTTTTAATAAGATGAACAAGTTGGAAATTTCACGTAAAGTGTGGCAAATGAGGTGAGTTATTGTAAGATAACGAAGTTCTAAAAATATTCAGATCTTACTGTAGACAGGATTTCGAATACAGTATAGTAGTCGAAATCTTTTGTGTGTCCCTGTAAATACCATCTGCTTTCTTTTACGCAGGAAATAACTTTCCTCAGCTACGTATATCAGTCTCAGAAAATGTTAAATAGTTATTTACTATTAAAACGCGCACCAAACAATGTTCTCCCTATACCAATAAGCAATGGAATACTTTTGTGTGGCCTTGTAAACAAATAACAAATGTTCTTTGCACCACGGATTGTGCAGAATGTATATTATAATATGTATTTGATAGATGCATATCAATTTTATTGTGTTTGAATGAGTGTAACACCATTACAATACATTTGAAAAAATTTCCCTCATTAACCGCAATGAAACGAAATACTTTTAATTGTCCCTGTAATTGATCTATGCATCGGATTTTCATAACATTTGAAATGACTCGACAATATTATATAATAATTATATATTTTAAATTTCAAACGATTAAAATGCATTTGAAGCTTTCATCCCCATTTACCGTGATGTAATGTAATTCTTTTGATTGTCCCTGTAATTGATCTATCCATCCGATTTTCATAAAATTTGAAATGACTCGACAAAATTATGGAATAATTATGCATTTTAAATTTCAAACGATTCAGTTTTGGTAGTTTTTTAATTGTTTTATGCGGACAGACGGACGGTCTGAACGGCAACTATAGGTGCTACGTATTTACATAATTATGAGCGCACCCAAAAATGAAGTATTAAAGAAAACTAGTTGGATGTGTCAATCCCGAAACTTTCTTCTATCTCATAAGTACATTTTAATAATAAAAAAAAAAAAAAAAAAAAAAAAAAAAAACGTGGTGACCCCAAAGTTACCCACTATCGAATTTCCTCGAACATTTGACCTAGCCTAATGAGATTCTGGTATCCGAAAAGCATAAAACGCAAAATTTAATTAATATTCTAAGAAAATGAGCTTAGTAGTGCCTCATGTTGGGTAATTTATACTAAAACCTAATAAGCATCTATTGATGTCAAGACCTAACAGAATCTGAAATTTGATGGAATTTCGTCCATTAGTTCTTGAGATATAGTTATAACAAAAAATTTGCAAAATGTAGCACAGCAACACTATAGCTTGGACAATTTATGCCAAAACGTAAAAAAGCGTCTAATTATGTTATGGTGTAAAAGAATCTGAAGTTTGATGAAATTCTGTGCATTAGTCTTGAGATATAGCTAGTTTTAAAAAAATATAACACATAGCAAAAAAAAAAAAAAAAAAAAAAAAAAAAAATAGCGTGTAAAATATAGCACAGCAGCAGCATCAGTTGAAGAATTTATAACAAAACGTAATCATCATGTAATTATGTTATATGTCATTTTGTAACAAAATCTGAAGTTTGATGAAATTCTGTGCGTTGGTTGTTGAGATACAGCTATCGGAAAAATCGTGCAAAATGCAGCATAGCTGCTCCATATGTTGCAAGGTTAATACCAAAATGTAATCAGCGTCTAATTCTGTTATATATCCCAGTGTAAAAGAAACTAAAATTTGATGAAGTTCTCTGCATTAGTTCTTGAGATATAGCTATCGCAAAAATCGGGCAAAATGTAGCATAGCAGCGCCACCTATAGGGTAGTTCACGCCAAAACCTTATCAGCGGCTATGTATCTCAAGGTATCGCGGAATCTGAAGTTTGGTGAAATTCTGTGCATTAGTTCTTGAGATATAGCTATCATGAAAATCATGAAAAACGTGGCATAGAAGCGCCACCTGCTGGCCAATTTACACCAAAACTTAATCAGCATCTATTTATATCAAGGGGTCACAGAATCTGAAGTTTGGTGAAATTCTATGCATTAGTTCTTGAAACATAGCAATCTTGAAAATCATGAAAAACGTAGTATAGCAGCGCCACCTGCAGGCCAATTTTCACCAAAAACCAATAGGCACTAATTCATATCAAGGTCTAACAGAATATAAAATTTTATTATATTTCGAGCATTAGTTCTTGAGATAGAGCGCCCACAATTTTTTTGTCACATACAGACAGACAGACTCACAGACAGACGGACAGACTCACAGACAGACACACAGACTCACAGACAGACGGACAGACTCACAGACAGACACACAGACTCACAGACAGACGGACAGACTCACAGACAGACATTTTCTAAAAATAGTCAAAACGTGTTCAGGACCTTCTAAAACGTATAAATCCGTCGAAAACCGGAAGTCGAAAATTTTCATGAATCCATGAAATTATAGTCTTTAAAAATATCATTTTCCAAATAATCGTTGTAATTTTTTGAATAGCAACATTTTTTTTAATTTAGAATTAAAAAAAAATTATTATTAATTCATTAATAATACTTAAATCTTTGTAGTTGAATTTGAGATTATTCTGTAAAAATGGAAGATAAACAATAGAGTGCGAGTTTAATTCGCTTACAGACGATTTTGTGCATTAAATATATTATTTGATAATGTGGCTTTGCCCTACATAAATATATTTTTACAATTTGTTATCTAGGTTTTCACAGTCGATAGAGCATAAGTACGCCGTCCATGTCTTTATGTATTACTCAAGCCGTCCCTATCTTTAAGGGTTAATATCTCGGCTAATTACCAACAATTTTTTAAAAAAATCCTTTCCAACAATACTTTTATGCTTCTGCTATGATAAGTACCTCCAACGTTCCTCAACACATTTGCTCAATTCCCACAAATGAAAATTTGTGTGTAACATAAAAATGTACTTTTTTCAAAAACTATGCGAACTAGAGTAATCACTATAGTTTTCCTGCAAAGTTTAAAGTAATATCGCCACTGTCATCGTCATGGTATCTTGGATCTTTTTTTCTTAGGATTTTAGAACATTTATAACTAAAATACATTGTTATTCCATTTGAAATTACACTGTAAACTAGTCGGATGTGGCAATCTCAAAACTTTCTTCTGTCTCACACACACACGTTAATACTTCCAGAAAAATGAAACCTAGCAGCTTCATTAGTTAGGTAATTTAAAACAGAATTTAATCTGCTACAACTTACTTCAAGTTCTAACTGAATTTGAAATTTGATAAAAATCCGCATATGAAATAAAATTATCAAAAAAAAAAAAAAAAAAACTGAATAGAAGAGCTACTTGTTATGCCATGTACTCTAAAAACGAAAGAATATCACTTTATATAAGAGACTAACTGAATTTGAATTTTGATGAAAATCCGTTCATTGGTTCCTGAGATAGAGCTACTGCGATAACCATGAATAATAATACGCAGCAGCGTCACCTGTTTACAGCGAAAATTACAGAGTACTAATTTATATCAGGGACTTACTTAATGTGAAATTTGATGAAAATTAGCGCATTAGTTTCTGAGATAGAGCTATTCTAATAATCATGAATAATACTGCATAGCAGAGCCACCTGTTGTGTGATTTACACCAAAACATTATGAGAACCATATTAGATCAAAGACTAACGGAATCTGAAGTTTTATGAAAATCCGTTGATTAATTTTTCAGATATAGCTATTGTGAAAATAGTGAAGAAAACAACATTTTAGTGCTACCTGTTAGGAGATAGAAATCAAAAACTTATCAGATCCAGTTTATATCAAGGTCTAACTGAATCTAAAGTTTTATGAAATTCCGTGCATTAGTTCATGAGATAGAAGGCCCACAAAGTGTATGTCACATACAGACAGCGATATTGCTCACAGAGGACATTTTGTAAACTTTTTTTTAAAATCTCTGACCCCTGAAACGTGTAAATCCGTCAAAAACCGTATTTTGAGAATTTTCATGAATTCAATACTTTTTTCTTATAAAGATACAAGAAAGTAAAAAAGAAAAATAAACAGTCAAGTGGAATGTTACTTACATACACAGGATTTCATCCAATAAATATATTAATTAGTAATCAGGCATTGCACTGTATAAATATATCGCTACAAATTGTTATCTAGGCTTTGAAAGACGATGGAGCATATAGTACGCCGTCCGTGCTTTTATGTTTGTCCAAACCATCCGTGTCTTTAAAGGTTAATATCTCGGCTAATTACCAACATTTTTTTTTCAAAAATCCTTATCAACAATGCTTTTATACTTTTGCTACAATAGGTACCTCCAACACATTTGCTCAATGCCCAAAAATGAAAATTTGTGTGTAACAGAAAAATGTACTTTTCTCAATAACTATACGATCTAAAGTAATCGCTTTAGTTTTTCTGCAATGTTTAAAGTAATATCGTCATGGTTTAACCCCCTGATTGCCCAGCCAAAGGGTAATATTGTAATGTTGTTTTCTCTGTAATTTATTAAAAATATAAAAAAAAGATGTTTTTTCCAACCTGATGCAAAATACGTTATTAGTATCGGTGTATAATCTTTGATAGCATCAATCCTAACTTAATTTTTCAGAACTGGGTTTTATTTGTGGAATTATACTAATTTAAATATTGCTTATGTTGCTGTGAAACCTGCAGCTTAGTGTGTGAAAAAATCAGCCGGCGGCAGTCAGGAGGTTAATGTAATATAGTCACTTTCATCGTCGAGGTGTCAAGGATCTCATTTTGGTTACCCGTCACTGCAGTACCTGCTCGACTTACCCTCAGGATAACCACCTTGATGACGCTCATAACGACCGCTAATTATCTAAAAACCTCTTTACCTCCCATAACGTATGTCACAACCCTGGATTTGTGGGTCGGACTTTGCACACTTTTCGTGTTTGCCTCGTTGATTTTGTATCCAGTGTCTTACTGCAGAGCAGGGTTGGAAAAAAACCTGGTTTTTTCGAAACCCCCTAAAATTAATTTTTTTTTTTTTTAAATTATTTTTTTGGCATTGGATAGCTGAGATTGATCTGGATACACGCCGTTTTTTACTTTTTCGATTTTGGTTGCAGATTATTTTTATGAAGGTGTTTTCCTTTTTCGAGCCGGTTTCAAAAATGAAAGCGCCCTCATTAAAAATATCTGTAAACAAACTGAAAAAAGTAAAAAACGGCCTGCATTCAGATCCATCTTAGTTATCCAACGCCAAAAATATTTAAAAATATTGAAATGCAACCGAGATATCTGAATAAATTTCTTCCATGTGAGTAGAATTGGAGAACGGGTCTTTTCACTCGACTGAAGTAGCCTCTTAAAAGTTCCGTCAGTTGTATTTTTGACATTGTGTGTATTATATTATTAAATACTTTGTGTCTGTTTATTCAAAGAATTATATTTCTTTTTTCAATAAAATAAATTTGTGTGTTTTATAATAAAATTTGGGATGCTTACAATAAATAAATTTTTTCATGATAAAATAAAAGTAACATGCTCGCCAAGCCTAATATGGGTATTCAAAAGCAAAGTTGCCTCGTCAGAACAGCGCCACAAAAATATGCCTCTACCGACTCGTTTGCGAAATCTGATGCATTTTTTTTTTTTTTTTTTTTTTTCATACAAAAAGGAAAAGCAATTTTACACTATGAAATTTCCCCAAATAAAAGTATGGCACAGATGTCATATACGCACTACATTTGCGGGAGGGCAACAAAATGGCGATTTTATGCCTCATATGGTAACCCGGTCATTGTTGTTTATTTACTTTATATTTTCTTTCATAAATTGATATAAATTGTTTTGTGTTATAGTTATTAATTAAACTTTTGTAGTTTATTGTTATTTCCTTTTTAAAATAATTGCAAATAATATATATATATAACTGATATTTGATAACGAAGTTTTTGCCAAACAGGCGTCAGAAAAAATAATCGCGCCAACGTGGTGCGTATATGATATCTGTGCTAAAAATATTACAAATAAAAAATACAGTATATTAAATAAATATTTTAGATGGAAAATTTAGTTATCGCTAAGTTGTCAACAAAAATTCAAATGCACAAAAAAAACCCCCTCTATTAATCTTTAAATGTGACTTCAACTATATTTCTTATTCATTCAACTATATAATCTAATTTAATATAGATTTGAAAATAATTACAATTGAATTCTAAATGAATTTAAACTTCATAAATAAAATTAATGTAAATGACAAATAATCAATGTTATGGAATAAAGCACAAATTATTTAAGATTGTATTCTTAAAAACAAATCTTAAAGAGTTTTAATAAAAAAATTTAATTTTACTAAAGAAAGGTGTTATAATAAAAATAAATGACATTGACATGTTTCGTAATCGTCAAATAAACTCCATAATCATAATATAAATTACAGTAGAGCGCCGATTATCCGAACACGTCGGGACCGACTCTAGTTCGGATAAGCAAAAGTTCAGATAATTGGACAGACAATTTAAAGGATATCCCTATCTATACAAAAACCTTCACACTTTATCCAGGCTTAGGACTGGCAACACTGTTAGTGCTGGCGTGTTTAAAAATGTTTTTTTTTTTTTTTGCCTTTTTTTCATTTTTTAAACTTTTTTTTTTGTCTTTTTTTCATTTATTAAACTTTTTTTGTCTTTTTTTCATTTTTTAAACTTTTTTTTGTCTTTTTTTTTTAAGATTATAATTTAAGTAAAAAAGCTTTTGATTTTTTCTTGCTTCAAAGAAGACATTCTTTTCAATGCTGCCATATCTCTAATGCTTCTTAAATGCATTGCTTGAATAGGATCAGCGTCTTTCTGCCTTTCGAGCCATTTCATAGCTGTTTCCAAGCATTCAAAGGCTTCGCTATGTGATGGACCTGGGTCATTTTCAGAGCATTCATTTTCAATTTCATTTTCATTTTCTTCATTTTCGCCTTCAATCTCAGCCACAATCTTATTGTCATTTAAAATCTGATATCCAGGGTCTTGCATGTCACAATTTATCCACTCATCAATTTCTTTTCCTCATAATTTAGGATTCTTCCCATCTCTTTTATAGTTTTGCACTCCTCATTTTCCTTATCAGATGCTTCTGCTCCAGTATCACTTTTTCCTCTGTTTAAAATTTTATTCCAGGCATTTTTTAACGTTGATGATTTTACAAGCTTCCAGGAATCGGCAGCCATAATGCAACAATCTTTTAAATTAATTTTTATGGCATTCTGGGAATCAGGCTCTTCAGTGTCTTCTGATAGAAGCATCTTTCTCAACATTTGCTTTCTATAAAAGCGCTTAAATGTCTCTATTACACTCTGATCCATGGGCTGTATCAGCGATGTAACGTTAGGTGGCAAGAACTTTACTCGGAACTTCCCATTTTCCCGTTCAAGGGTATCTGCACACGGATGTGAAGGTGCATTATCAAGAAGTAGGAGTACTCTGCCCTCTTTCTTCATATCTTCTTGATGTGTCTTAACTTTAGGAATGAATGTGTGATCATACCAATCAATGAAAACTTCTGATGTCACCCAAGCCTTCCTTTGAGAAGTGTAAATTACTGGCAGATTTTTTTTCAATTCGTAAAAGATCGAGGATTCTTTGACTGTCCTATCACGAACAATGGTATTCGATGGTTACCGATTGCATTTGCGCAATTAAGAATTGTGATTCTTTCTTTGTTTAATTTAGTTGCAGAGGCACTTTTTTCGAACCCAGATGCTAATGATTTTCGGAGTAAAGATCTCCAAAACAGGCCGGTCTCATCTGCATTGTAAATAAATTCTTCTTCGTATTTTTCTGATTCAACAAATTCAATAAATTCTTTTACGAGTTTCGTAGCAGCCTCTGTAGATGCAGATAATTTTTCACCATGCAATCCGATTTCGCGTATACCATGCCGTAGCTTAAAATTTCTAAGCCACCCAGAGCTTGCTTGAAATGCATTAGTATTTTCTCCATTCAGCTTTTCGTTGAAAAATATAGCCTTCTCACATAATAAGGGTCCAGAAATGGGATGACCAGATGAGCGTTTCTGCAAAAACCACATGTGCAAAGCTTTATCTACTTTATCATCAAAGGATTTTTTCATCGATTTTCTAAGCTTCCTTGCTCACTTTCAAGTCCCGTTACATACTTCATAATTGATTCTTCATTCATTTTTATATCTGATATTGTAGACTTTCCTACACCAAACTCCACTGCTAATTTTGTACCTGCTTCACCATTTTTCAGCCTCTTCAATATCTTTACTTTGTCTCCTAGCGAAAGAACAACTCTTTTTCGCTTTCCAGACATCTTTTCTCCTTTGTTGCAGAAAAATAAATGAGCTAGATCGCTGGTGCAATCAACAACCGCTAACAAGAAACCTTTGTCAACGTAGCTACGTCACACAAACCAGTTTTTCTCCTCTCCCGACCTGGTGTCAAAGAAATGTCGTAGCCCTTACTTTTCTCTAGTCCTGGCTTCACACCGGGTCTGTGACCTGTCCATTGCGATAAGAAACTTCAAAGAAATACCCTCCCACCCCCTTGGGATTGCATTGCAACCATAGACATTGATTGCAACACGTGTCCACAGCGAGGGTGAGGGGAGAAAAATACAAACAGGAATTTTGTGCTTTGACCTTGGTTTCTCAACCCCTTTCTTCAAACCTTTTGTGTTCTCTCTTCCCACTAACAAAACTCCCTAAAAATACCTTGCAGTTTCCGGATTAAATTTTGTATGCCAAGAAAGAAAAGAAAAAAGATAGATAACAGGGTGAAAAAGAGAAATGTAATTGGAAGGGGCAGAAAAAAAAATATTTAGGTTTTGGAGGTTTTTTTTAAATGAAAAATATGCCGTTCGCATAATTGGAAGTTCAGAAAAAAATTTTAAAAGAGAAATACGCTGTTCGGATAATTGGAAGTTCGGTTAAAAAAATTTAAAAGTCGAAAAACACGGTTCGGATAATTGGAAGTTCGGTTAATTGGAGTTCGGATAATCGGCGCTCTACTGTATATATATATGTATATGCAATATATATATATATAATACCATTAAAAGTAGACAAGATTCACCAATGGATTTTATCAATAAAACAATAAACCAAAACGAAGAATTAGAATTGAATTGAATTATATAAAAAAAATAGTGAAACGAGTAAATCTGAATTAATAAATAAATAAAATGAATGCAAATGTAATTTGTAGCCCCAAAGCAAAATTGTCAGGCTCCAAATGCTCTGGAACTACAAATGAAATGTGCGGTTTCATCCACGTATTAGCCATGAATAGCAAAATAATACGTATTTGGGGCTACCAGCACACAAAAACCAAATTATTAAACAAAGAACAGAGTAATAAATGGTGGAAAAAATGAAAATATATATATATATTAAAACAGTAACGTGCAGCAAATAGTATCAGTAACATAAGCACAAACAAACCCTATTTTTGCACGTGGAAATGATAAACTTTACATTCATATATAACTTGGATAAAAAGTAAGATAACAAAATATTGAGAACTAAAACAACTTATCTGTTGATCACCAATCATGAAGAGGACTTCGCAATAAAATTATTAATAAATTATTGATGCATGAAGCAATAGTTAATAATACAAGCTGACATACTAACACAGGAGAAAAATCAGTTCGCTCGCAATGCACGCAGCGGAACTTCGCCAAATCAGTAGGGTTGCTCTATTTAAATAGAGAAAGACAAGCGCGCCAAGCAGCTAGATAAATGAGTTGAAAAAAAACTTGCTATGATTTAAAGTGATACAAAATATTGAAGACAATAAAGAAACTTATGCAATATATACATATATATATATATTGCATTTATAAACAAAATATAAATATTTTATTTTACACATTAAAAAAGATGGATATAAAAATGTTAATATGGAAAGTAAGAAACAACATTTAGATGCACATTTCAGCAATATTCAGCAATATTACATACATATGTCATATTTTCATCATGGCATACATATATCATAATTTAATCAATATTACAAAAAAGTTATAGAACGGGAAACGGCTGCACAGACAATCACCACATCGAGTTCACAGATGACATTCTTGTGTTAGTTAAAGCTACATTGGCATATTAAATTGCATCTGGTCTGCATAGTCACATCTTGGTGGAAAACACCCGAAACCTTGATATTACTGGTTTATCATTGTGATTTCCCGCACCCAAAGGTAACGAAACATCTAGGACAAGAAGCAAGAAAACGCAATGATAAATCTACGAGTCAACCTTTAAAATCGAATTTTCAGATGGATCTGACTTGGCAGACCAGTTGCGTTTTAATATGCGAATCGAGTTTTAAGTATTGCTAGATTGCCTTTTGAGAACTTGATGAGGTGCTGGTTTGTGCAGCCTCCTCAAGGTTTATGAAGGATCATTGTAAAAAAGATCATATTACGCAATGTGGCACAAAAATCACGATTATTTTTTAGTTGTTTAATGGCAACATCCAAATGAAACACATCTTATGGGTTTCTAAGCAAAAGTCCTTTGGTAAGATTTAGGCTGTGGTAAATTGGATTGATTTATTTTTTATTCCTTCGCTGCAATTATAGAGCGTCAAAATATCATTAATTTTCTTTTTTTCTGTTCTTTTTACTTTAAAAAAATAAATAAAAGTCTTACATTTAAAAATTTTCAGTTTTAAATTAAAGTTTTGTATTATAAATGAAAGGAGTGAAAGGATTATATTATTATATTTTAAATAATTAATGAAATACGATAAAATGCCACGGGTACAATATTTGGCGATATATCTGCGCCGAGCTAGCATAAAATACTGAGTTCTTGATTTTTCAGCTCAGATGTCAAATAAGCATCACATTGCGCTTTATTTTTCTGACGCCAAATTTGGCTAAAATTCCGTTTTTAAATACCAGTTAAATACATATTAAAGAAAATAAAAACAAATAAAAGCAAACAAACAACTCTGCTAAATAACAATGGCAAGATTATCATGTGAGGCACATATAATTGCCATTTTGTTGCAATCGCGCCAATGTGGTGCGTATATGGCATCTGTGTCTATTTATTTAGCAAAATCTTCTAATTTGGCAAAAAAATAAATAAATAAATAAATAAATAAAAATAAAAATAAATAAAATAAAAATAAATAAAATAAAGTAAAATAATATAAAATAAATAAAATAAAATAAAATAAAGTACAAATAAATAAAATAATAAACAAATATAAAGTATAAACAAATAAACAAATAAAATAAAGTATGAATAAAAGCAATATGAGTTAATGCTTACTATGCATCCAAGGGAGACCAAACTGGTCGCCAAGAGCGGCTAGTATGTTAAATTCTTTAATGTCACGATCGCAGTATTGCATATATGAGACATGTAGGCTCATGATTCTCCCCAAATACAAGAAAATCGTTAATGTCGCTAGCATGTATGAGCGCAAAAATTGTCACGAAAAAAAGAACTAGTCGTTGGGGGGCCACCGTAATACTTACCCATCATGGATATGCATTCTATAAAATATGAAAATAAAACGCATGTAAACTATTAATAGAATGCATCGCAATTCCAAAATAAAATTTAAACGCATATAGTTTTAATTACGCAGTAATGCTCTATTAATGAATTGCTGATGAGCCAATTTCTACAAATTACATAAAACGCCAAAATACTCAAGTAGTACCGGATTGCGTAAAAGAAACATCCTTATAACTCCAAAAATAATAATCATATTAACTAACAGTTTACTGCGTCGGATTAAACATCTTATTTCCAATTAAAATATATCTTTGAATTGAAATTTGAATAAAATACAGGGTCATGAAAAATCGAAGAATGTGAAAAACAGGATTACACATATCTCGGCAACTAAAAATCCGATCGACTTCGTTCTTTATGCAAAATGGGTGTTATTTTATTGCCTTTTACGCCCACTCCTTAAAATAAAAAAATTCAAAAATTTTTATATTCCTTTCATCAGAACGAATTTTTCGAGAGTCCGAAAAAAATAGTTTCGGATAATCGAGGTTACTGATATTAAATAGGCTTCGTCCCATTCTTACATACTAAGTACATACAAAATTTCAAGTCTCTATCTCAATTTCTTCGGGAGATACAGACAGACAGACAGACAGACAGACAGACGGACGGACGGCAATTTTTTTTTTCTAAAAATGTATTTTTTCGGAATCTCCACTATCTGAAACGTGTAAATCCGTCAAAAATTTTTTTCGATTTTCAAAACGATTGCAAGACTTACCCTATACTACGTATGATGGGTAAGTAAAAAACGAGAGAGACATTACACTCTAAGAGCTGACAGCACAAAATATATAACATTATCATTTTAGGAAAGGGGGGGGGGGCGGTCTGACACATGATATTGTAAGATATTGCTGGGGGAGGGGGATTTGTCTTTTAATATTGATGTCATTTTTGATCCAGTCGAAATTTCTCTTTTTATTTGTAACATAGTCTTTGATTCTAAATAGTCTGTTATCCTTTTATTTAATCCTTATCTATTTTTTATGAAAATACAAAATTTTTAATAAAATTACTAAATTATAAAATTATTTAATTCTTAATTGTGTAATACCCTAACGTTTGACCTTCCTATTCTTCTGTCATATATGTCTGCATATATGACAGAATATCTGCATATAATCATGGTTCGAAAAAACATATTTGAAATATATTTGAAATGAAGCTTATGTTTACTAATAAATAAAAGAGAAGGAGAAAAAAACTGTCTACTAGCTTATATTTATAAGGATTTCAGTCTATACCTCACCTTCCTCTCCCCCCCCCCCGTTCGGGGACAAGTACAATAATACTTTATTACTGTTGAATGCATTATGTAACAACAGGCTGTTATAAAATACTTTTAAATATGTACTATTTTTTTTAAGGGGTTCAGGGGTTGAAAACTTTTCAAAAAATCGATTTTTTTTTAATGATCTAGTTAGATTATTCAATTAATTCTTAACTCAATGCAAAAAACCGCATAAAAATATTTGCATTTTTAACGGAGTTATAAGCATTTATGTATCAACACTTTTATAGCCCAACTCATATAATTTCAAATTCAAGTCGCTTTTTCTCAAAACTTGATTTTTGACGATTAACACCAAGATTTTAAAAAACTATTTGATAGAATGGCTTAATTTTTTTTTTTTTTTTTTTTTTTGCATGCATATAACATCATTATCTATAGAATGAATTAATATAGTTTAGATATTTTAATATTTTCAATATTTTTTTTAGAAAAAAATGTATTTTTGGGGGTTTTTTAAATTTTTTAAGTTTGAGATTTCTTTTAGTAAGGTTTTTTTTTCTTTAAGTGATAGTTATATTCTTAATTAATTCTATAGAGTAAATTTTCCGGATCATTTTAAAGCAAAAATTAGGTTTTTATGTCAATTTAACGGTAAGATATCTTGCGGTTGGTAATATAATATATATATACACTATATGGCCATTGATTATTGGACACTTGCGATTTTAGACATTTTAATAAATATCTAGAAAAATACATGACGAATCATCTTGAAACTCTTAGTGTATAAATATAATAGTATACGTCGTACATCTCCGTGAAGATTGTTTACCGAAACTCCATAGGGGACCGTCAACAAATTAAAAAAGAATGAATATCTTTTGAATAACCCTGTCAAAACTAATGTAGCAAAAGCGCTCAAACTCTAGATTATGATTGAATGCCTTATTGTAATACACTGTGTTCATTTTTATGCAAATAGCATGCATACTCGCAGAGTAATTAAGGTTTTTATAACAATGGTCCCAATTTTTTCCAGGTTTTTCTCTTATAATTTTCAGAGTTCTTAATATAAAGTAATATTTTTTCAGAAAATATGACAAACAACATTGCACACAGTACCCTGTAATCAGAATTAAACAAGTTGGAAATTACACTTGAAGCGTAGCAAATGAGGTGCGTTCGTACGATAACGAAGTTTTAAAAGTATTACTCTCATATATCAATCTCAAAAAATTATAAATAGTGAATTACAATTAAAACGCTCATCAAACAATGTTCTCCCTGTACCATTATGTAATGGAATACTTTTGTGTGGCCTCGTAAATCAATAAAAAATTTTCTTTGCACCACAAATTATGTAAAATGTATATTATAATACGTGCTTTATAGTTGCATATAAATTTTATTAAGTTCGAATGAGTGTAACACCATTAAAATGCATTTGAAACATTTCTCCCCGTTGAACGTAATGTAACGGAATACTTTTGATTGTCCCTGTAATTGATCTATTCATCCGATTTTCATAAAATTTGAAATAACTCGGCAAAATTATGTAATAATTATGTATTTTAAATTTCAAACGTATAAAATACATTTGAAACTTTTTCCCCATTGACCACAATTTAATTGAATAATTTTGATAGCTCCTGTAATTGATCTATGCACCCGATTATCAAAAAATTTGAAATAACTCGATAAAATTATGTAATAATTATGTATTTAAAATTTTAAACGATTAAAATGCATTTGAAACTTTTTTCCCCGTCGACCGTAATGTAATGGAATACTTTTGATTGCCCCTGTAATTGATCTATGCATCCGATTTTCATAAAAATTGAAATGACTTGGCAAAATTATGTAATAATTATGTATTTAAAATTTCAAATGATTCGGTTGGGTAGTTTTTGCGTTGTTATATGCGGACAGAAGGACGGACTGAACGACCACTATAGGTGCTACGTATTTACATAGATACGAACGCACCTAAAAATAATAAAAATTGTATGAAAAATGAGTAGGTTCACTAAATAATTTTTTACTGCGCATGCATCAAAGATATCAAAATTTCATTTGCATATTATGTTAGCTAAATGTATAGAGCAACTTTTGTAAAAGTCTCAAAATCATAACTTGAAAATTCTGAAAGTAATCGTCTATAGAAAAAGGACAAAATCCGTTGTTTCCAAAATGAAGCAAAAAAATGAGGGATTTTATCCAAATGCAGTAGTACATCCCGTATTGTGTATTTTATATTGACACTAATCAATGAATATATGGATACATCCCCTCTTGTTTTTGCTTCATTTTGAGAATAACGGATTTTCAACTTATTCAATTGACGATTATTTTCAGAATTTTCAAGTTATAATTTTGTGACTTTCACAAAAGTTGCTCTATACATTTAGCTAGCATAATATGCAAATGAAATTTTGATATCGTTGACGCATGCGCAGTAAAAAATTATTTAGTAAACCAACTCATTTTGTATACAACTTTCATTATTTTTTAATTCTGATTTCAGGGTACTGTGTGCAATGTTGTTTGTCATATTTTCTGAAAAAAATATTATTTTATATTAAGAACTCTGAAAATTATAAGGGAAAAACTTGGAAAAATTTTGGACCATTTTTATAAAAACCTTAATTACTCTGCAAGTATGCATGCTATTTGCATAAAAATGAACAAGGCATATTAAAATAAGGCATTCAATCATAATCTAGAGTTTGAGCGCTTTTGCTACATTAGTTTTGACAGGGTTATTCAAAAGATATTCATTCTTTTTTAATTTGTTGACGGTCCCCTATGGAGTTTCGGTAAACAATCTTCACGGAGATGTACGACGTATACTATTATATTTATACACTAAGAGTTTCGATATGATTCCTCATGTATTTTTCTAGATATTTAACAAAATGTCTAAAATCGCAAGTGTCCAATAATCAATGGCAATATAGTGTATATATATATATATATTTAATTGTGTTACATAAATTTTGATGTATTTTTTTATTATATTAGATTGAAGTACTTCTTTTTATAATTTTATAAGAATACAAACATAGCTTTAAACTATCAGAAAGTTTAAATTAATTACATTGAGTACTTCTGTTTTTATATGGACTCGAAGCGAGAGCTCTGTTTACATGTTTTTCCGTATCGATCAACTCCTGAGCCCCCTTAAGTATTTGTATATAAAGCGATATTTTATTGACTTATCTTCATTTACAAAAAAAAAAAAAAAAAAAAAAAAAAAAAAAAAAAAAAAAAATACAGTTGATAACGATATTATTACTGGGGAGTCGAAGGATAATAACGTATGATATCGGAAAGGGGGCAGAGAGTATAAAATTACCAAAAAATTGATAGCGTGATATTTGCCCAATCCCTTTTAAAACAAGTTGGAAATTGCACGTAAAGCGTAGCAAACGAGGTGAATACGTACGATAACGAAGTTTTAAAAATATTCAGAGCTTGCTGTTATAGTAGACAGTACAGATATAGTCAAGTAGTCGAAATCTTGTTTGTTTTCCTGTAAATATACAGGAAGAAACTTTCATTACACCTCAGAAGCGTATATCATATTCGTAAAATGTGAAATAGTTTAATATAATCAACACACGTCTCAAATAATGTTTTTCCGTATAGCATTATGTAGTGGAATACTTTTGTGGCCCTGTAATTTAATAATAAATATTCTTTGCATCACATATTGTTCAGAATGTATATTTTAATATATGCATACTTCATAGGTTCATGTATTCTATTATATTCGAATGAGTGTAACACCATTAAAATGCATTTGAAAAATTTCCCCCATTGACCGTAATGAAACGGAATACTTTTGTGTGGCTCTGTAATTAAATAATAAATATTCTTTGCATCACGTATTGTTCAGAATGTATATTTTAATATATGTATACTTCATAGTTTCATGTTTTCTATTACATTCGAATGAGTGTAACACCATTAAAATGCATTTGAAACATTTCCCCCCATTAACCGTAATGAAACGGAATACTTTTGATTGTCCCTGTAATTGATCTATGCATCCGATTTTCATAAAAATTTGAAATGACTCGACAAGATTATGTAATAATTATATACTTTAAAATTCAAACGATTCGGTTGGGTAGTTTTTGCCTTGTTATATGCGGACGGACGGACTGAACGACAACTATAGGTGCTACGTATTTACATAATTACGAACGCACCTAAAATACATTCTGCCTAATACTTTTCTTGCAAATGCCTACAACGGATAAGTAAAACATCTTTCTCTTAAAAAAGTTGAGCGAATGTTGAAATGTTCAGCATTTTCTACTTCGCGAATAATTAAATCTGGCGATTACTGTATTTTGATCTTGACCTGTTTATAACCGCGTAATTTTTTTTTCAAGCACCTTCGTCGTTCCAAGCCCAAGCTCGCACTCTGATTGGTTGTTGCCCTCGGCACAGTTTTCATGTAACTAGGCGATAATCATACTTGGCGTAGCGATAGATGCTTCCGTGGAGGAGTTTGATTTCCTTCCGAACCGAGTATAATGTAACTTTTCCCGTTTATTAATAAGTAAAGCATTAGCCATTTTATAAAATAACACAAGATAATAATACGCAAGAGCACAAAATGAAGGAAGAATAAGAATGAGTAGGTTAGGTTTACTCTTTCACTTACGAGCAAAGTATTTTTCGCCAAGTATGGTTATCGCCAAGTTACGTGAAAACAGTGCCGAGAGCAACAACCAATCAGAGTGCGAGATTGGGCTTGGAACGACGAAGGTTCTTGGAAAAAAAAAATTTCGCTCCAATTTTTTTGACAAGCGTCTGTCTAGCAGCGGAGTGCAACTATTCAACCAAGACCCCAAGACCTAGTTTTCAATTAGCTGAAGATAATAAGCTGCTGTTGCCATCTATTAGCATGAAATGAAACCAGAAGAATTAAATTTCTTGTGCTAATCTTATTTATAGGTTTTTATAAAAAGTTAAGTTATACTAGTAAATGCAAAATTTGTAGGGTTTTTTTCGGGGAAGGGGGGAGGGGGGTTAAGGATATAACATTATTATTATTATTATTATTATTATTATTATTATTATTATTATTATTATTATTATTATTATTATTATTTGAAATCGAAATATGAACGTTTTCATTTACATGTTGATTATTTGTCAGAGTTAATTTAAGTAAATGTGTTTTTTTTTTCTTTGAAAAGAAAAAAAATTGTAATTTAACAAATTACAACGACTATTTGGAAAATGGCATTTAGAAAGACTAAAATTTTCAAGACTTACCAATGAATTCTATTTAAAATTGATAATAATAATAAACATAATTTTCAGGATGATTGTAACGAGTCATATACTACGTACGCCGTGCATTAAACATTAATATTAGTAGACTAATGATAAAAAAGTAATAGTTTATGGATAGACAACTTTAACTGTTTAAAATGTGCATTTTTATTGGATGCAGCTAATGAGTATGACTTCTGAACGCTTTGCATTACTTAGGACATGGATTAAATATTCATAACCCTGGACCCATCTTAAAGAAATTTTAAATAAAATTTCAGTTTTACAATTTCCGGAACTGCAAATTTTTAAACTTCTAAACATCATGTTTTCAAATTATTAATTTTTTTAAAGTTTTTATTATATTTTTTTATCATTGTGGCAACAGAAGTATTCGTTTTTGGACATTAAACATGAACCATTCAGAAAACGAATAATTTGCGGAATTCAACCAATAAAAAGATCCAAATATGCTTCAGATTTCGCAATTCCCTACCGAGGACAACAACTATTTTTCAAGTAGTTAAAAAAAATCTTTATTAAATTATTGAAAAATTATAAATTTGAATGAGATTTTGTCTCGAATAAATTGTAATACATTTTTCAAAAAATATTTACAAAGACAACTTGTATTTAGCTAAGAGTTTTAGAGGTAATAGTTAATTAAAATAATTAATATTATGCTTTTATCTCACTTTATCTTTTATTAATTGTAAATTCAGAATCTTATGAAAAATAAGATCTTTCAAAGTTTTTTAAACTAAACTTTAAAAATTTTTTTTTTTTTTAATAAGATGAACAAGTTGGAAATTTCACGTAAAGTGTGGCAAATGAGGTGAGTTATTGTAAGATAACGAAGTTCTAAAAATATTCAGATCTTACTGTAGACAGGATTTCGAATACAGTATAGTAGTCGAAATCTTTTGTGTGTCCCTGTAAATACCATCTGCTTTCTTTTACGCAGGAAATAACTTTCCTCAGCTACGTATATCAGTCTCAGAAAATGTTAAATAGTTATTTACTATTAAAACGCGCACCAAACAATGTTCTCCCTATACCAATAAGCAATGGAATACTTTTGTGTGGCCTTGTAAACAAATAACAAATGTTCTTTGCACCACGGATTGTGCAGAATGTATATTATAATATGTATTTGATAGATGCATATCAATTTTATTGTGTTTGAATGAGTGTAACACCATTACAATACATTTGAAAAAATTTCCCTCATTAACCGCAATGAAACGAAATACTTTTAATTGTCCCTGTAATTGATCTATGCATCGGATTTTCATAACATTTGAAATGACTCGACAATATTATATAATAATTATATATTTTAAATTTCAAACGATTAAAATGCATTTGAAGCTTTCATCCCCATTTACCGTGATGTAATGGAATTCTTTTGATTGTCCCTGTAATTGATCTATCCATCCGATTTTCATAAAATTTGAAATGACTCGACAAAATTATGGAATAATTATGCATTTTAAATTTCAAACGATTCAGTTTTGGTAGTTTTTTAATTGTTTTATGCGGACAGACGGACGGTCTGAACGGCAACTATAGGTGCTACGTATTTACATAATTATGAGCGCACCCAAAAATGAAGTATTAAAGAAAACTAGTTGGATGTGTCAATCCCGAAACTTTCTTCTATCTCATAAGTACATTTTAATAATAAAAAAAAAAAAAAAAAAAAAAAACGTGGTGACCCCAAAGTTACCCACTATCGAATTTCCTCGAACATTTGACCTAGCCTAATGAGATTCTGGTATCCGAAAAGCATAAAACGCAAAATTTAATTAATATTCTAAGAAAATGAGCTTAGTAGTGCCTCATGTTGGGTAATTTATACTAAAACCTAATAAGCATCTATTGATGTCAAGACCTAACAGAATCTGAAATTTGATGGAATTTCGTCCATTAGTTCTTGAGATATAGTTATAACAAAAAATTTGCAAAATGTAGCACAACAACACTATAGCTTGGACAATTTATGCCAAAACGTAAAAAAGCGTCTAATTATGTTATGGTGTAAAAGAATCTGAAGTTTGATGAAATTCTGTGCATTAGTCTTGAGATATAGCTAGTTTTAAAAAAATATAACACATAGCAAAAAAAAAAAAAAAAAAAAAAAAAATAGCGTGTAAAATATAGCACAGCAGCAGCATCAGTTGAAGAATTTATAACAAAACGTAATCATCATGTAGTTATGTTATATGTCATTTTGTAACAAAATCTGAAGTTTGATGAAATTCTGTGCGTTGGTTGTTGAGATACAGCTATCGGAAAAATCGTGCAAAATGCAGCATAGCTGCTCCATATGTTGCAAGGTTAATACCAAAATGTAATCAGCGTCTAATTCTGTTATATATCCCAGTGTAAAAGAAACTAAAATTTGATGAAGTTCTCTGCATTAGTTCTTGAGATATAGCTATCGCAAAAATCGGGCAAAATGTAGCATAGCAGCGCCACCTATAGGGTAGTTCACGCCAAAACCTTATCAGCGGCTATGTATCTCAAGGTATCGCGGAATCTGAAGTTTGGTGAAATTCTGTGCATTAGTTCTTGAGATATAGCTATCATGAAAATCATGAAAAACGTGGCATAGAAGCGCCACCTGCTGGCCAATTTACACCAAAACTTAATCAGCATCTATTTATATCAAGGGGTCACAGAATCTGAAGTTTGGTGAAATTCTATGCATTAGTTCTTGAAACATAGCAATCTTGAAAATCATGAAAAACGTAGTATAGCAGCGCCACCTGCAGGCCAATTTTCACCAAAAACCAATAGGCACTAATTCATATCAAGGTCTAACAGAATATAAAATTTTATTATATTTCGAGCATTAGTTCTTGAGATAGAGCGCCCACAAATTTTTTGTCACATACAGACAGACAGACTCACAGACAGACGGACAGACTCACAGACAGACACACAGACTCACAGACAGACGGACAGACTCACAGACGGACAGACTCACAGACAGACATTTTCTAAAAATAGTCAAAACGTGTTCAGGACCTTCTAAAACGTATAAATCCGTCGAAAACCGGAAGTCGAAAATTTTCATGAATCCAATACTTTCTTCTTGTAAAGATAGAAGAAAGTAATAATAATAGTTACTATGTGTGCCTTCTGTGATTAGCATTAAAATTTTCATTTTTTCTCCATAACGTCAAAAGGTAGTAAATGTGGAACTATTTTTTTAAAGCTAAATAATAATAATAAAAGTTTTATAACCAAATACTTTTTCATATATTTAGTAATATACCTGAGTGTGTGTACTGTAATATATATGCATAATTTTTCCTTTCTGTTTATGTATAAAAACAAAACAAATACAAAACAACTTTATCAATTTCATTATTTTTTAACTTCAAACTTTGTCTAGAATTAAGACTTAAAGTGGGATAAAAATAATATATTAATTCTTTTAACTATCAAATTATTTTCAACAATTTTGGTTAATTTTAATTTGGTTTCCTAGATGATTGTTATGTATATTTATTTTTAAAAAGTACGATTTATTCAATAAATCGTAATATTTAAAAAATATATATATTTACAAAGCTATAAAGCTTCATATCCATTCATAACTTTTCAATAATGGAAAAACAAACAAATAAATAAATAAATAAATAAAATAAATAAAAATAAAAAATAAATAAACTAGTCGTTGGGGGCCACCGTAATACTTACCCATCATATATATGCATAGATAATATATGAAAGTAGATTTGAAAACTATTTATAAAATGCATTGCAATTCCAAAATAAATATTTAAACGTGTATTTATATTTTTATGGTGCATAGTAATGCTGTATTAATGAGTTGCTGATGAATCTCCTTCGATAAATTATGCAACACGCCTAACTACTCAAGCAGTACTGAATTGCGAAAAAGAAACATCCTTATAACTCCAAAAATAATAATATTATTAACTAACACTTTACTGCGTCGGATTACGCATCTCATTTCCAGTTAAAATATATCTTTGAATTGAAATTTGAATGAAGTACAGGGTCATGAAAAATCGAAGAATGTGGAAAACAGGATTACAAATATCTCGGCAACTTATCGACTTCCTTTTTTACGCAAAATTTGTGTTATTTTATTGCCTTTTACGATTACTCCTTAAAATAAAAAATTTCGAAAATTTTTATATACCTTTCATCAGAACGAATTTTTCGAGAGTCCGAAAGAAATAGTTCCGGATCATCGAGGTTACTGATTTTAAATAGGCTTCGTCCCATTCTTACATACTAAATACATACAAAAATTCAAATCTCTATCACAATTTGTTCGGGAGATAGAGCGTTTACAGACAGACAGACAGACGGACGGCAATTTTTTTTTCTAAAAATATGTTTTCGTAATCTCCAGTGTCAAAAACGTGTAAATCCGTCAAAAAATATTTTTCGATTTTCAAAACGATTGCAAGATTTACCCTATACAACGTATGATGTGTAAGTAATAAAAGTAAAAAAAAAAAAAAACTTATGCAACGAAAAAAAAGCTACCTTTATTTAAATAAATTCTGACAAATAATTTACTAAATGAAATAATCTACATAGAAAAGCTATACACTTTTATTTTTCGATTTTTTTTTTTTAAAAAAAGGTTACAGTTAGCTCTTGTTAATTCGAAATCGGATAAATCGAATTTTCGCTTAATTCGAACTAAGCATGATGCTCCATAATTTTCAATGGCAGAATAACGTTAAAAATTTTCATTTATTCGAACTCATTTTCTCTTGACATCGTTTAATTTGAACTAACAAGAATTCCGACTATTTATTTTTCTCACGGACTGTAAATCGTTGAAATGACTTTCCTTTTTTCATATTTGTCAGAATTGTTTTGAACTAGTATACATATAATCGCATGCATTTGATTCCCCCGTCTCCTGTCTGTCCATCAATGATACTTTTGGGTCATTCCATTTCAATTCAACCAATTTTTCCCCCATTTGTAACCCGACCGACAGGGATTTGGATGAAACTTTGTGTACACACTAAATCTATCATGAAATGATTCCATCAGAAATTTTTCCTTCCTAGACCTCATGGTTTGTGAGATATGGGTGGTCCAATTCTTGGGGGTTTCTCAAATCTCAAATTTCTTAGTCTGTATTCTGAGATTGTAGTTCCATCTTCAAATAATTGTTTCTCTGGATCTAAAACATGAATCATCCTAAAAATATCATTGTAAGAAGATAAAAAGATGCATATTTTAATAAAAAATATTTTAAAAGTTTACTTGTAATTTTTAGGATAAAAAAAGTCAGCCAAAGTTGAGAGTTATGGTTATTTTTTCAAAATTTTGTGACTTCACCAAAAAGGCTGTACACAAAAAGGCAAATTAAATTTCCAATTTCTTTTTGTTCTAAATAAAAGTTTACACTTTGGGCTTTCTATCTATGAAATAAAAATGATGTGTTTCGCATGGCTTATGCAAAAATTTTGGGTACTTTCCAATTAGCCGGATAAGTGCTTTATTTTTATATATTACATATGCACACAAAAAAGCACATGAAATTTCCCATTTCTTTTTGTTTTAAATAAAAGTTTATACTTTGGGCTTTCTATCTGTGAAATAAAAATGATGTCTTTCGCATGGCTTATACAAAAATTTTGGGTACTTTCCAATTAGTCGGATGCGTGTTTTATTTTTACATATGTGCATATGTATAGATCTATATAAATACAGATGTATTATACATGTGCATATGTATGTATATATACAGTATATTGATATATATATGTATAACACGGGTGTCCGTCTAACCGAAAAGTACCAAATTTTACCTTGTTTTGAAAATCTGCACTAATTAAGAGGGAAAAAAATCTGATTACGTTTAGCTGTGGTACTTAAACAATTATTGGAGTTTCTATGAGTTACTGAATTTAATGTTATTTGATACAAAAACAAATTGGAAATTTCATTTGCCTTTTTGTGTAGAGATTTTTTCATAAAGTCACAAAATTTCGGAAAAATAATCATTACTTTCAACTTTGGTTTACTTTTTCGGCCGTATATAAATATCTATTAACTGCCCTAATTGCTTTTTTCACTTGCTTTTTATGCCGCTTAAATGGATCTCCACATTTATATAATTCATATTTCATTAAGAGCGCAATTCTGTGATGCTCACATATATTAATCAAACGGTTTTCACTTAATTTTTGTTTTATAAATGCAATAGTCCTAACTAATAAAAGTTCTTTTTCTGAATCACAGAGATTACCAATGTAGTCTATTTCTCTGTTATTTCTATAGCTAGTTTTGTAGCATTCTAAACCAATTAATATTACAATACTGCAAGCCTAAAGACTAGTAGAAGATTTAATATCAGGCTCCATATTAAAACAATAAAGCAAAAAAATATTTATACATATCATAAACTATAAAGTATGTAACAATCAGATTATATTTTTAGTAGCACAGTAAAAGTTAGATCATTCTTCTATGATAAGAAACAACAGAGTGACAATAATTTTATTAAATTGATTTCAAAACATCTGCTTTCATACTAACGAACATTACCCTGCCTTTATCAGAAGGTGTTTATACAAGGCAGGTGCAATTAAATCTTTCAGACTATAGAAACAAATTTAAATTCTGTTAAACATTTGTATATTTAAACTTGCCAAAATAAATATTGAAACTGATTAAAATTAACCAAGGACAGGAAATCCAAGGTTTTGAAAATTTTTTAAACACAAATAATTAATATATAAGCATTCGAAAGAAAGAATGGAAATGTGAGGAAAAAAAATTATCTATTTTATACTGTATAAAATCTGTTTTGAGTTTAATTATTGAAAATAAAATTAAGAGATTCTTTAGATTAGCAAAAAATGCCCATTATTAAATAACTAAATGAAATATATGGACCATTCACTAAATTTAAGGGAAAACATATTACAGTCAGATTTTTTTTTTTTTTTTTTTTTTTTTTTTTTTTTTTTTTTATCAGAAAAAACAAAGCCTAAATTTTACTTTGCAAATTAAAAAAACATGCATCAAATAACATTAAATTCAATAACTCATAGAAATTCCAATAATTATTTAAGTACCACAGCTAAACTTAGTCAGATTTTTTTCCTCTTAATTGGTGCAGATTCTCAAAACAAGGCAAAATTTGGTCCTTTTCGGTTAGACGGGTACCAGTGTTATACATATATATATATCAATATACTGTATATATGCATACATATGTACATGTATAATACATCTGCATTTATATAGATCTATATATATATATATATACATATGTAAAAATAAAATATGCATCCGGCTAATTGGAAAGTACCCAAAATTTTTGCATAAGCCATGCGAAAGACATCATTTTTATTTCCCAGATAGAAAGCTCAAAGTGTAAACTTTTATTTAAAACAAAAAGAAATTGGAACTTTCATTTGCCTTTTTGTGTGCATATGTAATATGTAAAAATAAAACATGCATCCGGGTAAGTGGAAAGTACCCAAAATTTTTGCATAAGCCATGCGAAAGACATCATTTTTATTTCACAAATAGAAAGCCCAAAGTGTAAACTTTTATTTAAAACAAAAAGAAATTGGAAATTTCATTTGCCTTTTTGTTTGCATATGTAATATGTAAAAATAAAACAGGCATCCGGCTAATTGGAAAGTACCCAAAATTTTTGCATAAACCATGCGAAACACATCATTTTTATTTCATAGATAGAAAGCCCAAAGTATAAACTTTTATTTAAAACAAAAAGAAATTGGAAATTTAATTTGCCTTTTTGTGTACAGCCTTTTTGGTGAAGTCACAAAAATTTGGAAAAATAACCAAAACTTTTTTTAAATATTTTTTATTAAAATCTGCATCTTTTTATCTTCTTACAGTGATATTTTTAGGATGATTCATGTTTTAGATCCAGAGAAACAATTTTTTGAAGATGGAACTGCAATCTCAGAATACAGACTCAGAAATGTGCGATTTGAGAAACCCCCAAGAATTGGACCCCCCCATATCTCACAAACCATGAGGTCTAGGAAGGAAAAATTTCTGATGGAATCATTTCATGATAGAATTAGTGTGTACACAAAGTTTCATCAAAATCCCTGTGGGTCGGGTTACAAGGTCTGGTTGAATTGACATGGAATGACCCTTTTACTTCTTCTTCCATTGTGCTTCTTCCTAATCTCTTAACCCCTTCGCGACGGGAGCTTTTTACGAAATTTTTAATATTTTGCCTCTGGTTTTTAAAAACAGAAATTCGTGTCTTCTTAAATCGAGAAAATGCTTTGATTAAATAAGACAAATTTTACAGTAAAATTTTACTGGTGGGAATAAACAAGGATTCTTAAGCCTTTTTGCGGCACGTATACGTGTCGTTCGTCCCCAAGGGGTTAATTTGTTTATGCATTTATAACTTTTAATTAAGTCATAATCTAATCATAAAAGCCGAAATAAATTAAAACAGTTCTACAACATTAATAAGTAAAAGTAATCCCATTATTCATACTTTGCAGAATTCGAAACCTGAATAGTTCGAACGTTACCTGTGGTCCCAACGAGTTCGAATTAACGAGAGCTGACTGCAGGGCCGGATTAAAGGGGGGCTACGGGGGCTGCAGCCCCGGGCCCCAACAAGCCAGGGGCCCCCAAATATGGCTTAAGTTGTACCAAAGTTTTGTTAAAAATTTTTTTTTTGTATTTTTTAGAGAAAAAACGGGAAAAAAATTATTTCTAAAATAATTAAACTACAATTAAATGACGAGAAAAAAAAAGTTGTGTTTCAATATCACTCTTTCCCTTTGCAATATTGAAGCTTCGGAAGTCCATTACAACTGTTGCTAATGTTGTTTTTACACTCTTCCCCGAGACTTAAAGAAGAAAAACATCTTATTCTATTTCTCACTTCTACTTCCTAATCCCAAAGTTTTTCCAAGAAACTGATAACGAAGAGAGGACTAGGACCCCCTGCTGTCGACACTTCCGACCTTGCGAATGACATCGACAAGTATCTTTAAACATTTAGCATTATTTTCGTAAGTGACCACATCGAATCGCAGGGCCGTAGCGACCGCCCCCTATACCCCCCATTTGGGGGGGGATGAAGCCAGGGGTTCCCCTAATCGATTCTATCGACCGAAGTTTATTTGTTTTTACCGAAGTTTATTTGTTTTGAAAATGTAAGAAAATACTTCTTTTAAATGTTTTTATTTTTTCAAATTCTTCTTTTCTTATTCAGGGACATGCCAGACAGATCCCCCAGGTGCCTCTTTTTTAAGCTCCCCCCCCCCCCCCAATAATCAGAATTTTCATTAAAAGGTGCCAAATGCTTAAAATGTGCTAAAAGTGACCGAAATTCATACGTTTTCAAACACTTACGATGGGAATGTGGTTCCCCTTTTCCTCTCTGTTTTCTGCTTCTCCCTCCACATACGCAGACAGGGCCTGACTAGACTAAGGCAGGGGCATGAGGGGCAATTTCCCCGGGCCCCCCGGCTTAAGGGGGCCCCCCAAGGAGAGATAAGTTTTTCGTTAAAGCAGTGTCAAATGATAAAAAATGGTCAAAAGTGACCAAAATTCTTTTTTTTTTTTTTCAATTTTAAGGTTCTCTCTTCTCCTACCCACTCTGTTTCTGTATACCCAATGCCTCCTTAAGGCCTCACATTTATCCTCATATTCATATAATCTATAATTTCTTGAAGTTGTCTTTCTTCTGCTTTTATGTATATAGATACGAAATTTATGTACACATACAATAGTTATGAATTTCAGTTTTAGTCACGTGAGTATAATTTACGAACAATTATAAGATAGAAGGGGGCCCCTCTAAAAGTGTTTGCTCCAGGGCCCCCCCACTGTCTAAGTCGGGCCCTGTACGCAGAAAATAAACTATGTCATCAGAAAACAAATTATTAAAATTTTATTACAACCAGGGCCCGACTTAGATTGTGGGGGCCCCTTTCTACCTTTTGGATTTTCTCTTGAATTATACTGAAGTGTCTAAAACTAACTTTATACTAATTGTCCATTCGCATTTGTGTGCAGAATAACTCAAAAAAGATAACTTTAAGAAATTATCGAATACGTTTTTTTTCTTCTGTTATAGAAGTATAAGGCTAAATGTGAACCATTAAAATATAAATACAACTCTGATGTAGCTGTTACATCCAGGGGAGGGGGGGGAAGGAGAGATGAGAAAAGACCAACAATAAATCTAAAAATAAATAAAGAAAGAATGAAGGAATTTTGGTCACTTTTGGCCATTTTTTATTATTTAGCCTTAACAAAAAAATTATATTTGCCCTTGGGGGCCCCCTCGATCGGGGGCCCCGGCGTCCGATGCCCTACATGCCCGTGACTTAGCCAGGCCCTGATTACAACAACATTGTATTCTATAGCTTTTAAAAGAAATTTTTTATTAAGGGTGTATTTCGATTCAAGCTGCTTAATTTCCGATTTATTTTTACATTAATTTTCGCTCTCGAATGCATCAAACTGGCAAATTGTCTTATTCATAAAGTACACAAGGTGCCGTGATTGTCAATTCTTTGATAAATGGAGAAAATGTTGCAAAAAAAAAATAAAAAACGGCATTTTTAACCGATTTTTCCGAAGTGGGAGATTTGGAAACGAAAAAAAAGAGTCATACAGAAAAGGTAATTGTTTATAAATCAAATTCTAGTGAATTGAGTGTAAAAAGACATCACACGGCACCTTATACGTCTCTTCAAAAATCCCCTCAGCAAGTTTCATGTTTCTACTTTTAAAAATGCGTCTAAAATTGTATCGGAAAATTTCGAGCTGTTGAAAATGGAAAAGCGTTTTTTCGAATACACCTTTAATGTTTCCTCGTAACATAACTTAAAATCGTTAATTATGTCCAATTTTGTCCAATTTTTCCGCTCTTGTAATGTCAACCTTAGGTAAGCAAAGTAAAAATTTGCAAAGAAATGCTTATTTCAATCAATCTATCATTTTTTCTATAATTATCAAGTTAATATTTTTAATTAAAGTTGTGACCAATTTTTTGGGATATCTTGTATATAGATGTGAGCCGTATAATGTACAAAATTTATGCATGTGTACAATATCTTTTTTATTTTTTATTTTTAGTGCTTGCCACTTCTACATTATTAAAAAAAAGGAAAGAAAAAAAATCTACAGATAGATAGAAGAGGGGGTGTCCAGAATGATGTTTGTTCCGGGGCTTCCCGTAGCCTTAACTGGGCCCTGTTCTTATTAAAAACCTTGTTTAGATTTCAAAAACGTAGAAACTGAAAATCCTTATTTTCTTACTCGTCCCCACCCCTCTCTTTTTGTCCATGGGTTTTTGACCTAGCGACCCTTTTGACCTTTAAGGACCAGGTTCATAGCACTCTTGTGGTCAAGCGTCGCTCTCTCTCTGATCTTTCTTGTCGGCGCTTTGATGTATAAATTGCTTTTTCAGTGCGCTGAATTTGAACTTCAAGTGAGAAATCGCACGCGAAATCAGTTGACAGCTTTACGACTGAAGAGAAAAATTTTCCCATCCTTTGTCAATTAGATAGGCTTCGGACCTCAAAAATCAGTTAAAGAGGTTCGAAAACCAGCATCCTTTTGTTCTCCTCCCACCGATAGTCGGAAACTACATCTTCAAAGATAGATTTATTGCTCTTTTAGTGTAACTGGAAAGTAGTGATATTTGCGCGTAGCCTTAGCGACAAAAGGATGTTTTCTTTTGAAACACCGGGATATTATGTTCTTAGAAGATAGGTCATTTTTCACACCGATTTCACGACGTGGGTGACACAAATCACATCTAGAGAATCACCTTAAAATGTTAACAGCTTAATTAGCAACCGGATTATTTGACCTTGAATCGAGTATATATACTCGCTTTGGTACTAAGTACTGGCCTATTCAAGTACTAAGCAACCAGCTAATGCATACAAGTACATGTTTGTAGACAACACAGATGTGGATTTTTGTATAATTTTTTTTTCTGATTTAGTAATACGCATAATATAGTATTTATAAAATTAAGTGTATATCTAGAGGAAAAAGATCTACTCCTATACTAATCTGGTAAGTCATATTTATTACTTTATGTAATTTATATTGCTATTATTAAAAATTTTAAATATTGGAAAATTTTACACAGCTTGGAAAAATATATGTATACTAATAGAGCACATTTTAATAACACACATTTCTCATTTACATGTTTTTCATTTAAGCGTTTCATTAGAGCTCCTTCACAAAATTCTTTTTAATAAAACACACCATTCACAAAATTCTATTCCATAAAAATATGCTCTAATTAATTTTATAGTGTTAGGTTATAAAATATGTGTTTTGCAAAGGAAACAAGTTCACCAGAAATGAAAAATTTAGCATATAGACTTAAATAAGTTATTACTAATAAATGTTTGATGCGAATTTCAATAACTGGAATAAATTATTTTCTCTGAACAAAAACAATTCCGCATTTGTTAAAATAGGGTTTTGCAATTGGAATAAAGAATACTGCCCAGTTAAACTGATGGCATTGAGCTCACAGGTTACAAATACTAATTGTACATTAAAGCCTTATATTTTCAAGGGTTAATTCCGTTCGAAAAAAAAAAAATAAGAAGGGGAAACAGCTCTCCCCTTTCCTCTTTTTTTATACTTAATCCTTGAACCTCCTATACTATCAAAGACATGCTTTATCATATAAAAAATCTATATCCAAAATTCAGAGCAAATGAGATAATTCTTAATAAAAACCCATTTAGCATTTATATAATTTAAAAGGAGTTGTCCCCCTGTTTTGTACTTAACCATTAAACTTCCAAAACTATTCAGAGATTTGAACGAAATCTGAAAATTCTGCTTGAAAAACCTATTTATATAAATTAAGGGGGGGGGGGTTTAGAACCCCTGTTCCCCCTGTTGATACTTATTCAATGAACACCTAATAACAGTCACGGAACAGTCCTCATCAGAATGATTCTAATCTAAATTTTGAACGAAAACTTAATTCTGCATGAAAATCCCATTTATATCAACTAAGGGAAAGGGCATGAGCCCTCCGTTCCCCCTCTTATACATATCGAATGAACTCCAAAAACTAATCAGGGAAGCGCCTTGTCAGGATATACCTACATACAAAATTTCAAGTGGATTGGATATTTTTATCACGAGTTATCGCGTTACGCACATACATACAGAACGGACGGGCACATAAGCTCTCAGGCTATGATAGCCTGTGAGCTAAAAAGTCAGAAGAAACTGTTATTAGCCATGAATACGGCACAGAGCATAGAAACGCTTTGAATGCGTGGCTTCTAAGACAACACGCATCGTCACGAATTGATGACAAGCTAGTAAATCAAATAAAAACAGAGTCAGAATATTGGAATGAAGTTCTAAGACGAACTGTAGAAACAATAAAATGGTTATGTATACGCGGAAAAGCATTTCGAGGCGAGAGAGAGGTTTTTGGGGTGCCAAATAATGGCAATTATTTGGGAATTCTTGAATTGATATCAAAATTTGATCCATTCTTAAAACACCACATAAATAAATACGGACAACAAGGAAAAGGAAAACCTTCTTATCTGTCTAAAACAATTTGTGAAGAACTGATTGAACTGATGGGTGAGAAGGTACTGAAAACAATTATATCAGAAATAAAACAATCAAAATATTATTCTCTGATTGTTGATTCATCTCCTGATATTACTCGCATAGATCAATTATCTATCGTGTGCAGATATATCACTTTGGGAGAAATCAAAGAAAGATTACTTTGTTTTCAACCAATAGAAAGCCACAAGGGGAAATATTTGTTTGATGAAGTTAAAACATTTTTAGATATATATGGCATTCCTTTAATTGAATGCGGCAGACAATGCGGCAAATATGAAGGGTTTCAAGCCCAAATTAAAAAGGAAAATAAATTTGCACAATTTGTGCCTTGTGCAGGTCATTCCCTGAATTTAGTTGGCGTAAATGCAGTGGAGGCAATGCAAATGCCTTGAGGCAATAAATTTTTTTTCATACTTACAAAAATTATATGTTTATTTTTCGAGATCACCACGAAAATGGGCACTACTTTCACAGCATTTAGAACCAAATCTCAATGAGAGAGTGGTATATTTGAAAAGTTTGTGCAGAACAAGATGGTGCTGCCATGACGAATCAGTAAAAGCACTTTATCTTAACTACGACAATATTTTGAGTGCTTTAGAAGATATAAGTACCAACTCTTCAGAGAAATTTGATGCTAGAAGGGAGGCAAAATCCTTATTGAAGAAATTTTCCAAATTTGAATGCGTGTTTATGTGTACGATTTGGCATGATATTTTAGAGCGACTCGACAAAGTAAGTGCATCACTTCAAAAGCCAACGCTTGATCTTCTTACTGGTTGCAATTTTTTGGAATCTCTGTTGAAATATATTGAGAACCAAAGACAAAACTTTGAAAATTTCAAAATGTCAAAAATCTTCAAAATATTTTCAGGAAGGACGAGTTACAAAAAAAAAAAAAAAAAAAAAAATACACTGATGATGATAAGAGCAATGAAATCATATTACAAGGAGAAAAAAAATTTCAAACAGAAACGTTTTACGTCATTTTTGATATATTATGCACTTCCTTAAAGGACTGCACGGATGTGTATAAACATTTCCTTTCATTGTTTAACTTTTTAATTGAAGGTATATCCTCAGGCATCATTGACGAAAATTCGCTTGAAAGGTGTCCAATATTTTATAATGAGGATCTTGACAATAATTTAAGAGTAGAAATGAAACATTTTTCAGAATTTATTAGAAGTGTTGGCATTCAATCCTGCCAAGATGCTCTTAAATATATTAATGATAAAGAATTGATATCTGTTTTCCCAAATGTATATACTGCATTACAATTATATTTAGTAATACCTCTAACAAATTGAGAAGCAGAAAGATCATTTTCAAAACTAAACTTAATAAAAAACAGATTACGATCGTCTATGCTGGAATCTAGGCTTAGCGGTTTAATACTAATGTCTATAGAACACGATATTACGGAACGCCTTCCATTTGATGATGTTAAGAAAACATTTGCAAATTTAAAGGCAAGAAAAAAATTTGCTTCTTAGCTTAATTTTAAGTAATAAAGGAAATTTAATGTAAAAAAGAAAAATGTGTAATTAGTGTATTGTATAAATAAAATGTGCTTTAAAATTATTTTAAATGCAGTCTGTTTTTATCGTCTGGAATATCTATATTTTCTTTTCAAATTTATAAAATATGTTTGAACTGTACGTGTTTAAACAATATAATTATTGCACTGTTAAAAATAACAATGAAATAAAATAAAATAATTAAAAAAAATGAATATTTAATTTGGGATAAAAACAAGTCGTATGGGGGGGGGGGGCAAATTTTTCAGTAGCTGGGGAAGAGGAGGGGTGCCCCAAAATTTCCCGTAGCCCCGGGCCCCAGAAATGCTTGATCCGGCCCTGGCTGACTGTATATATTTTAACTTATTTAAAAAGCTTATATGAATTTCACATTTAAAACTTTAAAATCCTGTAAAAAAACATAACAGATGAAACACAATTCTTCTGGAATCTGGAATCATTTCATTCCGATAGATAGCAGAGGTCGAATCCTATTTTCATCTACTTCAAAGATATTCGGCTAAAAAAAAAAAATTTTTATAGTAGAACTCCGCAAATACGAATCGGTTTGGTCATTATTTTTTTCAAGTTTGAGAAGCGATTGACTAATTTCCATAACACTAACTTGTTTCATCGTCGTATTCTGAATTTAAAAAAAAACTTTTTCTGAAATCTTTTCGGAAGAATTAAGCAAAGTAAAGATTTTTATTGTCTATAAATATTCAATAAGTTTAACATAAAGGTGGTTTTCTGTAAATATATAAAGTAAGTAAGTATTTTATTTCACTTTTTTCTAATTCTCCAGATAATCCGGATTGGGTCTGGTCCCAATTCATCCGAATTATCGGGGTTTTATTGTTCTTATAAATATAAAACATAAAACAAGAGGCTAATAATAGCTTCTTGTTTTAGAATAGTTGTGATCGAAAAGCATACTTGAATCGAACTCAAGCGAAAAAGATTGAATATATTATAATCTAAAAGTTCCGATGTAAGTTTTAAAATATTTCAAACGTGCAAGCATCATTTAGTAAATTTGGAAGATTATCAATCGTGTTATTTTGTTTTAACAAATACTTTTGTAACCGTTTACCAAAAGGACAATGGGAAAGAGCATTGAGAAGAAAGGAACACATCTCCTCGTAGCAAAGGGGCGGAGAGAACAAACCATGGAAATAAAGAAAGTTCTAGTATTTAATCCTTTCGGATCGTACTATTAAGAATACATGCCCTTTAATGGCGTATTATTGTGTTTTCACAAATATTCGTTTCACAACTATTTACAAAAACGAAATATAGGACTATGAGAAAGAGCACTGAGAAGAAAGGTCCGCCTCGCCTCGGAGCAAAGGGGCGGAGAGAACAAACCATCGAAATCTTAAGTAAGGGGCTGTGCATACATAACGTTATCAACTTTTGGGGAATTTTGGACCGCCTCCCCCCGTTTTGATATCATACGTTATCATCTTTCGAACCCCCCTCCCCCCCGGTAATGATAACGTTATGTTGAAAAAAAAATATTTTAGAATTTATATCTTTTGTTTGGAGTGATATACACAACTGGTTACATTTTTTTTCCCGCTTACTTTAGTGATTCATATGAAGAGAAGTCAATAAAATATCAGTTTCTTTTGAATCAGTGGCGTAGCTAAGGGGGGGCGTACGCCCCGGGCGCCGAGGCTTAGGGGCGCCAAATTGAGAGAAATTGTTATATATCTATATTGGTGTAGGGGCGCAAAATTTCTTGCTGGCCCCGGGCGCACAGTGGGGCAAAAACCCAAAAAGCTGGACAAAAGTCGAAAAATGAAGTTACGATTTAGGGAATTTCGATTGTACAGTTGGCTAGAATAATGTTTGGAGAGTCAGAATCTGTATTTAAAAAAGATTTTTGCTTTGCCCTTACCAGCAGCATCATTTCAAAAATGATGCTTGAAGGAGTATCATTTAGAGCGAACAAAAACAACAAAACAACAGTTCCTCTAGACGCGTGCTATATTTTATAATATTATCCTATTTTAATGATTTAAAATGGATTCTCACTATGATAGTATGTACTTTATTTGCATGTATTACAAAATTTATATTAAGCACGTAAAATTTAATAAATTCATTGTCATTTTAAATAAAAAATTTTAGAAAAGATTTTATTTTTTTGCTTTTAAACATCAAAAAGTTTAAATGTTCCACAGTGTTCCGCAACGAAATTTAATGGAAATAATAACTTGGTCTATTGTCTAGTGATTCATAAAAAACCAGCTGCCTAAAACTGCTTTTCTGCATTTCACGCATATTTTAGTAACCGCAAGTAAAAATGCCACTTTTTCGGCCGCCTCAAAAATTTTGAAATTGACTACTTTTTACATAATTTAGCTGATAAATATTTTCAAATTTTTGAATTATTCAATTTTATAATAGTTTATTTCCTATTATATTGTAAATAAGTACTATAATCATAAGATTACATTAATTTAATAAGTAAGCTTAGTAATGAAAAAATGAAAATAATTCTCTATTACTGATCCGGTAAGAATAACTTTTTTTTAAATCTTTATAGGTAGTAATTTTGTTTGTTCTATTATAATTAGAAGAATTATTTTGTCAATGGCTATATTTGCTAGATCAAACTACTGAGCGTATTTCATTAATGCGAGTAAAAATCATTATGAATATCACTTTCGCTTATATTAGTAATTTGGATTTGATTTACAAGTGAGGATGTGATGGCACATCTATTCTGAGTACATTTAAACAAATATTTACCTATGAAGATGGCAGGAAGTCTAATATATTTTTCTTTTCTTCCGTGCTACTAGAATACATAAATATTCGAGATCTTCATTTTACTGATTTTATCGGGCCAATCAAGATCCATTTTTCTTTTTCAAGAAATACGGAAGCAACTGTCAAAGAATGGGATTGCATTAAATACTAGCAGAATCAACTTATTTCGTTTCATACAATCATTGATACAGAAGAAAAAGTCGTTAAAAACGAATTAGTATAATACTCAACGTTGCTACCTATGTCAGACAGCATCAAAACAGCATCTTACCGATCTGACATTTTTTATTAAAAGTGGATTGAGATAATTTAGAATTCAAAATATCTAAGTTACATGCAAAGATGTTTAGAGAGGCCTTACACCTGGCAGACAACTGGATAGAAAAATGTAAAGCTCGTACTCTGCATGAAAAGAAGAACACTGAAATTGCAAAATAAAATTTGCAAAAAATATTTCGTTTACAATCAAGACTTCTCGTCGAGAAACTAAATCCCAGATTTGGAAGCACAAATGATGGAAATACAATTCAACGATTCTTTGAAAACGCAACTATTTGTTTCTAAACGAGCATTTACGAAGATTTTATTAAACGCTTCTATGCCATAAGTAATTTCTTGTAGCCATGTTATTATTTGATAAACTTCGAAAAATTTCCCTTACAAATAGCTCGTAGATTTGAGCAGCACCCCTGGTTCTATATGCTTACTTCAGTACACAAACTACTTATTAATGACAAAGAAATAACATTATCTTCATTACTGCCAATTTGTCAAATGCCATAAGATACTCAAGAATCATGCAACAAACTGATCAAAAGGCATCGAGAAGATTTATCGCAAAGATGCAGTAGCGAGAAAAAAAAGCTATTTTTACGTCTTTTAATGTCATCAGATTCTTTCCTTTCCAGTTTAGGTAAATTATGGTAGAAGAAATTAAAATCATTGATCCTAAGAGTCACAGGATCTTCCAATATCGCCAACAAGTTCTGCTAACTATTTCGACACCTTGACCTCTGAAGAATCTTTTTATTATACTACAGTTGATTCTAAAGGTTAATTTCTGGAATATATTTTCGTTTTTATTTTATAATACAAAAATTAAATAGTCTAATGTTTTACTTTCCATTAACATACTTAAATTTCGTTTAAATTTTGAAAATTCCCTTTTAAGTTTACCTCGAAATTTTAAATTTTATTTAAATCTTATTGTTTTTACTCTTAATCTGTAATTTTATTTATTTATTTTTAAAATTTAACTTTTTAATCCTAATTAGCATCCTGAAAAGTTTACGAAATTGCAGATAAATTGAATAACTTTCGAAACATTTTAATTTTTATTCCGCCATTTTTTTTCAATTGTAATTTTGTATTTTTACTTAGCATCTTCAAAAACACCTGTATACGAATTTTCGTACAATTTGATTAACATTTTCATATTTTGGCCAGCTTTTCGGGATTTTGCCCCACTGTGGGGCGCCAAAAAACATAGCTACGCTACTGTATTGAATAACACTTAAAAAAAATAGTTACTATTTAAAAGTATTCTATAACAGCTTTTTATTACATAATGCATTCAACAGTAATATTGTCTAGTTGCACTTGCCTTGCACGGAAAAAAGGGCGTGGGGTGGGGGATAGAAATTCTAATCAACAAAATAAGTGGAAAAATTCTTTTTCTTTTATTTATTAGTAAACGCAAGCTTCAATACAAATACACTTCACATATAGTTTCACGAACAGTAATTAGACATGCATACATAATGACAGAAAAACAGGGATGTTAAACATTGAGATATTCCATATTTCAAAATTGGGCAATTTTATAATAATTTAGTGATATTGATAATAACTTTGTATTTTCATAATTAAAGATAACAGACTAAAAAAAGATAACATACTATTTTAAAGCAAAGACCATGTTGCAAATAATAAGAAAAAATTTTGGTTGGATAAAAAATGATATCGATATCAAAAGACAACCCCCCCTCCCCCTAGCGATATTTTAAGATATCATGTGCCAGATCCATCCTCCCCCCTATAATAATAACGTTATACATGCATAGCCCCTAAGTTCTAGCACTTATTCCTTTCGGGCCTCGTGTACTATTAATAATACATGTCTTTTAATGGCGTAGTATTTTGTTTTAAGAAATGATTTTGCAACTATTTATATGTTTTAAAAAAACATACGTAACACTTTTTTTTTTTTTTTTTTTTTTTTGACAAATCTGTTTAAATACATCAATAAAACACTCAGATCGCTCTAGCGGTAATCCTCAATGATGGTGATCTAATCAGAACAAAATAAATCAGTTTGGCTGTCCAGAGCTTTTGCAGATTTCATCGGATATAACGTAAATATAAGCCAGTTCTCCTTGAACTGGTGTGTGAATACATCGTCTGGTGTACTAAAAAGAGTACATGTCTTTTAATGGCGTATTATTTTGCTTTAACAAATATTTTTGCAACTATTTACGTGTAATAATTCGTATTTGTCTATGCATCTGATACATGGCTTCATTTCTGTTTAGGCATTTAGTAATGATATTACTTATTATTATCATTTGCTTTATTCTCTTTGCGCCGTTTGCGATTCTTTTATTTTAAACATCTACTTCACTCTTTAAATTTAAAATAATAGAATTTACTCTATGACTTCATTTATGTTTAAGCATTTAGTAATTGATAATAATAATTATTATTTGCGTAATTCTCTTTGCGTGTTTGCGATTATTTTAATTCAGACATATATTTCATCTCCTTAAGCTTAACAAAAAAAAAAAAAAAAAAAAAAAAAAAAAAAAAAAAAAAAAAAAAATTGAAAAAATTATGTATAATAAAGTGCAAAAATTATTAGGAAGTTGTCATATAATTTAAATCTTACTGTAATACAAAATTTTCTAAACATCCCCCAAAATTCTTCCTTAGCCTATTGTCCTATGGATGTGAATTAAATAGTACGCAAAGCAAAAATATTCGTTATCTTTCAGACAGTGAAATACTTGTTAAACTTTTATTAATCTATTTGTGTAGCTAGTGTTAATGTTATCAATATGAAAGTAATTTTTTCTAAAAAGTGAAAAAAATTTCGGATTCGAAAGTGTAAAACGAATATAATTAATAAAATTATTCTAGGCGCCCCGCAACAAGATACTACTGTCCAAAAACATGTCACGTAATGACGACGCGCGTGGCCCAGTCGTTTGTGGTGTCTTTAAGTTCTTAGAAGCTACTACCCATGGAAGTAGCTCCTTTTATTTAAGAAGTCAAATTGATTTCATATAGCCATAGAGTTGGACAAAAAAACTAAATATTCCTTTTCTCTTTTAATATTCCGGTATGAGAGTTAATATTTTTCAGACGTACATATCTGTCGTCGGTTTAGATTTCTACTTTATATCGTTTGTTTCGCATTACTCATCCTATAGCAGATTTTAAAAGAAAGCAATTTAATGTCAGCTTTCTAGTTTCTAAATTTGATTGAATGCAAAGCATTTTTCATGAATTTGGAGTTTAAAAACTGGTTATTTTAATTCCATATCAAAGCGATAATTTCATTACCTTATTTCATAAACAACCGCCGCGGTGAGCGGACTATCTTCGCCCACGACTCCTACGTACGTTCCGAACAGTGCGACTCTCTTGTGCGAATCGCTGTCGCTGCTAAGTGACCACGAATGGCGCCAAAAGCGTATGCCTTGGACTCTTAAGTAGCTTAGAAACTGCACTCGCCTTGATAGTTAAGATGTAAAGTTTTAAATAATAAAATAATAATTAGATATTACAAGATCATAAAAGAAGCCACATAGGCGTTATTTAACCCCTTAATGGTCGCGTTAAATTACGGTTTAAAAATTAAAATTCGTTATTGCCACCACTTTTTTGAAAAAAAAAAACATTCATCTTATTTAATGACAAATAAGGCGATATCAGGATAAAATCATTTACACTATTTTATAAAATTGACAACCGGAATCAAACAATTCGGAATAAAAGTTGTGAAGCTTGCAGCCCATGAATGTCTCGAGCGATTAAGAGGTTAAAAAAATAAATAAATGTGTAATTCATTTTAATGTAGCATTATCATAATTTCCTGAGTTCACTACTGGCTCTTTCGAAGAGTGGCTCACTATGTATTGGCTTAGTCCATTAATACTGCAGGTGGGGAAAAAGGAGTAGAATAGACTGGGAGAATTCAAGTCCAGCCCCTCACCTTGACGCTGGGCTGTGGTCGGATTTCTCCCTATAGTCTAAGGGACATTCCATAAATGATGTCACGCTTGCAGGGGGGAAGGGGGAGTGAAATTGTGAGAAGGGGGTGGGAGGGATAAGAAGAAATGTGACATTTTGGTCATTAAAATTCAGCAGATTGAATGATGAATTTATTTTAAAATTAAAATATTTTGTATTCATAAAGGTAAGATTTAAAGCCAAATATGTTAAATTCTATTTCAAATTCCAAAATACGACTGTTTTCAATTGCTGTTTCATATTAATATTTTATTTTTATTTATTTATTTATTGTAAATTTTATTTTATGCAAATTACGAATAATTTTTATTTTTCAGCTCACAAATGTCATTAAAATACATAATTAAAGTTTAAAAATAAAATTGGAAATGTGATCTAAAACGTAGTGCTTTGTTTTTGAACTGCAAGTATACGTTTACCTAATATAGCGTGACATGTGATAGGAGGTGGGGAGGGAGTAAAGTGAAGTGTGGCACTTTGTAACAAAGGAGGGGGGGATCAAAAATATGGAAAAAACGTGAGACATCATTTATGGAAGGGCTCTAAGGAGCTTTAATTATGCAACGTTGATATTTAAAATAAAGAAAAACATCGCGTTTTTTTATATTGAAAGTAAGATTTTGTTTGATACGTTTTACATTGTTTCACGTTTTTAATATACAATTCAGAAAATTAGTTTTTGTTAAAGAATTTTTTTTGAATATTCTTATGTTACTGCCAGTTTGCTCGTAAATTTGGACAGGACACATTATACAGACTATTTTCCAATAATTTTACGCAGAAACCTTTGCTATTTTATCCTTTTCATATAGAAATTAATGTAACTAATTTTATGATAACAATTTTTATTTTATTATAATTATTTTGTTATATTATTACATAATTAATACATCTTTATTTATATTAAGTGTCTTCTCTCTCCCCATTGGTATATTTCTTATATTTATAAAAATTATTAAGTTTTCTTAAATTTCATTCTAAAGAAAAATTGACTTTAAGACTTATAATTTTTCTCCCAATGCACAAACTTCTTTAACAATTTCATTGGAAATTTATTTAAAAATTATTACAAACATTTTTCTAATCACATCACTTATAATTACTAATTATTTTTAAAATCTTCCTTGATTATCCTAATTTATATATATTTAATGAGGCAGAAATATTTAATCTTTCTTGTTACTTTTGTAAAGATATATTGCATCTTAAGCAAAAAAAAAAAAAAAAAAAAAAAAAAAATGGAAGGAAGAAAGAAAAATTATTATGTGTTTATCATTATAAACATTAGAAATGGATTTGCATTCTTTTATTATTATTATTATTATTATTATTATTATTATTATTATTATTATTATTATTATTATTATTAGATATGTTAAGAAATTTTTTTGGTTAGTCCAATTTTTTAAAAGATTTCTCAAAATAAATATATAATAATAATAATAACCATTACCTTTTCAAAAATTATTATTAATTTATTTTTTAATATTATCACCTTTTGAATATTTTTATTTATAACAGATTTTTGTGAGCAAAATTTATTGAAATCTAAGAATATATATATTTTTTACATGAAAATTACTATTTATCAATTAAAGTTATCATTATTTATCATTTAAAGTTTATGTAATGTTATGACTAATTTAATTAATTTTATTTTCACCTCTCGAATGTACACACTAGCATTTTTGCTTGTGTTAGGTTCAGAATTTGTGACTTTACCAATGCACTTCCAAAAATTTTTTAATGTTTTAAAATATTTCTGGACATTTTGTAAATAAAAAAAAAGAGAGAGAGAGAAAGAAAAAAATAATAATCATATATCATTATTTTAATCTTCACCACCCCAAACTCTTCACATGGCAAAACATTTTTTTTTCTAGAGTGAGATTTTGTTAGATTTCCATTTTCTTTTATAATTTTTACTATTTATATTCTACTCAAATCCGTCCTCTCTCACAAAACACAAGTTAAAAAACTTTTTAATGTTTTAAAATTTTTTTGCCCATTTCTGTTAATTAACAGTAAAAAACAATAATACTTCTTATACTCCCCCTTCCTCAATTCTTCACATAGTAGAAAATATTTCAAAAAAAAAAAAAAAAAAAAAAAAAAAAAGAAGCAAGGCATTTTTCTTTTTTAACTTTTTTTCTTTTTTTTATCACTTTTAGAAATATATAATGATATTATCATTTTTTTTTAATTATAATTTTGAAAGAGAAAATAATTATACTAAAAATAACTAGCTCAAAAATTCCAACTATTTCATCTTACTATATTAGTTAAAACAATGAATTATAAACAGGATGTTTATTTGAATTTTTCATGCAATGACGTCGATGCAAGAATAATGAAAGCAATGCGTAACAGCACCGGGTATTAGAATAAAGAAATCTTATAACACATGTTCAATAACTTCAAATGTAAAATTTGAGCGGAACCGTATGTGGAATCTTGTGCCTTACAGTTTAGTTCGTAGCCGACTTCAGAAGATAAGCTATAGACTCCCTCCTAGTCTTCTCTTTTCATCCTTCTCCACCTTCTATATTGAGAGTTCTAAACGGACCGTTCCATTACATAGTGCGCCACTCTTCGAAAGAGCCGCTAGTCCTGAGTTTTAGCATTTAATCCATACGGTTCTGTCGTACTATTAAGAGTACATGTCTTTTAATGGCGTATTATTTTGTTTTAACAGATATTTTTGTAACTATTCATTCTCAAAAAAACTTCCGTCTTTTTACAGAAAAAGTATTGGCAGCACTGCTGCCAGAAATTGTCTGTACATTGACCATTTTCTGTTTATTTTTTTCTCCGTCACAAGAGGAAAAATATCCGTCACAAGAGGAAAAATATCCGTCACTTGAAAAAAATCAATGCGGAAGAGGTGGGGATCGAACTCACGAACCCAGGATTACAAGGCCAACGCTCATCCTCAGCGCCACGATTGCTCATGAAGATTTTGCTTTAAAATAGAAACGTTCATTTCATATGGGTGTGGTTTGTGTGTATTTCGTTAAAAAGCTTTTAATTTTGCAGTTAATCTCGGAAAGATTTCATCTTTAATAAAACTGTGGCTAGTTCTTGTTTTTTTTTTTTTTTTTTTTTTTTTTTTTACGTTTAGTATTAATATAGTATAAAAATGTGAATATTAAATATATTACGTAGATTGTCAGAGAAAAAATATGGATGTATTATTTTATTCGATAAGATTTTTTTTAATAATATCAATTTTTTTGCATTTTATTTTTTAATTAAAATATTTTTTAAATGTCTTCACTTAAAGTGTATTTTATATGCGAATATTTATTATAGAAATAACTTAGTATATTGAACTTTATTCAACTTATCCAACTTTGAATAACAGAGTGTGAGAATTTTTGAATGAATAAAGAAAGTAATTATTATTTATTTTCAAATTCCAAAACATTTTTGTCTTTTAAAACTAAATTAGACATTTTAATCGATAGAATATTTTTGTTTTTCATTTTAAAAATAAATTCGAATTTATTACTAACAGACCCAATGAGCATGCGTGCTAGATATAAACGGAATCGTTTCCTCATTTTTCGACTTTCGGAATGAACTCACAGAACAAACACGTTTTCTGGGAAAACAGAAGTTATTTGTGAAAAAATAACGATAACTTAGTGTATATTGACGAATTTTTCTGACAGTGTTTACAAAAAAAAATCGAGGGTTATCTGAAAGAGCACTAAGAAGAAAGGACCACCTCCCCTCGGAGGAAAGGGGCGGAGTGAATAAACCATCGAAATATAAGTAAGTTCTTGCATTTAACCCTTTCGGATCTGGTTACCATTAAGAGTACATGTCTTTTTTTCAATGGCGTATTTTTTTTCTTTTTTTTTTTTAAACAAATAATTCTAGGTATAACGAATATAATTAATAAGACTATTCTAGACGCACAAAAAAGTGTAGATAAAAAAAAGACGTGCATAAAATAAGTATTTTTATATATATATAAAACCGTTTAAATACATCAATTAAACTCTGAGATCGCTTTTGCGGTAATCCTCAATGATGATGATCTAATCAGAACAAAATAAATCAGGTTGGCTGTACAGAGTTTGGTGGATTTCTTCGGTTATAACGTAAATATTAGCCAGTTCTTCTTGAACGTAACTGGTCTGGTGTACTATAAAGAGTACATGTCTTTTAAATGCGTATCATTTTGTTTTAGCAAATATATTTTGCAACTATTTACATGTAGTAGTTCGTATTTGTTTACGCATCTGATACATGACTTCATTTCTGTTTAGGCATTTAGTAATGATATTACTAATTATTATCATTTGCCTTATTCTCTTTGCGAATCTTTTATTTTAAACATCTATTTCACTCTTTAAATTTAAAATAATAGAATTTACTCTATGACTTAATTTATGTTTAGGCATTTAGTAATGATAATAATAATTATTATTTGCGTAATTCTCTTTGCGTGTTTGCGATTCTTTTAATTTAAACATATATTTCATTTCTTTAAACTTAAAAAAAAAAAAAAAAAAAAAAACAACAAAAAAAAAAAATCTGAAAGAATCATGTATAATAAAGTGCAAAAATTATTAGGAAGTTGTCATATAATTTAAATCTTACTGTAATAAAAAAATTTTCTAAACACCTCCAAAAAAACTTCCTTAGCCTATTGTCCTATGGATGTGAGTTAAATAGTACACAAAGCAAAAATATTCGTTATCTTTCAGACAGTGAAATACTTGTTAAACTTTTATTAATCTATTTGTGTAGTTAGTGAAATATATCGATATCAATATGAAAGTAATTTTTTCTAAAAAGTGAAAAAAATTTCGGATTCGAAAGGGTTAAATAGGTAAAACGAGTATAATTAATAAGATTATTTTAGGCGCCCCAACAAGATACTATTGTACTAAAACATGTCACGTAATGACGACGCGCGTGGCCCAGTCTTGTGTGGTGTCTTTGTGTTCTTTAGAAGCTACTACCCATGGAAGCAGCTTCTTATATTTAAGAAGTCCGGCTGAATTCTTTAAATCGTTGAATTGGGCAAAAAAACTAAATCATTCTTTTCTCTTTTAATGTTCCGGTGTGAGAGTTAATATTTTTCAAACGTGCATGTCTGTCTTCAGTTTATATTTCGAATTTATATCGTTTTAGGCAGTGGGGCGATCGTTGAAAAGAGGCTTAGAAACAGATTTCCGTTGCAACTTTGGGGGGGCAACTTAACTTTACATTTTTATGCTATAAAATGTTCTCAAACATTGAAATTGTCAAAGTTCTGGACGTAAAAATTGCTCATTAATAAGAAAATAAACAAAATATATAACGAATTATTTTCTCATAACATCTAACAGTCGATTGGCTCAATCTCTCCCTTCGCTTACGTATTAACCAATCGGAAGCGTCCGTTTAGGAATTCGCCGTGGATAGCGTAAAAAACTAGCGAAATTTTCACTTTTTTTGTTTAAAAACTAACTTACAGTGCTCCAAAATGAAATATTTTGACAAAATAATTTTGAAATCATATGCTATGGCATATTTGCAATTTTAAAAGTACACCAAAGATGATTTTATCAACATTTTACTCTAGATTTGCATCTCAATTTTATTTATTGTGACTTCTTTAAGTACTGATATCAATCAAAACAGCCGTATGTCCCATTATGCAAACCGTACATCTGATTTTTTTACATATATTCTTCACAATATTGCAGAAAAAAGGTATTTTTATATGAAAAAAATATTTTTATTTTATTTTATTTTATTTTACAAATCTTTAATATTTGATGGACAATTTTATTTAAAATATGCCAATGATGGATATCCTTAAAAAATCTCTTAAAAAATATTTTTTTAATTAATAATTATATTTCAGTTTTTTTTTCAACATATTAATCTATTCATTCTCATAGTCTCATTTCCAATATTAATCAAAATTTAATTTAAATAATAGAAATATATTGAAACAATTAAGATTCCAATAATGGATGCCCCCTCCCCTCCACACAAAAAAGTAATAAATAAAATTGTTTTATAACTGTATTTAGTAACAGAATTTAATGAAAGCTTACTAATGAAACAAAACAGTTATTTTCAAATAAATTTAGCAATTAATTAGTCAGACATTTGTGAGAATTATTTATTGTTCAACTTAATTATTGTGATTATCACATTATGAATATTTCAATTATTTTAGATGTTTTAACTTACTAAATATCAGGGAACTATAGAAATTAAATTGAGAAAGAGTTGAAGGAGGGATAATAATAATAAAAAAAATTGCAATAGTTAGTTTTGCATAGATTCATATATTTCCCACTATTTTTAATATTTGATCTCCTCAAAACTATTTGGTATATTAATAGTAGTGTTTAGTATTACAACTATAAAAGAAATCATACCGTAGTATAATAAATACATAAGGTTGAAATTAAAAAAAATATATATTTAGCTTTTCGTATACTCATGCAGCATGAAAACTATAAATTTTATTCAACTTGACATCCATTTTTAAAAACTTTCAACACATTTTCTTATTACTTACAAAGATTTTAAAGTTGCTCAAAACCTTTTCATTATAAAATTTTTAATTTAACAGATTTTATAGTAAATTACTTCATTCGAAAATAAAACACCTTCTGTATAATTGTAAACAAGCATTAGTTAAAAAAAAAAAAAAAAATCTTATATACTGTGTACAACAAAAGCATAATTTAAGGCATGTTACATGAAGTGAATGATTTTATTTATTTATTTTTTTCAGTTGCAAAGTATTTATTAGAAATTTAATTCTATCTTAAATATAATATTTCTCGGGCCATTTTTGCTTTCTGCTTAATATGGCATTAAGATAACATTAAAATCATAAAAAGATTATTGTCAAGGAATTATTTGATCAGATTTATAATACATACACACATTGTTTTAATTTTTTAATGAATGCTGAAAATGCGCATTCTGTTTTAATGTTTAGTAGCAGATAATCTGAAAATTTATCCATTGAATTAAAATTATGAATGTAAACACTGTGGTTATTATGGAGAAAGGAAAGACATTACAGAAAAAGTCACAGAATTAAAGAATATATATCCATATTTTCACAGTGAAGACTTGCATAAAGTATTTTTGTTTGATCTAACATACTCATCGATCAGTTACAAAATTAAAATACATTACCACATTTATAAAAAAAAACAAAAAAAAAAACAGGAGCTACAGTAAAAAAATGTAGTTGCCATATGGTGATTGCTAACCAGTGCACCTTTATTTTGAAATAGTATAAACTGCCAGATGTAATCATAGAATTTATCACAATAAATTATTTTGTTCTGCATAACTTTGCATTCATATTTTATACTTCACCTGGCAACTATGTCTCATATTTTTTAAACAGGTTCATTTCTCCACATGTATACTACATCTAATGATACGTTTTTATAAATATAAGGATTAACTAAAAGTTAAGAATATCAATAAATTGTATAAAGATTTAAAGAGAAACGTATTGACAGTCGTTTTCGCTTTTCGGCTAATCGACGACAGTTTGTTTACGTTTTTCATCGGAGAAACATTTGTGAGATCGCTTTTTATTGGCTGTTGGGGTAAAAACGCGCCAATCGCAGATCGTTTTACAAAACCTATCAAAAAAAGAGTTCCCTGTTTTAATTGTAATTATTAATTAATAGACAACTTTCGGATCCAGAACTTTTGTGATTTCGAAAGTTTTAACGATTGTTATAGTATTCATGCAGGAATTAAGTTGGCCCCCCAGTGTGGCATTGAAGTTCAACGATAATGCTCATCGCCCCACGGCCTATTTCTTTAGAATTGCTCATCCTATACCATATTTTAAAAGTAAGCAATTTAATGTCAGCTTTCGGGTGTCTAAATTTGATTGAATGCAAAGCATCTTTCATGAATTTGGAGTTTAATAATTGGTTATTTTAATTCCATATCAAAACGGTAATTTCATTACCTTATTTCATAAACAACCGCCGCGTTGAGCGGACTATCTTCGCCCACGACTCCTACCTACGTTCCGAACAGTGCGACTCTCTTGCGCGAATCGCTGTCGCTGCTAACTGACCACAAATAGCGCCAAAAGCGTATGCCTTGGACTCTAAGTAGCTTAGAAACGGCACTCGCCTTGATAGTTAAGATGCAAAATTTTAAATAATAAAATAATAATTAGATATTACAAGATCACAAAAGAAGCCACATAGGAGTTACTTAACCCCTTAATGGTCGCGTTAAATTACGGTTTAAAAATTAAAATTCATTGTTCCCACCACTTTTTTGAAAAAATATATTCATCTTATTTAATGCCATGTAAAATGATACTAAAATAAAACCAATTACACTATTTTATAAAATTGGTGGGAATCAATTTTCAATAAAAGCCGTGAAGCTTGCAACTCGTGAATGTCTCGATCGCGACGATTAAGTGGTTAAAAAAAAAATAAATAAATGTTTAATTCATTTTAATACAGCATTATCATAATTTCCTGAGTTCTAGCATTTAATGCTTTCGGATCTGTCGGACTACAAAGAGCAGATGTCTTTTAATGACGTATTATTTTGTTATATCAAATATTTTTTAACTATTTACAAAAACAAAATCAAGAAATATCTGAAAGAGCACTGATAAGAAAGGACCGCCTCCCCTCGGAGCAAAGGGACGGAGAGAATAAACTATCTGGTTGCCATTAAGAGTATATGTTTTTTTTTTTTTTTCAATGGCGTAGTTTTTTTCTTTTTTTTAAAAACAAATATTTCTAGGTATAACGAACATAATTAATAAGCCTATTCTAGACGCACAAAAAAGTGTAAATTCTTAAAAAAAAAAAGTACATAAAATAATTTTTTTTTTTTAAATAAAACTGTTTAAATACATCATTTAAACTCTGAGATCGCTCTAGCGGTAATCCTCAATGATGGTGTCCTAGTCAGAACAAAATAAATCAGGTTGGCTGTCCAGAAATTTGGTGGATTTCTTCGGATATAACCTAAATATTAGCCAGTTCTCCTTGAACGTAACTGGTCTGGTGTACTATAAAGAGTACATGACTTTTAATGGCGTATCATTTTGCTTTAGCAAATATTTTTGCAGCTATTTACATGTAGTAATTCGTATTTAATTACGCATTTCCTATATAACTTCATTTTTGTTTAGACATTCAGTATTAATAATAATAATTATTATTTGCTTAATTCTCTTTGCATGTTTACGATTCTTTTAATTTAAACATATATTTCACCTTTTTTAACTTAAAATAACAAAAAAAATTTATGAAAGAATCATGTACAATAAAGCGCAAAAATTATTAGGAAGTTGTCATACAATTTAAATCTTACTGTAATACAAAATTTTCTAAACATCCCCAAAAATTCTTCCTTAGCCTATTGTCCTATGGATATGAGTTAAATAGTTCGCAAAGCAAAAATATTCGTTATCTTTCAAACAGTGAAATACTTGTTAAACTTTTATTAATCTATTTGTGTAGCTAGTGTTAATGTTATCAATATGAAAGTAATTTTTTCTAAAAAGTGAAAAAATTTCGGATCCGAAAGGGTTAAATGGGTAAAACGAATATATTCAATAAAATTATTCTAGGCGCCCCAACAAGATACTACTGTACTAAAAGATGTCACGTAATGACGACGTGCGTGGCCCAGTCGTGTGTCTTTATGTTCTTTAGAAGCTACTACCCATGGAAGCAGCTTCCTATATTTAAGTCTGACGTTAAGTCGAGTTATCGCTAATTGGACAAAAAAACTAAATTTTTCCTATGTCTTTTAATGTTCCGGTATGAGAGTTAATATTTTTCAGATGTGCATGTCTGTCTTTTGTTTAGCTTTCGAATTGATATCGTTTGTTCAGCATTGTTCATCCTATAGCATATTTTAAAAGTAAGCAATTTAATGTCAGCTTTCGGGTTTCTCAATTTGATTAAATGCAGTTTCAGCTAGGTGGGGAGGCCTACCAAATGGCTTAAGCTCAACAAGCCCCACCTAAATTGATTAAATGCAAAGCATCTTTCACGAATTTGGAGTTTAATAATTGATTATTTTAATTCCATATCAAAGCGATAATTTCATTACCTTATTTCATACGTCCCGAACAGTGCGACTCTCTTGCGCGAATCGCTGTCGCTCCTGAATAACCACGAAATAGCGTCAAAAGCGTATGCCTTGGACCCTAAGTAGCTTAGAAATTGCACTCGCTTTGATAGCTAAGATGTAACATTTTGTATTACAAGAACATAAACGAAGCAACATAAGAGTTACTTAACCTTTTAATGGTCGCATTAAACTACGGTTTAAAAATTAAGATTCATTATTGCCACCACTTTTTAAAAAGTACATTCATCTTATTTAATGACAAACAAGATGATATCAGAATAAAATCAATTACACTATTTTATATAAATGGTGAAAATCGAACAATTAGGAATAAAAGCCGTGAAGCTTGCACCGCATGAATGCCTGAAGCGCGACGATTAAGTGGTTAAAAAAATAAAACAAATGTGTAATTCATTTTAATGTAGCATCATCATAATTTCTTGAGTTCTAGCTTTTAATCCTTTCGGTTCTATAAGAGTACATGTCTTTTAATGGCGTATTATTTTGTTTTAACACATATTTTTGTGACTATTTACAAAAACAAAATCAAGGACTATCTGAAAGAGCACTGAGAAGAAAGAACCGCCTCCCCTCGGAGCAAAGGGGCGGAGTGAATAAACCATGGAAATATAAGTCAGGGTGCATTCAGATTGCAATACTCTCCATGTCAACTGAATTTTTGGAAAAAGTGGGGAAGCCCTTTTTATAGGATCCGTTAGCGGTTTCTTCTTAATTGAACGGAGAGTAATTAACAAAAGAATCGGGAGATAAAACAATCTACCCTACTACACGGAAAGATTTTTCTTTTGTCGGGCAGCCGTCCTTTTGCTGCAAAATTCATTAAGATCAAAAATACCGCGTCGCCACTTCAAACGAACCGACTCCGAACTTCAAGAAGTGGTCAGACGTGTAAGTTCTAGCATTGAAACCTTTCGGGTCTGTCGTACTACTAAGAGTACATGTCTTTTAATGGCGTATTATTTTGTTTTATCAAATATTTTTGTAACTATTTACAAAACAAAATCGAGGACTATCTGAAGAGCATTGAGAAGAAAGGACCGGAGTGAATTAACCATCGAAATATAAATAAGTTCTCGCATTTAACCCTTTTGGATCTGGTGTGTCATTAAGAATACATGTCTTTCAATAACGTTTTTTTTTTTTTTCTTTTTCTTTTTACAAATATTTCAATGTAAAACGAATATAATTAATAAGACTATTCTAGTGGCCCAAAAAAGGTGTAGATTCAAAAAAAAAAAAAAAAAAAAAAAAAAGAAAAGAAAAGACGTACATAAGTAAGACGTAGTTAAGTAAGACGTACGTAACAATAAGTAATTTCTTTTTTTGATAAACTTGTTTAAATACACTTATAAAACTCTCAGATCGTTGTAGCGGTGATCCTAATGATGGTGATCTAAACAGAATAAAATAAATCAGTTTGGTAGTCTGGAGATTTTTCTGATTTCTTCGGATATAACGTAAATATTAGCCAGTTCTCCTTGAACATACCTGGTCTGGTGTACTATTGATAGTACATATCTTTTAATGGCGTATTATTTTGCTTTAACAAATATACTTTTGTAACTATTTACATGTAGCAATTCGCATTTGTCTATGCAATTACTATATGATTTCATTTCTGTTTAGGCATTTAGCAATGATATTACTAATTATTATCATTTGCTTCATTCTCTTTGCGCCGTTTGCGATTATTTTATTTTAAACATATATTTCACTCTTTGCATTTAAAATAATAGAATTTACTCTATGACTTCATTTATGTTTAAGCATTTAGTAATGATAATAATAATTATTATTTGCGTAATTCTCTTTGCGCCGTTTGCGATTATTTTATTTTAAACATCTTTGTCATTCTTTGAATTTAAAATAATAGAATTTACTCTATGACTTCATTTATGTTTAAGCATTTAGTAATGATAATAATAATTATTATTTGCGTAATTCTCTTTGCGCCGTTTGCGATTATTTTATTTTAAACATCTATGTCATTCTTTGAATTTAAAATAATAGAATTTACTCTATGACTTCATTTATGTTTAAGCATTTAGTAATGATAATAATAATTATTATTTGCGTAATTCTCTTTGCGCCGTTTGCGATTATTTTATTTTAAACATCTATGTCATTCTTTGAATTTAAAATAATAGAATTTACTCTATGACTTCATTTATGTTTAAGCATTTAGTAATGATAATAATAATTATTATTTGCGTAATTCTCTTTGCGTGTTTGCGATTTTTTTAATTTAAACATATATTTCACCTCTTTAAACTTAAAATATCAACAACAAAAAAAAATCTGAACGAATCATGTATAATAAAGTGCAAAAATTATTAGGAATTTGTCATATAATTTAAATCTTATTGTAATACAAAATTTTCTAAACACCTCCAAAAAATCTTCCTTAGCCTATTGTCCTATGGATGTAAATTAAATAGTACACAAAGCAACGTATATTCGTTATCTTTCAGACATTGAAATGCTTGTTAAACTTTTATTAATCTATTTGCGTAGCTAGTGTTAATATTATCAATATGAAAGTATTTTTTTCTAAAAAGTGAACAAAATTTCGGATTCGAGAGCGTTAAATAGATAAAACGAATATAATTAATAAGATTATTCTACGCGCCCCAACAAGATACTACTGTACTAAAACATGTTACGTAATGACGACGCGCGTGGACCAGTCGCGTGTGGTGTCTTTGTGTTCTTTAGAAGCTACTACCCATGGGAGCAGCTTCCTATATTTAAGTCTAAAATTAAATCAGGTAAACACTACTTGGACAAAAAAAAATTAATGTTTGTTTTCTTTTTCAATGTTCCGGTATGAGAGTTAATATTTTTCAAACGTGCATGTCTGTCTTCGGTTTAGATTTCGAATTTATATCGTTTGTTTCGCATTGCTCAACCTATAGCAGATTTTAAAAGTAAGCAATTTAATGTCAGCTTTCTGGTTTCTCAATTTGATTGAATGCAAAGCATCTTTCACGAATTTGGAGTTTAATAATTGGTTATTTTAATTCCATATCAAAGCGATAATTTCATTACCTTATTTCATAAACAACCGCCGCGGTGAGCGGACCATCTTCGCCCACGACTCCTACCTACGTTCCGAACAGTGCGACTCTCTCGCGGGAATCGCTGTCGCTGCTAACAAGGAAGGTCTCCATTGGGGGCATACTCAGAATTTTTTGAAAAAAATACGAATTAAACTACTCATGTAGGTAATAAAGGATCAGTGAAAATTAGCGGCGGAATTACATTATTAGATATGTAAAAAAATAAAATAGTTTGGAATAATTGGCGTGAAAAGCTGAAAGCGACGCGGGATTTGGCGAGCAGTGCATTTCCTCGCCAAAAGCAGACGATTTTAACGAATCTGAAAATTGATTTTAATTGACTTCACTGTTAAAAATCTGCAGCATTTACTGCAACGTCACTCCACTACTTTTATAGAATATCTCTCTTCTGACCAATGAGAATGTTCCATAGCACGGTGAATTGACCGTTTTCTATAAAAGCGGTGGAGTGACGCTGCAGAAAATGGTACACATTTTTAGCGGTGTTGTAGCTTGTGCAACACTGTTAAAAATCTGCTGCATTTTGCTGCAACGCACTCCACCGCTTATATATAATATCTCTATTCCAACCAATGAGAAAGCTCCATTTCACGGCCAAGTAACCGTTTTCTATACAAGCAAGGGATTGCGTTGCAACAAAATGCAGCAGATTTTTAACAGTGTATTTTTCAATTTGGAACAATTTTAATCAATTTAAATTGTGTTTTAAATGATAAAATATATTAATTTCTTTTTGTTTTAAGTACATATAAATGTATATGACAAAATTACACTTAAAGTAAAGTAAAAATGCAAAACTAAAATTACTTAAACTAAACTTATTTTAAAAAATTGAACATAGAAAGTTTTTTCTTTAAAAAGTATTCGAAGCGTAAAAGCGTATTTTTCAAAATTTCGTTTTTTCGCCAACCGGAGATAAATCGCCAAATAAACGAAATTTTTATTATTTTTTTACGGACGTTATAAGGAGGTTCCGCCGAAATTTTTTTTATAAACATACATAACTATATGAGAAGAACATTCTGTATTTTTTTCAGATTTTTCGGAGTATGCCCGTATGGAGACCTTCCTTGTAAGTGACCACGAATAGCGTCAAAAGCGTATGCCTTGGACTCTAAGTAGCTTAGAAACTGCACTCGCCTTGATAGCTAACAAGGAAGGTCTCCGTTGGGGGCATACTCAGAATTTTTTGGAAAAAATACGAATTAAACTACTCATGTAAGTAATAAAGGATAAGTGAAAATTAGCGGCGGAATTACATTTTTAGCTATGTAAAAAAAAAAAAAAAATAGTTTGGAATAATTGGCGTGAAAAGCTGAAAGCGACGCGGGATTTGGCGAGCAGTGCATTTCCTCGCCAAAAGCAGACGATTTTAACGAATCTGAAAATTGATTTTAATTGACTTCACTGTTAAAAATCTGCAGCATTAACTACAACGTCACTCCACTACTTTTATTGAAAATCTCTCTTCTGACCAATGAGAATGCTCCATAGGACGATGAATTGACCGTGTCATGCACTGTTAAAAATCTGCTGCATTTTGTTGCAACGCATTCCACCGCTTGTATATAATATCTCTATTCCAACCAATGAGAAAGCTCCATTTCATGGCCAAGTAACCGTTTTCTATACAAGCAAGGGAGTGCGTTGCAACAAAATGCAGCAGATTTTTAACAGTGTATTTTTTTTAATTTGGAACAATTTTAATCAATTTAAATTGTGTTTTAAACGATAAAATATATTAATTTCATTTTGTTATAAGTACATATAAACGTATATGACAAAATTACACTTAAAGTAAAGTAAAAATGCAAAACTAAAATTACTTGAACTGAACTTATTTAAATAAATTGAACATGGAAAGTTTTTCCTTTAAAAAGTATTCGAAGCGTAAAAGGTATTTTTCAAAATTTCGTTCTTTCGCCAACCGGAAATAAATCGCCAAATAAACGAAATTATTATTATTTTTTTACGGACGTTATAAGGAGGTTCCGCCGAAATTTTTTTATAAACATATATAACTATATGAGAAGAACATTCTGTAATTTTTTCAGATTTTTCTGAGTATGCCCGTATGGAGACCTTCCTTGTAAGATGTAAAATTTTAAATAATAAAATAATAATTAGATATTACAAGATCATAAAAGAAGCCACATAGGAGTTATTTAACCCCTTAATGGTCACGATAAATTACGGTTTAAAAATTAAAATTTATTGTTGCCACCACTTTTTTTTAAAAAATATATTCATCTTATTCAATGCCATGTAAAATGAGTACAAGCTATCGGAAGGGTAGGCTCTCAATCTGAGCATTTACAGCGCATGCTCGATGTTTGGTTTTTTTTTTACCCTTGGCGATTCTGTGACGTCGATTTCTCCTAATAACCCTGTCGGGAGCCTTCCTTCTCCGTTTCAGAGTTTTCTCGTCTTCTTTATATTAATTTTATAAGCGTTTTCTTCCACGGGCTTTTAAAAAGATTGTTATTAAATGTTATTTTATTTAAAACACAATTAGTTGTTATTTTGAAATAGCGAACGCTGAAAAAAAATAAATAAGTGATATCTTTTTACTCGCCAAGTAAGCGATAAAGTGCCAAATACATAAAAGTAAACGGCCTTCTACGCATGTGCAGAAAACTCTGATAGGGAACCTACCTTGCCGATTGGAGCTTTTTGTAAAATGATACTAGAATAAAACTAATTGCTCTATTTTATGAAACTGGTGGGAATAAAACAATTTTGAATAAAAGCCGTGAAGCTTGCAGCCCGTGAATGTCTCAAGCGCAACGATTAAGTGGTTAAAAAAAAAAAAAAAAAAAAATTGTAATTCATTTTAATATAGCATTATCATAATTACCTGAGTTCTAGCATTTAATCCTTTCGGTTCTGTCGGACTATTAAGAGTACATGTCTTTTAATGGCGTGTTATTTTCTTTTATCAAATATTTTTGTAACTTTTTAAAAAAACAAAATCAAGGACTATCTGAAAGTGCATGGAAAAGAAAGGACCGCCTCCCCTCGCAGCAAAGGGGCGGAGATAACAAACCATCGAAATATAAGTAAGTTCTAGCCTTTATCCGTTTCGGGTCTGGTGTCAAAATAAGAGTATAGTAGAACCCCGCTAATTCGGACCCCGTTAATCCGAATAGGTTTTGGACATTTTTTTTCAAGTTTGAGGAGCGATTGTCTAATTTCCATAACATTAACTTGCTTCATCCTCGTAGTCTGAATTTTTTAAAAAAACTTTTTCTGAAATCTTTTCGGGAGAATTAAACAAAGTAAACGTTTTTACTGACTGTAAATGTTCAGCACGCTTAAAATGAAGGTGATTTTCTGTAAGTATGTTTTACTTTATTTCATTTTTTTTCTAATTCTCCGGATAATTCGGATTTTCTATTATCCGGATTGGGTCTGGTCCCAATTAATCCGAATTATCGGGGTTTTGCTGTACATGTCTTTTGATGGCGTTTTATTGTGTTTTAAGAAATTCTTTTGTATCTATTTGCATGTAGTAATTCGTATATGTCTATGGATTCACTATAGGACTTTATTTATATTTAGGCATTTAGTAATAACAATCATTATCATTATTTCCCTAATTCTCTTTGCGCCATTTGCGATTTTTTTTAAAACATATATTTCACTTTTTAAATTTAAAATAACAGAGTTTTCTCTATGACTTTATTTATATTTAGGCATTTAGTAGCAATAAACATTATTATTATTTGTTTAATTCTCTTTGGGCGTTTTCGATTTTTTTTATTTAAACATATATTTTACCCTTTAAATTTAAAATAACATATTTTTTTTTCTGAAAGAATCATGTATAAAAAAAATGCAAAAATTATCAAGAGGTTGCCATATAATCTAAATCTTACTGTAATACATGATGTTCTAAGCATCTCCGAAAATTCTTCCTTAGCCTATTGTCCCATGAATGTGAATTAAATAGTACACAAAGCAAAAATATCAGTTATCATTCAGACAGTGAAATACTTGTTAAACATTCATTTATCTTCAAGTGAAAAAACTTCTTTAAAACACCATAAAATTAATTATTGCGCAAGGGCTTTCGAAAGAACTTAGTCTTTCACCATCACTTGAATTGTGTATAACACTAGCTTCTACTTTATATATTGATTTGTGCTTATTCTGGCATTTCAACTGCCCACCTTTTTTTCCCCACTTTTGTTGTAAGTAATTTTTATCTTCATTCTTTATTTTAGTGACTTGTTTTTTATTTATTTATTTATTTTATTTTTCCCTGTTTGTGTTACTCATATTTTAATTTTCTGTACTTTTATAGTGTTTATTTTCGTCTTGCTATTATGCATACTTCTCATTTCAAACGGTTTAGTAAACTTAGACGCAAACGTATGAAATTTTTTTATGACTTATTTTACTTATACAGTAAACTTCCATAACGGACACTCCCGAATAGCGGACACCTCTATTTAACGGACAGTTTTCCAATCCCCACTCCCAAAACCTACATTTTTGTATGTTTAACCTCCGAATAACGGACATTCCGAATAGCGGACACTATTTTTGGCGATAAAGGATGAAAAAGAATTTTTTATCCAGAAAAAAAAAAAACGAAAAAAGAGTTAAAAGGATGCTTCTAAATTAATCAGAACAATGTGCCACCAATTTTGTGATCACAGATAAATGTAGAGGATGAGCTAGGGAAAATCCCCCCCCCCCTCTACATTTAGTGTGAAAAGGTTGCCCGGAAGGGACATCTTCTTCAACATTGTAATGTCCCCCTGGCAGTTTTTAAGATTTTATGCTTTTAATAGACAAAAAGTGCAATTTCTCCCCCCCGCCCGAAATTCTATAGAGTCCAATAACGTCACATTGAAAAACAAATTATATGTAATTGCAAGCAAAAGTAAACTTTTGTAGCTAATTTTTTCTTAAGAATGTAATAAACAGTAGATAAAGGTGTGCACAATTTTATTTCAGTTTTATTGCTTAACCGTTTGAGCTCTGGGGTATAAATTTCTTCAAAATTCCAAAAGTCACATTGGCACCAGTATTTTGCAAAGAAAAAAACCGGTTAACGATGGACACGAAAAACTGCATTACACCTTTTTCAAATAAATTAGGTCACATTTTCTGGTGCCATTGCGTCATTTCAGAATTAAAATTATGTGGTAGAAAATTCTACCATCAGAGCTCAAGGGGTTAAAAAATAATTTTAATTTCTGATTAATCATAAAATGTAGGTTTTAGGAATATAAAAGTCAATAAATGAATTTTAAGCATTTCTTAGTGATTTTTGAATCTCTGAGGTTTTCCCAATAGCGGACACCTCCGAATAGCGGACAATTTCGGCGTTCCCGAGGTGTCCGTTATTTAGAGGTTTTACTGTATATGATATATTACTGATATATTTTTTAATGATTTCAAAATTGCAAGAAAAATAATGTTATCCCCAATTTCATTCAACTTAAGTATTCTGCATAGTAGACGGACGTCTTTTTTGCGCATGACGAAGAAAGACTAAGTTCTTTCGAAAGGCATTGAGCAATAATTCATTCCATGGTGCTTTAAAGAGGTTTTTTCTCTTGAATTGTGTATAACACTAGCTTCTATTTTATATATTGAATTATTAATCTATTTAGATTGTTAGTGTTAATGTTATTAACATGAAAGTAATTTTTTCTAAAATGTGAAAAAAATTCCGGACCTTAAAGGGTTAAATAGGTAAAACGAATTTAATTAATAAAGTTTTACTAGGCCGCCAAGCAGATACAGTGAAACCTCCGAATAAGGGACACCCATGGGACCGAAATCTTTGTCCCTTAAATGGAGGTGTCCCTTATTTGGAGTTTTTATTTATTTTTTTAATTAATCGCTTAGGAAATGACATAACATTAAAGGTGAAATTTAAATGTACACAAAGGCTATTAATTATGTTAGTCAGACACAAAAAAAGAGAATTAATTTAAGTTTTCAATCAATTACTACATTAAATGATTTGTAGAATTATTGATTTATACTTTTTACACAAGTATTTGTGTACATGCAAAAATTACAATAACATTTAAGATAATCTTACTTGGAGTACTAATCGATCAAAAGTGTTTGTGTACATGCAAAAATTACAATAACATTTAAGATAATCTTACTTGGAGTACTAATCGATCAAAAGTGTTTGTTTTTCAGATTTCAATTTTTCTCTACAAACCGCTCAAGCGTTCATTATTATACTTGCTAATTTTAGTCTTTAATTATGAGTAGTATTTTCGAAAAAAATATTCTACTGTTTTATGTACCTTAAAGCATCTGTTAAAGCATCTTTATCTCACAAATTTCATTTCTTCTTCTCTTTTAGAGCCATCCTCAGGGTAAACTGAGTTTTAACCCACTTCTTGGCGTCGTTTTTTTTGACGCGCGATGACTGCGCCATGCCTTGCTTTCTTATCCGTTTAAGTGCTGCTCTTCTTGGCAACCCTCGGAGAGATTTCGCTCCTCGGCTTGCGCATGCTCCGTTCGTTCTTTCTTTTCTAGTTTTCTTATTGGACGCAAGAGCAGAAACATTTAAAAGTTTGAAGTCTCGCACCTTGAAATTTGTGTCGGATTAGAGGCCGTTGGATTTCGAAGAGTGTAACATCGAGTGAGTAAATTTTTTGGGGGCAATATACGAGTGATTTTTTTTAATTAGAAACCTTTTGTTTTGTATTTTAAAAAAAGTATTTTCTACATTTCTATTATTTTTGAATGCAGAGACCATGCTTTGTATTTAAAAGTAAGTGTTTTAGGCCTTTCTTTAGTACTTTAGCTGTTTTGAATCTTAATGTTATTTAGTTTCATATGATATATAAAAGAAAAACATTATTTGACTTCAAAGCTTAGTATATTTCGTTAGAAAATCTATTATTGATTTCTTTTTTATTTAAAAAAAGGCTGGTTTTGTTTTTAAAAAAAGGTATGTCTTTTGCGTAGCTTCTCCTGGACTTAAATCCCGCTCCGGTCCACAAAACGGAAAAGCGCGCCAAGAAGGGGGTTAAAACTCAGTCGCGCCCATCCTCACAATGTTTAGCAATAGGAATAAACGCACTGATATCTTTAATTGAATTATGGGTGAATAAATTCTCCTCAATTGTGTTGCCTCTGTATAAACATGACTGTCTATCTCAATGATAATTTCACAAAAATCTGTATTTTAATATTCACCATAGACTACTTCATTACCTAAAATTCAAAAACCAGCGTCTTTAATTTCATTTTCAGCTGTCCCTTAAATCGAATGTCCCTTATTCAGAGGTAAATACATTACAGGTCCTATACTAGGGGACTGGGACCAGAACTTTCGTCCCTTAAATAGAGGTGTCCCTTATTTGGAAGTTTCACTGTATTCCTAAAACATGAGTCGATATGACCACGCCCCTAGCCCAGTCATGTGTCTTTGGTCATACACTCAACAGAAGCTACAAACAGTTGTCGTAGCTTCTTATTATAAAACGATACCTGTGATTATGCTCTGACCCGAGAGTTGAACATAAAGCATCAATATTATTCTGTTAAAAGATACCGGTGTGAGTTTTAGAATATTTCAAAAGTACAAGTCTATTGTTGATTCAGATTTCGAAATTACATTAACTGCTCTCTGCTAGCGCAAAACGTTTTGACACATTTACAAATTCATTTTTTTAACGGAAAGATATAAAATTGGACATGGAAGCGATGGAACACTATGGAATTGGACACTATGGAAGCGATTTTGGATCGAGCTTTGTTTTCCATTTTATTATTGTTAAATTACCTATCCAGTTCTACGCTAATTCGATCACGTGATCACTTGTTTTTCTTCGCATTTTTGAAAGGTTTTTCTGCTTTCGTCTGGAAATGTGTTCAAAAATGTTATTTTTGAAAGCTTGTTATGAAAGATCTATTGCGTTTGTAAAAAAAGAAAGAAAAAAAAAACAGAAAACTGAGTGCAATTAGACCGAATAATAATACATGCTCGTTTCATGCATTTCCGAACAAAATTAAAATAAAACTTATGTCACAAAGTTGCCCTTTTTGATTAAAAACACTCTTAACATTGTACATCCTACGGCAGATTTTAAAAGTAGGCAATTTAAAGTCAGTTTTCGGGTTTTGCAATTTGATTGAATGTGAAGCACCTTTCATGAATTTGCAATTTAAAAACAACTTCTATGTTTTATGGTATGTCTTTTGCGTAGCTTCTCCTGGACTTAAATCCCGCTCCGGTCCACAAAACGGAAAAGCGCGCCAAGAAGGGGGTTAAAACTCAGTCGCGCCCATCCTCACAATGTTTAGCAATAGGAATAAACGCACTGATATCTTTAATTGAATTATGGGTGAATAAATTCTCCTCAATTGTGTTGCCTCTGTATAAACATGACTGTCTATCTCAATGATAATTTCACAAAAATCTGTATTTTAATATTCACCATAGACTACTTCATTACCTAAAATTCAAAAACCAGCGTCTTTAATTTCATTTTCAGCTGTCCCTTAAATCGAATGTCCCTTATTCAGAGGTAAATACATTACAGGTCCTATACTAGGGGACTGGGACCAGAACTTTCGTCCCTTAAATAGAGGTGTCCCTTATTTGGAAGTTTCACTGTATTCCTAAAACATGAGTCGATATGACCACGCCCCTAGCCCAGTCATGTGTCTTTGGTCATACACTCAACAGAAGCTACAAACAGTTGTCGTAGCTTCTTATTATAAAACGATACCTGTGATTATGCTCTGACCCGAGAGTTGAACATAAAGCATCAATATTATTCTGTTAAAAGATACCGGTGTGAGTTTTAGAATATTTCAAAAGTACAAGTCTATTGTTGATTCAGATTTCGAAATTACATTAACTGCTCTCTGCTAGCGCAAAACGTTTTGACACATTTACAAATTCATTTTTTTAACGGAAAGATATAAAATTGGACATGGAAGCGATGGAACACTATGGAATTGGACACTATGGAAGCGATTTTGGATCGAGCTTTGTTTTCCATTTTATTATTGTTAAATTACCTATCCAGTTCTACGCTAATTCGATCACGTGATCACTTGTTTTTCTTCGCATTTTTGAAAGGTTTTTCTGCTTTCGTCTGGAAATGTGTTCAAAAATGTTATTTTTGAAAGCTTGTTATGAAAGATCTATTGCGTTTGTAAAAAAAGAAAGAAAAAAAAAACAGAAAACTGAGTGCAATTAGACCGAATAATAATACATGCTCGTTTCATGCATTTCCGAACAAAATTAAAATAAAACTTATGTCACAAAGTTGCCCTTTTTGATTAAAAACACTCTTAACATTGTACATCCTACGGCAGATTTTAAAAGTAGGCAATTTAAAGTCAGTTTTCGGGTTTTGCAATTTGATTGAATGTGAAGCACCTTTCATGAATTTGCAATTTAAAAACAACGGCGCGGTGAGCGGACTACCTTCGTCCAAGACTCCTTCCTACATGCGTTCAGAACTGCACGACTCTTTTGAGGAAGTGCTGTCGCTGTTAAGTCTCCACGAATAGCATCAAACTTCTTTAATTCCCGTAGGCTTTGGACTCTAGATAGAAAAAAAAAGAGAGAAAATTTGAAACCGGACAAATTTAAAAGAGTAAGTAGACAAATTAGAGACACTGAAAAACAGTAAGACGGGAGTGGGGCTAAAAAGTGAAAAAAATTTCGGACACGAAAGAGTTAAATAGATGAAACGAATATAGTGGTTAAAGTTATTCTGGTCGCGCAACTAGATATTCCTAAAACACGACTCTAAATGACCACGCCCCTGGCCTAGAGATGCTATGCTTAGCATCTAATACTTACACCGGACTTAACATTCTAATACTTACACCGGACTTAACAAAAAAAATCCCGAGATCCCGAGTTGCCCATTCGTCTGTCTGTCCATCCGTCTATCTGCATATAACAACTCAAAAACTACCCAACCGAATCGTTTGAAACTTAAAATATATAATTATTAGATAATTTTGTAGAGTGATTTAAAATTTTATGAAAATCGGATTTATAGTTCAATTATAGAGCCAATCAAAAGCATTACGATACATTATGGTCAATATAGAAAAGAGTTTCAAGTGCATTTTAATGGTCTTACTATCTTTCGAACATAATGAAGTTGATATACATCTATGAAGTAATACTATAATATACATTCTGTACAATCTGTGGTGCAACTAATATTTCATATTGATTTACAGGGCCACACAAAAGTCTTCCATTGCATAATTACATATTGAAACATTGTTTGGTACGCATTTTAATAGTATTGAACTATTTAACCCTTTCCGGCACACTGTGCCCGGTCTGGGATACCTAATTTTAATTCCAAACTTGCAAATGACACCAGTAATATTTTACTAAAATTTTGCTTCTACAATAAAAGCTTAAATTAATGATTTCGAAATATCTAAAAAATTCGTTTGTGAATTCCGGTGTCAGTAGATAATTTCTCATTTTATTACAGAATTTGCCCGTGCCGGAAAGGGTTAATACTAACAATTAAACTATTTAATGCCCGTAATTAATAAACAATTAAACTATTTAATGCCCGTAATTAATAAACAATTAAACTATTTAATGCCCGTCTGTCAATCTAAACAGACCAGCGTAGCGGGCGAAGGCCGCTAGTATATATAAATTTATTCTCTAATTAAGGGGTCTCAGAAATCTTACTTTTACTTACCCATCATAAGTAGTATAGGGTAAGTCTTGCAATCGTTTTGAAAATCGAAAAATTTTTTTAACGGATTTACACGTTTTAGATACTGGAGATTCCGAAAAACATATTTTTAGAAAAAAAAAATTTGCCGTCCGTCTGTCTGTCTGTCTGTCTGTAAACGCTCTATCTCCCGAACAAATTGAGATAGAGACTTGAAAATTTGTATGTTGGTAGTATGTAAGAATGGGACGAAGCCTATTGAATATCAGCAACCTCGATTATCCGGAACTATTTTTTTCGTACTCTCGAAAAATTCATTCTGATGAAAGGTATATAAAAATTTTCGAATTTTTTTGTTCTAAGGAATGAACATAAAAGGCAATAAAATAACACACATTTTGCATATAGAACAAAGTCGATCGGATTATTAGTTGCCGAGATATTTGTAATCCTGTTTTCCACATTCTTCGAATTTTCATGACCCTGTATTTCATTCAAATTTCAATTCAGAGGTATATTTTAATTGGAAATGAGACGCTTAATCCGACGCAGTTAATTGTTAGTTAATAGGATTATTATTTTCGGAGTTATAAGGATGTTTCTTTTACGCAGTTCGGTACTACTTGAGTAGTTTGGCGTTTTATATAATTTGTCGAAATTGGTACATCAGCAGTTCTTTAATATAGCATTACTACGCATATTAACAATATTTAAATTTTGTTTATGAATTGCAATGCATTGTATAAATAGTTTTCACATATTTTATTTTCATATACATATCCATGATGGGTAAGTATTACGGTGGCCCCCAACGACTAGTTTACCTGTCAGTGCAATTTAGGAACATGTCACATTAAATTTTTCCCCCTCAGTTCCTATTAAAACATAAATTTATAGAATTTTTAATATAGATAATTGAATACTTTTTTTATTTAAAATATTTTTTTAATATTCTATATTGAAATTTTATTTTATTCTTTTAATGTTTAATTTTGATAACAAATTTAAATTTGTTTTTTCACTTGCATCCGCTCTCTGCAATGTTGTAGCAAACTATTGATTCAAGAGCCCACAATAATATAAATAATGATGTAAAACTAATGTATGTTGAATTTATACATTTAAATGAAATTTATTTATTTATGTATTTTAAATCTAAATTTAAATTATACAATTTTGAAAAAAAAAATCATTCTTTTAGTAGAAAAAATACCATTTTTAAATAATCAATGTTATTGTTATACTAAATTTAAAGTTATTCTTTAACTTAAAATTAAGATATTTACCAAGTTTTATGTAAGTCGCTGTATTAGTTTTCCTGAAATGTCGATGCAAGTCAAAGAAAAAATTTAATTTTTTAATCAAAATTAAACATTAAAAAAATAAATTTTGAATGTTGTTTATTTAAAAAAAAGTATTACTTGGTTATCCCGTCGACCCATTTTGCCACATTATAGAAATCGCCAAGCTCATAGCCAAATTATACATATTGACATGATTTTCATTTTAAATAACGAAAAAACAAATAATTTGTCGAATAATTAATAAAAATACAAATAAAAGTCGAAATAAAAATCACTTAATGGCATTTTAAACACGTGTATTATATTTAATGCTACTAAATTAGACATTCACAGTCATCCATTATTGACATTTAATCTTATAGTTTGGCGATGCTTTTTTGGTCGACAAAATAACTAACCCTTTAAGGCACGGGTAAAATCTGTAGTAAAATGAGAAATTATCGACTGACCCCGGAATTCACAAACGAATTTTTTAGATATTTTGAAACCCCTAATTTAAGTTTTTATTGTAAAAGCAAAATTTTACTAAAATATTATCGGTGCCATTTGCAAGTTTGGAATTAAAATTAGGTATCCCAGACCCGGCACAGTGTGCCGGAAAGGGTTAAATAGTACAAATAATAATAATAATAATAATAGAATAAAATAAATAAATAAAAATAAAAATAAATAAATAAAAGATATTGAGTTGTCTAGATAAAATTTTTTATGCATTTATCATAGTTGCCAACTTTTATGCATTTTTCCTACCACAAAAAAATTATAGTAAATATTGTCTTATTTAATTGTCGAAATCTTAAGATTAACCAAATGGAAAATCTCTGTACAATTGTAGTTGTAGCAAAAATGCGTAAAAGTTGGCAGCTATGCATTTTTGTTTCATAGGGACTGAGAAAAAAAATTAAATATAACATGTTTCTAAATTGCACCACCAAAGTAAAAAATAAAACTGCTGAAACCCCTTAATCCTATTATTTACCCATCATACGTAGTCTTGCAATCGTTTTGAAAATTGAAAAAAATTTTATGACGAATTTACACGTTTCAGATACTGGTGATTCCGAAAAACATATTTTTAGGGGAAAAAATTTGCCGTCCGTCCGTCTGTCTGTCTGTAAACGCTCTATCTCCCGAACGAATTGAGATAGAGACTTGAAATTTTGTATGTAGTTAGTATGTAAGAATGGGACGAAGCCTACTTAATATCAGTAACCTCGATTATCCGGAACTACTTTTTTCGGACTCTCGAAAAATTCGTTCTGATGAAAGGTATATAAAAATTTTCGATTTTTTTTGTTCTAAGGAATGGACGTAAAAGGCAATAAAATAACACAATTTTTGCATAAAGGACGAAGTCGATCGGATTATTAGTTGCCGAGATATCTGTAATCTTGTTTTCCACATTCTTCGAATTTTCATGACCCTGCATTTCTTTCAAATTTCAATTCAAAGATATATTTTAATTGGAAATGAGACGCTTAATCCGACGCAATAAACTCTTAGTTAATAAGATTATTATTATTGGTGTTATAAGGATGTTTCTTTTTCGCAATTCAGTACTTACTTGAGTAGTTAGGCGTGTTGCATAATTTATCGAAAGAGATTCATCAGCAACTCATTAATACAGCATTACTATGCACAATAAAAATATAAATACACGTTTAAATTTTGTTTTGGAATTGCGATCCATTTTATAAATAGTTTTCAAATGTATTATTTTCATATATTATATATGCATGTATATGATGGGTAAGTATTACGGTGGCCCCCAACGACTAGTCTTTATGTTATCCAACATTAAAAGAAACATTACTTTAAAGTAAATGTCAAAAATCCTCTCCTACATTCAGAATTTGTTTAACGAAATCGAAGTAAATTTCCCGTGAGTCATTGGATTAAAAATAAATTTTGTTGCCGCATTCAATTTCTGAAAGCTATTTTAATACATAAAGCTTCTTATTTTTAAATAGGAATTTTTTCAATAAATAAATAAATAAATAAAATACAGATTACAGAATGAAATGAATAAATAAATGCATTTTAGAAACTCATAAAAAGTAATAAAGTGCATAATTTGATGTAGCTTAGAGCTTAGATGCATAATTGGATTCGATTGATTATACTTTTATTTTAATTTAATCTATTTTCCTCAAATAATATTTCGTAATAAAAGTATTTGAAATCACTGAAATAATGTATTTGAATGTCAAATGTTAAATTCGCCTGATTATAGGGATAGTCTTTTAATGAAATATCAGTCTTTTAAGAGCCATTATTTTGAAATTCAGGCAGATCATATTTAAACAAGTTGGAAATTGCACGTGAACGTAGCAAATGAGGTGCGTTCGTACGATAACAAAGTTTTAAAAATATCCAGGTCTTGCTGATATAGTAGAGCGTACTCCGGATACAGTATAGTAGTCGAAATTTTTATGTTTCTGAAAATATGCAGGAAGTAATTTTTATTACACCTCAGAAACGTATATCTTATTCATAAAATGTGAAATAGTTGAATATAATTAAAACACGCCCCAAACAATGTTTCCCCGTATAGCATTATGTAGTGGAATACATTTGTGCGGCCCTGTAATTTAATAATAAATATTCTCTGCATCACAGATTGTACAGACTGCATATTTTAGTATATATTTCATAGATTCATGCCGATTCTATTATGTTCGAATGAGTGTAACATCATTAAAATGCATTTGAAACTTTTTGTTCCCATTGACCGTAATGTAACGGAATCCTTTTGATTGTCCCTGTAATGGATCTATGCATCCGATTTTCATAACATTTGAAATGACTCGACAAAATTACGCAATAATTATATGTTTTAAATTTCAAACGATTAAAATGCATTTAAAACTTTTTTCGCTACTGGCCGTAATGTAACGGAATCCTTTTGAATGTCCCTGTAATTGATCTATCCATCCGATTTTCATAAAATTTTGAAATGACTCGACAAAATTATGTTATAATTATGTATTTTAAATTTCAAACGATTCGGTTGGGTAGTTTTTGCGTTGTTATATGCGGACAGACAGACGGACAGACGGACGGACTGAGCGACAACAATAGGTGCTACGTATTTACATAATTACGAACGCACCTAAAAATAATGTGCAATTTTGAAGCCCAGAAAAAATTTCCTCTTTCCTATACAAAATGTCAAATTTCAGGTTGTGAATGCCATTTTTCATGAAAAGTGAAATGTCAGTATGTTTGGAGTGCTATATCTCTGGCACGCAACAATATCCCAAAATTCTTTTGCCATAAACTATTAGTATAACACTATCTGATTATTAAAATTTCTTTCTTTCTATGGGGCATTGTTATTTAACATTGTTTTGTTGCCAAAAACTCAATTAAAATGATGTATTTGTCCGTTTTCCGAAATTGTTCTTTTTTAAGCTGTAGTACCCCAAACTTTTTCTAATAGAATATGAAAGTGTGCTACTAGGAAAAGCTAAATAATACAGAAGTGTACAGGGATATAGATGTTGTAAACCGACATAATATGTTAAATATTCATTTTTTTTAAAAAAATCTGCAATATTTAAATTAGTATATCTCAGAAATCATTATTATCAAAAATCAAAGTCTCAAGAATTAGACTATCTCTCATAGTTGAATAAAACAAAATAACATATGTACGAAAAAATGGCAAACAAAAGAAGTGGCGTCTGATGATGCTTTTAGTGGAAAAAATTACAAAAAAAAGTTTAATGATCACGTTTTTCCCCCCTCAGAGAATGAAACGTCCTATTTCTCTTTAGAAGGGGGAAAGAAAAAAGTAATATTCCATTTTCTCATAGAGCAGAAAACATAGGAAGAGGAAAGTTAAAGGGAAATGGGATTTTTATTTTTTTTTATAGGGAAAAAGTGTGATTATCGATGCTGCCTGTTCAGACGTTACTACTGGCATTTCACTTTATATGAAAAATGGCATTCACAATCTTGAACTTTGACATTTTCTAAAGGAAAGAGGGAATCTTTTCAGGATTTCGAAACTGTTCATCATTAACCCTTTCATGAGAAAGACATTTTTGCTCCGAAAATGTTCATATAATTAATTCCCACCGCAATTTACGAACAAATTCAGTTGTAAATAATCAAAACTGTTTTTTTACTTATATTATGAGATCAAAATTGTACTAAAATGTTATTGGTGCCAGTTGGCAATTTAAGCATTAAAATTAACTGTTTGCAGACTGAAAACGGCGCCCCTCAGGGGATTAAATATGATCCACTTCAACATGGGAAAAAATTATTGCACTTAATCTGATTTTTAAAGTAATGGCTTTTAAGCAGTGTATGACATTAACCTGGATAGTACATTTTAACGATTATTAAAATATAGAATAATTGAATCTACACAGCAATAAGAGCAAATATTTCTTAAATTGCGAAAAAATAATGTAAACACAAATCAACACAATATTCTGCTATAAGTTACCAATAATTGGAAATGTTCTGTTTTCTTTAGAAACCTCAGAAATTCGAGATTTAGAGAATCATTTAAACAAAAAAAGATTCTTTCATTGCCTCTTACTTTCGGAAATGTTTTATAATTTATTAATCAGTTTTTTCTCCGGATTTATTGGATGCTATCCATTCTCCTCTACACTTTCAACAAGCATGGTTTATAGACAATCAGGAAAAATTAACAGCATCAAAATAATAGTATTTTGTTATCCTTGCATGCATAAATCCAATTTTGTAGTTGAAAATGTTTTATTAAAAATTAATTCCATCCTAAAAACCGATTTTCGGATTTAAGAAAACTGATTAATGCATTATAAAATCTCCTCGAAAATGTTTCCGATAAATCAATGTAAGCAAAAGAAGAGAGATTCTATAAATCTGAAAACTATATCGATTTTTATTGTTCATATTGATAAAAAATGTTCTTCCAAATCATAGGTAACTCAGAAGAGGTTATTGTATATTTTATTTTCTGAGTATAGTACATTTTGTTAGATTAAGGAATATTTGTCTTTTCTTTACAATGCATGATTACAATGTGCATGAATTGTCCAGTACACCCAATTTTTGAAAAGTATAACTCTCATTTCTTTAACCTCTTCGCTACTGGCGATTATTACAGTATTTTTAATTATTACTGAATTATTTCTTCTCTCGTTTGACTTCAGAACTAGATTTTTGTTTTATTTTCATTAACTCGAATCTTAGAATTCGAAACATATTATTTTTACATCGAAATTTCATTTATATTTGAGTATCATTAATAAAATGGGACAAAACTGATGTACCCATTTGGGTACTCAGGGACTGAAGAGGTTAATTCACTCTCTTTTTCTTCTAAATTTTTTTTTCCTTTGGTTAAACTCTCTCGGAGTGACTAAGATATTCTGATTGGCCTCGTACGCGTAGAAAAGATTGATTGCGTTTTTCGACACTTACCACTATTTCACTCTTGACGGTCAGCTGAAAGTTACATCTCTTTAGCTCTTTATGTTTAATCTTAAAATTTAAAATTTTGTACTAATGGTGAAACTTCAAAAGCTTTGCAATAGCTGCATGCAATATTTATATATACATACATTTGGCCTATTTAACGTTGTTCATTCTCTCTTAACCCTTTCCGGCATTCAGTTACTAAAATGAAACATTATCGCCTGACTCGGTAATTTACAAACGACTTTTTTAGAAATTAAGAGCTCCTTAGTTTAATCTTTCATTGTAAAACCAAACTTTTAATGAAATATTATTTTAGCGGTTTGCAAGTATGGAAGTAAAATTAGATGTTTCCGGACTGTGTAGACTGTGCCGGAAAGGGTTAACATAATTATAATATTTTTCTTTGACTTTGTTTAGAAAATAAAAATATTGTTAAAAGTAGACGCACTTTGGAAAAATCACTTACTCTAAGAATCTCCCAAGAAAATCTAAACTACCATAAATTTATATTCTCTTATTGATTCACAATTTAATCTCATTTTTGCTTACCCATCATACGTAGTATAGGGTAAATCTTGCAATCGTTCTGAAAATCGAAAAAAGTGTTTTTTGGCAGATTTGCACGTTTTAGACACCGGAGTGTCCGAAAAACATATTTTTAGAAAAAAAAATTGCCGTCCGTCTGTCTGTAAACGCTCTATTTACCGAACAAATTGAGATAGAGACTTGAAATTTGATTTGCACCTAGTATGTAAAAATGGGACGAAACCTATTTGATTTTAGTAAGCTTGATTATCCGGAACAAGTATTTTCGTACTCTCGAAATATTCGTTCTGATGAAAGGTACATAAATATTTTCGAAATTTCTTCTTTTAATAAATAGATGTAAAAAAAAAAAAGAAAAAAGAAAAAAAAGATAAAGATAAAATGACACAAATTTTGCGTAAAAATTGAAGTCGATCCGATAATTACCTGCCGAGATATTTGTAGTCCTATTTTCTACAATATTCGATTTTTCATGACCCTGTATTTCATTCAAATTTTAATTCAATGATACATTTTAATTGGATATCAGATGCTTTATGTCACGCAGTAAACTATTAGTTAATACGAGTATTATTTATAGAGTTATAAGGATGCTTCTTTTACGCAATTCGGTACTTCTTGAATAGTTTGGCGTTTCATATAATTTGTCGAAGTTGGTTCATCAGGAATTCATGAATAAAGCATTACTATGTGTTAAAAATATTTCAATATACGTTTAAATTTTATTTTGGAATAGCGATTCGTTTTACAAATAGTTTACACACGTTTTATTTTCATATTTAATATCAAGCATATCAATGATGTGTAAATATTACGGTGCCCCCCTTCCCCCCTGAACCTCAATGACTAGTTTTTCTTTGTCTTTATTTTGAAAATAAAAATATTTTCAAAAGTGAACGCATTGTGGAGAATCACTTGCTCCAAATATCTCCCAAGAAAACCTAAAATCTCAATTTTGTTATTCGGCATAAATAAAATAAAATATTTAAAATAAATTTCAAAAATCTACTTACACATTCGGAATTTGTTTTGAGAAATTGGATTAAATTTCCCTTGAGTAATTGGATTAAAAATAAATTTTGCTGTCGCATTTATTTCTGAAAAGTTGATTAATATTTAAAGCCGCCTATTTTTAAATAGGAATGTTTGAAAAAATGGATTTTTTTTCAAAATAAATGAAAAAAAAAAAAGGGGGAAAGAAAAGAAAAGAAACTTTTAGTTTAAGAGCCGACAGTACAAATACCTATGTTATCGAACACAACAAAAATAACCTTTTATTTCATGGAAGAGTAGAAAATAGGGAAGTCTAATGATCCATGTCTGCTGGAAGCGAAGGGGTGCATAATCCAAAATTTGATACCACTAGGAGTTGACTCGTAGATTTATCATTGTGTTTGCCGTACATCAAAATTATGAAAATATGAAAAACTGAGAGCAGGAAAACACAATGCTAAACCATGGGTAAACCGTGTGTGGTGTTGATTTTTGGCTCATGCATCCCTTCGCTTCCGGCAGACATGGATCACTCGATTCCCCTATTTTTCTACTCTTACACAAAATAAAGAATTTTTTCTTGTGTTCGATAGCATAGGTTTTTGTGCTGTCGGCTCTTGAATTACTAACAAATAATAATAAAGGCATTACTTGAAGTAGCTTAGAGCTGAGATGTATAATTGCATTAGTGAATGTAAAAGACAATGAAATAACGCAAATTTTGCATAAAGAACGAAGTCGATTGCGTAATGAGTTGCCGAGCTATTTAAAATCCTATTTTCCACACTCTTCGATTTTTCGTGGTCCTGTATTTCAATTCAAAGATGTATTTTAATTGGAAATGAGACGCTTAATCCGACCCAGTAAACTGTTAGCTAATTTGATTATTAGTTTTAGATTTATAAGGATGTTTCTTTTACGTAATCTGGTACTACTTGAGTTATTTTGGCGTTTTGCATAATTTGTCGAAATCGGCTCATCAGCCATTAGTAGAGCATTATTATGTGTTAAAAATACAGGGTGGTCATAAAAAAACTTTGCCGATATATGGAGCTCTAGCGGCCAGTCTGCTCAACCGATCGAGGTGAAATTTCAGATATAGCTATTCAGAGGTATGAGCTCGAGATTCTCCGAACGGCAACAAAATGGTGCTTACGGTTACGGTTATAGTTACAGAAACTCGAACATTTCCAATGGCAACACCCATTTTTTTCATCGCAAAATGCTCAGCGCATGCGAAAACCAAAAAGAGCGTAGGAACCGTCCCGTGTATCGCAAGAAACGGACATGTTATGCACGCACAAAAAACTGTTCTGCAAATCCTCCCCCCAATAGAAAAAACTCGATTGGGGCACAAGGAGAAAATTTGCATATGACACAGAGTCAGTACACTAATCTCTGATTACAATACAGATCGGAGAAATTAAAACTTTTATTTTGATTACACATTTTCTACATGGGTGCCATCATCATTAATTGCCTGTGATGTACGTGTACCTCACACGTACTTCGTACGTGTAATGAAAATGTGGGATAAGCACCCCCTCCCCCACTTCTTTTAAGTTACAATAAAGGTTATCCGCAATACTTTGTTTAAACATGTTTAGCATCAAATAGAATGAAATTGTATTTAAAAAATTTAGTGGTGCCAAAGATCTTTAAGTGGTGAATCAATCAAATTCTTCTTGCCCGTACATCGTACGGGCAAATCAGTTAAGTGGTGAATTTCTAAATGCTACATTGGCATCGGAATATTGGAACGAACACTTTCCTTTTATTAAAAATGTCAATTAAAGCTTTTGATTATTTAAAAATTAATTTGTTATTAAATTATGGTGTTACTTACTCTTTTCGAAATTTTAATGGTACGTTTCCGGGGAAAAAATGTAATTTAACAAATTACAATGACTATTTGGAAAATTATATTTTCAGAGATTAAAATTTTAGACTTATAAATAAATTTGGTATTTATAAAAAAATAATAATAATAAATATCATTTTTAGGATAATCAAAATGCGGTTTACGTAATAACAGAGTCCTCTGTTACGTACGCCATGGATTAAAAATTAATATTCCTGTACCAATCATATACAAATTTTAAATGAAATTTTAGTTTAAGAATTTTCGGTTCTGCAATTTTTTAATATTCTAAACATCGCACATCTTCAATTTTTACACCGTCGTACACAGGAAAAAAATATTATTTTTAAATGTAATTTGTCTGATAGCTGTACCTAAATATTGTTACGAATTTTGTAAATAGTTAGTGTTTGTACTGTAAAATAATGTAAATAATCTTATTAAGCTCCCTTTCTTTACTAATATTAATTTTTGTTACATTATCTCTGTTATCAAGCAAACTTGTCGAATATTTTTCAATGTATGTCTACGGCAGATTGGCGAAATAATAGAGATATCGCCAAGTTGGCGTCACTTTTGACGACTAATTTTGGTCGCCAAATTTGGCGATATATCGCCAAGTTGGCGACAAACTTGGCGATTGTTGGCGATGGTAACCTTTCCCTCTCTATGGTAACCCCCCCTTAGGTCTACTGATACATTGAATGTTTTTCCTCTGGATTTTTCTAGAAGGTTGTAGACATTTCCGGCGCATGCTACGAGCCTATATAAGGAGAGCAATGCGAGCTGTTGTTATTATTTACCAGTCAGTCATTGAGTGAACTTCTAGGGTATTGTTTAAGCAAGTTTGCTTGAGCTTTATTTACGTTATTTTGAATCAGGGTTCGTTGATTTAAATCGGCTTGATTTAAATCGTGATTTAAATCAAGTGATTTTTTAAAAAAATCATTGATTTAAATCAGTTTTTCTTTTAAGTTATTTTTAAATAAATTTCAGATGAAACAAACATAATAATGTGATATAATTTAGTTTTATATACCATATATAATCAAACAACTTTCAGAAAGATAAAGTTTAAGCTTAGTAAAAAAGTAAAATAAATGTAAAGTTTAGAAAAAAATGCTTTCAAATTTCATTTGAATCAAATTATAAAATAATTTTGCAACGGTAAAGAAATCTAAGCAGAAATATATTAAATATTTGAATATTTACTTATTAGTATTTAGAAAAACTTTTGCAAGTTGAGGTAAAATAAAATTGTATGACTATGTGCTGTACTTTGGTGAAGCCTGCTGTATAAGGATTTGAGCAAAATCTGAATCAGCAATTGATTTATTTATTTAATTTAATTGATCTCAGCCCTTTAGAATGGTGGAAGGTATTTTTGTTACAGTTATCGAAAAAGCTCATACTAAAAAGAGAATGATCAACTAGCTTTTTACTGCAACAGATTTATCTGCTTCAATCGAACGAATGTTTTTTGCCTTTGGTTTGATACTTTCAGAAATTAGAAATCAACAGATAAAACTGTTAAACTGCTGCCATCGAAATGCTCAAGGCCAGAGGACACAAATTACGAGGTATTCACTAATTGACTTACTTCTCACTTACTTCTCACTTACTAGAAAATTTTGAATAACAATTTACTTTTATTTTATTTGTGGAATATCAATCATCATATAAAACACTGAACATCGATTAACTTATGATTAATTACTTCTTAAACTTAAACATACAGATGAGAATTTGGAATCCCCCAATAAAAAAATATCCAGATGCGGCAACACTGTAGCATTCCTTCTCTGGCTAAATTTTTATTTAGGGATTCCAAGTTCTTATTAGTAAGTTTAAATAATTATTGTTTTATAAGATGATAAATATTCCACAAGTAAAATAAAATTGCTATTCAAAGTTTTCCTGTGTAAATTCCAACACTACAGAGAAGTCAGTCGATTAGTGATGACATCTCAATTTGTGTCCTCTGGCCTTAAGTATCTTGATTTTTGATGGCAGCAAGTGAACTCATTTTTCTCAGTCAACACTTAAAAAAAACAAAAGTTAAAAACTTAGTTAAAAACTTCCAATTTTGTTTAAATTGTTTATGTGTTGTAGATGTTTTTTTATTTTAATTAAAATATTGAAGGTTGAATTAATTTTTGACATCTGATTTGTAGTTTTTCATACATTTTGTGTAATCAAGATTTTTTTCATAGCCTAAAGTTTTACCTTGAAATAATATGAATCATTTATGTAAATTGTGTAATATTAGTAATAGATAATAGTTATAATATGCATGCCTATGTATGTAAACTTCATATTATTTAAATTAAACAAAAAGTCATAAAATAATAATAATGTGTGGCAATTTTTAAAAAAATCAAAAAAATCTGATTTAAATCAAAAAAATCCGATTTAAATCAAAAAAATCCGATTGTTTTGATTTTTATTAAAAAAATCAAAAAAATCACGAACCCTGTTTTGAATGTGATTTTAGTGTTGAGACGTTGTAAAGAGAGTCTCTGGGTCCTATATCTGCACTTGTACGATAGATTTGAGCAGTTATTTTTGAATATCTACTAATATTCGTGAGTTTCGAAGACTCTGTTGTTCTGAAGATCTGTAAATAAATTATTTTCTACTTTTCTAAGAGACAAGAATTTGTAGTTGTCTAACCATAAGATAAAAAGAACCCTATATACGCAACAATATATTTTTGAATAATTAATTTTTTTGTATTTTTTAATACTTTTTTTGTCCTTGGGGCAACAGAAGTATTCCATTTTTGGACATTAAACTTGAACCAATCAGAAAATGAAATAAGTTGCGGAATTTAACCGATAAAAAGATTCAGATATACTTCAGATTTCCCAATTCTCTACCGAGGACAACAACTATTTTCGAAATAGTTAAAAAGATCATTGATAAATTAATTACAACACGTTTTGCTCTTATTTTATAAAACACATTTTATTAAAACGATTTGAATGAAAACCAAAAAAGAAGGTCAGCAATTCCTTTTTTGTGCATGTTCCCATTTCAAAACATATCCATGGAGAACCACCCCCAAACTTTTTTTCTAATCTGATTTAGTATAATTATAGAAACAATGCAATTTCCATAATCTCCCCTATTATATTTCCAATTACAATTCTTAAAGAAAGAGTGGAAAGAGATATTTTGTATACTGCTGGGAAAACAATTTATAATTCGATTTTTTCTTTCCTTTTAATTTATTTATACTTTTCTGACAGGTATATAAATGTGGGAATCCGAAATAACAGCAGATTAAATGGTTTGAAACTTCTGGCGTTATAACTTCGTTTTTGAATAAGTAAGTTAGTGTTTTTTATTGAACATTTATATTATGTTTATGTTTATGCGTATATCATAGCCAAAAGTGCCTAAATTTATTCCTTTTTTTTTTTTCTTTTTTTTTTTTTTTTTTTTTTTTTTTTTGCTTTATGTCAAATATACGGGTTTGTTTCACACATTGTACTTACTCATCACACGAAGTATAGGGTAAATCTTGCAATTATTTTGAAAATTAAAATAATAATAATAATAATTTCACGTATTTACACATTTCAGACACTGGAACTTCCGAATAAAATTCTTTTAGGAAAAAACATTTTAACGTACGTCTGTCTGTCTAAGTGTCTGTAAATGCTCTATCTTCCAAACAAATTGATGTGGCGACTTGAAATTTGATGTGTATTTATTGCCGAAACGTCAGTGAAGGCTTACTTTGGAGACACGAATTTTTTTTGTTTTTGTCTGTCTGTCTGTCAGTCTGTCTGTTCCGCGATAACTGACGTAAAAAGCATTCGATTGACTTGAAGTTAAGTGGGTATGTTAGTGAGGCACTGGGATTAAGCTGTATAGTTTTTTGTTAGATTTGATTCATTCGTTCGGAAAATATAGAATATTTTATTTTCCGCAATATTGCTTTTCTATGGCAAATCCAATGATTTTCAATGTATTTTTTTTTCTTGAGAGAAAATGACACATTTGATTAATGGAATTCAATGATAAATGGATACTGAAATTTACCGGTTAATTTATTCGTATTGTTTTGAAATTTTGTCTACGCATTTGTCAGATTTTTTAAATTATTACTGTAAATTTTGGAGATTTTTTATAAATGTGTTCCAATAATATAGATTAATTTGTTTTACAGATTTATTTATTTCAAATGTATTTATTTCATTCTCTTTATTTTCTCATATTGGTTGCTAAGCAACCATTCATCCTAATTCTTATCCATAATTTGAAAGCGTGTACGAAAATTTAAATGAAGTCAACATCAAAACTGATGAATTAATTAATGTCTTTGTGTCTTTGCTTATAAATATAACATAGCCCAGAAAAGAACATTGATTATGTTTTATTAATTTTATTCAAATATTTTCCTTAATAATTCAAAATTTCATTTTTTTTCATACACAACCAATAGAGACTTTCTAGATACAATTTGAGCAATTTCCTTTATCGTTGCCAAAAAAATTAAATTCTGGAATAATTGTTTTTCAACGGCAATAAGTTTCACACGAGCAATTTCCACTCGAGAAATTAAACTAAGAAAAAACAAATAAACTTGACGTCAGAATTAAAATAAAAATAGATATAGTACTTTTTGTTAAATATTAAACACGGATATTTGTTTCGTTAATAAGAATTTTTCTGACAAAAATGGAGACATAATTAGAATAAAAGAAATAAAAAAGAATTATATTTTTAACAAACAATTCACTTGGTAAAATATGACGTCATAGTTGAAATAAAACAGGTATTTTATAGTAGTTGTTAAAAATACAAGAAACATGGATATCAATAACTCATGAATAATGACGTCATTGCCGAAACTTCAGTGAAGTCTTACTTTGGTGACTCGAAATTTATTGTTCATGAAATTGTTCGAAATTTATTTTTTATTCCGTCTGTCAGTCTGTTCTTCTGCCTGTCTGTTCCGCGATAACTGCTGCAAAATGCAATCAAACTTTTGTTTTCGGAAAAAAAATTGTAAAACTCTAGGTTACTAATTTTACACATTATTACATTTTACACATATTAAAGTTCCTTATGCATCAGATTTAGGTGTTTGTGGTTGGCAGGCATGTAGAAGTATAAGGTTAATGATAAATGCTTGTCCAAACTGTTACTTATCCTTACAAATCAAAATGTATAAAGAAATGAAAGATATACGATAACCATTAGCACACTTAATAGAAAGTTGAAATTTTAAATTTAATGAGACTACGAGGGGTTCAGGGTGGCGGATCCCTCCTGAAGAGATCTACTATGTCATAATAAAAAAAAAATAATAGATCGTGAAAATTTCAGAATTACCTAACATAACTAAAATTTTAATTTAACGGATTTGATGGCTGAAAACTTCTTATTCTTATTTTATTCTAATAAATAATTACGTAATCTGTAAATTTTAAATTACAGTTTCCGGAAACTTGAATTTTGCCACAAGTGTGTTTAAAAAAAATGTTGTGCAAAGCTGACGTTGAGGCTCCTGATCTGCAGATTTGCTAGTTATGTAACTACGGAAAGAAGCGTATTTAATTTTAGTAAATTCGATTATGCGAATTTTTTTTTGGGACTCCCGAAGTATTCGTTTTGATGAAAAGTATGTAAAAGTTTTCGAAATATTTTATCCTAAGGAGGGAATGTAAAAGACAATGAAATAACACAAATTTTGCATAAAGAATGAAGTTGATCGGATAATGAATTACCGAGATATTTGTTGTCCTATTTTTCACACTCTTCGTTTTTTTATCATAGCCAAGCAGCGGCTATCTAAACTTAACATTTCGGAAGGGACTATGATACACTACATGGCCATTGATGACCGTCACTTGCGATTTTAGACATTTTGTTAAATATCTAGAAAAATACATAAGTAATTAAACCGAAACTATTAATTTATAAATATAATAGTACAAATCATACATTTCTGTGAAGAGTTTTTCACGAAACTCCATAGGGGATCGTCAACAAATTAAACAAGTAAGAGAAATCATGCGTTAAGCATAGATTATGAAGCACTTTCCAGCGCTTCATGAAATCTTTAAAAAAAAAATTTTATTTAGGTAAATAAGGATATAAATCCAAATATAGCCAAATATGTATTCCAATACTATTGAACAGCCCTGTATTTGATCTGTCAGCTAATGTACATACTATACAATGGGAAAACTTAGTTTAGCGAAAAAATGCCTAGTAACTTGGAATTTCTTTTTCAGCAATTTATACTAATAGATCGAAACAAACTTGAATACATTGTCCAGCCTTGTAGTTTGCCTGGTACCTTTATTATACATCAGTGTTAAGCTAAAATTTATTTTAAAACAGTCTTAAAACAACTGAAATCACTTTCTGACAAATTATCATTCATAGGCTCCATGTACTCAATTCTTTGCGTGGCCCTGTATATCATTTTATCGATATTCTGCAAACATTTCTTAGTAAATTAAATGCAGTTCAGCGTAAAAATGCATAATTTATTTAAGAATCACCTTTTTAATAACTTATGCTCATATTCAGTAACGTTGATGAGCTCTTTTGGGTAACCCTGTATATTAACTATAGCATTTATACACACCACATAATATGCATAAATTTAGTGAAACTTATACGCGCATATCATTCTTAAAATGCATTTCATCCATCCATCCATCATCATCGAATATATATACAGTACTTCGGAAAGAATGTACTACAGTGAAACCTCCAAATAAGGGACACTCCGAATAAGGGACACCTTTATTTAAGAGACAAAAGTTGCGGTCCCATAGATGTCCCTTATGTGGAGGTTTCACTCAGTAAGAAACTCCGAATAAGGGACACCTCTATTTAAGGGACAAAAGTTTCGGTCCCATAGGTGTCTCTTATTTGGAGGTTTCACTGTATTTGAAATCTTTTGTGTGTCCCTGTAAATGCTATGTACTTTATATTAGGGAAGGCAGTATCGTATATTTTATACTAAGCCTCATTGACATACTTCAATTTTATTATGCATGAAACAGTTTAATATAGTTAAAATATGTCACACACAATTCCCTCTTTAATCATATGTAATGGAATTCTTTTGTGTGGCCCTGTAAGTGAATAATAGCTCTATTTTCACCTCATATTTTATAGAATGCATATTTTAATGCACCTCGTAAAAGCATATAAATTTTAATATGTTTGACAGGGTATAACATCTTTAAAATTCCTTTGAAACGATTTTCCCCCATAGACCGTAATGTGATGGGAAACTTTTGACTCTCCCTGTAGATAAACTAATCATGGTAGAAACTTCATTTTCAATAAGGTTTGTGCTAGGGTAAACGTCAATAACGTCCAAAAATTTCATGGGAATCCAAGTATATTTAAGTGAGTTACAGCGCGGACAGACGGACAGACAAACCAAATTCATAAGCACTTTTCAACTTTGTTGGAAAGTGCTAATAAAAGGAATGAATATCTTTTGGATAATCCTGCCAAAACTAATGTAGCAAAAGCGCTCAAACTCTAGATCATGAATAAGTGGCTTATTGTAATAAAATGTTATCACTTTTATGTGAACAGCATGTATATTCGTAAAGAAATTAAAGAAAGTTTCGGGAAAAAATCTTCACGGAAATGTATGAATTGTACTATTATATTTATACACTAAGAGTTTCGGGATAATTCCTGATGTATTTTTCTAGATATTTAACAAAACGTCTAAAATCGCAAGTTGACGGTCATCAATGGCCACGTAGTGTATAGTAACAGTTTTCAAGAGAAATTCTTAAAAGATGTGAAATTTTTTTCCTTAAAAAGATTTTTATCATGGCAGGTACTGCATCTATTACACAATCAAACCTGCTAAGATGGAATAGCATGGAATTTGAGAATTTCTCATTTTAGGTGTATTTTCGTCTTAGCAATACTCAAAAACACCGTAAACAAGTAAGAAAAATCATGCGTTAAGCATAGATTATGACGTTCTTTCCAACACTTAATAAAATCTTTAACAAAACTTTGTTATTTAGGAAAATAATAGTGTATAGTCAAATATACCCAAATATGTATTCCAGTACTTTTGAACAGCCCTGTATTTCATATGTCAGTTGATATAGTGGGAAAATTTAGTTTAGCAAGAAAATACCCAGTAGCTTGAAATTTTTTTTTTTTCAGCAATTCATACTTTTAGATGGAAATATACTTGAATACTTTTGTTCAGCCTTGTAGTTTACATTGTACCTTTATTACACGTCAGCATTAGGCTAAAATTTATTGTAAACTAAAACACTTTTAAAACAACTGAAATCACATTCCCATAAATTATCATTCATAGGCGTCCATGTACCAAATTCTTTGCGTGGCCCTGTATATCTTTTTATTTATATTCTGCAAACATTTCTGAGTAAATTGAATGAAGCTCAGCGTAAAAATGCATAGCTTATTTAAGAACCACGTTTAAATAATTTACGCTCATATTCAGTAACTTTGGTGAGCTCTTTTGGTTAGCCCTGTATATCAACTATAACATTTATACACACCATATAATGTGCATATATTTAGCAAAATATAAACGCGTATATCATAATTAAAATGCATTTCATCCCTCCATCAGCCATCATCGGACACATATACGGTACTTCGGAAAGAATATACTATTTGAAATCTTTTGTATGGCCCTGTCAATGCTATGTACTTCATATTATGCAAGACAGTAGCGTTATAATTTATATTAAGCTTCAGTGACATATATCAATTTTATTATACATGAAACAGCTTAATATATTTAAAATATGTCACCCACAATACCCCCTTTTACCATTATCTAATGGAATTCTTTTGTGTGGCCCTGTAAATGAATAATAGCTACATTTTCACCTTATATTTTATAGAATGCATATTTTAATATGTTTGACATGGTATAACATCTTTAAAATTCCTTTGAAACGATTTTCCCCCATAGGCCGTAATGTAATGGGAAACTTTTGATTCGCCCTGTAGATAAACTAATCATGGTAGAAACTTCATTTTCGATCGAACTTGTGCTAGGGTAAACGTCAATAACGTCCTAAAATTCCATGGCAATCCGAGTATATTAACGATATTTCCCCATAGGCCGTAATGTAATGGGAAACTTTTGATTCGCCCTGTAGATAAACTAATCATGGTAGAAACTTCATTTTCGATAGGACTTGTGCTAGGGTAAATGTCAATAACGTCCTAAAATTTCATGGCAATCCGAGTATATTAACGATTTTTCCCCATGGGCCGTAATGTAATGAAAAACTTTTGATTCGCCCTGTAGATAAACTAATCATGGTAGATACTTCATTTTCAATAGGATTCGTGCTAGGGTAAACATCAATAACGTATAAAAATTTCATAGCGATCTGAGTATATTTACGGGAGTTACCGTGCGGACAGACGCACAGTGGGGCAAAAACCCAAAAAGCTGGCCAAAAGTCGAAAAATGAAGTTACGATTTAGGGAATTTCGATTGTACAGTTGGCTAAAATAATGTTTGGAGAGTTAAAATCTGTATTTAAAAAAGATTTTTGCTTTGCCCTTACAATCAGCATCAATTCAAAAATGATGCTTGAAGGAATATCATTTAGAGCGAACAAAAACAGCAAAACAACAGTTCCTCTAGACGCGTGCTATATTTTATAATATTATCCGATTTTAATGATTTGAAATGGATTCACACTATGATAGTAAGTACTTTATTTGCATGTATTACAAAATTTATATTAAGCACGTAAAAATTAATAAATTCATTGTCATTTTTTATAAAAAAATTTAGAATTTTTTTCTTTTTTTTGCTTTTAAACATAAAAAAGTTTAAATGTTCCACAGTGTTCCGCAACGAAATTTAATGGAAATAATAACTTGGGCTATTGTCTAGTGATTCATAAAAAAACAGCTGCCTAAAACTGCCTTTCTGCATTTCACGCATATTTTAGTAACCGCAAGTAAAAACGCCACTTTTTCGGCCGCCTCAAAAATTTTGAAATTGACTACTTTTCACATAATTTAGCTGATAAATATTTTTCAATTTTTTGAATTATTCAATTTTATAATAGTTTATTTCCTATTATATTGTAAATAATTACTATAATCATAAGATTACATTAATTAGTAATGAAAAAATGAAAATAATTCTCTATTATTGATCCGGTAGAATAACATTTTCTTATCTTTATAGGTAGTAATTTTGTTTCTTCTATTATAATTAGAAGAATTATTTTGTCAATGGCTATATTTGCTGATAAAAACTACTGAGCGTATTTCATTAATGCGAGTGAAAATCTTTATGAATACGACTTTCGCCTATATTAGCAATTTGGATTTGGTTTACAAGTGAGGATGTGATGACACATCTATTCTAAGTACATTTAAACAAATATTTAGCTATGAAGATGGTAGGAGGTTCTAATATATTTTTCACTTCTCCCGTGCTACTAGAATACATAAGTGTTGCGAATAATTCATGAATCGTTAATTTGAAAATTCCGAGATCTTCATTTCACTATCGGGCCAATCAAGATCCATTTTTTTTTTCAAGAAATACAGGAGCTACTGTCAATGAATGGTATTGTATTAAACACAGAAGAATTAACTTATTTCTTTTAATACAATCATTGATACAGAAGAAATAGTCGTTAATAACGAATTAGTGTAATACTCGACGTTGCTACCTATATCAGACAACATCAAAACAGCTTCTTACCGATATGACATTTTAGTTAGAAAAGTATAGAGATAATTTAGAATTCAGAATATCTACGTTACATGCTAAGATGCTTAGAGAGGGCTTACACCTCGCAGACAAACTGGATAGAAAAAATGGAAAGCTCGTACTCTGCATGAAAAGAAGAACACTGAAATTGCAAAATAAAATATGCAAAAAATATTTCGTTTACAATTAAGACTTCTTGTCAAAAAACCAAATGTCAGATTTGGAAGCACAAATGATGGCAATACAATTCAACGATTCTTTGAAAACACAACTATTTGTGCTTCTATAACGAGCGTATACGAAGATTTGATAAAACGATTCTATGTCATAAGTAATTTCTTGTATCCATGTCATTTATTTGATCAATTTCGAAGATTTTTCCTAACAAACAGCTCGTAGATTTAAACTACATCCCTGGTTCTATAGGCCTACTTCAGTGCACAAACTATTTATTAATGACAAAGAAATAACATTATCTTCATTACTGCCAATTTGCCAAATGCCATAAGATACTCAAGATTCATGCAACAAACTGATCAAAAGGCATCGAGAAAATTTATCGCAAACATGCAGTAGCGCAAGAAAATGAAAGGTATTTTTATGTCTTTTAATGTCATCAGATATTATTTCATTTCAAGTTTAAGTAAATTATTGTAGAAGAAATTAAAAATAATTGATCCTAAGAGTCACAGGATCTTCTAATACTGCGAACAAGCTCTGCTAACTATTCCGACACCTTGACGTCTGAAGAATCTTTTTATTATACTACAATTGATTTTAAAGGTGAATTTCTGGAATATATTTTCTTTTTATTTTAATAATATAAAAAATAAATAGTCTAGTGTTTTACTTTCCTTTAATGTACTTAAATTTCGATTAAATATCTCTTGGTTCCTCTAAAATTCCTTTTTAAGTTTAGCCTCGAAATTTTAAATTAAATTGTTTTTACTTTTAATCTGTCGTTTTATTTATTTATTTATTTTTAAAGTTTAACTTTTGAATCCTAATTAGCATCCTGAAAAGTTTACGAAATATCATACAAATGGAATAACTTTCGAGACATTGTAGTTTTTGTTCCACCATATTGTATCCGCTATTTTTTTTATTTTAATTTTGTATTCTTACTTAGCATCCTCAAAAACACCTGTATACGAATTTTCGTGCAATTCAAATAACATTTTGATATTTTGGCCAGCTTTTCCGGATTTTGCCCTACTGTGAGACGGCCAGACGGACAGACGGCCAGAGAAACCGAATGTATAAGCACTTTTCAACTTTGTTAGAAAGTGCTAAAAAACCCGCATGATTTTGCGGAGATTGTACTGGCAATCGAGGGGCCAATACAATTCATTGTTTTTTAACGGGAAAATTCCCGTAAATTCTAATTGAATAGTAAATAAAATAAAAGTAAAGAACAAATTTAAAAATATTTTCTCACTTCCCCCTTCCACCACACACACGCACACACGCACAACGTCTTCAACGCATTTTGGAACATGAATGCATGATAGTTGGGGTCTTAGGAGTCTTAATTTTTACCTGGCTGTGCTATTTAGCAAAATGTCCCATATATTACTTACCCATCATACGTAGTATAGAGTATGTCTTGCAATCGTTTTGAAACATCGAAAAAAAAAAATTCGGACGGGTTTACATGTTTCAGATACTGGGGATTCCGAAAAACGTATTTTTAGAAAAAAAAATGCCGTCTCTCTGTAAACGCTCTATCTCACGAATAAATTAAGATAAAGACTTGAAATATGGAGGGTACTTAGTATGTAATAATAAGAAGGAAGCCTATTTAAAGTCAGTAAACCTCGATGATCCAGAATTTTTTTTTCGGACTCTCGCAAAATTCGTTCTCATGAAAGGTACATAAAAATTTTCGAATTTTTTTATTTAAATGAGTGGACGTAAAAGGCAATAAAATAACACAAATTTTCCATAAAGAACGAAGTTGATTTGATAACTTGTTGTTGAGATATCTGTAATCCTGTTTTCCACATTCTTCGATTTTTCATGACCCCGTATTTCATTCAAATTTCATTTCAGAGATATATTTTAATTGGGAATGAAACGCTTCATCCGACGCAACAAACTGCTAATGAAGATGATTATTATTTTTGAAGTTATAAAAATGTTTCTTTTTTGCAATTCAGTACCACTTGAATAGTTTGGCGTTTTGTATAATTCGTCGAAATAAGTTCGTCAGCAATTCATTAATAGAGCATTTCTATGTATATTAAAAATTCTTAAATATAAGTTTAATCTTGTTTAGGAATTGCAATGCATTTTATAAATACTTTACACATGTTTTGTTTTTATAAATTATATTATGCATATCCATTATGGGAAAGTATTACGGTGTCAGTATTTTCTTAATTTAAGTAGTATATATTACAGTTATGCATATTCCCAATGGCTCACAAATATCAAGACACTTCAAGTGTACACTGGGCGTTAAGTTGGATGCAACTAGGAAGCCCCATAACGAAGATTACCTGTTCGGGTTAAGTAATATAAAATTTATAGTAAAATTATACTGATAAGATTAATAGATATTGATTGAAGTAATGATGCCCATATATGGTACAAGCAAATCTTGATTGGTAAAAACACGTTGGGGAAGCCATTGATTTTAACTTCTACATGCCACAATGCCATCAGAATCTTGAAAATAGAATTGTCCACTTATTATGTAAGCGAGATACTACCTTTTCTTATTTATCGATTGATTCATTCTCAATTTCCGGTGTCATTTATTATCATTCAACATTTTAGCAAAGGATTAGTTTTCCACTTGAAATGTAAAGTAATATGTACCCTAAATTTTTAAATCAAGTATTTTTATATCCACCCAAAATTTTTCGTTCATAATGTAGCAGCATTCATTTTTGAAAAAAATCAGCTTAACTTCTAAGCAAGAATTAAAAAATCCTGTATGAAGCATAGATTATGAAAAATTTTTCGCCACTTCCATAATACGTGGGTGTATCGTACAGTTTTAATTAAATCTTCCACGGGCAACTGTTGTTTAATTCTATTTCGAGCCATTTATCAAAACAATACATATATTTAATAGTAATATATAGATAGATAATATAGTGAAGATTAGTATTCTGTTATAGTGGTAGATATTTTAAATAAAGTTATTCTTCTCTAACTCGGCGTCACTGTAGTGTTTGTAAGTATGTTCTTGCAGAATGTATTTTTTGCATCAAACAAAAACTGAATCCAATACAGGGGCCACAGAGAAGTTGCCGACAGGCATGGCCCGCGGCCATGTGTTTGACATGCATAAATAAAGACCCTTCTTTCAAATTTTTCTACTGTGAATTCGAAATTTCGAAATAAAAATGGAAACCAATCTCATAACCTGTCAGTTAGGCATTCTGGTTTAACTGGGGACTAGGTTAGGGCCAAGTTAGAGGCCTCTGAAATCTAGTTAAGCTGTTATCATATTCACCAACTTTTCCAGCAATTTTTAAGCCAGTGCTTGAATTCCTCCAACTTTTGAAAATAAACGAAATATTGTCTCAACACGCAGTGTGGTAGCAAACAGCAATATCACCAACTTTTTAACCACAGCTCTAAAATGTCTGCACTAGATTTTTTTCTCCAACTTTTAACATTTCAAAAAATTAGAGATAGTGATTGATACGAAAAGGCGATAAATATGGTACTAGTAGTACTGGTTTTCCTCAGACTTATTTCCAAGACAATTGTAACCTTTTTCTCTCTTTGGACCGGGATAAAGTTGGGTTTAAATTCGGCTAAAAATTTGTTGCTCGAAAAGTTTGTGAATCTGATAGAGGATAAATAAAATGATTACTAGTTACAGAAATAGCTGTGTGAATATTACTATATCATTTTATTTTGTTCAAAAAGATATCAGCTACAACAGGGCTGTACAAGTTGACATCCTTTTGAATGTTTCCTATCACTGATTTCCTATTAAATATAATAGCCCGGGAGATGGCAGCACAGACAATCACCTCAATGAGCTCACGGATGAAAATCTACGATTTGCTAAGTCTCGATACGCATATTAAAAGGCAACCGGAATGCCAAGTTTTATCTTCGTGGAAAACACTTTAAAACTCGATTTTAAAGGTTGATTCGTAGGATTACCATTGTGCTTTCCTGCACCCAAAAGTATGAAAACATGGAGGATTGGGAGCAGGAAAACATAATGGTAAACTTACGCGTTAACCGTTAATCGAGTTTTAAGGTGTTTTCCACCAAGAAAGAACTTGGTTGACCGGTTGTGTTTTAATATGCGTATCGAGACTTAGCAAATCCTAGACTTTCATCCGTGAACTACATGAGGTGATTGTCTGTGCTGCCATCTCCCAGTGTATAAAACCCAATTGTTTTTTTCCTGTTTCAGAATGAAGATTTTCCGGGATTTTATTTTCACTGTGCTATGTCTCATGCTGCTAACTATTCAACGAACTTTCGCGGCCGACAAGGTTGATCTTCCAACTTCACACGATTACACCCCTCAACAATACCATTCTCCATCCGTAGCTTATTCAGAAGGTAGCCGACAATCTGTACCAGTCGAGCCTTTCTCTGATGAAGATAGTTTTAATAATGTTGACGAAATGTTCGATTGGAAGCGTGGATTTGGTGAGAAGAGAGGATTCGGAGAAAAAAGAGGTTTTGGCGAAAAGAGAGGATTTGGCGAGAAAAGAGGCTTTGGTATATTATATTTAATTTACATTATATTTTAAAATAATCTAGAATAAAGTTAAAAATAAATTAAAGATTTTTTTGTTTTTTGTCTGTTTTTTTTTCTTATTTATTTATGTATTTAGTTTTTTCTCACATTTCTTCATTTATGTATTTTTCTCACAAGAAAAAATATTTATTCTTGAATTTACTTTTTTATTTTATTTTAATTTTGTTTATTTCTTTTACTTAATTTTATCTTTTCTTTATTGTATTTTTTTTTTCAATCACAGTGGCAACACTTTCCTATTCTGCATGTCCTCCTCTTTGGTGTTTACTGTACCACTGGCGCCACCTGTCATACTCTTTGTAATCTCTCCTCTCTCTTTCATTTGTGACCTTGACCCCTTATGGACACCTGTTTACCAGCTCATGACGAGCTGTTAATTTTCTTCTTCGAAACGCGTCCTGTGTGTTTTTATATTTTTATGATGGTTTTTATAAATCTTCATTATTTTATTGTGTTTTGCCGCCTGCTTTTTTGGTAATGATCAGGGGTATAGTCGTAAAAATAATAGAGGATATACGCTCAAGGCAGAGGGTATAACCTAAGGTGTGTATACTAATGCTTTCTTGAGAAACAGAGGGTATATGGTGTTCTTTTAAAAAAAACCCAGAAGGTATACGGTGTATACCCTCCGTATACTCTCCACTACATCCCTGGTGATGTTTCGTTTAGAATAGAGATATTTAAACATTTTGCTTGAAAGTCCTTTCTCACAAGAAATTCTTAAAGGTAATCTACGCTTTATTTAATCGAAAAGTCTCAGTAATTAAATAAGGCAAATTTTTTTATTAAAAAAAATGCTAGCCTGGTTGTTTTGGGTTACAGATTGGAGATTTCTAATGTAGTTTTTTTGGCATAAAACATGTATTCGTTTTTGAAAAACCATTAATATGGCTTTGCATATTACATGACATTTAAGAATTTTTATAATCTTTTCAGGAGCATAAATATTGCATATACAAATTTATTTTCTGTATACCACTATTTTCATGTAGTAATTTTAATCTTTATTAACTCTTTCGAAACGAGAGCCTTTTGAATAATTTTTAATCTTTTGCCACCGGTTTTTAAAAACAAAAAGTTTTCGGATATTGTATCGCGATAATGCAAAGATCTAATGCTCCAAGTGAATAAGGTAAACTTTACAGTAAAAAGAAAACTAATGAGAATAATGAAGGATTCTTAGTACCTTTCGGTGCACGTATACCGTACGCTCGTCCCCAAGGTACGCTACTTTGAGCAGTGCTAGAAAAGAAGCTTTACAGGGATAAAGCGCAGCGACGAGCACGTGATGGGGGAAGGGGGGGGGGAAGACCCGCGCATTTCGATCTTATAGTATTTTCACATTCCTGCCTGTTTTCAGACTTATAAGGAAGTGATTCAAGAACATTATTTTTTTTAATCTTAGTAATAAAAGTATATATATATTGTATTATTATTATTATTTAATGAGTGTTTATTATTTTTCGTTTCAGTAAGGGGAAATGTATGTATAGATATGAAAGAACTAATGCTATTATCTTAAAGGAAAGGAAAATATTTAACAATCGAAAACTATTATTTTCTTTTGAGACATCGTTTTAACTCATTTGTAAATGGAATAAAAAAATGCTTTTGTTTTATTCAAGTTTTTTTTTTTTCATTTGGGATAGCAATGAATTCTTTGCAATTAATCATTTTCACTCAAATTATGAGGACGTTAATAATACATGATTTTTCATCCTCCTCATTTTAAAATGTAAGCGACAGATTTTTATGCATTTATATGTAATTTCAATATTAACACTAGTTTCCATTTTTATTAAAAAACTGTGATAAAATCATTATTTTCATTTATAATAAAAAAGAATATTAATAATAATATATACATTATTATTATATTACATAATACTATTATAATTAAAGAATAATACTATAGCGTTGTTACATTATAATAAATTATTGCACATTATCATCGATCTGTCTTTCACAAGATCAGAAAAATCAGAATAATAATAATAATAATAATAATAATAATAATAATAATAATAATAATAATAATAATAATAATAATAATGCTATTCTATACAATACTACTATACTAAATAATACTATACTATATAATACTATTCTATATATTACTACTATAATAATTAAAGAATAATAATACTATTGCGTTGTTATATTATTACATTATTGTACATTATCAACGCAATGTAATTACAGAAATTCTGTGATTAAATAGAAAATTATTTCTGTGTGAAATATTGAGCTAAATGATGGAATTCATTGAGTGTCGCTCTTGCCATATCTAGCGGCCAGAAATTCCAAATTTTCATCAAAAAATTTGAATAGCTACTTTTCTAATACAGAATTATAGCCATTTCGTGAATAACTAGAAATTGAAATTACTATTAAATTTTTTCTAGTATAAATTCAAAAAATCGCCAGGTTTTCCACCGCTGATTGTATTGCAGTTTCTGAAAACACACATACGCGTCTTAAAGAGTCGAAAACTTTATCGATTTACATAACTAAAGCATTTTTAAACTTTTAATTTTATAATAAATTTTTAAACACTTAATTTTAATACTTTTTACAGGTGAAAAAAGAGGATTTGGTGACAAACGTGGTCCTCTCGCACAAGATGGACGGACAATTTCGTTAGTAGCTCAATGGATTCATATACTGAGACCAGAAGAAATTTCTGAAATGAGAGAATTTTTGAGAAATCAAGCGAGATATCATCACCATTAGAAGACGAAGCTTCAAAGCGACCGAAAAATTGTGATTGAAAATGTCGACATGCCAATAAGTATAAAACATTTAAATGAAGTAGTACCGTTGAAAAATAGGAACAGTGCATAGTTTGTAATCTATTAGTTCTAACAAGAAAAAGATTTTTATAAGGAATTGTGAAAATAAATATTTTGAAACGAAGCATTTGTGAATTACTATTGTTGTATGATGAACGACCATGCTTTTAAAATCAATGTTTTAAGATGTTTTTTAACTACTTAACCCTTTCCGGCACAGTGTGCCCAGTCCGGGCACACCGAATTTTTATTCCAAACTTGCAATCCGCACAAATTTTATTTTAATAAATTTTTCCTTGTACAGTGACGGCTTAAGGTAAGGAGTTTTTTAAATTTCTAAAAAAAATCCTTTGTAAATTCCGGTGTAAATCGATAATTTCTCATTTTACTAACAGTAATTTTCAGAATTCGTCGGTGCCGGAAAGTGTTAACTGATTTGCTCAACGACGTACGGGAATGAAGAGTTTGCTAGATCGATCTTACAACTTAATCACACCACTATGTTTTTAAATTAAAATTTGATATTATTTAAAGGCAAAAAAAAAGTTTAGAATAAATAGGAATATTTTGGATTTAAAAAAGTAGTGTTAATGCATATTTTTAAATTATTGAACATAAAAAAAAATCAATTAAGTGGTTAGTATTTATGTTTGCATTTAAATGGTGCTCAACATTGTTAACTTTGAATTTTTAAAGAGTTAAAATGTTGGAAGGGCTGATTAACATTGCAGAGTTACCAAGTCTCCTGCTTTTTGCACACCGCTATAATCTTAGAGAAAATCCGATCATTTTAAATTTCCCAAATGGTTCAATCAAATAAAGCAACATTTTTCTGCATTAAAATACAGATATCCAAAACTATTACAATTTTTGAGAAATCAAGGGAGATATCACCATTAGATGTATCTCCAAAGCGACTGAAAAATTCTCATTGAAAATGTTGACATGACAATAAGTATAAAACACTTAAAGGAAGTAATACCGTAGAAAAATGGGAACAATGCATAGTTTGTACCCTATTAGTTCTAATAAGAAAAAGATTTTTTATAAGGAATTATGAAATAAATATTTTGAAAAGCAGCATTTGTGATTTACTATTTTTATAAAATGAACGATCATGATTTTAAGGGAGTCTTAAATCTTACTTAGACTTACTTACCACTTGGTGGTGAAATTTCTTGATTTTTTTTCTCAGTCCTTATCAACATAAATGTATAAAAATTTTTGATATAGACAACTTAATATATCTTCTATTTAAAATACTTTTTTAAAACTACAAAACATGTTTTGTTGCGTATATTTTGGTTGTTTTTAGCGAATATTTTAGTTAAAGTAAAAAATCGGTTTTCTTGCTCAGACAAAAACAAGTTAGAAATTGCACGTGAAACGCAGCAAATATGGTGCGTTCGTACGATAACGAAGTTTTAAAAATATCACTCTCATATATCAATCTCATAAAATTTAAAATAGTTAATTACTACTAAAATGCGCACCAAACAATGTTCTCCCTATACCATTATGTAATGGAATACTTTTGCGTAGCCTTGTAAATCAATAACAAATGTTCTTTGCGCCACAGATTATGCAAAATGTATATTATAATATGTACTTTATAGATGCATATCAATTTTATTATGTTCGAATGAGTGTAGCACCATTAAAATGCATTTGAAACATTTTTCCTCATTGACCGTCATGTAGCGGAATACTTTTGATTGTCTTTGTAATTGATCTATGCATCCGATTTTCATGAAATTTGAAATGACTCAACAAAATTATATAGTAATTATGTATTTTAAATTTCAAACGATTAAAATGTGTTTGAAACTTTCTCCCCTATTGACCATAATGTAGCGGAATAGTTTTGATTGTCTCTGTAATTGATCTATGCATCCGCTTTTCATAAAATTTGGAATGACCCGACAAAATTGTGTAATAATTATATTTTTTAAATTTCAAACGATTCGGTTGGGTAGTTTTTGCATTGTTATATGCGGACGGACGGACTGAACGACAACTATAGGTGCTACGTATTTACATTATTACGAACGCACCTAAAAAAGTATTGTTAGCACTCTTATAAAATTTTAACAAAAAAATATGGCAGTGGCGTAGACAGGGAAGGGATTCAAGTGCTCTGGATAGCACTAATATTCTAAAGTTATCTTCTGCTTGATTAATTCCAGAAAATTTTTAGATAAGGCGAAGAGACCTTTACAAAATTAGTGGTATAAAGAGCATTTGAACCCCCCCCCCCCTGGCTACGCCACTGAATTGTGGGGTTTATGAAAGCCTCAGTGTGCCATTCTAGGATTTGGCACTAAAAAATTCGTGGGATTTGTGAGATCACAGTGTGTCATTCTTTCTTTCTTTCTAACCGATGACCAGGCCTCTACCTGCCGAGTTACCTCAGCTTAATGGGTTAGATACTTGGTATCGGGGCGTGTAATCGCCTAATCGCCGCGTAGCGGCAATAATCCTGATAACTTCGCTTCTCACGTCATCATATCTGCAGTACTGGCTTCTAAATTTGATGCTACTTTGTTTTATCGGTTGCTTAGCGTTACATCCTGTTGTTTGTACTGCAAATGGCTACTCAAGTTGGTCTCGTAATTTAGAGCCTTGATCAGATGACGAGACCTTAACCTGGCATAGCACCTCCATAGGTATAATTCACAGGTAACTTGGATAACTTTGCACGCACGACGGATTTTACATGCCATTAGCCTACATGACGGAAATGGAAAAAACTATGGAACCACAGTGTGTCATTCTAGGATTTGGTAAATAAAAACTCGTGAGTTTTATGAGACTCCAGTGTGTTATTCTAAGATTTGACAGTATAGAAACTCATGGTATTTGAGAAACCTCAATGTGTCATTCGAGGATTGGTATCGCGGTATCAGCAATGGCACCAGACTGATGGCCAGTATATTTCACGTTATGCTTCACTACTTATCGGGTACTGGCGTCGTAGTAGCAGCATCAGAATTTAGTGAATTGTTTTCAGAGCCAGTAAACGCATTACATTTGTCTGGTATTACGATGGTACTTGTTGTTCTTTCACTATTACTCGAGCTTTTCCTAAGATTTGTGAAAATAATTTCTCGTGGGATTTGTAATACCCCAGTGTGTCATTCAAGCATTTGACGAAATAAAAACTCATGGTATTTGAGAAACCTCAATGTGTCATTCGAGGATTGGTATCGCGGTATCAGCAACGGCACCAGACTGATGGCCAGTATATTTCACGTCATGCTTCACTACTTATCGGGAACTGGCGTCGTAGCAGCATCAGAATTTAGTGAATTGTTTTCAGAGCCAGTAAACGCATTACATTTGTCTGGTATTACGATGGTACTTGTTGTTCTTTCACTATTACTCGAGCTTTTCCTAAGATTTGTGAAAATAATTTCTCGTGGGATTTGTAATACCCCAGTGTGTCATTCAAGCATTTGACGAAATAAAAACTTGTGAGTTTTGTGAGATCCCAGGTGTATCATTCTAGGAATTGACAAAATAAAAACTCGTGGGATTTGTGAGAACACACCGTGTCATTCTAGGATTTGAAAAAAGGAAAACTCGAAGGATTTGTGAGACTCCAGGTAAGTCATTCCATTATTCAAAATGAAAACTTGTGGGATTTGTAAGACACAGTGTATCATTATTGGAATATACAAGATAAAATCACGTGTAGTTTGTTATATATCAGTGTGTCATTCTAGGATTTGTCAAAATAAAAACTTGTGAGACTCCAGGTGTGTCATTCTAGGATTTGACAGATTAAAACACAGGAATTTGTGAGATCCCAGGTGTATCATTCTAGGATTTGACAAAATAAAAACTCGTGGGATTTGTGAGATCCCAGGTGTGTCATTCTAGGATTTTACAAAGTAAAAACTCATGGAATTTGTGTGACCACAGTGTGTCATTCTAGGATTTGACAATATAAAAACCTGTGGGATTTGTGAGACCCACCGTATATCATTCTAGGATTTAACAAAATGAAAAGTTGTGGGATTTCTAAGACACCAGTGTGTCATTCCAATATTTGACAAAATGAAAACTCCTAGGATTTTGCTGTGTGTCATTCTAGGATTTACCTAAATAAAATCTCGTATAGCTTGTGAGACTCCAATGAATTATTCTAGTATTTGACAAAATTAAAATTCGTGGGATTTGTGTGATCCTAATGTGTCATTCCATGATTTCACAAAATAAAAGCTCATATAGTTTGTGAGACCTCAGATTGTCATTGAAGGGTTAATAACTTTATTTTAGAATATCTTCTTAATCTATAAGAACAAAATACCAATATTAACAAACGCAAAAGCAGAAAGATTTTTATTTATATTTTTTTACCATTACACATACAATGCCATCATATGTACAACTTTCATCTCTGTATACACTCCGGTAAGCCATTGAATTTATAGAAAGCAAGCCCAGCTCTAATACACACGCAGGCTAACAACATCGCTATCGCGGTACCAGCAACGTTACCAGGCTAAGACCCATGTACTTCTCCTCATGCTTCACTTTCTTATCGGGGACTGGTGTCGTGGTACCAGCATCAAGATTTGGCGAATTGCTTTCAGAACCATTACCAGTGGTACCTTTGTCTGGTATTGTTGTGGTAACTGCTGTCATTTCGCTAGAACTGGAGCTTTTTCTAAGATTTGACAAAATAAAAACTTGTGGGATTTTTGAGACCACACAGTCTCATTCTAGGATTTGACAGAGTAAAAAAACGTGGGATTTGTAAGATCCTAGTGCATCTTTGTAAGATTTGACAAATTATAAATTTTTTTAGGATTTGTGAGACCTCAGGTGTATCATTCTAATATTTGACAAAATAAAAACTCGTGGAATTTGTGAGACCTTAGTGCGTCATTGGATTAGGATTTGACAAAATAAAATCTCATAATATTTGTAAAACCCTAGACTAACTCGTAATCCTAGTGTTACTATTTATAAATCTCGTGGGAATTGTGACACCCTCGTGTGTCATCCAAGGATTTTTCAAAATAAAAACTCATGAGAATTGAGAGACTCCATAGTGTATCATTCTAAGATTTGACAAAATAAAATCTCGTATAGTTTGTGAGACCCCAGTTCCAAGGCTAATAACCTTATTTTAAAATTAATAATATTTCTTCTTAATCTATAAGAACAAAAACACAAAATTAACAAACACAAAAGTGGAAGACATTTATTTATACTTTTTTACAATTACACACAATGCCATCATATATGTACAACTTTCACCTCTGCATGCACTCTGGCAAGCCATTGAATTTATAGAAAGTAGCCCCGGCTCCAATAGACACGCCGGCTAACAACATCGCTATAGCTGTACCAGCAACGGCACCAGGCTGGTGACCCGTATACTTCACCTCATGTTTCACTTTCTTGTTGGGTACTGGCGTCGTGGTACCAGCATCAGGATTTGGCGAATTGCTTTCAGAACCAGTACCAGTGGTGTCTTTGACTGGTAATGTGGTGGTAACTGGTGTCTTTTCGCTAGTACTCGAGCTTTTTTCTCTCTCAGGTTCTGTTCGTAGGGAAAACACGAATTTCGTGGTGGTTGTACCGTCATCAGGTAGTGGAGGTAAAGTTTGTGGCTCAAATTTTGGATCGATTTGGAAAGATACACTGTGTTTTTCAGCATACAAAGTTGTTGTCTGAAATATTGAAGAAAATGTATTAAAAAGTACTTTTATTAGTCACTTAAAAGCCCACTCTAGTCACTCAAAAAGTCCCCGATGATAATGTTAAGTCATTGGAGGCGTTATTTTCAAATATCTCATTCAAATTTTAATATTTTTCCTGATTTTTTGCATAGGACAGCTGAGGACGATCTACAATCGGACTAGTTTTTAGCTCACAGGCTATCATAGCCTGAGAGCTTATGTGCCCGTCCGTTCTGTATGTACGTTAGTAGGTTCGTTCGTGCGTAACGCGATAACTCATGATAAAAATATCGGATCCACTTGAAATTTTGTATATAGGTATATCCCGATAAGGCGCTTCCCTGATTAGTTTTTGGAGTTCATTCGACATGTATAAGAGGGGGAACGGGGGGCTCATGCCCCTCCCCTTAATTGATATAAACGGGATTTTCATGCAGAATTAACAGTTTTCGTTCAAAATTTCGATATAGGATCATTCTGATGAAGCGATTCCGTGACTGTTATTAAGTGTTCATTGAATAAGTATAAACAGGGGGAACGGGGGGGGCTCATGCCCCTCCCCTTAATTGATATAAACGGGATTTTCATGCAGAATTAACAGTTTTCGTTCAAAATTTAGATATAAGATCATTCTGATGAGGCGTGTCCGTGGCTGTTATTAGGTGTTCATTGAATAAGTATAAACAGGGAGAACGGGGGTTCTAATGCCCCTCTCTTTAACTGGTATAAATGGATTTTTCAAGCAGAATTGTCAGATTTCGTTCAAATCTCTGAATAGTTTTGGAAGTTTAATGGTTAAGTATAAAAGAGGGGAATAACTCCTCTTAAATTATACAAATGCTAAATGGGTTTTTATTAAGACGTATCCGATTTGCTCTGAATTTTGAATATAGATTTTTTTATGATAAAGCTTGTCCTTGAAGTTTAGGAGGTTCAATGATTAAGTATAAAAAAGGAGAAAGGGGAGAGCTGTTTCCCCTACTTAATTTGTTTTTCGAACAGAATTAACCCTTGAAAAGATAAGGCATACTGTAATGTACAATTAGTATGCGTAGCCTGTGAGCTCAATGCCATCCGTTTAACTGGGCAATATTCTTTTTATTACTTTTTCAATTTTGGGTACATAATTTTTTATATTGTCATAGCTCCAATTTCAGAACCATTTTCAACCGATTCTGAAAGTTAAAGTTTTTTTTATTTTAATCTGAAATCAAAATCGAAATGTAGAAACTAACCTGGTTGTAGATCGTCATCAACTGTCCTATGAAAAAAAAAATCCTGTTAAAATATTAAAATTTGAGCGAGATATTTGAAAATAGCGCCCCCATAGACTTAACATTATCATCCGGATCTTTTTGAGTGACTAGTGTGGGCTCTTAAAAGGACAGTTTAGCATAAAATTGGTCAAAAATCAAATTTTCCTTTCTTAAATAATGAATGAAAACCTGTTTAATTGAGTATATTTTGAACATCTCATTTTTAGCCATACGGTAATTATTCACAAAATTTACAATATTTTGCGATGTACACTTAGCGCAACTAACTCACACAAATTAAAACTTTAAATGGCTTTTTTTCACTTTCGTGCTTTAAAACATGCTAAGGTTATTTTTTTATTTGGATTAGTGATACAGATTTAAACTTTTTTGTGTATGTTCTTTATTATATACATATGATAAATCTGCTTTTGAAATTAGCCGTCCGATTTGTTTTTTATTCAATTTTTTTTTAATAAAAGTATATGAAAATGCGTTAGATTTTATCATTTTACATTATGCGTATCAGTGAAAAAATACATATATAACATTAGATCTATTTACACATTTGAAAATCTTAAAAGAAAAAATGAGCTAAAATATCATTTTTTTTTTAAATAGTAGTAAAAATTTTAATCCTCTGAGCATCTCTCAAATGGGTAAAATTGTAATGTTGTTTTTTCCGCATTTTGTCAAGAAAATATGATTCTTTCAACATTATATTTAAAAAAACTTAATTACAAATACGAATGTAATCCTCCAGAGTATTAATAATTCTAAAATGTATCAAAAATTCATTAAATCTATAGAATTAGTATTATCTTAAATATTGATTATATTGCAATGAAACCTGGAGCTTAGTGAGCATAATATTATGTTCCAAACACTTTGAGGGTTGAAAAATTCAAATTTTTATAAACATTTTTAAAATTCAAATTAAATATGTTGTTCATTAAAAAAAAAAAAAAAAAAAAAAAAAAAAAAAAAAAAAAAAAAATAGAATAAACTTTTAGTTGAACATTGAAACTCATTAAGTTCACCATTTGAACCACATTTTTTTTAATTTTCCCATTAACCGATCACCCACTGTCATAGTTTCGGTGAATAAATAAGGTTAAAACAAAAACATACCTTTCCTTTCTGAAGCTGCTATGATGAAATCTAGCACATCTTCATATACTTTTACTTTCTTAATTATTTTATATGTTTTTAAAATTAAATCATTTTTAAAAATTGATTTTATTTTAATTTTTTAATTTATTTTTAAGTTTTATTTTTCACCCGGGAGAAAGCGCGCTTTTCAGAGTATGAATGGTTTTAACTTTGTCACCAATAAAATCAAACTATAACAGCCACTTTATTTAGACGGAGACAATTCTTAGAAATTTTGCGATAAAATATGTTTAAAAAAATTTATGGTTACTTTTGTAAAAACCATACGTACTCCGGGTCTTTTAGGCCCTGCGCGCTTCGCGTCCTCCCGGGTTAATTTTTTTTCTATTAACCGATTACTGTAATCGTTTTGGTGAATAAATGAGTTTAAAAATAAAACATATTTTTCCTTTCTGAAGTTGGTACGATGAAATCTAATGCATCTGTTATTTTTTTTTAAATTATTTTATATGTTTTTATTAATTAATTAATTAATTAATTTTTAAATTTTCCCATTAACCGATTACTGTAATCGTTTTCGTGAATAAATTAGGTTAAAAGTTAATAACATACCTTTCCTTTCTGAAGCTGGTACATGATTGAGACGGTTCCGTCATTGACGTTGTCTCGCAGAGTTTTTTCGGCGTCGAATGCCGATATTTTCTCCTTTTTCTTGATGGCTTCAGGGAGATCTTTGTGGATGGGGAGAATCGAGAACTTGATGTACACTTTATCGCCATCAATAGTCTGACGTAGAAAGAAAAAAATATTATCTAAACTATAAGCATAAAATAAAAAGTAAAAACAAGTTGAATGTAGATACTGCCATTGCAGAATTCAGTTTCGCCTCCGATTAGAAAAAGATAGAGGTTTTCTATTTAGTTTAAACGCTTTTTTATAGACTCTGAGAAAAAGAAAATGCATTTTAACAATAAAATGAGTGGAATCCCGTCGAATTCGACGAATGAAATGTTTAAAAGACCCGATCGATTTGGTTTTAAAAAAAGCAAAAGTAATTACATTATTGAATCAATATATAATAAATATATTTCCAGACTTAATGTCAAGTTTGCCAGTTACAATTTTGCATGCAAATATTTGCACATCTTCAGTTAAAATTGTAATCTGAGTGCCGACGAAATCCAGAAATTTTATTTTATATGCACTCACAAAAAAAAATAGTTTTATTTAAAAAAAAAAAAACTATTTTTATTTTTATTGCGACATTATTTTCACTAACTGAAGTCATCTGAAAGTAAAATCTCAATCTCAGTGTCCAAAAATCCCAGTGTCCATCAATCTCAGTCTCAATCAAAATGCGATGTTTTAAATAGTGACGTCATTTTCTCTTCAAATGTTTTTTAAAAGTTACTGTTATTAGTAATATGAAAAAGGCGTCCGTAATAACATTGTAAATCTCATTTATCTGGTTGCTGAATGCCATCATTTTCCTCATTTGAAATATTTCTTACTTTGCTTTAGACATTAATTTTTATCATAAATTATTTTCTGTTATTTTATTTACATTATTAATATTATTTCTCAGTAAATATTTTTTTTAAGTTGCCACCATTTTGATGAAATATCGTAAAAAAGCATTTAAAATTAAAAATAAAATATAAAAATGGAAATAAATTAAAAAATAGCTAAAATGGGCACAACTACAAATAAATAGCTTTCATTTAAAAAAATAATTATCAAAATCGGTTCAGGAGAAAATTCAGGGCTGATGACACGACATTTTTTAGCTTGTCTGAAAGAAATAGCATCGGAGGCTAATAATAATTATGAATTAGATAATTGCACCATAAATTATACTAAAAATATGTACTAAAATAAATACAGATTATTAAATGGTGCACTTACAAAAAGAATATATTTAAAAATTATCAACGTCTCATTCGTTTCTACGAACATCGTCAGGATACAATGTTAAGATGTTAAATGTGATTTGAAGTTTCAAAATTTAAACACATAAGTTCACGAGCTTAATTGAGTTGAGATGAGAGTGCGTAAACTGCTTAATTAATTATAGCATATTGTTCGAGATTTTATGAACGGTGTATGATAAATGATCGTTACAAGCTCGCAGCTCGAGCTTAGTGATTTTAATGGATTCTAAAATTTTATTGAGATATGGATTTTTGCATGGAATTGTAATTTTAGAATCCATTAAGCTCGAGCTGCGAGCTTGTAAAGATCATTTATCATACACCGTTCATAAAATCTCGAACAATATGCTATAATTAATTAAGCAGTTTACGCACACTCATCTCAACTCAATTAAGCTCGTGAACGTATGTGTTTAAATTTTGAAACTTTAAATTATATTTAACATCTTTATATTGTATCCTGACGACATTTGTAGAAACGAATAAACCGTTGATAGTTTTGGTACTACTCTATTATCCCTTCGACCAATTTTGCCAACTTACACAAATCGCCAAACTAATAGCCAAATTATACATGTTGACATAATTTTTATTTTAAATAGCGAAAAAACAAATAATTAGTAGAATATTAATAAAAATATTAATAAAAAGTCGAAATAAAAATCCCTTAATGACATTTTAAACATGTGAATCGTATTTAAAGTCATTGAATGTGGCATTCACGATCATCCATTATTGGCATTTAATCTTATAGTTTGGCGATAATTTTTCGGTAGACGGGATAACCTACTAGTACCATAATTTTTAAGTGTATTTTAAGTGTATTTTAAGTGTATTTTAAATATATTCTTTTTATAAGTGTACCATTCAGTAATGTGTATTTAGTTTAGCACATATTTTTAATGCAAAAAGAAATAGTTGATTTTAAACATTATTTAGGCAGAGAAAATGCCAGTTGCAATTCGTACACTATAAAAAGTCTTACTTTAAGGTATCTGTATGCCGTTAATAGTCAATTTCAATTAAAAATTCAATTTCAAAATTTACTGCTTTAGAAGACAAAATTCCCTGACGGCTAAGCCTATAGGCACAAGTAGATTTCGAAATTTTTTCTTCTGCAACGACGCCTCCCTCTTTTTACTTTATTTATTTATTTATTTATTTCTATAAAAGTTGCGTCTATCAGAAACTTGCCAATACAAAAATTGTAGATAGTTTTAAGAATATGTATTGTAAATTTAAGAAGGATAATTGCAGAAAAAATGATATAGATTGGTTGACAGAAGTACCTCTTTGCAAACTTTTCTTTGCTTATACAGGGCGTACAGGGGTACTTTTGGTTACAGGGTGTTCAATAAATGAGACCCAAATTTCAAAATTAAATTTCTCAAAAACAAAGATCGATAGAATTTTCCGGTAAACGTTTTTATTATTATTATTATTATTATTATTATTATTATTATTATTATGTAAGCTGTAAAAATGTTATACAGAAGTTTCGAATGGAGAATATTTTGAAAAGATTATGTTCTGACAGCAAAGAATTCTTGACTTGAATTTTTTCTTGTTTTAGATTGCTTGCAGAGAACACGTTTTTCGACGTGCAATGCCATATTTTAATATTTTTTGGATTTTTTTTAATTTCTGAAATTTTGAAATTCCAAAAGTTTAGTTCGAAAAATCATTAAAATATGGTACTATACACCAAAAAACTCATTCTCGGCAAGCAACCTAAAACAAGAAAAACGTCAAGTCAAGCATTCTTTACAGTCAGAAACTAATCTTTTCTAAATATTCACCGTCCGAAACTTCTGTATAACATTTTTACAGCTTATCTAATCAACAAACCGTTTGCCGCATTATTCTATCCATCTTTGTTTTTGCAAAATTTAATTTTGAAATCAGGGTCTTATTTATTTGACACCCTGTATAAATTCTGTACACGGTGCAGTTCACATCTGTACACAGGGTGTCACATGATTGATTGATTGATTTTTGACGTCCGATTATCTGCGCTAGGGATATAGGACCAGGGGGAATGCCCTTCGTGGGGGTCTTTCTAAGGGAACCTAACCCGTATTTACGCAAGGTTCGAAGAAAATCACGAAAACTCCGAACGGTTAGGCCGACAGCCGCGATTGGGTTCGAACCCAGCACCTGCCATCTACCAGTTGAGAGGTCCGAACCTCTCGGCCACTGGTGGGGCCCACAGGGTGTCACAAAAACATAGTATCACTTTAAGAAAAAGTACTAAGCAGGATAATTGTTGAAAAAAATGTTAGATTGGTTGACAGAAGCATTTGTTTGCAAACTTTTTTCTTTGCTTATCTACGTACGTTATAAGATGGCTAAAAGAAAATGGCGGAATTGGGTCATAATTAATAGCTTTAACTTTGCATAGTACGAGGAAAATGTTAATAAAAAATTTCTTTTGAAAGCAATAGAAATCTAAATAGTTATGATAAAACTTTAATTATTAATTCTCTAATGTAGTTTGGTTTTAGCATAGATCAATGGGGTACAGGAAGCAAAGAGAGGAAGGAGGACCAGTCTTATCTTCTTAAATGATTGAAAAAAAATATGAATTTCGATCCCTTTTGGCTAATTTTAATCATTTAGCACTTTTTAATGAAAATCCTAATTACTCTCATGGCAGGGGAGGGCGGCTAAATACGGCCCCCAAGGCAATTGCCCCGCATGCCCCTGCATAGGTCAGACACTGTCTAAAATGGTTAAGACGCCACACTAGTCACTGAAAAAGAACCGGATGATAATATTAATTCTATGGGGGCGTTCTTTTCAAATATCTCGCTCCAATTTTAATATTTTCACGTGATCTTTTTTTTTTCGTAGGGATAGCTGGGGACGATCCACAACCGGACTAGTTTTTACTTTTTCAATTTTGTTTATATACACATATTTTTTTTTATATTAGGATATTTTCAATTTCAGAACCGGTTAAAATCGGTTCTGAAAGTAAAAGTACTTCTTAAAAAAATATATTTAACCAAAATCGAAAAAGTAAAAACTAACCCGGTTGTGGATCGTTCCCAGCTATCCCTACGAAAAAAAAAGATCACGTGAAAATATTAAAACTTGAGCGAGATATTTGAAAAGAACCCTACCCCCATAGGCTTTACATTTTCATCCGGTTATTTTCAGTGACTAGTGTGGCGTTTTAAACTGGCAAATAATTTTATGAGTTGAGCACAAAAAATTCTGCATCAATTTACCGCTCGGACGTTAGAGACCCGGAGAGAATTTCCTTTGAGACCCGTGTTGTGGTAGATAGCGTCTTTCCACCTCTGCAAGAATATGACGTCAGATGTAGCGTTTGCAATTTCCATTCTGTTGTCGTTTCCAACTTTCACTGAAAGAAAAGAGTTATAATTAGCTATGAAATGTGTAAAATGCATAAACTTCCTCCATATATACACATATACATGTAAATACGTAAATATAAATATATATATATGTGTGTATATATCATCATCCTCATCATAATAATAAGCCGTTTTCAATCCTTGCTGGATGTAGGTCTCCTCCAGATTTTTCCAATTTTTCATGTCTTGTGTTTACTTCATCCAATTTACATCGGCCACTTTTCTGATTTCGTCACTCCATACTTGGGGTCGTTTTATATCTCTGGGATACCACTGTAGAATGTTTGTGTTTCATCAATTTTCTTGACCTCTTGCAATGTGCCATATATATACAGGGTGTCCGAAAAGTCTGGAAACAGCCGAATAACTCGAGAAATTCATATGAGATTGAAAAACGTAAATATACGTGTTAAATATTTTTAAATAAGTTACTTAGTGATACCAAATTTAACCTTCGCAACCGACCCCCTGAGGGTGAGAGGGAGTCCATCTTTGAAATCTTAAATTATAACCTCCAATTTTTATTGCAGATTCGGATTCTACGGACAAAAATAAGTAACTTTTGCATTTGATGTTTATTTCGAATCCCCGTTTATCACGGTGTAATCGAGCATATTAAATCGATACATATTTCGGCTTTTCCGACGGGATTTTCCCTAATCGAAACTGATTGGGCAGAATTTTTGACGTCAAATTCCTCGTCTTTTGCTAGAACAGCATTTCCTGAAAATCACCCATGGCGATTGTTTCGGTCTTAAAAATTTGACCCATTTGCTGTAGCGTCACTCCACAGCTATTATAAAATATCTCTTTTGTGACCAATGAGAATGCTTCATAACAGAGTAAAGTAATCGTTTTCTATAAAAGCGGTGGAGTGACGATGCAGCAAAAGGGTAATTTTTTTTTACAATGTACTTTACTGTGTTATGGAACATTCTCATTGGTCATGAAAGAGATATTCTATAAAAGCTGTGGAGTGACGGTACAGCAAATGGGTCAAATTTTTAAGTGTGTAGCACTATCGAAATAATCGGCACGGGTGATTTTCAGGAAACGCTATTCCGGCAAAAGACGAAGAATTTGAAGTCACAAATTCTCCTCTATTAGTTTCGATTAGGGAAAATTCCGTTGGAAAAGCCGAAATATGTACCGATTTAATATGCTCGATTATACCGTGATAAACGAGGATTCGAAATAAACATCAAATACAAAAGTGACGCATTTTTGTCCGTAGAATCCGAATCTGCAATAAAAAATGGGGGTTATAATTTAAGATTTCAAAGTTGGACTCCCTCTGACCCCCAGGGGGTCGGTTACGAAGGTCAAATTTGGTATCACTGAGTAGCTTATTTAAAAATATTTAACACGTATATTCGCGATTTTCAATCTCATATGTATTTCTCGAGTTATTCGACCGTTTCCAGACTTTTCGGACACCCTGTATGAAGCAAAATTATACTGACTTGGGGTTACCAAAACACATAAAATTAAAATAAAATGGAGAAAAACAATAAAAACCAAATCATAATAACATAACTAAGATCGATAGAGTAGTAAAAAAAAAATACCAGACACTATAGCTACCACTAAAATGATGTAGAAAAAATAGACTGCTATGATTACATGCAACTGTTGGAAAAAATGATATTATAAAAATATTTTTGGATCTAGGAATTTATCTGAATAAACTTCAATATATATGTACATTTACATATTATATATATTTATACTTTTATATTATATATATCTATACTTTTATATTATATATATATACATACGTTACCCGAAGATTTTTAAAGGAGAAACATACACTTAGATATATCGTAATATTAATAATATATATCCCACGACGAAAAAGTAAGAATTTATATTATGAATAAATATTTTGCTTATAAAATGTTGCTGTATCAATAAAAACATTTAAAATACATTTTTTTTTTTTTTTACATGTTTCAACTCTTTTTAATCATGTCATCTTCAGAATGTAAACATTCTGAACACATGTGTTATTTTTCACATTAATATCCGTGCATTAGTTCTCGAGATACAGCTGCATCGTCAATCGTAAAAAATGCAGCACAGCTGCGCCACCTGTTGCGCGATTGACACCAAACACTAACCAGAATCAAATTATATCAGGGACTACTTGAATATAGGTTTTTATTGAAATCCGTGCATTAGTTCTCGAGATACAACTGTTGCGTTAATAGTAAAAAATGCAGCACAACTTCGCCACTTGTAGCATGAGTTTTACTAAACACCAACCAGAAACAATTTATATAAATGACTACCTGAATATAGATTTTTATTGAAATCCGTGCATTAGTTCTCGAGATACAGATGTTTCGTACATTTTTCTATTTACATTCTGAAGATGACTCAATTAAAAACAGTTGAAACATGTAAATAAAAATGTTTAATGTATTTTAAATGTTTTTATTTATTCAAAAACGTCTTATAAACAAAATATTTATTCATAATACAGATTCTTAATTTTTCGTTGTGGGATATATATTATTAATATAACGATATAGTTATTAATGGACGCGTAATGAAGACTTACTAGTGTTATTTTTCGCATTGAGACACTTAGATTTTTTTCTTGTTTTCACAAACTTATTTGATAAGACAATAGAACTAATATAGACCTACCATTCAAATAGAACTGCAGGACTCTCTTTTCGGTGTCTTGGAAACACCTGCCGATGTCGAAACTGGTCGAATCTAAGATGGCTGGATCCTCAGCTTTCACTTCATAAAAATGATGGTTCATGCGGTAGTTTTTGTAAATTCCCTGTGGATCCTAGGATTAAATCCATCAACAATGTAAAATTCCAAAATCAGGTAACAATTCAAAATGTATAATATTATATATTTAGGTACTACTCTGTTATCCCGTCTACCCATTTCGCCAAATTATACAAATCGCCAAACTAATAGCCAAATTATACATGTTGATTTAATTTTTATTTAAAATAAAATAAAATAAAATAAAATTGTAAAACATTAACAAAAATACATATAAAAGTCGAAACAAAACAACTTGATAACGTTTTAAATACGTGTATCGTTATTGAATATCTTTGAATGTGACATTCACGAATATCCATTATTGGCATTTAATCTTATAGTTTGGCGATAATTCTTTGGTCGACGGAATAACCTAGTAGTACCTTTATTTATTAAAAACAGCTACAAAAAATACAGACAATTTAATTTAATAGTTAGACAACACATATAAATTATTTAAAATAAAACATTAAACGTTTCCTCATCAGTAATGTAAATAACACAAAATCACGAGACACAACATAACTTAACCTATAGTTGAAGCCATGTGCCTGAAATACTTAAACACAGAGATAGGTAATTGAGTTAGATTACGAATGTATATTCTGGTGAGAGGGAACTAGAATAGGGAACGCGTAACAGTTTAGAATCTCTCTTTCAGCAATTTATACTAATAGATGGAAACATACTTGTATACTTTTTAGACCGGGCGGCGGCGACACGAATGACTACGTCATCGAGTTACGGGATGAAATCATGATATAGGACAAGATTATTAGGTGCAGATTAAGGAATGACTGGTCTGCCTCGGCATTTCTTGGTACGATATGAGTAACAGCGGGCGCCAACTCGCTATTTTGGCGTCAATTTCACGTCATCGAGTTACGGAATGAAATTGGTGCCAAATTAAAGCTAAAATAAAGTATTTTAAGAATATTTCGGTCTGCCTGCGCTGCGCATATCCTGGTACAAACACTCGGCAGACTGAAATTTATAACAAAAAATGACATTATAATGTAAAATTCAAGATGACTACGTCATCGAGTTACGGGATGAAATCAAGATGTAGGACAGGTTTATTAGGTGTAGATTAAGGAATGACTGGTCTGCCTCGTCATTTCTTGGTACGATATGAGTAACAGCGGGCGCCAACTGGCCATTTTGGCGTCACTTTCACGTCATCGAGTTACGGGATGAAATTGGTGCCAAATTAAAGCTAAAATAAAGTATTTTAAGAATATTTTGACCTGCCTGCCCATATCCTGGTACAAACCCTCGGCAGACAATAATCTATAACAAAAAATGACGTTATAATGTAAAATTCAAGATGACTACGTCATCGAGTTACGGGATGAAATCATGATGTAGGACAAGATTATTAGGTGTAGATTAAGGAATGACTGGTCTGCCTCGTCATTTCTTGGCACGATATGAGTAACAGCGGGCGCCAACTGGCCATTTTGGCGTCACTTTCACGTCATCGAGTTTTGGGATGAAATTGGTGCCAAATTAAAGCTAAAATAAATTATTCTAAGAATATTTCGGTCTGCCTGCGGATATCCTGGTACAAACCCTCGGCAGACTGAAATTTATAACAAAAAATGACGTTATAATGTAAAATTCAAGATGACTACGTCATCGAGTTACGGGATGAAATCATGATGTAGGACAAGATTATTAGGTGTAGATTAAGGAACGACTGGTCTGCCTCGTCATTTCTTGGAACGATATGAGTAACAGCGGGTGCCAACTCGCCATTTTGGCGTCACTTTCACGTCATCGAGTTACGGGATGAAATTGGTGCCAAATTAAAGCTAAAATAAAGTATTTTAAGAATATTTCGGTTTGCCTGCGCATATCCTTGTACAAACACTCGGCAGACTGAAATTTATAACAAAAAATGACGTTATAATGTAAAATTCAAGATGACTACGTCATCGAGTTACGGGATGAAATCAAGATGTAGGACAGGTTTATTAGGTGTAGATTAGGGAATGACTGGTCTGCCTCGTCATTTCTTGGTACAATATGAGTAACAGCGGGCGCCAACTGGCCATTTTGGCGTCACTTTCACGTCATCGAGTTACGGGATGAAATTGGTGCCAAATTAAAGCTAAAATAAAGTATTTTAAGAATATTTTGGTCTGCCTGCGCATATCCTGGTACAAACCCTCGGCAGACTGAAATTTATAACAAAAAATGACGTTATAATGTAAAATTCAAGATGACTACGTCATCGAGTTACGGGATGAAATCATGATGTAGGACAAGATTATTAGGTGTAGATTAAGGAATGACTGGTCTGCCTCGTCATTTCTTGGCACGATATGAGTAACAGCGGGCGCCAACTGGCCATTTTGGCGTCACTTTCACGTCATCGAGTTACGGGATGATATTGGTGCCAAATTAAAGCTAAAATAAAGTATTCTAAGAATATTTCGGTCTGCCTGCGCATATCCTGGTACAAACCCTCGGCAGAGTGAAATTTATAACCAAAAATGACGTTATAATGCAAAATTCAAGATGACTACGTCATCGAGTTATGGGATGAAATCAAGATCTAGGACAAGATTACTAGGTGTAGATTAAGGAATGACTGGTCTGCCTCGTCATTTCGTTATATCGACATATATATTGAGGCAGGAGAAGTCGATAGCTTCAGAGCCCCGCCCTCCCACTAACCGTCTCTCAATATCTTTAATTTGTCTATTTTTCTTTTAAATTTGTCCGGTTTCAATTCCACTTATTTTTTTTCTTTTCTACTAAGAGTGCAAGGCTATTCGGGCCGTAAGTAAAGGATATCGGCGCTGTTCGTGGTCGCCTACCGGCGACAGCGCTGTCGCTCAAGAAACTAGGTCTGTTTGGGTCGTAAGTAGTTGTCGACGACGAAAATTGGCCGCTCACCGCGACGGTCGACGTCATGTCGACATAACTCGATGTCGTGAAAGTGACGCCAAAATGGCGAGTTGGCGCCTGCTGTTACTCATATCATACCAAGAAATCCGGAGGCAGACCAGTCGTTCCTTAATCTACACCTAATAATCTTGTGCTACATCTTGATTTCATCCCGTAACTCGATGACGTAGTCATCTTGAATTTTCCATTATAACGTCATTTTTTGTTATAAATTTCAGTCTGCCGAGGGTTTCTACCAGGATATGCGCAGGCAGACCGAAATATTCTTAAAATACTTTATTTTAGCTTTAATTTGGCACCAATTTCATCCCGTAACTCGATGACGTGAAAGTGACGCCAAAATGGCGAGTTGACGCCCGCTGTTACTCATATCGTACCAAGAAATGACGAGGCAGACCAGTCGTTCCTTAATCTACACCTAATATACTTGTCCTACATCATGATCTCATACCGTAACTCGATGACGTAGTCATCTTGAATTTTACATTATAACGTTATTTTTTGTTATAAATTTCAGTCGGCCGAAGGTTTATACCAGGATATGCGCAGGCAGACCGAAATATTCTTAAAATACTTTATTTTAGCTTTGATTTGACACCAATTTCATCCCATAACTCGATGACGTGAAAGTGACGCCAAAATGGCGATTTGGCGCCCGCTGTTACTCATATCGTACCAAGAAATGACGAGGCAGACCAGTAGTTCCTTAATCTACACCTAATAATCTTGTCCTACATCATGATTTCATCCCGTAACTCGATGACGTAGTCATTTGTGTCGCCGCCGCCCGCTCTATTTGTTTAGCACTATAGTTTGCCTGGTACCTTTATTATATGTCAATATTTAGCTAAAATTTAGTTCAAACTGAAACACCCTTAAGATTACTGAAAGCACATTTCTAGAAACCATCATCCATAGGCGACCATATTTCCAGTTTTTTGAGTGGCCCTGTATTTAATTTTATCTATATTCTACAAGAATTTCTTAGTAAACAGGAAGAACCTCTGCATAAAAATACGTAATTTATTCAAAAGAAACCTTTAAGTAAATTACACTCATATTCAGTAACTTTTACGAGCTCTTTTGTGTGGTCCTGTATATCAACTATAGCATTTATACATACCAAATAATGTGTATAAATTTAGTGATACTTAAAAACGCATATCATAATTAAAAAGGCATTATCCATCTATTAGCCATCAGCGATAATATATATTATTTCGGATAGAATGCACTATTTGAAATCTTTCCTGTGTCCCTATAAATGCTGTGTAATTCGCCTTATGCATGAAATAGCTTACATTAAGCCTTAGCGATGTATATCAATTTTGTTACACGGCTTTTGTATACACTATATTGCCATTGATTATGGGACACTTGCGATTTTAGACATTTTACTAAATATCTAGAAAAATACACGAGGAATCATCTCGAAACTCTTAGTGTATAAATATAATAGTATAAGTCATACATCTCCGTGAAGATTTTTTCTCGAAACGCCATAGGGGACCGTCAACAAATTAAAAAAAATGAATATCTTTTGAATAACCCTGTCAAAACTAATGTAGAAAAAGCGCTCAAACTCTAGATTATGATTGAATGCCTTATTGTAATACATTGTGTTCATTTTTATGCAAATAGCATGCACACTCGCAGAGTAATTAAGGTTTTTATAAAAATGATCCTAAATTTTTCCAAGTTTTTTCATTATAATTTTCAGAGTTCTTAATATAAAATAATATTTTTTTCAGAAAATATGACAAACAACATTGCACACAGTACCCTGTAATCAGAATTAAAAAATAATAAAAATTGTATGAAAAATGAGTAGGATTACTATATAAATTTTTACTGCTCATGCGTCAAAGATATCAAAATTTCATTTGCATATTATGTTAGTTAAATGTATAGAGCAACTTTTGTAAAAGTCTCAAAATCATAGCTTGAAAATTCTGAAAGTAATCGTCTATAGAAAAAGGACAAAATCCGTTGTTTCCAAAATGAAGCAAAAAAAATGAGGGATTTTATCCAAATGCAGTAGTACATCCCATATTGTGTATTCTATATTGACACTAATCAATGAATATATGGATACAACCCCTCTTGTTTTTGCTTCATTTTGAGAATAACGGATTTTCGACTTATTCAATTCACGATTACTGTCAGAAATTTCAAGTTATGATTTTGTGACTTTCACAAAAGTTGCTCTATACATTTTGCTAACATAATATGCAAATGAAATTTTGATATCGTTGACGCATGCGCAGTAAAAAATTATTTAGTAAACCAACTCATTTTGCATACAATTTTCATTATTTTTTAATTCTGATTACAGGGTACTGTGTGCAATGTTGTTTGTCGTATTTTCTGAAAAAAATTATATTTTATATTAAGAACTCTGAAAATTATAAGGAAAAAACTTGGAAAAATTTAGGATCATTTTTATAAAAACCTTAATTACTCTGCGAGTATGCATGCTATTTGCATAAAAATGAACAAGGCTTATTACAATAAGGCATTCAATCACAATCTAGAGTTTGAGCGCTTTTGCTACATTAGTTTTGACAGGGTTATTCAAAAGATATTCATTCTTTTTTAATTTGTTGACGGTCCCCTTTGGAGTTTCGGGAAAAAATCTTCACAGAGATGTATGACTCATACTATTTTATTTATACATTAAGAGTTTCGAGATGATTCCTCATGTATTTTTATAGATATTTAGTAAAATGTCTAAAATCGCAAGTGTCCCATAATCAATGGCAATATAGTGTATATTGCAGTGAATTGCCGTGTTTTTCTGGAGGCATGCACTGTTAAAACTAATGGTGACACATTGCACCTTTTAGAGGTGAAAGGCTTGTCTCACTGGTGACACCCTTAGAGGAGCTAAAATGGCACCCTTAACTAGGGTGAAAGGATGGCAACCCTAATCCAGGGTGTTTCAGGGGGTGAAAGCACGGCCCTCAGGGAAGAATAATGGCACCCCTTATCCACAGTGTTCAATAGGGTGAAAAGACGGCACCACAGGGGAGAGTAATGGCACCCCTTAACCAGGGTGCCACAGGGGGTGAAAAGATGGCACCTCAGGGGAAAGTAATAGCACCCCTTATCCAGGGCGCCCCAGAGGGTGAAAGGATCGCTTCTGAGGGGAGAGTAATGTCACCCCTCATTCATTGTACCTTAAGGGGTGAAAGAATGGCATCTCAGGGGGAGAATAATGATACCACTTATCCAGAGTGCCCCAGAGGGTGAACGGATGACACACAAAATCCAGTGTGCCCATTAGCATCCTGCAAGAAATAGCACTCACAACCTATGGCCCACAGTTGCAACCCCCCTCTCCCCACCCCGCTTGTCAAGAAATTGTATTGTTTTAATCATGAAATACAAAGAGTTTACCCATTTTTAAATTGAATTCTGCAGAGAAAATTATCATGATCAGTCAATATTTTGAGTCTTTTTTTTTTCTTTTAGATTGATGGAATATTATATTTTTAAACTCATTATCAGGTGTCCAAAGAAAAATTGTAGCATATTTTTGTAATTCATAGAGGGATAATATGAACTACAAAAATAATCATAGAAAGGCAGAGAATTCAAATTGTACTTTCATTTACATGGAGAGTATTTTAAGAAAAATTCAAAATTTTAACTTTATACAGTCTCTCCATTTCAAAATCACCTATCATAAGTCATCACTATTGCACCCAAAAGGTTTTGTTAGAATAAATCGCAAAATTTACACAACCTCTACACCTATTTTCTGCCTCTAAAAATCACTGAGTTAGAGTCAAATATTGTGACTTTGTCATGCAATTTGAAGCCTGATTTTCAGCTTTATATTTTGAATTTCTTGTAAAATGAAATAAATCATGATTTTTGACTGTCTCTAGCTGATGTTTGGATCAAACTTTTTGGGTATGTTTAAGAAAGGGCCAGTAACTATTTTTGTGATTGGGCATTTTTAGATGCAGGAACATTATAAAAATTTGATGTTTTTTGACTCCAAAACAGGAGAAAGTACAAATTGAATTATCTATCTTCATATGAATATTTTTATAATTTTCTTATAGTTTCAGAAGTAATCCGTAACCATCTTTTTTGACACATAGTATATTGCTTGACATGTATTTTCATTATTTTATGTACAGGGCAACTGAAAAGTAAAGGGACACAGAAAAATGCTATATCCTGTAAAATATATTCCATATTTTAATTTAAAAAAAAATAAAAGAAATAACAATATTTGAACAAATTGTTCACTGGCTTGATATTTATTTTTTACACAAGTTTGAAAACGAAAGATTGACAGTCCGACTGGCAGTCCTGACAGTCAGATAATTCTGATTTAAATCATTCTATGCCTTGATAATTTCGCTTCACATACAATGAAAACTGGGGATTTTCTATTTCTAACTTTTCTACAGAAGTCAAGTCAGTTAAGATCTGATTGTTCGAAGGCAATACATCTGTTATTAAATATCCACGCAGATGGGTGTTGAAGGTCAATGTTGTTTTTGCTCCATGTGAAGGCCCCAATACTGCTGGAAGTTCCATTAAAATTGTTTTGCTTCCATGAGGCCAACACTTCGTTGAACGTATTAGTTGCTGATCATTTTGACGGTTGTGAACTTTTCGGAGGATTAAGATTTTCATATAATAGAAGAAATGCTACAAAATTTTAAAATAAGCATTTCTCAGATTTTAGCTGTAAAATATCAATGTGAAACAACGCACCAATATTTTTTCAGCTACCCTGCTGTATCCAATAAAAAAATGTAAAACACAAATTAGAAAAGAATATGTAATAAATGCTGTGTAACGTTTAAATTAGTAAGGATATTTCATGTTCTTTAAAATTCTTCCAGAAAGTTAGCCATCAAGCTATGAAATGAATTATAGAAAATAAGTTCATTTTATAGTTGTGGTAAAATCACAGATGAAATTGAGTAAAAAAAAAATCATTTTTACAATATATGTAGTACTTACCTTTATAGTGAACTTATGCAAATCCATATTTTATAACATATGTCCACGCAGGATTAGAAATTAAGAACTGTATGTAAGGAGTCAAAATAATGCCTACAATTTTTTTTTCGATGTGCCAACTGCATTTCATATTTTCTTATTTCTTTTCACAACCATGTTAATAGTAATAATATTACATTGCATATTTAATTTTAATGTATTGAAGGGAAGTGGGGAGGAAACATTATATATTAAACACTTTTTCTTACTAAACAAAATAAAAACTGACTTTCCATAAGTATGAAACCTGATTAAACTACAATATTTGGATTCTGGAAAAACTTATTTTTTTTATAAAGCTAATATGCATACAAAACAGATAATCAAGCAAGTATGTCCACAAAAAGAAAATATAAGCTTTAGATATAACTAGGGATAAGTTAATTTTTAAAAAATCTGAGACTAACAGTACACCAGAAAATAAAAAGTTAGCAAATAAATGAATCTTTGGTTGCCAATTATGGTGTGGCATTTAAAACATTTCCAAATCACACATATTTTTTTTGTTTGTTTGAGGAAGGGAGTACAAAAATATTAAAACAATTTTAATACAGTTTCTTTTTTTAGGAACATAAAAGGATGCAGAAATATCTCATAATAAAAGAATATCTTGTTTACAGGGGTGTAATATCCAAGGACCAGTTTTATCAATCATTGGTTAAAGTGAAGTTAACTTAGAAATTATTGACAGGTTCAAAATTCTTAAGACACGTGCTGATGTCATGGTGTAGAGGGGGAGATGTATGCTAAAATACAAATGAAAGCATTTGCTAAAAAAAATTAAAGAAAGCTAGCTATCAAGATTTGACGACTAGGAATAATTTTTCTATAATTTAGTTTCATTTGACGACTAACGACTGCTGATTTCTAGTCCTGTATCCACATCAAAACACTTTCTGCCAAATTGTTTTTGTATTTTGACTTATTGCATCTGAAATTTTAATCCAAAGAGTAATTATAATGAAAGGAATAAAACACTGAATTAGAAAAACAGCCTTTTAGTTCAAATAATCATTTTATTGTGAACACCAAGAATGTATTAAATATTATTAAACAAAGACGTGATAATATGTGGAACTGATGCCACTGAGAAAGTTTTGAAGACATAAGTATCTAATAAAAATGATATAAATTTAAATTGGCTTTTGCTATAGTTAACGTTAAACAACCAAAATAATGCATACCACAAAGTAACTAAGCTTATAAAATTATCAGTTTTTTGTAATTAACTGTTTTTATAAAATTAATACATAACATGAGTAATTTAACAAGTTGCTTGAGTTGCGGAGCACAATAACAGGTTGAAACACAGAAATTCCTGCATTTTCTTCATGATAAAGAGTCGGAAACTTTTCTTGTATCAAGCATGGTAATGTAAGTACTGTAAATGTAAGGTCACTATCTGAAATAATAATAATAACACATTAAGGAAAACACACAACAAGGCAGTCCAATTAAAATGTATCATAAAAGTACAGCAAAAATGATAGATGAACAAAAAAAGAAAGATTAAAATTTAAATAAAATTTAAATTATAGCTCACAAGGCTATCAAAGCCTGACAGCTAATGTGCCCGCAGGTTCTGTATGTAACGTGATAACTCTTTATATAAATATCAGATTTGATTCAAATTTTATATGTGGGTTCATTCTGATAAGGTTCTTCACTGATTAGCATTGAAGGTTCATTGGTTAAATATGAAGAGGGGGAGAGAAGAGAGTGCTACCCCACTTAATTTATATAAATATGAAGAAATCCTGCAGAATTATTAAATTTTCTTTAAATTTTGTTAATAGGTTCACTCTTATAAGGCACTTCCCTGATTAGTTTTAGGCTCATTGGTTAAGTATAAAGAGGAGTGGTAGTTAATCCACTGTCCAATAACTTACAGTTTATTTCTTTTATTTTTGGAAGGGCATTATTCTTTGAAATAAGAGTATAATATACAGTTGTATGTATAGCCTGCGAGCTCAATGCCATCAGTTTAATTGGACACTTTTCTCTTTATTGCCTATTTTCAGACAGCGCGAGAAAATTACATGACCAACTCATACTTGTCATTCAGATATTCTTTTCCTGTGTTTTCATTAAGGGTTACAAACTATTTACATTATTAACCGTATTTACAAAACATATTTTGCAACAAAGTGTCTATTCCAAATTAGCAACGAATTTCCCTAACATGGCCAGGTATTCCATACCAGTAATAATCATGAAAAAATGGGGAATTTTATTCAAATTTATTAGTATGCCCCTATTATGTATCCTATATTGACACTAATCAATGAATATATGAATACAACTCCTCCTGTTTTTCCTTCATTTTGGGAATAACGAATTTTCAACGTATTCTATTGACGATTATTTTCAAAATTTTCAAGATGTGATTTTGCGACTTTCACAAAAGTTGCTCTATACATTTGGCTAACTTGATATGCAAATGAAATTTTGATATCTTTGACGCATGCTCAGTGAAAAATTATTTAGTAAACCTACTCAATATTCGAACATTTTTTATTATTTTTTAATTCTAATTACAGGGTATTATGTGCAATGTTGTTTGTCACATTTTCTGAAAAGAATGTTACTTTATTTTAAGAACTCTTCAAATTATAAGCAAAAATTTTCGGTAAATTTGAGACTGTTTTTCGGATTCGTAGAAAACCTTAATTTTTCTACGAGTATACATGCTACCGACATAAAAATGAACACAGTTTATTACAATAAGCCACTTAATCATAATCTACAGTTTGAGTGCTTTTGCTACATTAGTTTTGACAGGGTTATCCAAAAGATATCCAAAAGGTATTCATTCTTTTTTAATTTGTTGACGGTCCCCCATTGGAGTTTCGGAATAAAACATTCAGGGAAATATATGACTTGTACTTCACTACCTGGCCATTGATTATCGTCCACTTGCGATTTTAGACATTTTGTTAAATATCTAGAAAAATACATGATGAATTATCCTGAAACTCTCAATGTATAAACATAATAGTACAGGTCATATTTCCGTGAAGATTTTTTCCAGAAACCTTATAGGAGACCGTCAACAAATTAAAAAAGAATGAATATCTTTTGGATAACCCTGTCAAAACTAATGCAGCAGAACCGCTCAAACTGTAGATTGTGATTAAGTGACTTATTGTTATAAACTGTGTTCATTTTTATGTCGATAGCATGTATACTCGTAGAGAAATTAAGGTTTTTATAAAAATAGTCCCAAATTTTTCCAAGATTTTTGCTTATAATTTGCAGAGTTCTTAATATAAAATAATAATATTTTCTGAAAATGTGACAAACAACATTGCACATAATACCCTGTAATCAGAATTAAAAAAAAAAAATGTATGAAAGATGAGTAGGTTTACTAAAAAATTTTTCACTGCGCATGCGTCAACGATATCAAAATTCCATTTGCATATTAAGTTAGCTAAATATATAGAGCAACTTTTGTGAAAGTCACAAAATCATAGCTTGAAAATTCCAAAAATAATCGTCAATATAATAAGTTGAAAATCCGTTGTTCCCCAAAGAAAAAAAAAATGAGGGATTTTATCCAAATGTAGTAGTAAGTTCCGTATTGTGTATTCTATATTGACACTAATCAATGAATATATAGATACAACCCTTCTTGTTTTTGCTTCATTTTGGAAATAACGGAATTTTAAGTGATTCTATTGACGATTATTTTCAGAATTTTCAAGCTATGATTTTGCAACTTTCACAAAAGTTGCTCTATATAATTAGCTAACATAATATGCAAATGAAATTTTGATATCGTTGATGCATGCGCAGTGAAAAATTATCTAGTAAACCTACTCATCTTTCATACAATTTTTATTATTTTTTAATTCTGATTATAGGGTATTAAGTGCAATGTTGTTTGTCACATTTTCAGAAAATATTATTATTTTATATTAAGAACTCTGCAAATTATAGACAAAAATTCTTGGAAAAATTTGGGAGTATTTTTATAAAAACCTTAATTTCTCTACGAGTATACATGCTATCGACATAAAAATGAACTCAGTTTATAACAATAAGCCACTTAATCACAATCTACAGTTTGAGCGCTTTTGATGCATTAGTTTTGACAGGGTTATCCAAAAAATATTCATATATTTTTTAATTTGTTGGCGGTCCCCTATAAAGTTTCTGGAAAATCTTTACGGAAATATATGACCTATATTGTATATACACTGAGAGTTTCAGGATAATTCCTCATGTATTTTTCTAGCTATTTTGCAAAATGTCTAAAATCGCAAGTGGACAATAATCAATGGCCAGGTAGTGTATTATATTTATACACTAAGATTTTCAGTATAATTCCTCATACATTTTTCTAGATATTTAACAAAATGTCTAAAATCGCAAGTGGACGGTCATCTCTGGCCATATAGTGTATATCAGGAGCTTTAAGGAACTGGCTAATTCTTTATTTCCCCTTTTGCTATATGGGGGAAAGTCGGGTGGAATGGGACAGAAGGTTTTTCTCTTTGTGCTTTATTCTAAACATTTCATCGATCGCACACAAGATGAAGCAATGGTAATCCATTCTGCAGTTTACAAAAAATATTGATATGCATAGATTTGCAAATGTATGAAAGAAAAAATTATTTCAAAAATCCAATTTAAATTTGATTTATTTGCTTTCAATATATTAAAGGCTTGTTTATGTATAAATGTAATAGTTTCCCTATTTATAAAACATTATTCTGTATATTATCCATAATTTAAACAAAGCCTAAAGCAGCATTTTTGTTTGAACAAGAAGTTTAACACAAACAAGGAAGTGGCGAGGAATGGGACATGCTAGAAAAGGGAGGAATGGGACGCGCCCAGTTTTTTTTTTAATTAATAATAATGCGAATTGCTAACATGCAAATATTTTTAGAGGATAATGTATTAACTATAACATTGATAATATGTGCATTCATACTTCAAAATATAAATAAATTGATGATTATTTAAGGCACAACGCTAGGCGCAGAAAAAGACCCGGATGATAATGCGAAGTCTATGGGGTCGTTCTTTTCAAATATTTCGCCCAAATTTTAATATTTTTACGTGATTGTTTTGCACAAGATTGCTGAGGGCGATCTGCAATCGACGTAGTTTTACTTTTTCAGTTTTGGTTTCAGATTTTTTTTTAATTACTTTAACTTACGAAATCGGTTTAAACCGCTTCTGAAATTGAAACTATCGTTATACAAAAAATATAAAAGCAAAATCGAAAAAATAAAACTAGGCCGGTTATGGATCATCCTCAGCTGTCTTGTTCAAAACAATCATGTACAAATATTAAAATTTGAATTAGGTATTTGAAAAGAACGCTCCTATAGACTTTTACATTATCATCCGGGTCTCTTTCTGTGCCTAGTGTGGGGCCTTAATGACACCTATGACAGAGAATCCTGAATTTTCATTCCAGTCATGAAGATACTGGAATTTTATATTGTGGTATATACATTATCAACTTACAATCTTTGTTTGGTTGTTTATCTTACCGACACTACAGGTTATTTTGTGCCTTATAGCGTTTTTTTATTAGTGCTGTCCCATAACTCTTAATGAGGAGGTATGAAATATATTTTGAAACTTACATCCTCTTTAAAATAAAATTGTATTTGCACGTTATGTTTCTATATTGTTCAGGAGGATTAAAAAGTGTCTTACCATGCATGCTATAAATTGAAATTTTTCTTTTTGTATATATATATATAAAAAAAATTTTTACTTTTGTAAAAAAAATCCCACACCACCCCACTTTCCCTTATATAGATATTATATATTAATACACCAATTACATGAAAATAGAATTTTTATCAATAGTATTAAAATACAGTTTAAGGGCTAACAGTTTATTGTATATCCTTAGGTTTTTACTACCTTCTCCCCAGGTTTTTACCGGTAAAAAGCCAACCCTGTCTATTGGTCTTGTTTAAGAACGGGTGGAATGAAATATTGTTAAAAATTATATCATTAGAAAAATGTTTAAGATTTATAAATGACAGTGCAAAATTCGCCTTTAAAACACGAGATCTTCATCCCCTGCGGAAAAATTTCACATGTGTGTAAAATTACGATATAAATTTTTATTCATTGTTATATTTTTTGAACACACACTATTTCTGTAAACTATTCTGAAAGTTCAGTGGATACAGATTGTTTTCCTTTTATAATTTGAATGTTGCTGACTACAAATTTGTCATATCGGATGATGTTGATGATTGAGAAAGGGGGGGGGGGACTGATTGCGGTCTAATCAAACTTAAATTACTATTATTGAAAAAAAAATATTTTATTTTATTTAACCATAAAATTCTGCTACTAAATAAGTTTTAATGCGAAAGAATACTTTCGAAAAAAATGGGTGTAAATCTGCATAGCCGATAATCAGATCATAAGATTTATTCAATTCAATACCCTAACATTTTCTTACCTTTTTGAAAGAAAATGAAATCAAAAGTATGAAAATATGAAGAATTGGGAGTAAGAAAACATAATGGGAAATCCAAGATACCGCTAAATTCGGGTTTCTGGCATTTCCCACCAAGGTATGACTTGGCTGACTAATAACGTTTTAACATGCAAATCGAGGTTTTATCCGTGATTTTTATCCTTAAATGAGACTAAATGATTGTCCGTGCTACCGCCTCAAGATCTAATCTTATTATGAAGATTATTTTGGAAATAATGGTGGTTAATAAGGAAAATATTTATAATGAAAACCCTGTAAATAAGTTTTGATTACTTTAAGATTTGCAAGTATTCAATTGTCTTAAATAAAAAAGTTACCCCCCCCCCCTCAAACAAAGACAAATCAGGTATACTGAAACAATATTAGAGAATTTACGCGAGGCTGCAATATGGTGTGAATTAGCCTTTACTGGAGGGCTTCGGATAGCATCTATCCGACAATATATGCAAAACCGGCCAGATGCTGTCCGAGATCCCGTGTAAAGATTAAAATTAAAACTTTGCGACTAAAATTAATTGCTTTTAACTATATATAAACGCAAAAACATATTTTAACCTTAACTGCTCTGACAAAAATTGTTACATAACTACTGTGAGCTGTCTGTCTGACCATTTAATCTGAAGATGAACAAAATGTTACATTAATTCTCAGAATACTATTTATGTATTAAACTTTATGTACAATAATATTATAAATCAAATTCAGCTATTCAAAAGTATTTAGAGGTAGTAATAATTCTCCAAACTAAAAAAAAATTGACCAGTATCTATAGTTAAACTAAAAATTACAAGTTAAACTGTGAAACTTGAAAAACTCACGGTGTCTGAGACCACTAACAGCAGTTAAGGGTTAAATCTAAACAGTTGAGTTTAAACACAAGGTAAAATGGTCATAGAATATTCCGATTGCAATAAGATTCGTCTATAATAACTGATTTGTAATGAAAAAATATGTAAATATTTTTACAATCTTTCATTTCGCTCTTTCTAAATGTGCGCCCTTAGGATTCCCGTGCTTAGAGCAGTTTGCTCCAATTTCTCCTCGGTAGCTAAGGCCTCGATAAATCATTTAAAAATATTGACATGTAATTGGGAAATTGTAAAATAACTGCCTCATAGGTTGAACATAAGCAAGCGGGTATTTTGGTGAGAGTGTAGCTTGTAGCTTCACATAATAAACTTATCAATCAATCATACTAACAAAAAAAAAAAAAAATCTAATTTACTGTTTTTTATGACATTACATATAGGGATGTACGATAAATTAACGTAACAATAAAATAAAATAAAATAAAGTTAAATCTTACCTTTAATCAGACTTTGCCCGGTTCACTGGTCGCGCAAATCGGATCGTTAAGTCCTCATTGTTGTTTCATTGTAGCTCAGTGGTTAGTCCTCAATTAATATCGCCAATTTACACACTGCCATGTTTTGATTTGCTCACACACGTAAACTTTACTTGCCGACACCGAAAGCAGAAAGACACACGTCATAGCGCATGCGCAAGTTGCCAGTCACCCGATGAGGTGATACATTGCTACCAATACGAAGTGCATGGCACCTTATTTAGCTCCCATCATCCAGTAACAGATCTGTCGTCACCCCAACCACATATTCAAGCGCCTATGACACCCTAGGGTTCCAAATGGCACCGCCTTTTCACCTCCGGGTCCCAAATGGCACCGGTTTGTCACCTTTATTTTTAACAGTGTGGTATACCAGAATAGCCAAATTTTCACTGAATGAAGCTAGTTCCCTCCCACCAGACTATACTATCTTAATCTAGCTTAATTACTTACTAATCTTACTTAATTACTTACTAATTACTAGCTGTTCGCTCCTCTGTGTAAAACGGCGCCAGGTGGGCGCGCAAGCAGTTGGTTTTTTTCCCCGTCGGTTGTAATCAGAGTTAGATTGGCACCTGTGCTTGTAGGATGTTCTATCCGAGAAATAAATATTTTTTGTGAGAAACAAGTGTTTTTAATGGTGTCGCCTTCAGTTGGCCCGGTCGAGCGTGAGGGCCAGAGACCTGTGGATTATACGGAATAATGTTTGTGAAGAATAAAAAAAAAAAAAGTAATCAGTGTGAGATATTATGAAGAATAACAAAGACATATCGTGATAAATAAGAAATTATGAAAAAAGAACAATTTGAAGATCAATAGCGAGATGTTTTATAGAATGAGATGATGTGGCCAATAATCAGAACTGAACAGTGGGAATTATCGTGGAATTTATTCTTTGCCGTGAAGAAATTTAAATGTTGATTACGGAAGAGACTGATTCGAAGCCGTTTCGAGGTAACACTTTTTAGATAAAGTTGCTATTGTTTAATGAGTTTCGTTTTGACTTTTAAGTTGATTTTGTTAGTTTGTTTTCGGTTTGAAATTTAATGTTGAAGTGATTTTGAATTCGAATAAGTTTTTAACTTTGAGTTTAGTTTCGTTTTAATTTGAATGTTTTGAGTTTGATTTTTATTTAATGAAATTACTTGGGTTCTCTTCTCGAACAAAATGTCGTTAACAAAATTAAAGAAAAATGAGTTAATTGAGGTTGCTGAAGAACTTCAGCTTACGCTACCTGCGAGGCCGATAAAGGAATTAATTGAAACGAGTGAAATTTATAAGAATAATTATGACCTTGTGGAGACTGTTATTGAATCGGTGACTCAAGAGGAAAAAGACAATGAAAAAAGGGCTGAACGGGAGAGATTAGAAAGGGAATCGGCGCTTGAATTAGAAAAAATTAAACTTGCGCAGTTAGAAAAACAATTAGAACTTAGTAATATCCAGAAAGAAACGTCGAATAAATTCAGTGAAGTAGCAATAAAAAGCGATTCTGAATTATCAAATTGTAGTTTAGAAAATTTGTTTAAAAGTGTTAAAACATTAACCATTCCACCCCCTTCGCGTGCAGAATCGTATAACTTTTTTTTCCAGTCACTAGAAAAAGCGTTTAAAACAAAGAATATTCCGGAGGACTTTAAAGCAGAAATTCTTTTAAATATCTTAGGAGAAAAAGCCGCTAATTTAATGATATATTTGAGTGGGGATGATTTAAGTAAATATGAAAAACTTAAGGAAGTTGTGTTAAAAGAATTTCAATCCTCCCCACACGAAGTGTTAAACAATTTTCGGAAGGCACAAAAATTCCAAAACGAAAGTTATGTCCAATTCGCGTCGCGATTAACAGCAACATTTGATTATTATTGTCAGTTAAGAAAAGTTAATGATTTTAAGGGATTGTGTGAATTAATGATTTCCGATAAAATCTTTCATTCGTTAGATCGTGACCTTCAAGTTCACATAGGTGTAAAACAAGGAGAAGATTGGTACACTCCACAAGAATTATCGAGATACTGTGATATTTATGTGTCATCTAAGAATAAATGTAAAACCGAAAATAACGCGTTTTCACGTCCGCAGTTTGGAAACAATTCTCAAAAATTTCGTAATGCATACAGTCCACAAAAGAATTCTAAGGTGTTTGTGTCGGAAGTTAAAACTCCGAAATGTGTTCTTTGTAAATCGAATGGAAGTTATTATCTTGATATGTGTCCTATTTTAAAAAAAATGCTAGTTAGTGAACGAATTGAGTTCGTTAAAAATAATCAATTGTGCTTTAATTGTCTTAATCACCATAAGGTTAGCAATTGTTCTGCCAAATTCAATTGTGCTATTTGTAAGAAACGGCACAGTACGTATTTACATATAGAGAAAAAATTAGATGAAGGGCGTACGCAGGGTGATGCAAGAGGTACCAATCAGGAATACAAACCGTTTGGAATGTCGGGTGCCGCGTTAGATCCAAGATCAAATGTTTTTATTCCGAAAGGAGCATGTGGTGATAACTCATCAGCCGAGAATAGAGAATCGTTATCTTTCACAGCCACAAATGTTATTGTTAACAAATCTCGTATGGTTTTGCTGAGTACAGCTAAAGTAATGATCGCGGATAATTTCGGAATATTCCATGAAGCGCGTGCATTATTAGACAATGGAAGCCAGTCATGCTTCATATCGAAACAGTGCGCTGACAGATTTAATTTGAAGAGGGAAAAAATAAATCTTGTGGTTTTTGGCTTAAATAAATCATCGTCAGTGATTAATTCGGTGGTGAAAACAAAAAATTGCGAATCATAGCAGAACTTTCGAAAAAAGAGTAGATCTTTTGATTGTTTCGAATATAACAGATGCTCGCTAAGAAATTTAGCATTGTAAGCTCGATTTAGAGAATTTAACATTTGCAGACGAAAGTTTCAATAAGCCAGGTGTTGTGGATATTTTATTGGGCGCACAATTATTTTATGAAATTTTAAAATCCGGTCAAATGAGAATCCCCGAGACAGATATAATTTTGCAAAATTCAGTATTTGGATTTATTGCAACTGGGAGTGTTGGGATTGAAAATGAAACTTCTGTTCATTGTGGGTTAATTTTGGAAAATTTAGACACAACTTTGAGAAAATTTTGGGAGATTGAAAATGTTGAGGCAGAAAGGGTGCAAACCGATGAGAATTTGATATGTGAAGATCATTTCATGAAAACTCATTTCAGAAATGACGATGGTCGTTATGCCGTTAGAATGCCGTTAAAGGAAGACCCGCCATGTTTGGGAGAGTCAAAAGATATTGCGGTAAAAAGATTGAATTCTCTTTGGCGACATTTGAGAAGAGAACCTGAGTATCTAAAATTGTATAGGGAATTCTTAACTGAGCATGAAGAATTAGGTCATATGCAGGCAACTAACGACAATCCAAAATACATTATGCCTCATCATGGAGTTTATAGGCCGAATAATAGTACTACGAAATTACGGGTCATATTTAATGCTTCTCAAGCAACCTCATCTGGGCAATCTCTTAATGATAAGCTATATTCTGGATTTGTTGTCCAAGATGATTTATTTTCAATTTTGTTGAGATTTAGGAAGCATACTGTAGTGTTCACCGCGGACATAAAAAAGATGTATAGGCAAATTTATGTTAGTCCCGATCAGTGCGATTTACAATGTATTTTATGGAAGGGTAATGAGAATGAAATTATACGCGTTTTTAAGTTGCTCACTGTTACCTACGGAACCAAATGTACACCGTTTTTAGCAACGAGAGTGCTTCAACAGCTATGCCACGATGAAAAGGAGAAGTACCCTTTAGGTGCCGCTGCTGGCCAGGATTTTTATGTCGATGACATTCTCAGCGGTGCGAATGACATATCTACGGCCATGGAACTTCAGAGACAGTTAATATCTCTATTAAATGCTGGTGGACTGGAACTTCACAAATGGAGCTCTAACAATGAATTGTTATTGAAAAATGTTTCTTCCTCAGAAAAAGAGTATAATTTTGATTCTGGTGAATCGGAAACTGTAAAAACTCTCGGACTTCTATTTAATCCTAAAAGTGATACATTTTGTTTTAAAATTCAACATTTTGAGAATTCTGTAACTAAGAGAGCAGTCTTATCAGACATTGCACGGTTATTTGACCCTTCGGGTCTTTTAGGTCCTGTGATAGTTACAGCGAAAATTTGTGGCTCCTTAAGCTTGATTGGGATGATGAGATTCCACTGCGAGAAAAAAAGGCTTGGTACAAATTTCGCCAAGCACTGACAGAGTTGAGACATTTGCAAATTAATCGTCACGTATTTATGACCAAATTCCCAACAAATAGACTTGATAGGATTCGATGATGCGTCTCAAGAAGTTTATGGCTGCGTTATTTACCTTCGATCTATCTCCGAATCAGGCGAATCCAAGGTGCCACTCCTGTGTAGTAAATCGCGTGTGGCACCCCTCAAGAAGATTACGATCCCAAGATTAGAGCTCTGCGCCGCAGAGCTGCTTTCGAAATTAACGGTGAAGGTACTTTCATCCTTAGATGTTCAAATTCGTGGAGTATATTTATACTCAGATTCGACAGCAATGCTGGCATGAACTGCTTCACCACCTCAAACTCTTAAGGTTTTCGTATCAAATCGTGTCCCGAACATTCAAAATAGTACTAAAGACTTCTCTTGGAACTATGTAAAAACTTCTGAGAATCCAGCTGATTTAATTTCACGTGGTGTTAGTCGGACGAAAATTCTCGATTTAAAACTGTGGTGGAATGGGCCTGATTTCTTGCACAGTCAGGAAAGTTATAATGTTGAGAAGGAACTGTTAACTGTAGCTGAAACACAGGAGTTCCAGCAAGAACTCAGACCGAACTGTAATTATAAGAACTCTGAACTAAGTTTTATTAATGAAATTTCAGACATTGATTATTTATTTAATATCACTAATTCTTATATAAAACTAATTACTTTTATTTTTAGGTTTATTTCTAATGTGAAATCTTGTGCAAAGGAAAAGGGACCTTTATCTCCTTCTGAATTGAAGAAAGGTAAAATGGTTTTAATAAAATCTGTACAATTGTAGGTATTTTCTAGGGAGATAAAGGCTTTGAAGGAGAAAGGGAAAATTAAAGAATTTAATGTAAGTAGTTTATCTCTTTTTATTGATGATGAAGGAATTCTTCGCGTGGGTGGCAGACTTGTAAACTCTAATTTACAAGGTGATGTTAAGCACCCCATATTATTGCCTAAGAGTCACAAATTTAGTCCAATGATTTTCAATTATTTTCATGTAAAAAATTATCATGTGGGCCCCCAAACTTTGTTATATGCGGTGCGCCAAGAATATTGGCCTCTGGGGGGGACGATCAATTGCAAGAAAAACTGTACATAATTGTGTAGTATGTTTTAAGGCTAGCCCTAGTCAAACAAGCCAAATTATGGCATCTTTATCCAAAGAAAGAGTAACCATTAATCCACCTTTTTCAAATTCAGGCCTAGATTGTTGTGGACCTTTCTTAATAAAATATAAAAATCAAAGAAAGGGTGTTTATCAAAAAATTTATGTATGTGTATTTGTTTGCCTCGTGACTAAGGCTGTTCATTTTGAAATGATTACAGAGTTATCGGCTGAAGCCATGATAGCATGTTTAAAGAGATTTTTTGCACGCAGAGGTTTGGCAGCTCATCTTTTTTCTAACAATGGCACTAACTTTCAAGATGCTGCTTCCAAAATAAGGGAAGTATTTGCCTTATTTAAAAATACTATTGTATAATTATTATTGAATTCGATATTTTATTCGTATATTCTGGTTGTATATATATATTGTGTTGTTTTCATTGTATTTATTGTGTGTGTAATTGAAATTGTATATCATTAATAGTGTAAATTGATTGAAACCTTTGGGTTTCAAGGTGGAGAGTATGTTCGCTCCTCTGTGTAAAACGGCGCCAGGTGGGCGCGCAAGCAATTGATTTTTTTCCCCGTCGGTTGTAATCAAGAGTTAGATTGGCACCTGTGCGTGTAGGATGTTCTATCCGAGAAATAAATATTTTTTTTGTGAGAAACAAGTGTTTTTAATGGTGTCGTCTTCACTAGCTTATTTAATTATTTCTGGTACAAGGCTTCAATTGTAGGTTAAATTATGTTGCATCTCGTGATTTTGTATCATTTATATTACTGATGAGGAACTTTAAATAAGTTGGAAACAATTAATGCTTTATTTTAATATAATTTTTATGTGTTTTCTAACTATTAAATTAAATTGTCTGTAGTTTATATAACTGTTTTTAATCTATTATGAACAGAAGTAATGTCTTTTTTCATTTGAACCCTTTCGTGGTTATAAGCGCGTATACGCGCCCAGAATACCACTTAATTTGAATTGCGAAATGCCATACTGACACCGGAATTTTTAAATAAAAATTTTAATTTTACAAAGAACGTAAAAAATAACATTTATATATTATGAAATAAATTTGTTTTTAAATTCCGGTGTCATTCAATCATTTTAGTATTTTATGAATAGAAGTGCTTTAACCGTCAAAGGGTTAAAGATTATTTATTTATTTCAGCAATAAAAAAACCACTGATTTTTACAATGTTATTTGCACATTATTTACACATAAATTAATTTTATTTAAAATAAAGAGCAATAAAAAGTACCTTACCGATAGGACAATGACATTAGCACTGATCAAACCGAATTCATCGCCTTGAAACAAGAAAGCATCATTCTGAAAAAATAAAAATAGTGATATTTATAGTAATTGTGTGTGAGCTGTTTTAGCTCGGATTTTTTTTTTTTCTAATCGATAAACTTTCATTATAGATATATATATAAACAAGGAAGAAAAATCATCCGTATCGCAAAGATTATGAGACGTTTTCTAACACTTCCTAAAATGTTTAACAAAACTTGTTATTTAGAGAAATGAGATTACTATCTATAGACAAATATGCATTCAAATACTTTTGAACTCCTCCTGTACGGGCAAATCAGGGAAGCTATTAATCACGATCGAAGGATGATATTTTAAAGAGTAATTTTTAGGTTTCCGATTGACATATTTTATCTGATTTATCACTAAGAAGGTGGCAGTAAAAAAACTATCTAGTTATAATTTTGTTGCTAATTTGATTTCAGCTTATTTCATCTGTTGTTCATTATTAGACATTCGTTAAGGGGTCGTAGCAATCTTGCTAACTTACTTCTAAAATTTAGAAGGAAGGAAACCCCGTAACACTGACTTTATTTGATCCAGTACTGGTCAAATAAAGTCACCTGTTAATTTTTTGTATTTTTGAATCCTATCCTTTAATTACCCCACAGAAATGTTCAAATGATTCATAAAATGACGGCTATGAAAGGTATTTATTTAAGATTCCTTAATGATTAACTTAGATATTTTTTATCCCATGTACTGCAAAATAATAACAATTAATAATAATAACAAACATTAATATGAATTTTGTGAGTGGCCAAAAAGGTCCGGATGATAATGTTAAGTTTATGGGTGGAGTTACATCTCGCTCAAAGTTTAATATTTTTGTTTTACATTTAATTTTATTATTATTATTATTATTATTTAATTCTTGCACAGGATAGCGGAGGACGATGATCTACAACTGGGGTAATTTTTACCTTTTCAATTTTGGCTATATGTCTTCTTGTTAATATTATGATAGTTTTAATTTCAGAACCGGTTCCAACTAGATCCGAAATTTAAAGTGGCTTTTTTTTTAAAAAATCTGAAACCAAAATCGAAAACGTAAAAAATAGCCCGATTGTAGATTGTCCTCAGCTATCTTATGCAAAAAGAAGCATGTAAAAATTGTTAGACAGTTGCTTCTTTTGTACCAAAATCTGCCGCCAGATGGCAGCACCAGACATTCTTCTGTTTTCACTGGAAGGGAACTTTAGAACAGTTAGTTGATGTAGTGACTCAGCTGGCTTAGGCAGCAAAATGTTGTCAAGGATTAAGAATCCATTATTATACATTATGATTCCAAAGGAATAATTAATATTTATCAAGAACTGCTTCAAACTGAAGCTAATATACGTTTCAAAGTTATTTTTCTTTATTTGTTGTGTTTCTGTAAATATTGTGAAGACTGTGCATCTGTTCTTTTGTTTTGTGAAATATTCAAAGTATTTGTTCATCATTATTCTACTTTATTTCTTCAAATAAATGTGTGTCAACTAAAAGGTAAAGCTTTTAACCTTTTTTTATTATTGAGGAACTCACTTATTCACGCTTTATGGAGTAACATTCCAACAAAAATATTCAAATTGAGCGAGATATTTGAAAACAACACCCCAATAGACTTAGAATTATCATCCTGAGCTTTTTGAGTGACTAGTGTGAATTCTTAATTGTCCTTCAGAAATTTTCATGTATGGCTAATGATTCGTAAAATAAAAGCTATGAAAAGCATTTTGGGTGCAGATTTTTATGATTAACTTACATATTTATTTATCGGATGCACTGCAAAATAAATAAATAAATAAATAAATATAACAGTAATAATAATAATAATAATAACATCATTAATTTGAATTTTGTGTTAAATCAGCCCTTGAATTCAAATATTACGTGATGAAACAATTTGAAACTTGCACGTCAAGCGTAGCAAATGTGGTGCGTTCGTATTATATCGAAATTTTTAAAATAGTCAGATCTTGGTGTAATAGTATATAGTACTTCGGACTTAGTATAGTGGCCGAAGTATTTTTTGTCTCCCTGTAAATAATATTTGCTTTCTGTTATACAGAGAGTAACTTGTAGTAAACCTGAGTAACCTATACCAGTTTCATAAAATATTATGAAATAGTTTAATAGAATTAAAACGCGCCTTAAACAACGTTTCCCCTCTATCATTATGTAATGGAGTACTTTTGAGTGACCTCGTAAATGAATAACAAATATCGTTTGCATCACACATTGACCAGAATGTATTTTTTAGTTTATACTTCTAAGATGCATATCAATTTTAATATTGTTTGAAAGAGTCTAACATGATTAAAATGCACTTGAAACTATTTTTTCCCATTGGGCGTAATGTAACGGAATGCTTTTAATTGTCCTTGTCATTAAACTATGCATCCGATTTTCATAAAGTTTAAAATGATCCAACAAAATTATGCAACAATTATGTATTTTAAATTTCAAATAATTCGATTGGGTAGTTTTTGCTGTGCTATATGCAGACATACGGACTGAACTACGACTATAGATGCTACATATTTGCATAATTACGAACGCCCCTAAAAATACGGTTCGGACACTTAAAGGGTTTTAAACATCAAACCTTGTTTTTTCCATAAATTTCCCAAATTAAAAAGCTGGCGTAACAAAAGTTTGGAAATTATGTTGTTTATGACTATTGCAGATGCAGGGCCCGATTTAGGCTATGGGGAGAGGGGGGAGGACTCGGTCAAGAATCATTCTGTGCTCCCTCCTTCTATAAAATAGCCCCTATCTATAAAAAAAAAAAAGATGTGAATAATATGGAAGTTGCTAGTACTAAACTTCATACATATTGTATGTATGCATAAATTTTATACTTGGTACTGCTCATATCTGTACACTGAGTATCTCAAGAAAACGGTTATAACTTTAAGTAAAAATACTTGTAAAATAATAGTATACAAAGTGATAGATTGTTTGGCAAGAAAATTTCTTCGCAAGCTTTTATTTTGCTTATCTGTGATGATGATGAGATGTCTAAAAGAATGTTGGTCAAATTGGTCATTAATTTATGGTTTTTATTCGTTATGTTACTAGGAAAACTTTAATAATAAATAATTTCTTTTGAAAACATTAGAATACTAAGTTGTCATAATAAAATTTTAAACCATTAATTTTCTAATGATATAGTTTGTTTTTCCATGGGTAGAGGAGCGGGGAGAGGGAAGATATTGGAAGCACAGAAGATTAGGGGACTCGTCCCTACCTAAATGTTTGAATATATATCAGTTTTAGTCACTTTTGGCTAATTTTAATCATTTGGCACCTTTTGGTGAAAATATTGATTACTCTCAAGAAGACAAGGGGGCGGGGGGGGGGGGGGGCTGGGGCAGCTACCCCACGTGCCCCTGCATAAGTTGGGCCCTTTGCACATGATAAACAAACAAAAATGTACTTCGTTCAAATACCAATCTACATATAAATGCATTTCGTTGCAAGCAAATTTCAAAATGAATTTTTACCAGAATTAGAACATAAAACAAAACATCTTTAAAATAATCAGGAATACAAAAATGCTCTAAAAATTCACTCTTTTTTTTTCTTTGTCTTTTAAAATACATGGGGTTTTCTTTAAAACTCTTTGTTAACACTTGCTTTATTAAATTAACTTAAACTGTTTGTACTTATTTAAGCTTATTTTGTATTACAAATTTACCTTCTAAAAATCTCCTTGACGTTATAACTGAAGGATGCTGGTCACTCACGTTCCAAATTACCACCTCCAACTTAATGTAAAGTCTAAGGACGTTTGATGCATTCTTATATTCAAAATATCTCCTTAGGGAATTGATACTTTAACTTCTTTTTTCAGTGTTCCTTCTAAGGCTGCAGTGAAATTTACTGATCGCGAAATCCTAATTTATTATCCCATGGGAAAATTTTGAAGCGCGATGACTCATCGCGCTAGCAGCACAAGTTATGCGATAAATATTTTATTTTTTTAAATACATATTTTGGTTCAAAAATGATACAGATATAAAAATTCTATTTGTGATTTGGAAATTCGTAGAAATGCTGTCAGATCTGAGTCGCATTGTAACCATTATATATCATTAGAATACCGTTTTCACAGCAGAAAGTAGACGCCAAATGCCGATGATGCGCGTTTTTAAAAACTGTCTATACAAATTTTAAGTACCTTTAAGAAGATGATAAAATTTCAGACTTTATAGGGATTTTTAAATATACTTAAAATTTATGGGGGCAATTTTTATAAACGCACATCATCGGCATCTGGCGTCTACTTTCTGTTGGTGAAAACGGTATTCTAATAAGTATATTAAGTAGTGAGTCATCGCGCTTTAAAGTTTTCCCATAGGATAACATGGGATTTTTTTTCTTAGTTTTAACTATATTCCTAAGATATGCTTATTTAAATTTTTTATGCATTAAAAACTGACGAACTTTAAGTAAAATTTTAACACTTCTTCTTATTAAACTTCATATAAAATTAAATTCATCATAGATTTCAAAAATATTTTGAAAACTAAGGAAAAAGAAGTGACATCTTTTATAAAGAGACCACCGAAAGAAGATGTTAAGAACATTAATTTCCCGAGGAGATATTTTAGATATCAGAATGCATCAAACGCCCATGCAGTGGCGTAACTACAATGAGTGACATCCGGGGCGAATGTAAATGGTGTCACCCCCACTTACCAAGGTTTTACCCCCGCCCCATCCATCATATTTTTTCAATCACAAATCTATGTTATTACAACAAATGGCCATACCGTTCCTTATTTACCTTTTGTCCTCCTACATAAAAGAACCACAGAAACAACTCATCATTCAACCAAAAATTCGCGTAAATTAATGCGGTGTCTATATGCAGAAGATAATTGTTTCTTTTAACGTTTGTTTTCGGTATCCATTCGTTGGATAGGTTAGTTTTTTTCCTGGTACATAACTTATTTAGGAAATTTTCACATTCTCTAAGAAAAGAAAATTAACTTTGTTGAGTCGTGCGCTAGAATTTTCATTTTATTTCAGAATTCTTTTCCAAAATCTTATAAGATTACATATATTTGCAACCGCCCCACAGTGGGGCAAAAAGCCTTCAAAACTGGCAAAAAAACGAAAAAATGAAATTTTATTTTGAACTACCGACATACGTCACTTTAATAGAGCAGATGTCAGTACACATCTGCCTAGTATTAAAATTTGCGCAAAGTTATTTTGATCGTCACTAGAGAAAGAAGTTAAACTGCATATTGTGCTTTGATAATAAGTGAAAAAAAAATCAATAATTTTGTTTCAACATTCTTTTGTTAATTTCGCTATAATAATTAAAAAATAATTTTTTTTGACTATGGAACCTTTAATTACAAGTATGTAACAATAATTCATTAACTTTCAATTTGTTTTAATACGATTTTTATAGATATACAGACGCTTAGAATATATAGTGGTGAAATTTATAAAAAAAATTAACACTGTCTACAAACATTGTAGGTTTTAGTTATGAGTTAAGGCGAGTTAAGTGTTAATTATAATTTTTTCTACTAAGTATGAGTTTTAAAAGGACAAATATGCCAGAAAATCTTGCTCCTTTTTGCCACTTTTTTAATTGTATGGTCATTTTTATAGCTAATCATCCTTAAATTTTTGTTAGTGTACGGGTGTGCCAAACATGATTATAAATATTTTCTTTGTTAAATACGAATTTTAATGCATTGTTTATCACAAAACAATGTATTTAAATGAAACTGACTATCATGGAACGTTTTAACAAAAAACTTTTGAAAAGTAATGTGATTTTATGGTATAAGAGCTCCATAATCGGAGAAACTACGAACAAGTAGTTTAAATGAAAAGAAGATTAAATGTTTTAAAGTTTAATATAAATTCCGATGAGCAAAAGCCTGGCGAAACAAGGGAAATGCTTTAGAATTAACAAAGAATGGTTTGGCAAAACGCTTTCATTTCCTCGATTTGAAAAACAAACAGAAGCGTCAATGAAAAGCAAACGTGCCCATCTTCATATTCCGTCTGAATTTGTTCTGGAAGATCAAAAATATCAAGAGTAAAACGGTTATACAATTCTAGTTCTACATATTCGTTAGTGTACATGACATGTATGAGTTTAAGATCTGAAAAACAGGAAAACAAAAAGTGTGTGTTAGCACTAAAACAACAGAAACAGTTTTTCTTCTGATGTCTTTGTAGTAATACGTACATTTTGCCTGAGAAAGGTTGATCCAATCCTTCGAAACGAGTAGCTAATATTCATTATAAAGTTTGTTTGAGAATAATTAAAATTACTAATTATGTTTACATTTTTAATGCGATATTATGGATGATTTATAAATATCTAATTAGTATAAAACTATCTTAAATTCTTATTTTTAACTCATTTTTCTACAAAAAATATTGAAAAAGGTTTGTAAATTAATTAATAAATTACTATTTAGCTTATGTAAAAGTTTAAAATTTTACTACTTTTCTTCTACAAAAGAATCCGTGATGTGCTTTTTTTGTTCAAAGTAAATTTCATTTTTTGCCAACTTTGGAGGCTTCCTGCCCCACTGTGCGCCCCCTCCGACTCCCGCTTGCTACACCACTGCGCCCATGCACTTTACATGACAAAGGGGAATTCGGAAAGTAAGTGACCAGTAGACTTAATGTGTTCGTAAAAGTTGTTATGTGCACATATAAAAGGAATGATAAATTTCAGGAAATCTATAATTACTTTGTTGAGTAGTCCCTCATTGAAACACCACTCCCACAGTGATTTGATCTTTGAGTCTTTGTCTGGCCAGTCGGTGCGGATGCCTTGGAACACGTGGCAGGGAATGTTGTTCTTTGTGGTCTAAAATTTAAAAAATATATATACATATTCCATTAAACTGCTATTTGTACACATATTTTATTGCATTTAATTGTATAACTTAGCTGTCATGTCGACCAAATTACTGTCGACAAATTCTAAAATTAAATAACAAAAACCATTCATCGCAAAATTGTCGCGTTCAGTATTGAATTCAGGGGGTGGCCCTGGGGGGATCCCCCCGGAAAATTTGAGAGTGTGTTTTTAATGGTCAAAAATTGAAATTCGGAATAATGTGCCCTCCCCGAAGCTACAAAAGTCTCTGAGAAAAAAACTGAATTCAACGCTGCACATTCATTTCATGTAACGGTAAAGCGTTGGCCTTGTAAGCCAAGGATCTGGATTCGATTCCCGCCCTGGGAAATTTTCCGCTAAGTTGGAAAATTTCCAATTTGTGTTAGTCCAAGAGCCTACAGCACTAATACATTATGTTAACGAGCACAAGAGGAAAAAAATCCTTTATTTTAGGGAAGAGTAGCCATAGGAGAATGGAATGATCCATGCCTGCCTCAGATCCATGTCTGCCGAAAGGGAAGGGACTCAAAACTAAATAAAAATAATACTGCCCAGTTAAACTGATGGCATTGAGCTCACAGGCTACGCATACTAATTGTACATTACAGCCTTACATTTTCAAGGGTTAATTGAAATCCGTTAAAAAAAAATAAGAAGGGGGGGAACAGATCTCCCCTTTCCCCCCTTTTTATACTTAATCATTGAACCTCTTAAACTATCAAGGACATGCTTTATCATACAAAAAATCCATATCCAAAATTTAGAGCAAATCGGAAAATTCTTAATAAAAACCCATTTATGTGATTTAAGAAGAGTTATCCTTCTCTTTTATATACTTAACCATTAAACTTCCAAAATTATTCAGAGATTTGAACAAAATGTGACAATTCTGCTTGAAAAACTCATTTATATAAATTAAGGGGAGGGGCATTAGAACCCCCGTTCCCCCTGTTTATACTTATCCAATAAAAACCTAATAACAGCCACGGACTCGCCTCATTAGAATGATCCTACATCTAAATTTTGAACGAAAACTGTTAATTCTGCATGAAAATCCCTTTTATATCAACTAAGGGGAGGGGCATGAGCCCCTCCCCGTTCCCCCTGTTATACATATCGAATGAACTCCAAAAACTAATCAGGGAAGCGCCTTGTCAGGATAAACCTATACACAAAATTTCAAGTGGATCGGATATTTTTATCATGAGTTATCGCGTTACGCACGTACATACATACAGAACGGGCGGGCACATAAGCTCTCAGGCTATCATAGCCTCTGAGCTAAAAATTAATACCACTAATGGCTCACTCGTAGGTTTATCATAGTGTTTTCCTTGTTTTCATACGCCCCACCAGTAGCCGAGAGGTTCAGACCTCTCGACTGGTAGACGGCAGGTGCTGGGTTCGAACCCAATCGCGGCTGTCGGCCTAACCTTTCGGAGTTTTCGTGGTTTTCTTCGAACCTTGCGTAAATACGGGTTAGGTTCTCTTAGAAAGACCCCCACGAAGGGCACTTCCCCCCCCTGGTCCTATATCCCTGGTGTAGATAATCGGACAACAAAAATCAAATCAAACCAAACCATGTTTTCATACCTTTGATTGTACAGCAAACACAATACCAAGCCCACGAGTCAACCACTAGTGGTATTCATTTTTGGCTTATGTATCCCTTCCCTTCCGGCAATCATGGATCACTCGATTCCCCTATTACTGCTCTTCCCTAAAATAAAGAGGTTTTTTTTTTTCTTGTGCTCAATACTTTACGTTTTTTGTGCCGTCGTCTCTTGGACTATGTGCTAAATTTACCAATCAGTTTCATTGTGTTGAAAAAAAAAAAAAAAAAAAAAAAAAGTATATTTCGCATTTCTTTTACCTTTCCGATATAAACGTAGGAGGTGTCGTTGAGTCCGAACATCTTTCCCATCTGCGATCGCCTCATGCTCTGCTTGATGTCGAATAAGTTCTGCATGTCGTTGGTATACTTGTCGAAGGGGATCACTTCGCAGTGAGACTGACCTTTGTCCCAACCCCAGCGATAGACGACGCCTGAAAAACAGGAAGAAATAGGTCCGATCATGCTAAAGAAATTTTAAAAGTTACTCGCCCCTGGCAACCAGTTTGATCTCCCTTAATCCTTTCCGGCACGGGCAAAACCTGTTAGTAAATTGACACCGGAATTTACAAACGAATATTTTATATATTTTGAAATCCTTAATTTAAGCTTTTATTGTTAATGCAAAATTTTACTAATATATTACTGGTGCCGTTTGCAAGTTTGGAATTAAAAGTAGGTATCTCAGAACAGGGCACAGTGTGCCGGAAAGGATTAAATGCACACTAAGGATTAGATCACATTGCTTTTATTCATAATTTATTTTCATTGCTCATTTTTTTGTTAAATGAGAAGATTCTGCTAGAGAAATAGACACAGATGTCCCATACGCACCACATTGGCGCGATTGCAACAAAATTGGCAGTTACTAAACCGACAATTGCTATTTATTCTTTAATAAACTGTTTATTTACTTTTGTTTTCTTTTTTTAAATGATATAAATTATTTTGTTCTATAATTATTAATTAAACTTTTATTTATTTATTATTTCCTTTTTAAGAAAATAGAAAGAGTTAAAAAAATATTTGTAACTGGTATTGAAAACAAAGTTTTCGCCAAATTAACAAAAAAAAAAAAAATCGCACCAATGTGTTGCGTATATGACATCTGTGCCAACAAATCAAGCACTCGGTATAATTTTATGCTTACATAGCGCATCGCCAAATATTGTACACGTGGCAAATTTTTGTATTTCATTAATTTCAATTAAAATATATTTAATTATATAATCTTTTCACTCATTACATTTATAATAACATAATTTATTGTGAAACTGAAACTTTTAAAATTCATGATTTTTATTTTTTTTTCAAACCAATAGAATGAAAAAAACAAAACAAAAATAACGATATTTTGAAGCTCCATAATTGCAGCGAATAGGTGTTGCCATTAAACAATTAACAAATAACCGTGATTTTTGTTCCACATACATTAGCATAATATATATAGCACGGAGTAAGACACAGGAGGGGAAACTTAATGCGCATGACTCTTCGAAAATACAAAGTGAAATTTTGGTAAATAATGAGGGGGCTGTGATAGGTAGTAGGCTGGTTTTTAGCTACTGCAATGCTTTTCAATGGAAAAAAGGGTCATTTTTAAATTTTTTTAACGAAAAATCTGAATTTTTAGAAGGTTGTAAAAATGAAAATCTGGTTAATTGTAGTTTTCTTCACAACATACATATTTTTTTATAGGTATTTGGCGCTTCATTTTCGTTTTTAAGCTCTTTAAAATACGAGATCATTCTGATGAAAATCAAAGGGCAGGCCATTTAAAAACATTGAATAACGCGGATTAAAATGACTGTTGTAAATTAGTTGAATATCGCAAAGAAACGGACTTATGACTTTTAGAAATTAAGTATTAATCAAATATTTTGGAGTAAATTTTAATTTCGCGTATACTTTTTATAACCTTAGACCATTTTAATAATCCATAACTTTGGATATTTATGCAATTAATGCATGTAGAATTAAAGCTAATTTTTATTTTAATTATTTGGAGCAACTGCTTATTCATATTATGGATGTCTTGTGTGTCACCCCCACTCTGTCCCCCCCCCAGGGGGCACATTTTTAATTTCTTTACAACACCAGTCGTGTGACACATCATTTGAAAGGTCTGCAACCGCTTATTCATATTATGGATGTCTTGTGTGTCACCCCACACTCTGCCCCCCCAGGAGGGGAACACTTTTAATTTCTTTACAACATCAGTCGTGTGACACATCATTTCAAAGGTCTGCAACTGCTTATTCATATTATGTATGTCTTGTGTGTCACCCCCCCCACTCTGCCTCCCAAGGGGGGCACATTTTTAATTTCTTTACAACACCAGTCGTGTGACACATCATTTGAAAGGTCTGCAACTGTTTATTCATATTACGCATGTCTTGTGTTACATCCCCCCAAAGGGGCACATTTAAGCTGTTGCATAGCTTTTATCGCGGGCTTTGAGCGCGGCGACCGAATCTAGAAATTCCGTAATGAGAAAAAAAACCTAACACTCCAGCTAACTTCATTTCATTTCGGCAAATTTCGGCACTTCGGTAGACTTCTCATTTATTCATTAAAAAAAAATTTGTTTTCTTATCGGTCATCACGCTCAAAAAGTGTAATATTAAATAAGGATAATAATAGTAAAATAAATATTATAAAGTATAAATAATAGTAAATTAATATCAAAGAAAAAGAAAAAACTTGAATTAATATAAAAAAACTGCATAAATAAAAAATAAATAAATAATTATAGTTGCATAAGTTGATAAAAAATGCTATGCAATAGCTTTACCGCGGCAGTTTCCGGAGTGCCACGCGTATTTATATTTTTTTTTTTAACTTTGCTTCTATCTTTTATTTGTGACTGTGCAGTAAAAATAAATCTATTAATCAAAATTGTTCTCAGCTCATTCAGGAATTTTTGCTTTTAAATCCCGATCTTTTCCACTCAGGCCCATGTGAAAGGCAAAGGGGAGGGGGGGGGGAATCGCCCCGTCCGAGGAGATTGAGGGAGCAGCATCAAATTTTTTCTACCAGCACCAATTTTTTTTCCTTCTATCTCTACAAGAAGAAAGTATTGGATTCGTATAAATTTTCGAATTCTGGTTTTCGACGGATTGTACACGTTTTAGGGGTCAGAGATTCCACAAAACATGCTTTTATAAAATATCTGTCTGTGACAGACATTTTGTGGGATCCTTATCTCAAGAAAAAATTCACGGAATTTAATAAAAATTGATATTTAGGTAAGACCCTGATATAAATTATTGCTGATTAATTTTTGGCGTAAATCGCTCAACAGGTGTCACTACTGTGCTTCATTTTTTATGATTTACGCAACAGCTGAATCTCAAGAACTAGCGCACGGATTCCAATAAAAATTTAGTTTTAGGTAGTCCCTGATATAAATTGATGCTGATCAGTTTTTGGTGTAAATCACTCAACAGGTGGTGCTGTTATGCTGCATTTTTTACGGTTTACGCAACAGCTGTATCTCAAGAACTACGCACGGATTTTAATGAAAATTTATATTTAGGTAGTCCCTGATATAAATTGATGATGATTAGTTTTTGGTGTAAATTGCCTAATATGTGTTGCTGCTATATTGCATTTTTAAAGATTTATGCAACAGCTGTATCCCAAGAATTAATGCACAGATTTTAATAAAAAAAAATACGTGTGGCACTCGGGGACTGCCGCGGCAGTCCCCGAGTGATAAAAGTGCTATTGCATAGCACTTTTATCAACTTATGCAATTATAATTATATATTTATTTTTTATTTATGCAGTTTTTTTTTTGGGGGGGGTCTTTGATATTAATTCAAGTTTTTTCTTTTTCTTTGATATTAATTCAAGTTACACTTTTTGAGCGTGATGACCGATAAGAAAACAATTTTTTTTTCTTTTATTGAATAAATGAGAAGTCTGCCGAAATGAAACGACGTTAGTCGGAGTGTTAGGGTTTTTTTCTTTATTACGGAATTTCTAGATACGGTCGCCGCGCTCAAAGCCCGCGATAAAAGCTATATAATAGCTTAAATGTGTCCCCCTGGGGGGTGACACACAAGACATGCATAAGATGAATAAGCAGTTGCAGACCTTTGAAATGATGTGTCACACGACTGGTGTTGTAAAGAAATTAAAAATGTGCCCCCCTGAGGGGGTAGAGTGGGGGTGACACACAAGACATCCATAATATGAATAAGCAGTTGCAGACCTTTAAAATGATGTGTTACACGACTGGTGTTGTAAAGAAATTAAAAATATGCCCCCCTGGGGGGCAGAGGGGGGGTGACACACAAGACATCCATAATATGAATAAGCAGTTGCAGACCTTGGAAGTGATGTGTCACACGACTGCTGTTGTAAAGAAATTAAAAATGTGCCCCCCTCCCAGGAGGGCAGAGTGGGGGGTGACACACAAGACATCCATAATATGAATAAGCAGTTGCAGACCTGTGAAATGATGTGTCACACGACTGGTGTTGTAAAGAAATTAAAAATGTGCCCTCCCCTGGGGGGGGGGCAGAGTGGGGGGTGACACACAAGACATCCCTAATATGAATAAGCAGTTGCTCCAAATAATTAAAATAAAAATTAGCTTTAATTCTACATTCATTAATTGCATAAATATCCAAAGTTATGGATTATTAAAATGGTCTAAGGTTATAAAAACTATACGCGAAATTAAAATTTACTCCAAAATATTTGATTAATACTTAATTTCTAAAAATCATAAGTCTGTTTCTTTGCGATATTCAACAAACTTCCAACAGTCATTTTAATCTGCGATATTCAAAGTTTTTAAATGGCCTGCCCTTTGATTTTTGTCAGAATGATCTCGTATTTTAAATGGCTTAAAAACGAAAATGAAGCGCCATATATCTATAAAAAATATGTATGTTGTGAAGAAAACTTCAATGAACCAGATTTTTATTTCTACAACTTTCTAAAAATTCAGATTTTTCGTAAAAAAAATTTTTTAATTGACCATTTTTCCCATTGAAAAGCATTGCAGAAGCATTGATCGACAGCCTGCTAGCAGAGGTTTCGCCGCCTATCGTCAAAAAATCCGCACGGCAAAATTTTAACACTACTTTTTCCTCCTGCTTCTTACTCCGTGATATATAGATATAATTTTTCTGATGAAAATAAGACTTTAACAATTAGATTTTGTTTATTACTTTCTTCTATCTTTATAAGAAGAATGTATTGGATTCACGAAAATTTTCGAATCCCTGTTTTCGACTGATTTATATGTTTTAAGAGCCACAGAGACCGAAAAAGGTGTTATTACAAAATGTCTGTCTCTGAGGCTGTCTGTCTCTATGTGTAAATGCTCGTATGCATGTGGCGCAATTGTTGTGGGCGCTCTATCTCAAGAACTAATCAATCAATTCAATAAAATTTTAAATTCAGTTAGTCCCCGATATAAACTAATGATGGTTATTTCTTGGTGTAAATCGCCCGACAGGAAACGGTGCTATGTTGCTTTTTTCACGATATCCCCAATGGCTATATCTAAAGAATTATTCGACGGATTTTTATAAAACTTGTGGTTACCTTGATATAACATAATGCTGATTACTTTTTGGTGTAAATCGCCTTATAGGTGACGCTACTATGCGACATTATTCATAATTATCTCAGTAGTTCTATATCAAGAACTACAATGCAGGAATTTTCATCAAACTTCGGATACAGTTAATTCTAATATAAAATAACGCTGTTTAGTTTTTAGAGTAAATTGCTCAATAGATGAAGCTTCTATTCTGATTTTTTTACGATTTCTTCAATGATTCTATCTCAAAAGCTAACGAACGGATTTCCATCAATCTACCAATTCAGTTAAAACTCGCCATAAGTTGTTGCTGATTAAATTTTGATATAAATCACTTTATAGGTAACACTGATTTACTTTTTGGTTTAAATCACCTTACAGGTAGCGCTGCTATGCGGCATTATTCATGATTATCCCAGTAGCTCTATATTTGTATTTTCATCCAATTTCTGATACAGGTAGCCCCTGATATAAATTAATGTTGTTTAGTTTTTAGAGTAAGTCGCTCAACCGGTAATGCTTCTATCCTGATTTTTTTTTACAATTTCCGCGATGGTTCTATCTCAAAAGCTAACGCAGGGATTTCTATCAATCTTCCTATTTTGTTAGAACTTGACATAGTTGTTACTGATTAGGTTTTGATGTAAATCATTTAAGAGGACACACAAGTCGCTGAAAAAGGACCCGGATGATAGTGTAAAGTATAGGGGCGTTCTTTTCGAATATCTCGCTCAAGTTTTAATATTTTTACATTATTATTTTTTATTTATTTATTTTTATTTTTTATTTATTTTGCATAAGATAGCTGATTATGATCAACAACCGGGCAAGTTTTTACTTTTTTGATTTTGCTTATATAATTTTTATATTAGGATAGTTTCAATTTCAGAGCTGGTTCTAATCGGTTTCGAAAGTTAAGATAATTTTTAAAAATCATGAAACCAAATTTGAAAAAGTAAAAACTAGCCCGAGTTGTAGATCGTCTTCAGCTATCCTATGCAAATATATCGTGTAAAATTGTTAAAATTTGAGCGAGATATTTGAAAATAACGCCCCCATAGACTTATCACTATCGTCCGGGGTCTTTTTCAGAGACTGATGTGGGACCTTAATAGTTGGTACTATTATGTTTCATTTTTCATGAAGTATTAACATGTATGAGATAGAAGCCCTCATAGCATGCATGTTCACAGTGACGTCACAATGACGTCACTGTGAGTCACTTTGGTCACATCACATCTGTGACGAAAATGCCACCACTCAGTGACGTCACAATGTGACTAAAATGTGACTTTCGAAAAAAGTTTTCACAGTTCGTCACAATGTTAATGTCAAAGTAGTCACAAATGACACACTTTTCACAAATTGGTCACATTGTGACGTCACAAAGTGGTCACAATGTGACGTCACAAAAAAGCTCTAAAACGGCCATAACGACTTCACATTTTAGTCACTGTGACTTCACATCGACGTCACGTGACGTCACACCGTCAATCGATGGTCACAAAGTCACAATGTGACTTCACAACGACGTTGCAGTGACGTCACCATGTCTTACGGGAGTTGTGTTTCATAAAGGCACTTTTTTTTAAAAAATAAATCAAATTACCCAATTGTCCGATCGCTATTTCAGACTGGAAGCGTTTCTTTTTGGTGGGTAGGGGATCTTCATCGTCTAATCTTTCCATGTCGACACGAACGAGCTGATTTATAGGATCAAACCACGTCTGGAAATCAACAAAGTAACATGAATAAAAGAATTATTTTTTATTAGCAACATTTTTTTTTTCAAAGCTCATTTCACACTTTAAATATACACTGCAAAAGGAAGACAGATATTCCTTAAAGGGCCACTTCATTCAAATAAAAAGACCCGTTTGCTATCGCTATCGTATAGAAGAAATTTATAAAGATATCTCGGCTAAATTTCAATATTTTTAATTTTTTTTTTTTTTGCATTGGATACCTGAGATGGATCTGAATGCAGACCGTTTTTTACTTTTTCGATTTTGATTGCACGTTTTTTTTTTTTTTTTTTTTTTTTTTTTTTTTTTTTCGAGGGTGTTTTTGCTTTTAAAACCGGTTCCGAAAATGAAAGCGTCGTCATAAAAAATTTTGTCAACAAAATATAAAAAGTAAAAAACGGTCTGCATTCAGATCCATCTCAGGTATCCAATGCAAAAAATATGTATATTTAAAGGTATTGAAATTCAGCCGAGATATCTTTATAAATGTCTTCCATAAGACTGGAAGTCTTATGGAAAAGTCAAGCGAGACTTTTCATTTCAGTGAAGTAGCCTCTTAAGTAAGTCTGGGACACAAAAATGTTCCAATTTTCTGAAAAAAAATTATTTTATGCTTAAAAATATGCTTAAATTTCGGAAAAAAATTATTTTATGCCGTATTTTATGCTTAAAATGACGTTTAAATCATGTTTCTATCGTAATTAAAAAAGGAAGTATTATTTTTTTCGTTTTAGTTGGATTTTAAAATCTAGCTTTCAAGCAATGGTTGCCATGGAAATGACTTCTTGTAAAAATGCGTTTTTTCTTCATAATAGATTTCTTCATAATTTCTCGGATTTAAATTGTTATAAGTGAAGAACTGTTAAAGATTAAAGCTTCAAACTTGGAACATGACTTTTCTGATTATTTTAGTTCATTTTTGATTCAGCAAAATTTACAAAATTTTACTTTTGAAAATATGATTTTTTAAATAAAAGTTGCATTTTTTTTTTTAATTTTTACTTTATAAATATTTTTAATTAAAAAATCACACTATTTTAAAAAATAATATTCAGAATGTAGATATTTCTGTTTAATTAAATATAAAAAAATTGAAATTCTAGAAATTATATTTTGAATTATAACGATTTTAAATCAGCCCACTTTTTTTAGATAAATTTTAAATTTCAAATTTTAAATTAAAAAATAATATGAGAAGTTTTATCATGTGATTTTTTTACAAATGACATTACAAAAAATTTCCAAATTTTAACTCAATAAATAAAAATTATTTTAAAAAGTGTCCTGGACTGACGGTATACGCTCTAAGCGGAGGGTATACGCTCAATTCAGAGGGCATAGTTTAGAGTGTATATACTATAGCTTTCTTGAGAAAACCAGGGTATACATGTTCTTTATAAAAAAAAATCCAGAAGTTATGTGGCGTAACCGTGTATACCCTACACTACATCTCTGCGTGAACCCCTTTAAACTACGAAAATTCACTACAATCTGAAGGAAAATATTTGATAACCGTTAGTAGTAGGAAAAGGACCGTTTAAGCTCAGCCGGCGGCGGAGCCGTCCCGCCGCCCCCGGTGCCACCACCGTCCCGCCGCAGCAAACCGTCCCTCCTGCGGTACCTCCTGCCCCCTCCATGCATCCCCCTCCACAAACGCCCCCTAGCCGAAAAAAGAACATTCTATTATAACAGGATAGGTGAACAACCTTCCCTGATTAAAAATATTATCAATCACATCTCAACTCGGAATCGTACTATATGATGAAGATTAAATTTATATTTGAATTTTTAACAACCGTAATTTTAATGAGTATTATTAATTAAGCGAAACAATTAAAATCTCAGTTTTTAACCATTTTATTTAGATTTCTTCTACTACAAGATGAGATTATCAATTTAACACAAGAAAGTTAAACATATATATGTGAATTTTGCTTGATAGACATCTTAATGAGTAGTATTAATTAAGTAAAAACAATAGAAAATATCAAGTTTTATAGAAAAAGACTGATTTCTTACGATTTTTATCAACTGCAACATCAGTGTATAGACTTACAAGTTGAAAGTTAAACATGCATTCTAGTTTTTCAACAGCTATAATCTTAATGAGTATCGTTAATTAAGTAAAAAACAACGGAAAATATCAAGTTTTTATAGAAAAAGACTGATTTCTTACGATTTTTTCAACTCAAACTTCAGAATATCAATATGATAGAAAGAAATTTAAGCATGCATTCCAGTTTTGGACAACCATTTCCTCCATGAACATTATTAATTAAGCAAAACAACGGAAAATATTAAATTTTTAACTGATTTCTTCACATTTTTTAATTTTTTTTAAATATAAAATCAGAATACACAACTTAAAATAGAAATTTAAGCATATTTTTTTAGTTTTTGAACAGTCGTTACCTCAAAGAATTTCGATAATTGAACAATTAACAAAATACAATGGTTTCGCCATTGCATACTGTATTACAAAGAACAAAATTTTTGGTACTTTTTTCATAACTTTTTTTGAAATTTTTGCAACTTTTTTTGCAATTTTTTTTACACTTTTTTTAACTAAAATTTTTCATTTTTTTAACGTTGTGATTTTTTATTTTTTACCTTTGTAAAAACTTATTTTGAAAAAAAAATTTTTGTAAAAAATGTTTTTGAAAAAAAAATTTTTTTTGTAAAAAATGTTTTTGAAAAAAATTTTTTGGTAAAAATATTTTTTGAAGTTTTGGTTTTTGTAAAAAAAGTTTTTGTTGTAAATTTTCTTTTTTCAAAAACTTTGTTTTGAGTTTTTCACTTTGTGATTTTTTTGTTTTACATTTGTGTTTTTTCTTTTCACTTTTGTAATTTTTTTTATATTGTAAATATTTTTTGTTTGTATTTCTAGAAAACTTTGAAATTATTCTGTAAACTTGTATATTTTTTCATACATCTGCTTATTTTGTATGTTCTTATACATTTTTTAAGTTGTGAAAGTGTTGTTTCACTTAAAATGTTATGTATTCCATTAATGTAATAGGTTTTAGAAAAATAAACACAACGATAAATGTATATAAAAGAATATTTATGTGAACATTTAAAGAATACATTGCAAAATAATATCTATACATTCACGCTGATTAGAAAAATCACGGGTAACAAAATTTCTTTTCAGCTGTGTGTATGTCTTCCAAATTTTAAGTTTGAGATATTGTGGTAACTTATGAAAATATGATGGATAAATAGTCTAAATATCTTCCTTTATTTCTAAATTCTTCGAACATCTGACTAATTTTTGAATATCTTCACTAAGTTTACATATAACAGACGATGCTTTATATGATGATGTGTGCATTTTTGATTCACATCTTCTTGAAAACCGCATTTGGTAATCTTCCCAAGTGTAAGGTTTTTCACCTGTATGGATTTTTGTTTGTTCTGTCAAATTCCATTTACATAAGAAGTGTTTGTAGCAAATAAAACACATCTGTAATAGAAACAAATGCAAACAATTAGGATTATCTTCAACAATATAGGTAAAAAGGTATTTGTTAAAGTGTAGGCAGTAAGACAAATCATTTTATATTACTCTAATTACGTTACATATACGAATTCTAGTATTTTTCATATAAGTACTTACATATGTATTATTCATTAACGCTACCTGTGCTAGGGATGAATCATTCAGATCATTAATTTCTGAAGTTTGTTGCTGTTTTGGTTCATCTTGTTGAAACATCTGTATAACGCAAGAAATATATATTTAGTAAAGGTTTAATGTATAAATAATCGCTTATTTATTTATTTTTATTAAATACATATATATTGCAATCAAATTTCGTTGTACGTTTAATATAAATTAATTTTTTTTTCATTTATTCATATGATAGAAATTCCTCTGAGGAGTACATATCTGATAATTTTTAGAAGAAGTATGAAACGCAAATCTCTGTATGATGATAAGCATTGTGGTAAAATTCACATAGTTTGGTTTCGAAAATAGGTTATTTGAAATATGAACTGTTAAAAATTGAAGATTGTATTCATACATACTATGTATAATCAAAAACTATAAACATTTTATTAATATTTTAAACAACTAGATGGACGATAATTCAGAAATTGTTGAACTGTAAGATGAAACATATGATAATTTGATTAATAGTATAGATGGAAACTCAAGATTAGTCATGTATACTACATTAAAACTATAAAGATAGTATTTATATTTTAAGCAACTTGGTGGATGATAATTCAGAAGTGCGAGATGAAACATCTGATGAATTGATTAAAAATATGAGTAGATTAGTTTTAATACATTAGATGATTATAGAAGTAAGAAATTTCGTGTAGGGGCAATGCGTATACGATGAAAATCGAATTGAATCAATTGACTTCAACTCCCGTTCCAAGTTAGTATTTAACTCACTTGTGTAATGTGGAAATATAAAAGGTAAAGAATCAAGTTTGATGTAAATAAATATTGTGGTATTGGTTTAAAAACTAAAAAAGTATTGAATTTTACTGAATTAGAAAGTATAATATTTGATTAAATAATGTTTTATGTATAAAAATTAAGTTTAAATGTGATAAAATTATGAAAATCAGTTTGTAAACTCTCATTTTTATAAGTACTACTATGAAAATATTCTTTTAATATAGAATTTCTGCTTATTGATGAGACTAAAAATTATTTTTTTGTTAATTTTAAATATTTATTGAGTGTATGTAATACTAGGATTAAAATCTTACAAATTCGGTGTTAAATTTTTTCAAGAAATTGTGGTTTGTAATCCAGAAAAAGGTGTGGTTTTAATAAATTTGTAAATATGTTCATTATTTTTTTTAGTTATTTCTCTAACTTGTCATTCATTTGTTAATTTTTGTAATTTTTGTAGAAAAAATGATTTGAATTTTCGGTAATCTGTACTATTTTTTGTCCAACAGTTGATTTTATTGATTATTAGTATTCTCATTCGGCAGTAATTTCACGTATGAGGTTATTAAATATTAAATATCTATTAATTTTCTTTACTGTTTCATATTATAGTAATATTTCTGAGGAACAGGTGTGATAACTACTAGACTTTGATTGACTTGATTTTCTTATAAACGTTTGAAAAGAGTTGTAAGTATGTAATGATGTAATATCTATATACTATCGAGAGTCGAGATTGATGTAGATAAGTATTGGAGTAATAGTCAATTCATTGTTGAATTTCAAGAAATTGTGTGAGAAAATGTTTTTTTACATTAAGTTTATGTAATTTCAGTTACAGTTTTTCGACAATCAACCTAAAAATGGATAATTATCATAGTTAAAAGTTATGATGAAAAGATCTAAGCAATATTAATGTTAAAAAGTTCGTCTAATGTTTGCTCTTATGGTGTGAAAATTTCGAATACATTGATTTGAAATATGAAATGTTTGTAAAATTAAACTTTGTATTCGTGTATGTTTTGCATTATTAAACTGTAAAGATAATATTCATATTTGGAAAATGTTGTTGGGTATTTTAATAATTTTTTGATAAGTAGATAAAAACAGATGTTAAAATTCTGTGCTATTAAAATATATAGGATCAAGAATAAAGTTTGATGAAAATAAGTATTGTAAAAATTCAGAAATTTTGACGTGTAAGATGAATCATGCCCTAATTTGATTAATTATATGGGTAGAATATCTCAGAGTAGTTTTAATATGTCAAGTGTCTAAAGCAGCAAGAAATGATTTTTTAGGTTTTCTAGAATAATAATAATAATAATAATAATAATAATAATAATAATAATAATAATAATAATAAAAGTATACTTTTGCTGTAAGATTTCGAATGCAGTCAAGACGTGAAAAATATAAGTATGAACCCTTTGTAAAGACATTCAAACTTTTTAAAAAGTTTAAGTTTAGTAATATACTGTAACATTATATGTAAACAAATGTATTTCAAAGTTGAAAATTTGCGTAAAAAATTGTCTTTTCTTGAAAATTGATATTTATTTTTGTTTAATTAATGATACTTATTACATTTTTGTTGTTAAAAACTAAAATATACGTTTAATTCTTCTGTTAAAATTGATATATCCGTGTTGGAGATGAGAAAAAATAGTGTAAAACTAATAAAATTTGTTTAAATTCGTCTTTTTATTCTTAAAATTAATATTTTCTGTTGTTTAGAATACGTAATAATAACTTTTGAGAAGTGTATAACCGGAAAATGTTAAAAAATCTTAGAAAATTGGTATTAAAAATATTAAATACAGTTGCTTCAATAATATCTTTTCGATATGTAAAGTGATTGTAGCATTTAGAAATGTACTTCTGAAGAATGTATAATCGGAAAATGTTAGAAAATGGTAGAAAATTGGTGTTAAAAATATTAAATACAGTTACTTCAATGATTTCAAAAACAAACTCTGTTAAAAAATTCTGTATGATTTCAAGTGAAAATAAACTGAACCTGAATACATGGTATTTAAAATACAAAATTCACGATTATGAACTAATGTTGAAAACATGGGTAACATTAAATATACAGCTAATATTTAATTATAGATTAGAAAATTCTTAAAGTGTATCCAAATTTATTAAATATAGTATTGAATACAGTGAATAAATGAAATATGTGAATAAGTATTGATATTTAAATGTTGCTTTTGAAAATACTAGTGTAAAATTATTCAAATTCGTCTTTTCTTTAAAATTGATATTTATTTTTGTTTAATTAATGATACTTGTTAAGTTTTTGTTGTTAAAATTAAGATATACGTTTAATTCTTCTGTTAAAAATCCATATTTCCAAGTTGCGATTCAAAAGACTATTGTAAAACTAATCAAATTCGCTTAAATTCACCTTTACCCCTTAAAAATAATATTTCTATTATTTTGCTTAATTAATTATACTGATTATGTCTTCCAAAATTTAAATTTTGGGATATTGCGGTAACTGTTATGAAATTGGAGTGCATAAAATGTCTCTTTTTTTCTCTCAGACTTCTAAATATACAAGAATGCGAGGTCATTGCTTTGTCCATTTCCCTACCTGAAGTAAAAGATTGGGGGAGATGGGGGTGAAAAGGCATGGTGAGGAACTTCAAAGGAATGAGTTTTGGTTTCAATATGACGTCACAAGAAGCAGGTGTTGTTTTCAAATTTGTGTGTGTGTGTTGAGTATTTGTTGAAATGTATTCGTTTATGCATTAAAATTCTACTTAGTTAGTATATAAAAGTATGATGAAATTTCCATTTAGAGTAAAAGTTAACCAAATCCGTTTAATTCGTCTTTTTTTCGTTAAAAAATCATTAGTTTCCTTTGTTAATTGTTCAATTATCGAAATTCTTTGAGGTAACGACTGTTCAAAAACTAAAAAAATATGTTTAAATTTCTATTTTAAGTTGTGTATTCTGATTTCATATTTAAAAAAATTTAAAAAATGTGAAGAAATCAGTTAAAAATTTAATATTTTCCGTTGTTTTGCTTAATTAATAATGTTCGTGGAGGAAATGGTTGTCCAAAACTGGAATGCATGCTTAAATTTCTTTCTATCATATTGATATTCTGAAGTTTGAGTTGAAAAAATCGTAAGAAATCAGTCTTTTTCTATAAAAACTTGATATTTTCCGTTGTTTTTTACTTAATTAACGATACTCATTAAGATTATAGCTGTTGAAAAACTAGAATGCATGTTTAACTTTCAACTTGTAAGTCTATACACTGATGTTGCAGTTGATAAAAATCGTAAGAAATCAGTCTTTTTCTATAAAACTTGATATTTTCTATTGTTTTTACTTAATTAATACTACTCATTAAGATGTCTATCAAGCAAAATTCACATATATATGTTTAACTTTCTTGTGTTAAATTGATAATCTCATCTTGTAGTTGAAGAAATCTAAATAAAATGGTTAAAAACTGAGATTTTAATTGTTTCGCTTAATTAATAATACTCATTAAAATTACGGTTGTTAAAAATTCAAATATAAATTTAATCTTCATCATATAGTACGATTCCGAGTTGAGATGTGATTGATAATATTTTTAATCAGGGAAGGTTGTTCACCTATCCTGTTATAATAGAATGTTCTTTTTTTCGGCTAGGGGGCGTTTGTGGAGGGGGCAGGAGGTACCGCAGGAGGGACGGTTTGCTGCGGCGGGACGGTGGTGGCACCGGCGGCGGGGGCGGGATGGTGGTGGCACTGGCGGCGGCACCGGCGGCGGGGGCGGGATGGTGGTGGCACTGGCGGCGGCACGGCTGAGCTTAAACTGTCCTTTTCCTACTACTACCGTTTCCAAGTCACCCAATATTCCCAAAAAACATTACTTTCTATTTACAAACCTGAAAAAACAATTTATTTACAAAATTTAAATATTCAAAATTGAGAAATCGTAGACTCATTTTTGATCCAAACAAACTCAAATCGATATTAGTACATTGATTTGTTCATTTTTGAGTACTTCACTTTTAGGTCCGTTTGTAATTACATAAATACGTAGCACCTATAGTCATCGTTCAGTCCATTCGTCTGTCTGTCTGTCCGTCCTCATATAACAGAGCAAAAATTACCCAACCGAATCGTTTAACATTTAAAATACATAATTGTTGCTAAATTTTGTCGAGTCATTTCAAATTTTATGAAAATCGGATATACACTTCAGCTACAGGCACAATCAAAAGTATTCGTTACATTACGCGACCAATGGGGAAAAATAATTTTCATTTTATTTTATTGATGTTAGACGCTTTCGAACATAGTAATATGAATATGCTTCTATGAAATACATACTAAAATGTACATTTTGTACAATCTGCGGTGCAAAGAATATCTGTTATTCATTTACAGGGCCACACAAAAATTTCCCATTACATGGGGATTATTGATGATTACATGATATAGGAGAAACATTGTTTGGGACGCATTTTAATTCTATTAAACTATACTAAATATAACTACTAAACTATATTTCACATTTCATGAAATGTATATACGTTTCTGAGGTTTACTACATGTTACTTCCCGTATAACAGAAAGCAGATAGTATTTATACGGACACACAAAAAATTTTGGCTACTGTACTGTATATTATTACACCAAGATCTGAACATTTTTAACGCTAGTAAGAACGCACTTTATTTGTTACGCTTGAAGTGCAATTTCCGACATGTTTCATCCCATAACATTTTATTTCAAGGGCTGTTTTAACACAAAATTCCTATTAATGTTATTTTTTGCCCTGTATTAGATAAATATATATGTAAGTTTTGTAAACAGATGTTCATACAAATACTTTTCTTATTTTATGAATCATTGAACATAAATGAAAATTTCGGCAAAACTGTTCAAGAGTAAAAAATCCAAAAATTCAACAATTTTCAGTGTGGACTTCCTCAGAAGTCACAATGATAATCGCGTCATGGAATCGCTTTGGATATTGGATTTTTTTGGCCACATTATAGCCCTGATTTATCACCACTATACTTATTTTCATAGGGTTGTGTTAAAGATCGAGTCTAAATAGATTGTTTAGTATTGAGCAATGACGCTAGATGGCAGCAGTACATATTTGATCCTGACGACAAGAGACTTTATTGACTTTTAATTAATTTTTATTTCTTATTATTTTCTAGTTCATTTGTATTTTTAAATTCCTAATGTGTTTTTCCCTCTATTTTGCATTTTAACATACGTTATTCATCTATCTAGATATTGTATTCTTTTTTCTGCAGCCTAATTGTTTTTGGCTGCGGGATTTGTTTGGAACAAAAATATATGATTCGGAAAGATGTTTTTAAATCTCAAGTCTATGAATAGTCTATTAAAATGTCTCAAAGCTTAGCTAATCATCTTTATTTGAGTCAGTAACCTTTATTTAACCCTTTGCTTACGGGGTTGGGATATATGTCGTCCCAGAGAAGATTGCTTTTTTATATTCGCACCACTTTTTTAAAACTAATCCGTGACATACATTTGCACCAGAAAAATTTCAAGACAAATCTATCACAAACAATTTTTTTCGTAAATTGTGGTACGAATGAATATAAAAAATTAGCCATTTCTACCCCGTAATCAAAAGGTTAAAATGGTATACAACCAGCAAACAAAAATTTAAAATAGTTATTAAAATAAATCAACTATTCATAAAACAGAAGACTGACACCGGAATAATTCCAGAAATAACTGTGAAGTTCATCAAATGAAGCAAGAGTGAAATTCTTTAGGTACTTGATATTTATTCTTATAAAATCTACATAAAATCTCATCTATTCATTCATTTAAATAGATCTATCAAGAACCATAAAAGGATTGAAAACAGGGACAACCAGATTGATAATGTCGATTTCATTTGACCTATTACTTACTCATCATACGTAGTATAGGGTAAGTCTTGCAATCGTTTTGAAAATCGAAAAACATTTTTTGACGGATTTACACGTTTTAGATAGTGGAGATTCCGAAAAACATATTTTTAGAAAAAAAAATTTTGCCGTCCGTCTGTCTGTCTGTTTGTCTGTCTGTCTGTCTGTAAGTCTGTCTGTCTGTAAACGCTCTATCTCCCGAACAAATTGAGATAGAGACTTGAAATTTTGTATGTAGTTAGTACGTAAGAATGGGACGAACCCTATTTAATATCAGCAACCTCGATTATCCGAAACTATTTTTTTCGGACTCTCGAAAAATTCGTTCTGATGAAAGGTATATAAAAATTTTCGAATTTTTTTGTTCTAAGGAATGGACGTAAAAGGCAATAAAATAACACACATTTTGCATATAGAACGAAATCGATCGGATTATTAGTTGCCGAGATATTTGTAATCTTGTTTTCCACATTCTTCGATTTTTCATGACCCTGTATTTCATTCAAATTTCAATTCAGAAGTATATTTTAATTGGAAATGAGACGCTTAATCCGACGCAGTTAATTGTTAGTTAATAGAATTATTATTTTTGGAGTTATAAGGATGTTTCTTTTACGCAGTTCGGTACTACTTGAGTAGTTTGGCGTTTTATGTAATTTGTCGGAATTGGTACATCAGCAGTTCTTTAATAGAGCATTACTATGTATATTAACAATATTTAAATGTTTGTTTATGAATTGCAATGCATTGTATAAATAGTTTTCACATGTTTTATTTTCATATACATATCCATGATGGGTAAGTATTACGGTGGCCCCCAACGACTAGTTTAAGGAGGTTATCGAGGATTTCGAGCACAGTCTTCGTTTTGTTGTCTTCTCAGATGGCTAAGTGAATGTGCATATGTAACGTTATCAACTTTTTGGTAATTCAGGATCCCCATCCTCCCTTTCGATATCATACGTTATCATCCCTCTGATCCCCCTCCCCACACTAATGATATTGTTATCAGATCACATTTTTTTTTTTCCTTATAGTTCTTTTGTTTGGATTGATCTACAAAACAGGTTAAATTTACCTTCCGCATTTTTTATTGATTCAAACCAAGAGAAGTCAATAAAATATCACTTTGTATCAAATAACAGTTAAAAGAAACAGTTACTATTTAAAAGTATTTTATATTAGCATGGTTGTTTTAATATGAGGATGTAATAACATTGTTAAAACAGCAGTGATATGCATAGAAAAATCACTTTTCTCCAGTGAAATGTAGAAAAGTGGTATGCAGGCTGTACCACATGTACATAGAATGACCCAGGATAAAATTATAAGCTGCTTTGAGCAGCATATTTTTAATTTTTCATACTACACAATGCTTAGATTTCAATTTTAAATTATTTTTCCATGTACATGTATCAAACCTATAATAAGTGAGTGCCAGTTTTATTATTATTATTATTAGTAATAGTAGTAGTAGTAATAGTAGTAGTAGTAGATGCCTTTTTTTTCTTTTTTTTTTCTTTTTTTTCTTTTTTCCCAGTCACTGATCAAATGTTTCGCTATTTGTACTTCACTTAAATTGAATACTTACATCGATGTATCGGAGTTCTTGATAATCCGGCAAGGCCAGTTCTGAACGAAAAGATATTGCCTTTAGGTTTTTGACGCTTGGGAATTCCAGCTTACTTTTTCGGTTAGGACAGACAACGCCTTGAACTGCCTAGAATTAGGAAATAAAATATTAGCAACATTTATATAACAATAAAAAATAATAATTTAACAAATTATAACCAGCATTTCGAAATTCAATTTGACACGTTAATTCAGGTTGAGATGACGAAAGTTTACCGATTTAAGTTTACCGGATTCAGATTCAAGTTTTTCCAATGCAAAGGATCAGCAAATGGTGTAGTAATAATAAGCTCGATGCAGCTGCGGTTGTTCGGTAGCTTTAGAGCTCCGAGCTCACACTCTCTTCTTTTTGGTAACTTTTGTTTAGTTATTATTATTATTTTAAATCTGCCCTGTTTCAATTTCTGATTTTTTTTTTCTCCCTAACCTGATTTACTCTAGAGACTCCTGGCTTCTACTAGAACGTCGCAATGAGAGAAGAAACGTTGAAGAATCACGGACGTTAAAAAAAGAAAACCTATAGGATCACAGAAATTAAAAAAGATAAAAACAAACAAAATGATGACACCACAAGGTCCATTCTACACCGAAAACAATAACCATTTTCTAAATGGCTCAAATAAAAAAAATCCGATTCACTATTTTCCGAATTTTAAAAAAATTCGAAAAGTTTTATATGCTTTTCATCAGAACGAGTATTTCGAGAGTCCGAAAAAATAGTTCCAGATAATTGAGGTAACTGATATTCAACAGGCTTCTTCCCATTATTACATACTAAGTACACACTAAATTTTAAGTCTTTATTTCAATTTGTTCGAGAAATAGAGCGTTTACAGACAGACACAAACACAGGCTGACGACAATTTATTTTTTCTAAAAATATGTTTCTCGGAGCCACCTGTATCTAAAACGTGTAAATGCGTCAAAAAAAATTTCCGATGTTTCAAAACAATTGCAAGGCTTAGCCTACAGTACGTATGATGGGAAATTAAAATTGTATAAATATTGAACGAGTTGCTAGTACAAAATTGTATAAATATTGAACGAGTTGCTAGTACAAAATAATGAATAGATTGCTAGAAACTTTATGTTACCAAATATTTCTTTAATTATTACATCCGTAATTCTGCCAAGTTTTGCAGGAGTCTAGCTTTTAACCCTTTAACGTTTAGTGGTTTCTCTACGAAACCACAAAATTTTAATTCCGATATGCAACATCGATACCGGAATTTTAATTTTAAAAGATCCATTTTATTATGTATGTGGAAAATCCTTTTTTCTTATTTACAAATATATTTGTTCCCAATGACCGGAGTCATTCATTTATTTCAACATCTTAACAATGAAAATGCTTTTTACATCATTATCAGTACTAGACGGTTGCCCGCCCTCAGTAGCCCGAAGACTATCTGAATGCCAGTTCTCTCGGTGTTCTGGGGTTTCGTTTGCATATCTTTTTTTATTGTTAATGAAGAGGTCTTCCATTTGTTCTTCCATCTGTTCTTCTTTCTGTTCTTCCATCTGTTCTTCCATTTGTTCTTCCATTTGTTCTTCCATTTGTTCTTCCATTTGTCTGGGGTTTCGTTTGCATATCTTTTTTTATTGTTAATGAAGAGGTCTTCCATTTGTTCTTCCATCTGTTCTTCTTTCTGTTCTTCCATCTGTTCTTCCATTTGTTCTTCCATTTGTTCTTCCATTTGTTCTTCAATTATATTCGACGATTCACTGTTTGAGAGCCTATCTGTCCTTTTATTTATAGAAGTTCAAAATGAAAAAAGATTTTCTTAGCAGACGATTTTTCTGTGCCTCAATTAATTAATTATTTAATTATCCTCAGAATTCCTTTTATTTATAGAGATTTCTGAAGGGCTGTTGAACCAATAGTTTTGCTACAGTCTTGCGCGCAGTGGATGCAAATCAAACTAGTCGTTGGGGGCCACCGTAACTTACCCATCATTAATACGCATATGAAAATAAAACATGTGAAAACTATTTATACAATGCATTGCATTTCCAAAAGAAAATTTAAATATTGTTAATATGCATAGTAATGCTCTATTAATGAATTGCTGATGCACCAATTTCGACAAATTATATAAAAAGCCAAACTACTCAAGTAGTACCGAACTGCGTAAAAGAAACATCCTTATAACTCCAAAAATAATAATTCTATTAACTAACAATTAACTGCGTCGAATTAAGCGTCTCATTTCCAATTAAAATATACTTCTAAATTGAAATTTGAATGAAATACAGGATCATCAAAAATCGTAGAGTGTGGAAATAAAATTACAAATATCTCAACGACTAATTATCCGATCGACTTCGTTCTTTAAGCAAAATTTGTGTCATTTTATTGCCTTTTACGTCCAATCCTTAAAATAAAAAAAATTTCGAAAATTTTTACATACGTTTCATCAGAACGAATTTTTCGGGAGTCCGGAAAAAATAGTTCCGGATAATCGAGGTTTCTGATATTAAATAGGCTTCGTCCCATCCTTACATACTAAATAGATACAAAATTTCAAGTCCTTATCTTAATTTGTTCGGAAGATAGAGCGTTTACAGACAGACAGACAGACGGACGGACGGCAATTTTTTTTTTCTAAAAATATGTTTTTCGGAATCTCCACTATCTGAAACGTGTAATTCCGTCAGAAAAATTTTTTCGATTTTAAACGATTGCAAGACTTACCCTATATTACATATGATGGGTAATTAAAAACAATTTTAAGTTTTTGTTATTGTTAAACTTAAACATTAAAAAAAAAATGAAATTTCAATGTAGAATTTTTTTAATTATTTTAAATAGACGAGATAATTAAGTTGTCTATATCAAAAATTTCATGCATTTATGTATCATAGGGACTGAGAAAAATAAAATGAAATGTGACATGTTGCTAAATTGCACTATTAAGTAATAAAAAGAATATTGCCCATTTAAACTGCTGGCATTGATCTTACAGGCTACGCATACTAATTGTACATGACAGCCTTATATTTGCAAGGATTAATTCCGTTCGAAAAAAAATTAAGAAGGGGAAACAGCTCTCCCCTTTCCTCTTTTTTATACTTAATCATTGAAGCTCCTAAACTATCAAAGACATGCTTTATCATATAAAAAATCTACATCCAAAATTCAGAGCAAATCGGATAATTTAGCATTTAACCCATTTAGCATTCATATAATTTAAGAGGAGTTATCCCCTTCTTTTATACTTAATCATTAAACTTCAAAAACTATTCAGAGATTTGAGCGAAATCTGACGATTCTGCTTGAAAAACCCATTTATATCAATTAAGGGGAGGGGCATTAGAACCCCCGTTCCCCCTCTTTATACTTATCCAATGAACACCTAATAGCAGTCACGGAATCGCCTCATCAGAATGATCCTATATCTAAATTTTGAACGAAAACTTAATTTTGCATGAAAAATCCATTTATATCAATTAAGGGGAGGGGCATGAGCCCCCCATTCCCCCTCTTAAGCATATCGAATGATCTCCAAAAACTAATCAGGGAAGCGCCTTGTCAGGGTATTAAAAGGTAAAATATTTCAAGTGAATCGGATATTTTTATCATGAGTTATCGCGTTACGCACGCACGAACATACATACATACAGAATGGGTGGGCACATAAGCTCTCAGGCTATGATAGCCTGTGAGCTAAAAAATAAAACTCCTGAGACCCTTTAAAAATACCCGGTGCGTCATAATTTATGCAAACTTTAAAAATTCATAATAAAAGAAGTAATGCTCTGAAAAATTTTCGTTTTGCGTGAGTATGATCAGACGGATTTTAGATATTTTCGATCTATAAAAAAAAATGATTCAAAAAGTAGCCAATAGAGGGCGCTCATCCATCATACTGAGGCGTTTTATGCAAATCAGTCTAACAATAAGACACCTGACTGGAAATGGATTCATCATTCGATCTCTGCGGCATGTTGTCGTTACCGAATCGATTTTGTGTTTGCCTGATTTACATAAAACGTCTCAATATAGGCGTGTGGGCGCCCTCTATTGGTTATTTTTGGAATCATTTTCATTATATAGGAAAAAAATCCAAAATCCGTGTGATCACACTCGTGCAAGCCGAAAAATTTTCCGAGCATTACTTATTTTATTATAGATTTCTAAAGTTTGCACGAATTAATGACACATCCTGTATATTCGAGAAAACGTAGACTGCAGTCACCTGAGAATAATAAGGTTCTATCTGTGTTTTTGAAAAAATTGACTTCCCGATATAAAAATGCTCCATTTGTATCTATAAAGACATTTCTGGATTAAAATAATGTTATAATATGATTGTAAGGTCATATGTAAATTATATATATAACATCATTTTGATGCTATGCTTTCATAGATACAAAAAGAACCTTTCTGTATCGACAAATCATTTTTTTCAAAAACACAGATAGATTCTTATTATTCTCAGGTGACGAATTGTTTACGTAATATGAGAATACTTACTTTGAAAAACTTGTGGTCGTAAGCCCCTGGAACGAAACCGAACACATTGACGACGTAATCTTCGACCACGACCGGTTTGGTCCATATCATCTTGGAAATGTTGAATCCTAAAGGCGTCATCCTAGCCCCAGCACTGGTGTTCCAACTTCCATCTGGAAATACACGAAAGTTTAGCGTTGTTCAAGATATTTTGCGACACACCGAAAATGCTTGAAAATGCAGTGGAAACGTTTTAGGAGTTGTGCAAATGTAACGTTATCAACGGTTTGGTAATTTTGGACACTCCCTCCATTCCCACCCTTAGTAATAATATCGTTATCAAAAAATGTATATATATATTTTTTATTTTTGGGATTTAGTTCTTTTATTTGAAGTAATATTTTGTGGGGTTTTTTTTTTTTCATATACTGTAATGATTCAATTGAAGAGAAGTCAATAAAATATCGTTTTATACAAACAACGCTTAAAAGAAATAGTATTTAAAAATATTTATGATCGCTTTTTGTTGCATAATGCATCCAACAGTAATAAAGTCTTGTCGAACTTGCCCCGCAAGAAGGAGGGGCAGGGCCTGATTACTAACGGGGCACTCTCCCACCATGAAAAAGAAAAAAAGAATTTTTCCTTATTCATGACAGTAATCTTGTATGAAAAGGGCGTTTAAAGAAGACGAAAATTTCTATAAATTTTTTCTGGTGAGAGAATGCCCCGTTAGTAATCAGGCTCTGAGAAGGGGTGTAAGGGGCAGATATAAATCCTTATCAATAAAACAAATGAACATCATACTTTATCTTTCATTTATTAGTAAACATACGCTTCATTTCAAACATACTTCACATATGGATTTTCGATTTATGATTATGTGTACATAATAACTAATTCATCAAAAATGATATCGATATCAAAAGGTAACCCCCTTCCCCGAAGAAATATCATGTGCCCTCCCTTCTCAAATAATAGCGTTACATTTGCACAACCCCTTATAAACCGGGAGGCGACACTGCAAATTCTCAAATATAAAAATGAACACATTTAGGAACATTTTTTGTCCCCAAATTCAAAATACATTAATGTTTTGTGTTGAGATTGTGTTCTTAATATGCTGCAAAAGCATAGAAATGTGTTCTAAAAACAGTGTTGTTAATTGCGTTGTAAATGATGAAAATAGCTGAAACGAAACGTAGAAAAACGTAGAAACTAAAAATAGTGTTGTGCTGAACAACAGTTTGTCCCCAAATTAAAAACCTATTGTAAACACCACACAATTTAAAACACTGTAAAACACTTTCAAAATATTTGCTACAGGGGTGCTTTTAAAATGACACAATTTAGAAAATGGATGCTTTGAAAACACTTTTTCTCCTCTTGTAACTTTTAACGACACTTTCTTGAACAATCTTTTTATTTCATACAACACTGTCGAAAACGATTTTACTTAGAAAGTGTTCATTTTTTATGTTCAGTTAGAGTTGCAAAAGTGTTTCATGCGTTTGCAGTGCAGCCAATCATCTCATCGAGTTCACGGATGAAAATCTAGGAATAGTTAAATATCGATTCGCATATTAAAACGCAATCAGTCTGTCAAGTCTTAGTGGAAAAAACCTAAAAACCCGATTTTGGCGGTTAATTCGTACGTTTTCTATTGTTCTTTCCTTCACCCAAAAGCATGAAAACGTTGAATCAAATAAACGTATTTTGATATCAAATGTTAACGCCATTAGCCGACGCTTTGATAATACTTCCTAGCTTGATGCAATTAGCAGTTTATTAAATACGCTAACAATTCGATGTATTGTTGATCCATAAAAGCGGCACAAAACACTGATTTACAGAAGCGACCTATAATCCCATAATTCAATTAACCGTTGATTCATTAAACCGAATTTAAATCGCATGATGCAATGTATAGTTTATTGAAATAAGAGCTGATTTAACTAAGCATTGATTCAAATCTATATTTAAGTAACAAATACAGTTAGTATCGGTTATATGGTCACCCGTGCGGTCCTGAAAAATATGACCTTATAAGCGGGGTGACCTTATATGCGGTGTAAACATGACTTATACTTTAGGCAATAAACTATTATTAATAAGTTATTTAAATTAGTAAAATAATGTACAAATGAGCTATGAAAATATAATTTATAATACAAGAGTTATAAACAAAAATTGCTATTCATTTAAATTTTCGTTCATTTTACTTTACTTTTCTTTTTTTTTTTGGTCCAAATTGAATAGAAACGCTGAATTTCCTTTTCCTAACTGCTTGTTGTCATCCTAGTCTTTCGGTTCGCATCGTATGATAAAAGTAGATTTACAGGGTTTTTCAAACAAAGCGGTTTAAGAAATTTATCAATAACTAATGGAATCAATTTCCCTGCGCGATCCATATTAGCTGAAAATAAAACGGTCAATCTTTGTTTTCTTACCTTCCCGCCACTTCATTTTTTATTCTTATAAGTCACAGACTTATCTGGAAAAATATTAAAAAACAGTCCACATTCATCGGAATTAAAAACATCACAAGGATTATACCTATCAAGAATGTTGCTTAATGCCCATTCCTTCCTTTATTTTATTTTAACACTATTATAAACATTAGCAGCATCACTGAACATCTGTAAAAATTAAGAATGTGCCGTAAGGTAAACCACACTATGCTCTCAGTAAAATTCGATTTTCCTAGCTCAGCAGCAATATTTAAAGACTTTTACGATAATCCATGATATTGGAACATTCTGGATCTGGCATACTTTATCGAAGTGAAAAGGTCTTTCTAAACATCCCCAAATGTTAAAAAAAAATGTTGTAGCTTTCTCTTTTGATTGATTACATCATTCTGTCAAAAAAATTATTTGAACCCTAAAACGTTATTTAATATCATTCTCCCTATTCCATGAGTCTTCGCAAAAGCTGCTTCCACTTCCATACATTCAATTTTCAAAGTTTTCTACCATTTTTTTTTTTTTTTTTTTTTTTTTTTTTACACAACTGACAAGTATTTTGCTTTGCTGACATATTTCATTTACAAATCACAATCAACAAATAAACAAACACATTATACAAAACGACAAATAAAAAAAGTGCAAAAAACAAACAAAAAAAGATTTAACTTTTGTCATGCATCAATTCTCATTCGGTCAGAAGAGATGAAGGCATGTTTTCAAAAATCCGTATCTAATGCGACAGTTGAGGAAGAAATTTCTAGAGCTTAGGAAAATTTTCCTTACCATGCGGAAGTTCGTACTTGTGGTTTTTAACACAAGTACGGAAAATTCATCGATTTGGAAAAGCACCGACTAGAAGGATAATGTTCCTCCTTCAGTATGTCCATCCACTTCTTTCTAAAGCTATTAAAAAGTCAAAAGTGCCGCGTAACCAATACAAAAAATCCGACAATTGAAAAACAGTTGAGTGATACATCTATTCGACACTTTACATTATGAGGAGGGGAAAAGGAACGCATAAAATTATAAGACATTTACCAAACTAGTCGTTGGGGGCCACCGTAATACTTACCCATCATGGATATGTATATGAAAATAAAACATGTGAATATATTTATACAATGCATTGCAATTCATAAACAAAATTTAAATATTGTTAATATGCATAGTAATGCTATATTAAAGAACTGCTGATTACCGATATCGACAAATTATATAAAACGCCAAACTACTCAAGTAGTACCGAACTGCTTAAAAGAAACATCCTTATAACTCCAAAAATAATAATTCTATTAACTAACAATTAACTGCGTCGGATTAAGCGTCTCATTTCCAATTAAAATATACCTCTGAATTGAAATTTGAATGAAATACAGGGTCATGAAAAATCGAAGAATGTGAAAAACAGGATTACAAATATCTCGGCAACTAATAATTCGATCGACTTCGTTCTATATGCAAAATGTGTGTTATTTTATTGCATTTTACGTCCATTCCTTAGAACAAAAAAATTCGAAAATTTTTATATGCCTTTCATCAGAAAGAATTTTTCGAGAGTCCGAAAAAAATAGTTCCGGATAATCGAGGTTGCTGATATTAAATAGGGTTCGTCCCATTCTTACATACTAACTACATACAAATTTTCAAGTCTCTATCTCAATTCGTTCGGGAGATAGAGCGTTTACAGACAGACAGACAGACAGACGGACGGCAAATTTTTTTTTCTAAAAATATGTTTTTCGGAATCTCCACTATCTAAAACGTGTAAATCCGTCAAAAAAATTTTTTCGATTTTCAAAACGATTGCAAGACTTACCCTATACTACGTATGATGGGTAAGTAAAAAGTAGGAAACAAAAGATGACCATATCTATATTATAAAGGCCAAACATATCTGTGCGTAACGCATACGTCATTTTGTGAATGGCAACAGTTTCCAATACAATTTCGATTTTGCAATATTTGTTAATGCAAATTTTACTTTGCTAAACATTTTACATTTCAAATTTTTACACAGTGGTATAGACAAAAAAAATGTAAATTTAAATGCAATTTGTTTGAAAGCTGTATCTCAATTTGTTTTTGATACATTAATTTTTAATAGTTTTTAGTACAGATTTTGTAATAGTGGCAACACAACCACTTCATTTTCTCTTAAAATTGAAAAAAAAAAATAAAAATAAAATTCGTGCACTAATGTCAAATATATCGTCTGTGATCGTGTCAATTTGGAATAATTTTTATTTTTATTCGCATTCATTCCTAACACAAGAGTCTCAATTCATAACTTCACCATAATAACTGAAATTTTTATTCCTTTTATATTTTACTGATTACATATGCAATTAAAGTTTAATTTTACTAATTTGGACAGCTGAGTTTCATCATTATTTTGTTAATTTTAGCTTAAAATAATATTTGTTTCAGTGTTAGACTGACCATAATATAAGATGCATTTTTTACTGTAACTAATTTTGTAGATTTATTATAAACCAATGAAACAGTTCTTTCTTAAACCTTTTCTTTCGTCAAATTTCGACGGGTTCCACCTCGTATTCGATAGAAGCCATTAGAAACTGACCATATAGGCGGTGTACTATTTTAACACATAATGCCTATTCTGTCAGTATCGACTTACGAAAAGTGACCTTATAACCGGTGTAACCTTATAAGCGGGTGACCATGTATCCGGTACTGACTGTGTTGATGCTACTAAAGAATGTCTGATAATACCGAGAATCTATTCGCAGTTTAAATACGCTGACGATGAGTATATTGTTGATGCATAAAAGCGGCGCAAAAACCCTGATTTATACAGCAGCATATAACGCCATGATTCAATTAACCGTTGATTAAAAAAAGGCTATGATGTATAACATGCTAATTCTAGTAACCGTTGATTCGTTAAACCCCATTTAAATCTTGTGAAGTGCAGTAATTTATCATTGGAAAAAAATATTTTCATACATAAGAAAAATTCATATTGAGAAAATTTTATTTTCATATATTTAAGCGTACTTTTAACGTTGCCAACTAAATCTATCCGTCCCATTTATTTGAGATTAATGTATGAAGCCTCCCACCAGAGGACTCTGATACCCTGCCCAAGTTATTCTGACCAATCATGCAAACCTTGAACCAAAACAATGACCATGTGCACAAAACAGAAATCAGCCAGCTTATTCAATAATTCAATGCTAATTTGGGCAGGGTTTGCGCCACGTGGTCAAATGAAATGGTTTAGGGTTTGAAGCTGAATCCAGCTTCTCTTTTTCGGCGGTTTTTAGTAAAATTTACAGGCCGTTATATATCTAGTTGGCCACGTTATAAATAAAAGATGTTTCCATAGCAACAAAATTCAATTGGCAATGCTCAATTGACTTTGATTTTGAAACAAATTCAATTAATTTAAATTATGAATTTCATTTTAAATCGCAAATTTTGAAGATCAAATTTGAATATAAATGCAGATAAATATCGATAAAACAAAATTATACATAATTCAAACTAAAAATGACAAAACTAAAGTTATTTAAAAAAAATTATCTAATCAAGTTCAGCATGAAACTTTTTTTTTTTACCCTGAGAATGTATTTGACATATAAAAGTATTTTTTGAAATTGCTTTCCTTCGCCAACCGATGAAAAATCGCCAAATAATGAAATTTTCATTAATTTTTTACAGAAATTGTATGGAGGTTCCGCATTTTTTTTTTTTTTTTCATATAAGCATACATACCCTTATGAGAAGAACATGTAATTTTTTCAGATTTTTCGGAATATGCCCGTATAGAGACCTTCCTCGTAAGTGTTGATTCGAATAAACATATTTTGATAACAAATATTGATGCCATTAAACGAAGTTTGTTTCTTGAGATAAGTTTTTGGCAAAGGCACATTTCTTATTGGTGTTTCTTTTCTTTGACTGACTGTATATTCATTTAAATTAATTTCTTACAAACCCCTCCTTCCCATAACTGATGTTTTTTTTTTAAATTGTTTCTGTATAGCTATTTTATCATTCATCATCGATAATTATTTTATTACTCTGTTCCAAATTATATACATGGGCACTTTCCCCTTTTCTTAGTTTTGCTGGAGAAATTAGGGAAAATCTTTCTCGCAGGGATTTTTCATTCCCCCAAAAAAAGGTCATCACATCAGCTTCTGCTTTTTCCCTAGACTATAATCATTTTCCCTATATTGCTTTGATAATTCCCCAATTTTTTTCTCTACTGTAATCCCCTTTCTTGAATTGGGTGTTAAATCCCTCCTCCCTTATTAAAGTCTTTGACTTACAAGGAAGGTCTCCATTGGGGGCATACTCAGAATTTTTTGAAAAAAATACGAATTAAACTACTCATGTAGGTAATAAAGGATCAGTGAAAATTAGCGGCGGAATTTCATTATTAGATATGTAAAAAAATAAAATAGTTTGGAATAATTGGCGTGAAAAGCTGAAAGCTACGCGGGATTTGGCGAGCAGTGCATTTCCTCGCCAAAAGCAGACGATTTTAACGAATCTGAAAATTGATTTTAATTGACTTCACTGTTAAAAATCTGCAGCATTTACTGCAACGTCACTCCACTACTTTTATAGAATATCTCTCTTCTGACCAATGAGAATACTCCATAGCACCGTGAATTGACCGTGTCATACACTGTTAAAAATCTGCTGCATTTTGTTGCAACGCACTCCACCGCTTGTATGTAATATCTCTATTCCAACCAATGAGAAAGCTAAATTTCACGGCCAAGTAATCGTTTTCTATACAAGCAAGGGAGGGCGTTGCAACAAAATGCAGCAGATTTTTAACAGTGTATTTTTCAATTTGGAACAATTTTAATCAATTTAAATTGTGTTTTGAATGATAAAATATATTAATTTAATTTTGTTATAAGTACATATAAACGTATATGACAAAATTACACTTAAAGTAAAGTAAAAATGCAAAACTAAAATTACTTAAACTAAACTTATTTAAATAAATTGAACATAGAAAGTTTTTTCTTTAAAAAGTATTCGAAGCGTAAAAGCGTATTTTTCAAAATTTCGTTTTTGCGCCAACCGGAGATAAATCGCCAAATAAACGAATTTTTTATTATTTTTTTACGGACGTTATAAGGAGGTTCCGCCGAAATGTTTTTTATAAACATATATAACTATATGAGAAGAACATTCTGTAATTTTTTCAGATTTTTCTGAGTATGCCCGTATGGAGACCTTCCTTGTTAGTTGAATAGCATTTTGCTCTAATCGCCGTTTATTTGAATCGACTTTTACACCACTCGTCGGTTATTAGAATCATCCACTTTGAAAAATGACATTTTTCGTGATTCGCCGAAAATTTTGAATTGGTATTAACTACGCTCGTCGGTTATTAGAATCATACTCTGAGTAAAAAAGCGTCTTCCCTGAATTGCCGTTTATTTGGATCGACATTTACTCCTTTCACCAGTTATTAGAATCATCCATTTGCTACGATAATTTTTGCATGATTTGCGCCGATTATTTGAATCGGATTTAATTACGCTCGTCGGTTATTAGAATCATCATCTGAGTAAAAAAGCGTTTTCCATGAATTGCCGTTTATTTGGATCAATATTTTCTCCTTTCGTCGGTTATTAGAATCATCCATTCGCTAAAATAAATTCTTCCATGATTTGCGCCGATTATTTGAATCGGATTTAACTACGCTCTTCGGTTATTAGAATCATCATCTGAGTAAAAAAGCGTTTTCCATGAATTGCCGTTTATTTGGATCGATATTTTCTCCTTTCATCGGTTATTAAAATCATCCATTCGCTAAAATAAATTCTTCCATGATTTGCTCCGTTTATTTGAATCGGATTTAGCTACGCCCATCGGTTATTAGAATCATCCTCTGAGTAAAAAACGTCTTCCACGAATTACCGTTTAATTGGATCGGCATTTTCTCCTTTCATCGGTTATTAGAATCATCCACTTCGTAAAAAATTTTTTTTCATGATTTGCACCGTTTATTTGAATCGAATTTGCATACGTCCGTCGGTTATTAGAATCATTTTTTGACTAATTTTTTTTTCTATGATTCGCCATTTATTTGAATCGATTTTAACTGCGTACGACGGTTATTAGAATCACCATCTGACTAAAAAAGCGTGTTCCATGATTCGCCGTTTATCTGACTCGAATTTAACTACGCTCGTCGATTATTAGAAACATCCTCTATCTAAACAAGTTGGAAATTGCACGTGAAACGTAGCAAATGAGGTACGTTCGTACGATAACGAAAATTTAAAAATATTACTCTCATATATCAATCTCATAAAATTTTAAATAGTGAATTACAATTAAAACGCTCATCAAACAATGTTCTCCCTGTACCATTATGTAATGGAATACTTTTGTGTTGCCTTGTAAATCAATAATAAATTTTCTTTGCACCACAAATTATGTAAAATGTTTAATATAATATGTTATTTATTGTTGCATATAAATTTTATTAAGTTCGAATGAGTGTAACACCATTAAAATGCATTTGAAACATTTTTCCCCATTGACCGTAATGTAACGGAATACTTTTGATTGTCCCTGTAATTGATCTATGCATCCGATTTTCATAAAATTTGAAATAACTCGACAAAATTATGTAATAATTATGTATTTTAAATTTCAAACGTATAAAATACATTTGAAACTTTTTTCCCATTGACCGTAATGTAACGGAATACTTTTGATTGTCCCTGTAATCGATCTATACACCCGATTTTCATAAAATTTGAAATAACTCGACAAAATTATGTAATAATTATGTATTTTAAATTTCAAACGTATAAAATACATTTGAAACTTTTTCCCCATTGGCCATAATGTAATTGAATATTTTTGATTGCCCCTGTAATTGATCTATGCACCCGATTATCAAAAAATTTGAAATAACTCGACAAAATTATGTAATAATTATGTATTTTAAATTTCAAACGATTAAAATGCATTTGAAACTTTTTTCCCCATTGAACGTAATGTAATGGAATACTTTTGATTGCCCCTGTAATTGATCTATGCATCCGATTTTCATAAAATTTGAAATGACTCGACAAAATTTTGTAATAATTATGTATTTCAGATTTCGAACGATTCGGTTGTTATATGCGGACAGACGGACGGACTGAACGACCACTATAGGTGCTACGTATTTACATAATTACGAACGCACCTAAAAATTGTTTTCCATGATTCGCCGTTTATTGGGATCGTATTTAACATCGATCGTCGGTTATTAGAATCATTAACAGATTAAAATAGCACATTGCAGGAACCGCTGTTTATTTGTATCGACTTTCACTCCTTTGGTCGGTTAGAATCATCGACATCGTAAAATAACGTCTTCTATGATTCACCATTTATTCGAACCGACTCTTCCTGCGCTGGTCGGTTATTAGAACAATCAACAGAGTAAAATAGTATATTCCATGAATCGTCCTTTATTTGAATCGACTTTTAATGCACTCGTCGGTTATTAGAATCATTAAATGATTAAAATAGCATATTGCACGAATCGCCGTCTATTTGGATCGAGTTTTACGCCTTACCTCGGTTATTAGAATCATTCATTTCGTAAAATAAATTTTCATGATTTGCGCTGTTTATTTGTATCGAATTAAATTACGATCGTCGGTTATTAGAATCATCCTCTAAGTAAAAAGCGTCTTCTGTGAATTGCCATTTATTTGGATCGACACGTACTCTGTGTCCCTTGTGTATCCCTGTATATCACCTATAAAATTTATACACACTCATTTACACTTACAACTTAATATACAGAAAGGGGTTACTTTTCATTTGCAGTTTTTTTACAAGTATTTAAACATTTTATTCGGAGCCAAACTTAGTTTAAAACTTTAAATGCGTTTTTCTGCATGATGGGTTTTTTCCCTACCATTTCTCCTATTTGAATTATTAAAAGTTAGAAATCGTTAAGAAAATGGGTGCAAACTTGAAACATATCTTTTATGATTATTTTATATTGATTTTGTTTCGGAAAATTTGAAAAAATATTTACAATCTAAAATATGACAAAAAAAAGTTACATCATTTTTCAAATAAATATTTTTAATATGGACGGAAACAAATCTAAAATTATATTTTTCTCTTTAAATAGATGAAAAAAATGTAATTCGATGAATGATGTTTCGTGATAATACATAATTATCCGATAATTATGTATATTCCCTTATAATCCGATTATGTATTATCTTCGTGATAATACATAATTATGGTTCGGATTATCTTCAATTTTATCAGCCCTTTCCGATAGTCCAAATTATTCAGTATGGAATTTTAGAATGAATTTAAAATGATAAATGTTCTTGCACTATCCAACCATTATCAGATAATCATATAGCCCACCAATTTGGCACAGATTGATTTCACAATTTCCCTTCAGAGATGCTTATATGGATATAGTATCACCAATGAAACAATCTCATTATTTGCTGAAAAACAGCCCATAACAGTGATCTGTTCTTTTTCGTTATTTGGTACTACATAATACACATCTTTAACTGATTTTGGTCCCAAAATTTTCCTTGTTTTAAGAGCACAAAATAAACCTTGTTTTAACCTTATTTAAAATTCTCTCTGTATGCTTTAGAATTCGGAAGAAAATATTAATAATATCTTCTTCCAAATATGGTTTTACATTTCTGAACCAACTTAAAACAACTCCTTTTGTAACGGCACATCCTGATTTTGCCAAATGTACTGCTTGATTTTTTGTACCAATTTTGGATGAGCTTTTAAAAAACAACTATTTATAAAGAAATTGCCTTTATTAAATTCTAAAAGGTAAAATTTAAGTATTAAATTTGATTATTTAGCTTTTCAGTTAAATCAAAATATTTTATCTCTACTGAAATAACACTTTTTGTACTGGTCACTTGGGTGGTCCATTACTGGGCAATCGCGAAATAAGCAATCCAGTAATGGACCACCCCTCTTAAAATCTTAAAAATAAATAAAATTTTGTTAATGGCCATTGGTACATTAAATTCAATGTTTTACATTGCTAACCAAATAAAAACATTCAATTTTTACGGAAAAATAAAAAAGATATAAACTAAGTAGGTAAAGTCTGCTCTTAGCATGTTCATTAAGATTTTCAGTGAAAAACAGAAAATCTGTGAAACTTTGTTTTCTGCTTCCTAATTGTTTTGACGAAAAGTGTAAAAAATTAATCCAGCTTATAAAGCATGCAAGGTGGAGTTGAGAAAAAAATAATAAAAGCTAAACTATTTTTTTTTTTTTTTTTTTTTTTTATAAACCAAAAAGTGCTAGGTGGCCCATTACTGGAAGGTGGTCCATTACTGGCACATCTACCCTATATGGTTTACACAGGTTTTTCTGTATTATCACCAGAAATGTAGACATAAAAAAAAGATGATATACGCTCTAAACAGAGGATATATGCTTAAGACAAAGGGTATACCCTAGAGTGTGTATACTATAGCTTTTTTGTGAAGCGGAAGGTATACTGTGTTCCTTTAAAAAATCCTACGGTGTATACCCCCGTATACCCTCCACTACATCCCTGTTTGTCCTTGTTGGTACGCGGAAGTTTCAACTTCTATTTAGTGGTATATCATTCTAAAAGTTTGGGAACTTTAGAAGATGACGCTTTCATAAATTCATAATTTGGCATGTAAATGGTTCAATACTTACCAGACCAGTACGTCTGTATGCTTACGGTGATGTCAGTTTTGGTTTTGATTTCGTACATCCACGATTTAGCTGGAATACCTCGATAAATTGTTTTGACGCTTCGAAGTTTGTCAAATTTAAGCAGCTTTTTCGAGAAAATATTCTTTCACAAATGTGGTAAAAATTTTTTATTTCTTTTTACTGGTGTCAGATCGACCAAGTATTATAATCTTTTCACTGACACTACATTACATGGTCTTAGTTGTCATAATATGCTGAAGTAAATTTCCACTAGTAAAAATGATTATCAGTTCTTATGACTATTTTTAATTGCAATTTTCCATAAATAAGGTGTTTAAATAAAAGGAAAATATCCGCTTAAATTTACTGGTGGAAGTTTTCCGTGATGGTAACGAACCGCTCGAAAGTAGTTACAGTTGAAGATACAGTATTTTAAGAATTATACTAGTTCCTCTTTCTTAATAGTTCCATGCTTCTAATGTAATTTCAAAAATTTCCGAAAAATATTTTAGAAGATAATATTTTTATGAATTCATAATTTGTTATATCTGAGGTAAGGCACATTTTTGAAAAAAATTGAGATAATTTGGGAAAATATAACTTTAAAAGAGTACTTTCATCTGCCATAGTAATGAAAAATGAAAATCGAATACTTCCCGTCATAGGGCGACAATAAATATTCATTGAAAAATTGAAAAAAAATTAATTGATTCTCAATTAATAAAAACCATTTTTATCCAACTTTTTTTTTTAAAAAAGAGGTTCTTATATCCTAATTGAATGTAGTGAAAATTATTAAGTTATAAACTATTTTATAAAAGTAATGATAAAAAGACATATTTGAAAACTTTAAATGTTAATTACTCAAAATATTAAAAATGTACCTTACCTCGTTATTATCGGCAACCACAGATATAAAGGGTTAAATACTTACCAGACCAGTATGTCTGTATACTTAGGGTGACGTCATTTTTCTTATCGTCCGTTTTGGTTTTGATTTCGTACATCCAAGATCTAGCTGGAATACCTCGATAAGTTGTTTTGACCCCTCGAAGCTTGTTCAACATGTATTTACTCGGTAGATTCAAAAGCTGAGTTATGGAAAACTTTATGGTACCATCGTCATCTTCATAAGACAATAGGCCAGGAGCAATGTCGGATTCCACCCACTGCTTTTCGTTAGTTTCCAGGCATCCTGCAAATGATGACATATTTACTACACTATTATATTAACACAACCAAACTGAATAAATTTAACATACGAATTGAATAATTTTCAAATGAGCGAAAAAATGCCCAGGCCGGGAGACGAACCCGGGCCTAAACAATTTGTCACTCAGTCGGAAATTATTCAATTCGTATGACATATTAACTACTTAGTGTCAAATACATTTATAAAGACAATTTTAGAAATCATGTGATAATTCCAAATGTTTGTGTAAAAAATACTAGAATTTCTATTAATCTAAACCCCTTACCTCGGATGTAGGTTCTCTACGCTTTTATTTGGTATATCTCGTCTTAATTATTAGTCTTCAGAAATCATCCATTTTCACGAAACAATAACATTAAATGGACAAAATGAACATAAATACTACAATAATTCTCCTTTTTACTTTCTTCTATCTTCAATAGAAGAATGTATTGTAATCGAAATTTTTTTCGACTTCCGGTTTTCGACGGGTTTACACGTTTCAGGGGTCAGAGATTCCAAAAAACATGTTTTTACAACATGTTTGTCTGTCCGTGTGTCTGTGTGTCTGTGTGTGTGTCGCCATTCTACCATCAAAAAGTGTATGAAGTTATGCATAGAATTGAACCAAATTTTTTGTGAATGTTTTTGGCTGTGCCAAGCAGGTCCTCCTTCAGTTTTGGAATATTCCGTCAGAAGGGGGCTCTGTAATCGCGATGTTTGTGCCATTTTCAATTTTATACCGACCAAAAGTATATGAAGTTATGCATCGAATTAAACCAAATTTTTTTGTGTAAGTGTATTGTTATGGCTAGTTGGTACTCTCTGAATTTGAAAAAAATCCACCGGAAGGGGGCGCTGCAATAGCGAATTTTATGCCATTTACAATATTGCACCACCTAAAAGTGTATGAAGTTAGTTCTAGAAATGAACTAAATTTTTTGTATATGATTATTTTTTGGTAAAGCAAGTAGGATCTCACTGAATTTAAAAAAAAAAAAAAAATCTGCCTATCATTCTATTGTCTATAGGCTCGTGCAGAGACGGAAATTCTTTTTTACTCCTATTAATTGACTGAAGCAGAAATTTAAGATGAAAATCAAAGTTGGTAGGGTATTGAATTAAAATTATTAAAGCATTAAAATGAGTAACTATTTTTTAAAAATATTAAAATGTGCGCATGAGATTGGGATTGGCACATCCAACTAGTTTTTACATCTCGATTCATAAATGCGTACAAATGTACGTCTCGTTTCAAGAAAATCATAGAACAACAAAAACATAAATCAAAATAGAATACAAAAAAGTTCATATTCAGTGTTCTCGCTGACATTTGACCAACGTTAGTAATTTGGCTAATTAAAGATAAAAAATATTTGCCAAATGAAAAAAGTATTAGCAAAATAAATTTGCCGTGTAGCACAAAAATTTATCTTTAATGCACCCCCTTTTTCCAATATGTTTTAAAATAACCTAAGCTTTTATATCTGCGACAACGATTGTTATTAATTTAATTCCAACTATCCGCTACAAATATATTTAAAATATGTATACAGGGTGAGTCATAAATATCGAAACAATAGGCTATCTCCTTAGATATTGCCCCTAGACCCATACTTCCAATTGCAAAAATTCATAAAAAAAAGTGAAATTTTTGATAAGATAAGTTGCAACTCCATGGGGGATCTATTTGAAAAAATACGAAAATTAACTTTTTATACGGCCCCCGTAGGATAAATATTCCAATTAGAGAAACTTTCCTTATCCAGTCCTGAATAATACACAAAAAGTTGCATCGTCATATCTTAAAAATTCGCGGAGTTATAACCGTTTGAATAATTCATCAGATTTTAAGGGATTAGACACAAATTGAAATGCGCACAATTCAAAAGACAATGTTACTTTAACAGTTGTAGGAAACGCGTAAGAGATCTATCTTTTGAGTTAGAATTTTGATTTTTTTTTTCCTTTTTTGTGATGGTTAGCTATATAATTTGCTAAGAAAATCACATGCTAAAATTTATCATAAAATTAAAAAATTTTCATATTGTTAGTACTGGTTTCAATGTGATAGTTAAAAACCGTTATAACTCCAAACATTATTTATCGGATTTCAATTTCTTTCTATTTAACTAAAAATAAAAATCTTATTTTAGTTTTGTTTCGAGGTTTTTGTTCTGCAATATTTATTTTAGAGCTATTAAAAATATTTATTTAAAAAAAAAAAACTTTTAAAAAATCATATTTTCAAAAGTAAATAATTTTTAATTTTTTTTTAAACAAAAATAAGGTAAAATAATTAAAAGTGACATGTTTCAAGTTTGTACTTTTTTTCTTTAACAATTCTTAACTTTTAATAATTTAAAGACAAGAAGTAGTCGGAAAAAAATTCATTATACAGAAAAACGAAATGTACTGTTTTACTGCCCATTAGTTATTTAAAAGAATGCTTTTCTGAGATGCAGGTTAAGTCCTTTTTAAAAAATTAGCTCTCTCAATTTCAAGCTTTTTATCGTCCGGTAGAGACTGTTAAAAAATCTGTATTCTGGGCTCAGGTCAGATCAGGACCGAGACGTTACTTTTTTCTGAAGACTCGCCTATCCAAATCTAATGTATTTTTCATACCGGAGGGGACTGCTTCCTTTTTCCCAGACTTGCACTGGACGAAATTTTTAATCACGGTCTCGAACAATCCATAATTAAATCACAGAGCTAATACGCACATAAAATAAGTAAAATTTGGTTTAATCAATATTTTTACGAAAACCACATAAATTTTAAAACCGCTTTTATTTTACAAACAATAAAAAAAAACATTTAATTTTTTTTTTTTTTTTTTTTTTTTTTTAAGAATAGTATATTTAAATGCTAAAATATTAAACAAAATAAAAGCAGAGAAAAAAATCTGCCTATGACGGAATTCTGTCTTAAGCAGAAAATGTGTTGATCCATGCAAAATAAATACAATAATACCTGAGGATAAAATAAACTCCATTTAACCTTCATAGGAAATGCATTTGTCTATTACGTATTTTTTCTTTTCCATGTGATTCCGTCTTAAAAGGTTTTACTGTATAACATTTTTCAAATTCTTCAACGCACGGGATATGGATTAGCGATAATAAAATATAAGTGAAACATTTACATATAAACATAGATTCATTGATAAAATAAATATATCACAGGCTTTGGCGCCTCTTTAATAACAAAAAGTATAAATATAAAAAACGAAATTCTATATTAAGTATTTTTGGTCAGAACTTCGCCACGCAAAACAATTTTTAACTATACTGAAGTAAAAAACTATGTAGAAATTCACGGCTGAGCAGGCTATGATTTAAGCTTTTTTCCTGGCTGGTCCAGATTATGATTTTAACATTATTTCATGCCGGGCTGAACTTCTTTCCCTATGGGTCGGTCTAGGACCGAACCTAAATATTACGATTTATTCAGACTTCCAGTGCTAACGATCAACATGTTTTAGAAACAAGTTTCAATTTTAAATCAATACGCTGCTTTATTTTGGCCAAATAAGTGGCACGGTCGTAAACCGATATATAACAACGTTACAATTTGTGGACGATCCCTTATTTGCTTTGAAAATTGATGAAAAACACTTCGTTTACAGGCATGGTAAAGTGGTGTAAGTCATGAATTTTTGAGAATTTTAGATTTTGATATCTCTGTCAGGTTTTCAGATAGGGAGATGAAATTTTTTTTGTTCAATTTAGGAATGGATAAGGCATAATTTCCTAATTGGGAATTTTGCTCTACGGGGGCCGTATAAAAATTTAATTTTCGTATTTTTTCAACTAGACCCCCCATGGAGTTGCAACTTATATTATCAGAAATTTCAACTTTTTTTATGAGTTTTTGCAATTGGAAGTATGGGTCTAGAAACAATATTTAAGGAGATAGCCTATTGTTTCGATATTTATGACTCACCCTGTATATATATGCATATGTATGAAATAAGAAAAGAAAGAAAAAGCAAAAATTGAGCACTAGCAATTTGGCGAATCTAATCTCATGTTTACTCTCCAAATGAAGACTTTAGTCGCAATTTGGCGCAATGGCGAGCGACAGCGAGAACCCTGTAAATATTACACAGCTTATAAATGTTTGTGCGCCAGTGAGTTTCGAAGTTCAGAGTCTGAAACCACTACAAATGTATAGTAATGGAAAAAATAAAGTAAAAACCCCCGACTAACTCTGCAAAAAATTATCGTAGAAGAATATTGCTGGCATTAAATGATTGTAAATAAAGTCTACTTTTAAATGATGTATGTAAATTTGCTTAGGAGGACATCTACATATTAAAACGATCTCTAATTTTGTTTTTTCTAAATAGCAGTACCCAATTCGGACACCATAAATGAACTTTACCTCTTCAATTAGTCTAAAAACAAATTTTCGAGCAATTCATACTATAAGTTTCCGAGAAATGATTTACTTTAAAACGAGCATATTTTAGGGGCTGTATCCAAATTCAAAAGTACGTATCAAAGTATGTATTCAAAAGCCTGTATCAAAAGTTCGGTACTCCATTGCTTATCAAGAGATTCTCCTTCGTCTGTACGCGATTTAAACAGTCACTGGAGACTGCTAGTTTAGAGAACAGCATAAGAAGTTTCAAAATATCTAGTCACTTCTATCGTAGATGGCCCCTTAAACTATCATTTTGCACCTTTTTAAGCATAATTTTAAAACTACTTGAACGAAAATTTTGAAATTTTGGATTTTCATAAAGCAAGATTTAATAAATACATAAATAAATTGTGGATTGTGATTCATACTTTTTTCGATTATTAATTTCATAATTCCAATCATAAAATTTTAAAAATTGCAAATTCAATTTATGTTTAGGTATTTTGGCAATATTGGTACATAAAAAAACTAGGACATTAGGAATTTATGAAGATATTAATAAGAATATAAAAATGTCATCTAATATTAGAAGCATTAAAATTTGGGTGTTTATAATTCAAAAACTTGATATTCAAATAACCTGAAATTCGGTGTCTGGATGAAGTTTGACCCAAAGATCTAAATATCTTGATAAAAGATTTAAATATCTTGTTAAAAATAGGTATTATAATTGAAAAAAAAAATGTTCGTTTTAATATGTGAATGACCCCCTAAGCAATTTTTATAAGCAGACTTTATTTCTAATCTTTCGGTATCAGTAAATTTCTTGTACTATAATTTGTTTAAATGTTAGAAGGGAATGTTTTTTTCCCCCCTACGATTGTACATCATTAATGTATCTCAGGTATTTGTACGATATGTAGACAATTTTTCGAACTAAATTTTTGAAATTTCGAAATTCTAAAAATTTAGTTCGAAAAATTGTTAAAATAAGGCACTGTATGCCGAAAAATTCGTTCTCTCTAAGCAATCTAAAACAAGAAAAATGTCAAGTCGACCATTCTTTGCAATTAGAACACAATGTTTTCAAAATATTCACCGATCGGAACTTCTGTATAATATTTTTTTAGTGTTTACCTAATAAACAAACCGTTTACCGCATCATTCTATCGGTCTTTGTTTTTGAGAAATTTAATTTTGAAACCGGAATCTTATTCGCTAGACATCCCGTGTAAAACAACACAACAAAACGCGAATGCGTTTTATTGTGTACGTATATTGTTACGTAATTTGGATTTTTCCTTTGTATCCGAATCATCGTCATAAGTGACCGTCATGGTGCCACACTAGAAATTCATACTGTAACTCAGCCATTTTTTAAGATATAGACGAAATAAAAAATGCTCTGTAATCAAGGTCAAACACATAAAAGAAAAATATTCTTCAACCTTTATTTTTTTTGCACTTAATTTTAAATTTAATTTTTTTTTTTTAATTTAAACGGCCGCCATGTTAAAACAAGATGGAGGATGATGCTGGCTAACGAACTCGGTCGAGACATTGATAAGTACTATGTACACATCAAATTTTATTCAAATAGGTTGATAAGTACGATAATTACTGTATGACAAAGATCATATATAATCAAAGATACAAGATCATATGTATATATACCGGGTGATCCAAAAGTCAGGACGAACTTTAAAATTGAATAATTCGAAAACGAATCAAGATACAAAGATACGATTTGCACCGAACGGATGGAGAAGAAACCGGGTTTTGTGTGAGAACGAAAAAAAATAGTTTTGTTAGCGACCAACAAAAGGCACTACAGTGTTTTATTGCACCAAAAGAGGATTTACAAATGAAAAAATGTTGACAACTTACAAGTCAGCTTAATTACAGTTAATTAGTACTACAGTAAATGTTTAATGGGCTGTCCATTATTCATAAGTGCAGTTATGAGGCTAAGCACCACATAATTCACAACATTTAGTAGCATTTCTTGCATTCTGGCAGACACATTTTGGCGGATGGCATCTTTCAATGCTGCTAGTGATGCCGTTGGTCGACAACAGAACTCTATTTTTTCGTTGCCACACAAAACCCGGTTTCTTTTTCATCATTTTAGTACAAACTGTATCTTTGTATCTTGATTCGTTTTCGAATTATTCATTTTTAAAGTTCCGTCCTGATTTTGGATCACCCGGTATATATTTATAAAATTACAAAAAAATTTTTTTAGCTACCTATGCTATATATTAAATATATATACAGGGTGTTTCAAAAATAACCGGTATATTTGAAAAATCAATAAAAATTAAACGAATAGTGATAGAAATACATCGTTTGTTGCAGCATGCTTGGGACAACAGTAAATTTTCAGGCAGACAAATTTCGAAATTAGTTATAATTTTCAACAAAAGATGGCGCTGCAGGCGATTTCAAAGGTATAGAAGAAAAGCCTGTGAGCTCGCCATTCTGTAAGTTGTCTTTCTGCTGCAAGCGTGTGCTATTCCCATTGTAAATTTGCTGTGAAAAAAATGGTTTAATCCTTAGAACAGAGGATTTTTGACTTGAAAGACCAGGTGTACCGCCACAATTGAACAACTGAAGCAGTATATCACTTGTGCATGTGAAGCCATTCTGCCTGACATGTTTACAAATTACAAAGTTTTCTGGTAATTTCGTTCAGAAACCACGCCATATTATTGCTGCACACAGTGGACATGTGGAAAATATCGTACTTTAGATTTTTTCCAGACTGCAGCGCCATCTGTTGCTGAAAATTGTTACTAATTTCGAAAGTTTGTCTGCCTGAAAATTTACTGTTGCTCCAAGCATACTGCAACAAACAGTGTATTTCTATCGCTGCCTGTTTAGTTTTTATTGATTTTTCAAATATACCGGTCATTTTTGAAACACACTTTATACAACATACCATAAATAGGAAAAAACTCATAATGAATATTTTATTCAAAATGAAAAAATTAAATTCAATGGTTCCTATATTGTACTACATTTAATGGTTATATAGGTTATATATATGTCAACATTTGAACGGAGGGCGGTTTTAGGGTCTGGGGGTCATGATCGGTGAAAATATATCAAAATTTTCCGGAAGTGCTTTCTTCCAGACGGCTGCAATAGATAGCTTTTTACTTTTTGTTATGTAAGCTACCTGAAACAAACTTTATACAACATACCATAAATAGGAAAAAACTCATAATGAATATTTTATTCAAAATGAAAATCACAATAAAATTCACAAAGAAATCCATCCTTACGTAATTTGGGTTTTTCCTTCGAATCCTCGTCGTAAGTGACGGTCATGTTATCGTCGCTCTCCACGTACAGGAATGTCTGGTTATTGGCGTAGTCTTTCACGAAGGTGAGGTTCTTGCCGAGCTGGTAGAGGAGGAAAGCGGCGTTGCGTGTATTCGCGTCGTAGCTCTCCTCGAAAGAGGTCTGGATCGTGATCGTGTTGAAGACATCTTCCAAGGGCTGCACGATTTCTCCCCACGCTATGTAGCTGTCGTTGATCTGCGGGGGATCTGAAATAATCAAACAGAAAACGTTAGTAACTAATGCCGGATGTGAAAATCCCAAAATCAGTGGTGTCGTCGTAAAAATAACAGTGCTTTCTAAGCAGAGCGTATACGCTCAAGGAAGATGGTATACCCTAGTGTGTATATACTATAGCTTTCTTGAGAAAGAGAGGGTATACGGTGTTCCTTTAAAAAATCCAAAAAGTATACGTCATATACCCTTGTATACCCTCCACCATATCCTTGTGCATCCTTACTAAAAACTTTTTTTTACTAACACTTTATTTTATTAAGTTGAAAAGTGTTTAAATATCCGCCTTATCTGGCCGTCTGGCCACGCTCTAACTTTCGAAAATATGGTCAGATTACCCGGATATTTTTGGACGTTATTGATGTTTATAGTAGCACGGACTCTATTTCAAATGAAGTTTCTAGCATGATTAGTCTATTTACAGGAACAGTCAAAAGTTTCCCTATACATTACGGCACCGTTTCATTACGGCCTAACTGACAAAATCATTTCTAATGAATTTTAAGGATGTTGCACCCTGTCAAACATATTAAAATTTATATGCATCTACGAACTGAATTAAAAAAATGGATTCTGTAAAATGTGCGGTGAAAAGAAGAGTTAATATTCATTTGCAGGGCCACACAAAAGAATTCCATTAAATAATGGTAAAGGGGGTATTGTTTGCGACATATTTTTATTATATTAAAACAAATATACGTGGCTATATTGATATATGAGGCTTAATATACAGGGTGAAGGTGGCATTTTATGTCTTTGCATCGTAGTTCCCTTCGAAAGAGGTCTGAATGGTGATCGTGTTAAAGACATCTTCGAGGGACTGCACGGTTTAGCCCCACGCTATGTAGCTGTCGTGGATCTGGAAAAATCAAACAGAAACATTGGAAACTAAAGTGCGATGTGGAAATCCCAAAACTTTCTTTTATTAACACTTTCCACGAAAGTTGAAATAGTCCAAGAGCCGACAGAACAAAAACCTAAAGTATCGAGCACAAGGAAAAAATTTATTTTAAGGGAGAGTGGTAATAAGGGAATCGAATGATCCATGCGTGCCGGAAGTGAAGGGATGCATAAGCAGAATCAATACCACTAGTGGTTGACTCGTGCGTTTTATCATCGTGTTTTTCTGCACCCAGTTTTCCATGTTTTCATACCTTTGATTGTACGGCAAACACAATACTAAACCTACGAGTCAACAACTAGTGGTATTAATGTTTGGATTTTGCACTACTTTATTTTCGGCTGACATAGGTCATTCGATTCCCCTATTACTACTCTTCTGTAAAATAAATTATTTTACTTGTGCTCGATAATATAAGTTTTTGTGCTGTCGGCTCTTGGACTAAAACTAGCCGGATATGTCAACCCAAAACTTTCTTCTATCTCATACAGTTTATCCACTTAAATAATTCTTTTTTTTTTACGTACAATAAATTGGAAGTATGAGTAAACACCATTTTTTAAGCTAAAATATTCGTAATATTTACTCTAAGCATTTCTGCCATCAAGTACATGAAATTTAATTTCAAAACATAATGGTGTAAAATAACTTTAAGTGATGGATTAAGAGAAACTCTTCTTGCCCTTACGACGTACGGGCAAATCAGTTAAGTATTTAAACTTCGAAATTAGCTATCACGATGCCAAAATTAAATGATAACCCATCGCGAGGATTCTAAAAGTATGAAATTCTGTGTATTAGTTCTTGAAATAGGACTATTGCGGGAATCATGTAGAATTCAACATACCAGTGTCACCTGTAAGGCAGTTGACACCGAAACATAAGCAGAATTATTTCATACAAAGGATTAACTTGATATAAAGTTTGATGAAAATCTGGGCATTAATTATTGAGATAGAGCAATCATGAAAAAAGAAGCATAGCAACGTCACCTGTTGAGCGATTTACAACAAAATGCAAAATGGCATCAATTCATGTTCAAGGATTAACCGAATCTAAAATTTAATGAAAATCCGTGCATTAGCTTTTCAGATAGAGCTGTACCGGAAATCGCAAAAAATGTAGCGTAGCAGTGCCATCTGTTGATAGATTTACACTAAATAGTAATCAGTATCGATTTATATCAGGCACTACCTGAATAAAAATTTTAATTAAACTTCATATATTAGTTCTTGAGTTAGAACGCCTACAAAATTTATGTCACATACATACAGGCAAACAGTCACAGATTCAGAGACAAACATATTTTTTGGAATTTCTGACTCCTAAAACGTATAAATCCGTCAAAAACCGGATTTTGAAAATTTTTCACGAATCCAATGCTTTTTTCTTGTAAAAATAGACGAAATACAGAAATATGATACAGAAATAAAAATACAGAAATATAGGGTTCATTACAAAAACCCATTTTTTTCTTGGATATTACACCATAAAAATATTACATAAACATTTCCTTTACGCCCTTTCAAATTAAATTTCATTAAAATACATATAAAGAAAAGGCAATAAGTTGCCGAATATACTTGCCATTAAAAGAAATTATTCTCTTATTTGAAGATAATATACATATGAGATGACTTATATGATCTAAAGCGTTTATAAACACAACGTAGTATGCAGTTAAACTTAAAAAATCATATCACAACTAAAATGCATTTCCAACAAAGATTATTAACATTTCGGGTGCAGTATAGTATCCGAAATCTTCTGTGAGTCCCTGTAAATATTATCTGAAAGCTAGTATTATTATATAGAAAGTAACTTGTATTAAACCTCAGCAACATTATATCAATTTGAAAAAATTTTAAATAGTTTATTATAACTAAAACGCGTCCCAAACAATGTTTGCCCCTATACCACTACGTAATGGAATACTTTTGTGTGGCCCTGTAAATGAATAACAAATACTCGTTGTACCACAGATTGTATGGAATGTATATTTTAGTACATATTGGCCGTCATGTAACGGTGTACTTTTGATTATCCCTATAATTGTACTGTAATCCGATTTTCATAGAATTCGAGAGACTCGACAAAATTATGCAACAATTATATATTTTAAATGTCAAACGATTCGGTTAGGTAGTTTTTGCTCTTTTATATGCGGACGGGCAGACTGAACGACGATTGTAGGTGCTTCGTATTTGCATAATTACGAACCCACCTAAAAAGTACTATGCAGCATAGTTGCCGAAACACTTTTGTGATTTGAAATAATACAGCTTCCAATTGGTTGCTCTTTAGTTTAAACTGAGCAATTTTTTTTTTTTTTTTTTTTTTTTTTTGTATTTTTGCAGCGAAATGGATAAATATAAAAAAAAGTTTTCATATTTTGACAAAATATTAACAATGAGAAAACTGCCTGCTTCAATGCGCTTACTGTTAAAAATAAATAATGCACCCCATATCTAACATATTAAAGTTTAAATTTTTCGATTAAATATTAGAAAAATGTTTCTTTAGGAGAAATTTTTTGTTAGCTTAAAATAAAGAACTGAAAAAACTTAATAAAATACTTTAACTCATTTTTTTAACTCATTTTCTAATCGTAAGACAAAATTTTATCTTACGTAAGTATACACTCTGAAAGTTCAACGAAGAGCTGTAAAAAAGTCTTAATTTAATTCATTATACAGGGTGATTCAAGTAGAAACAACATGGGTGGTGTATTTGAGAATTTTAATAAAGCCCCCGTAGCATAAAATTTCCAGTTAGGAAAATTCTATTTATCCATACTCCGAATTAAACAATAAAAAATTAATCTCGATCGTTTGATATAGCCTTATATTTAAAATATCTCTTGGGAAAATAATGAACGTTTTTAACTTCTTCTTTCGGTATTCTCTTCTTAAAAAATGTCACTTTTTTTCCGTAGTTTTTAAAATATTTCTAAAAACTATGATTAATTTAATATTTTATGCGTTAAAAACTGACGAACTGGAAGTAAAATTTTAACACTTCCTATAAAAATAAGCGTAGCTTTTAGAGATACAGTCGAACCTCTATATAACGAAACTCCATACATCGAATTTCTCCATATAACGAATTTTTAGTAAGAACGGTCCCCTTTTCGCATGATTACATTAAAAACAGACTCTATATAGCGAAATATCTATCTCCATATAACGAATTTTTTCATAAATTGATCTTAATTTATTCAGTTTTAAAAAAGCTTCGAAATCATATGGAATCAATTTTCCATCACTTATTTTTGATTTATCGTTCAGTGGAGAGGTTTTTTTTTAATAAATATTACTTCTCTCCTTATTCTTTAAATCTAACAAGTTCATCCCACCTCCCACACACCTTTCAACATCCTTCTCAAAACACAGTCAATTGAATTGTTACACATATAAGAGAGGAATCAATGAGAGCACATAAGAGAGACCTTCAAATGGAGGAAAATATCAACTACAATTTTTCATTCCTTGCTAAAATTTAAGAATTTTTTTTTGAGAGCGTAACAATTGTAATTTTAAAATCAAAACAACAAAAAATTACAGATTTCTTCCTCTGAAATTTATGTAAGTCTTCCTTATTTGATTTTCATTAAGCTTTCAAATAAATGTTTTTCTCTTTTTTGAAACTGCTTAAATAAGTAAGAAATAAAATGTTAGGTTAATACATACTTTTAAACATTTCAAATTCTTAATTAAAAAGATCAAAAATAATATTTGTTCAAAATTTACACATTATACTATTTTTAACATCATACTCTATACATCGAATTTCTCAATATAACGAATTTTTTACTGAAACGATGGATTTTGTTATATAGAGGCTCGACTGTATTTTAAAAACTAAGAAAATAAAAAGAATGATGCCCAGTTAAACTGATGGCATAGAGCTCACAGGCTATGCAGACTAATTGTATATTACAGCCTTATATAAATAATGCCCTTCGAAAAAAAATAAGGAAGGAAGTATCCCCCCCCCCCAATTTCCTTTCTTTATACTTAATCATTGAAGCTCCAAAACTAACCAGGGATACGCCTTATCATTAATAAACCTGTATCCAAAATTCGAAGCAAATCGAATAATTCTGCATAAAAACACATTTATGTAATTTAAAAAAACGTTGTCATCCATTCCCCCCCTTTATAATTAACCATTAAACCTTCAAAACTGTCCAGAAATTCAACTTATTAGAAATAACCTATATCCAAAATTTAAAGCAAATCGGATAACTGTGCATAAAACTCTATTTAGCTAACTTAAGGGAAAGGTAATCGCACGTACTCCCCTTTATAATTAACAAAAGAACACCATAACAAATGAGCGAAACTTCTTATTACTATGAACCTCTATCCGAAAATTGAAACAAATCGGTTAATTCTGCTGAAAAAGCATTTACATAAATTATGAGGAGTAGTTTCCCCTATCCTCCCTTTATACTTATCCATTAAATTCCAAAAACAAATCGGGGACGCGCCATTTCAGAATAAACCTATATACAAAATTTGAAGCAAATCGGTAAATTTTGTGTGAAAAACCTAAATTAAAACGGGGGGATTACCCCCACCCATTCTGCCTCTTTAAACTTATACAATGAACACCCAATACTAATCACGGAGGCACCATATTAGAATGATCCTATATCTAAAATTTCAATGAAATCTATTAATTCTGCATGAAAAACCCATTTATATAAATTAAGGGGAGGGGCAATAGCCCCCATACCCCTTCTTATACTTATCGAATGAACTCTCAAAACTAACCAGGGAAGCGTCTTATCACAATAAGCCTAAATCCAAAATTTCATGTAAATCGGATATTTTTATCATGAGTTATCGCGTTACGTACGTACGCACGTACATACATACATACAGAACTGACGGGCACATAAGCTCTCAGGCTTTGATCGCCTGTGAGCTAAAAAGTGACATCTTTTAAGAAGAGAACACCGAAAGAAAAAGTGAAAAACATTACTTTTCTTAGAAGATGTTTTAATATAAGAACATAAGATGCCCATTGACTTTAGATTATGGAGAAAAATCGAAAGTAAGTGACTAGCAGTTTTAAGAGGTTACTTCATTCAAACGAAAAGACCCGTTCGGTTATACTAATCCAATGGAAAAAAAATTATAAAGCTATCTCAGCTGTATTTTTAAAGGTTTTTTTATGCATTGGATAGTTGAGATCTATCTGTATGCAAACCGTTTTTTACTTTTTTAATTTTGTTTACAGATATTTTTTATGAGGACCCTTTCATTTTCGGAACCGGTTTCGAAAGCAAAAGCACCCTTATAAAAAATAAGCTGCAACCCAAGTCGAAACTAGTCGTTGAGGGCCACCGTCATACTTACCCATCATGGATATGTATATGAAAATAAAACATGTGAAAACTATTTATACAATGCATCGCAATTCATAAACAAAATTTAAATATTGTTAATATACATATAGTAATGCTTTATTAAAGAACTGCTGATGTACCAATTTCGACAAATTATGTAAAACGCCAAACTACTCAAGTAGTACCGAACTGCGTAAAAGAAACATCCTTATAACTCCAAATATAATAATAATATAAACTAAGAGTTAACTGTGTCGAATTAAGCGTCTCATTTCCAATTAAAATATACCTCTGAATTGAAATTTGAATGAAATACAGGCTCATGAAAAATCGGAGAATGTGGAAAACAGGATTACAAATATCTCGGCAACTAATAATCCGATCGACTTTGTTCTATATGCAAAATGTGTGTTATTTTATTGCCTTTTACGTCCATTCCTTAAAACAAAAAAATTCGAAAATTTTTGTATACCTTTCATCAGAACGAATTTTTCGAGGGTCCGAAAAAAATAGTTCCGGATGATCGAGGTTGTTGATATTAAATAGGCTTCGTCCCATTTTAACATACTAACTACACACAAAATTTCAAGTCTCTATCTCAATTTGTTCGGGTGATAGAGCGTTGACAGACAGACAGACAGACAGACGGACGGCAATTTTTTTTTTCTAAAAATATGTTTTTCGGAATCTCCACTATCTAAAACGTGTAAATCCGTCAAAATTTTTTTTTCGATTTTCAAAACGATTGCAAGACCTACCCTATATTACGTATGATGGGTAAGTAAAAGGGAAAAACGGCCTGCATTCAGATCCATCTGAATATATATATATATATATATATATATATATATATATATATATATATATATATATATATATATATATATATATATATATATATATATATATATATGTATATTTTTAAACATTGAAAAGCAATCGAGATAGCTTTATAATTTTTTTTTATTAGATTAGCATAAAATGAACGGATCTTTTCACTTGACTGAAGTTGAATATGGGACATAGTACCTTTCAAACCATCTCTTAAATTTTGAATAATACTGTAATATATGTAGTGGCATAATACTTGATACTAAAGCTTAAATAAAATTTAAAAAAAAAGTTTTTTGTAAAATACACTATTTTACTAAAATTCAATTTTTTAAAAATCTCTATGAATATTTTGGCTTTCATTTTTTCCTCATATCTATTAGAATTTACTACATGAAACTGTGTATGGATTTTTAGATATACGGGATTTTATATTTAATCTGATTTTTTTTTCTCTCGTGCACATAAAAAAAGAACCAAATTCAACAGGCTCTCAATTAAAAAAAAAAAAAAAAAAAAAAAAAAAAAAAAAACTATCAAATTTGAATGTCAAATATTTACACAAACTAGTCGTTGGAGGCCACTGTAATACTTACCCATCATTTATATGAAAATAAAATATGTGAAAACTATTTATACAATCTATATAATAAAGGCCAAACGTATCTGTGCGTAACGCATACGTCATTTTGCGAATGGCAACACTTTTCCATGGAATTTTAATTTTGCAATTTTCGCTATTATAAAATTTTAAACTTCTAGACATAGCACGTTTTCGACATTTATACCATCGTATGGAGAAAAATATGCACGTTTAAATGCAGTTTGTTAGAAAACTGTATCTCAATTTGTTTTTGAGATATTAATTTTTTTATAGTTTTTAGCTCATTTTCTCTAATGGTGGCAACTTAAGTATCACATTTGTGTGGGGAAAAAAAAGGAAAAATATCCATAGAGTAAAAAAAAAAAGAAGATGAATAGAGATGCAGTTTGGTGGCTGGAGGTGACGCCAAAAAAGCATCTCTAAAATTCGCTGCATTGCATGAAACACAACCACGTGCTTTCGCAAAAAAGGAAAACTTTTAGCGATACAGTTTTAATTTGTAATACAATGAAATACTATTTTAGAATGCTAAAATATAATTATTATTATTTTTTTTTCATTTAGAGACAAAATGATGTTAAAGGATTTGGTCTCTGTTCTTAGAGATTGTTTTGTTTGGCCCGAATAAGAGACTTAAATTGGAAGAACAACGCCCAGGAAATCGTTTTAATCGCATACTTCACCTCCATTTATCTCTTTTCTCCGTGAAAAATAACAGATCACTATATAATTTAGCTGCCATTTTTTCATAGCAACCGAAAAAAATAGTAATTAAAAACGTGTTATGTCAAAATATCGTCGGTTATAAAACCCAGTGAATGTTGTTGGTTTTATTTCGTTTTTTCCTATCAATTTAATAACGTTTAGTTCGTTGCAAACTTAATTTACAAAAAATACATCAATTAATCTTTACAAAAATATATTTTAAAGAATATCTGTGTGTCATATTTTCTTAGTTGATTTTATAAACTGAAATAATGAAATTTTATTCTTTGGCAAGATCTTCGGCTAATAACTTCTATCTTGCGTCTAATACGGAAGTACCGATAATTTTTAAAGCTTTATATGATAACATAATTAATATTTTTCATATAAAATTGCTGTTTGGAATTAGTTGGCAGTTTAAAAAGCATATTACGTAGGAAAAATTTATTAGACTTTTCAATTTTAATTTTTAAAAAAGTTTTTCACCTTTACTCTGTGACCCGGGAACCCCGGGTTCGGTGTACTAGTGTATTTCAATTCCAAAACTAAATTAAAATGTATTTAATACACAAAGTAATACTCTATTAATGAACTGCTGATGCACCAATTTCGACAAATTACATAAAACGCCAAACTACTCAAGAAGTACCAAACTACGTAAAAGAAACATCCTTATAACTCCATAAATAATAATCATATAAACTAATGGTTTGCTGCGTCGGATTAAGCGTCTCATTTTCAATTAAAATACACCTCTGAATTGAAATTTGAATGAAATACAGGGTCATGAAAAATCGAAGAATGTGGAAAACATGATTACAAATATCTCGGCAACTAATAATCCGATCAACTTCGTTCTATATGCAAAATGCGTGTTATTTTATTGCCTTTTACGTCCATTCCTTAGAACAAAAAAATTCCAAAATTTTTATATACCTTTCATGAGAACGAATTTTTCGAGAGTCCGAAAAAAATAGTTCCGGATAATCGAGGTTGCTGATATTAAATAGGCTTCGTCCCATTCTTACATACTAACTATATACAAAATTTCAAGTCTCTATCTCAATTTGTTCGAGAGATAGAGCGTTTACAGACAGACAGACAGATAGACGGCAATTTTTTTTTTCTAAAAATATGTTTTTCGGAATCTCCACTATCTAAAACGTGTAAATCCACCAATAAAAGATGTTTTTCGATGTGTTCAAAGCGATTGCAAGACTTACCCTATACTACGTATGATGGGTGAGTAAAAAAAAAAAAAAAAAAAAAAAAAAAAAAAAAAAAAAAAAAAAAAAAAATTAAATTTGAATGTTCAATACTTATACAGAAATATTATATTCCTCATGGAGAACAAGTAAAGAAAAATTCAAAGCTATCTAAATTAGCAAGAAAGCCTTGGTGTTTATCGAACAAACAAGCTATAAAAGTATGAAAAGGAATAAAAACTAGTCGTTGGGGGCCACCGTAATACTTACCCATCGTGGATATGCATATGAAAATAAAACATGTGAAACTATTTATACAATGCATTGCAATTCATAAACAAAATTTAAATATTGTTAATATACATAGTAATGCTCTATTAAAGAACAGCTGATGTACCAATTTCGACAAATTATATAAAACGCCAAACTACTCAAGTAGTACCGAACTGCGTAAAAGAAACATCCTTATAACTCCAAAAATAATAATAATATAAACTAAGAGTTAACTGTGTCGAATTAAGCGTCTCATTTCCAATTAAAATATACCTCTGAATTGAAATTTGAATGAAATACAGGCTCATGAAAAATCGGAGAATGTGGAAAACAGGATTACAAATATCTCGGCAACTAATAATCCGATCGACTTTGTTCTATATGCAAAATGTGTGTTATTTTATTGCCTTTTACGTCCATTCCTTAAAACAAAAAAATTCGAAAATTTTTGTATACCTTTCATCAGAACGAATTTTTCGAGGGTCCGAAAAAAATAGTTCCGGATGATCGAGGTTGTTGATATTAAATAGGCTTCGTCCCATTTTAACATACTAACTACATACAAAATTTCAAGTCTCTATCTCAATTTGTTCGGGTGATAGAGCGTTGACAGACAGACAGACAGACAGACGGACGGCAATTTTTTTTTTCTAAAAATATGTTTTTCGGAATCTCCACTATCTAAAACGTGTAAATCCGTCAAAATTTTTTTTTCGATTTTCAAAACGATTGCAAGACCTACCCTATATTACGTATGATGGGTAAGTAAAAGGGAAAAACGGCCTGCATTCAGATCCATCTGAATATATATATATATATATATATATATATATATATATATATATATATATATATGTATATTTTTAAACATTGAAAAGCAATCGAGATAGCTTTATAATTTTTTTTTATTAGATTAGCATAAAATGAACGGATCTTTTCACTTGACTGAAGTTGAATATGGGACATAGTACCTTTCAAACCATCTCTTAAATTTTGAATAATACTGTAATATATGTAGTGGCATAATACTTGATACTAAAGCTTAAATAAAATTTAAAAAAAAAGTTTTTTGTAAAATACACTATTTTACTAAAATTCAATTTTTTAAAAATCTCTATGAATATTTTGGCTTTCATTTTTTCCTCATATCTATTAGAATTTACTACATGAAACTGTGTATGGATTTTTAGATATACGGGATTTTATATTTAATCTGATTTTTTTTTCTCTCGTGCACATAAAAAAAGAACCAAATTCAACAGGCTCTCAATTAAAAAAAAAAAAAAAAAAAAAAAAAAAAAAAAAAAAAAAAAAACTATCAAATTTGAATGTCAAATATTTACACAAACTAGTCGTTGGAGGCCACTGTAATACTTACCCATCATTTATATGAAAATAAAATATGTGAAAACTATTTATACAATCTATATAATAAAGGCCAAACGTATCTGTGCGTAACGCATACGTCATTTTGCGAATGGCAACACTTTTCCATGGAATTTTAATTTTGCAATTTTCGCTATTATAAAATTTTAAACTTCTAGACATAGCACGTTTTCGACATTTATACCATCGTATGGAGAAAAATATGCACGTTTAAATGCAGTTTGTTAGAAAACTGTATCTCAATTTGTTTTTGAGATATTAATTTTTTTATAGTTTTTAGCTCATTTTCTCTAATGGTGGCAACTTAAGTATCACATTTGTGTGGGGAAAAAAAAGGAAAAATATCCATAGAGTAAAAAAAAAAAGAAGATGAATAGAGATGCAGTTTGGTGGCTGGAGGTGACGCCAAAAAAGCATCTCTAAAATTCGCTGCATTGCATGAAACACAACCACGTGCTTTCGCAAAAAAGGAAAACTTTTAGCGATACAGTTTTAATTTGTAATACAATGAAATACTATTTTAGAATGCTAAAATATAATTATTATTTTTTTTTTTCATTTAGAGACAAAATGATGTTAAAGGATTCGGTCTCTGTTCTTAGAGATTGTTTTGTTTGGCCCGAATAAGAGACTTAAATTGGAAGAACAACGCCCAGGAAATCGTTTTAATCGCATACTTCACCTCCATTTATCTCTTTTCTCCGTGAAAAATAACAGATCACTATATAATTTAGCTGCCATTTTTTCATAGCAACCGAAAAAAATAGTAATTAAAAACGTGTTATGTCAAAATATCGTCGGTTATAAAACCCAGTGAATGTTGTTGGTTTTATTTCGTTTTTTCCTATCAATTTAATAACGTTTAGTTCGTTGCAAACTTAATTTACAAAAAATACATCAATTAATCTTTACAAAAATATATTTTAAAGAATATCTGTGTGTCATATTTTCTTAGTTGATTTTATAAACTGAAATAATGAAATTTTATTCTTTGGCAAGATCTTCGGCTAATAACTTCTATCTTGCGTCTAATACGGAAGTACCGATAATTTTTAAAGCTTTATATGATAACATAATTAATATTTTTCATATAAAATTGCTGTTTGGAATTAGTTGGCAGTTTAAAAAGCATATTACGTAGGAAAAATTTATTAGACTTTTCAATTTTAATTTTTAAAAAAGTTTTTCACCTTTACTCTGTGACCCGGGAACCCCGGGTTCGGTGTACTAGTGTATTTCAATTCCAAAACTAAATTAAAATGTATTTAATACACAAAGTAATACTCTATTAATGAACTGCTGATGCACCAATTTCGACAAATTACATAAAACGCCAAACTACTCAAGAAGTACCAAACTACGTAAAAGAAACATCCTTATAACTCCATAAATAATAATCATATAAACTAATGGTTTGCTGCGTCGGATTAAGCGTCTCATTTTCAATTAAAATACACCTCTGAATTGAAATTTGAATGAAATACAGGGTCATGAAAAATCGAAGAATGTGGAAAACAGGATTACAAATATCTCGGCAACTAATAATCCGATCAACTTCGTTCTATATGCAAAATGCGTGTTATTTTATTGCCTTTTACGTCCATTCCTTAGAACAAAAAAATTCCAAAATTTTTATATACCTTTCATGAGAACGAATTTTTCGAGAGTCCGAAAAAAATAGTTCCGGATAATCGAGGTTGCTGATATTAAATAGGCTTCGTCCCATTCTTACATACTAACTATATACAAAATTTCAAGTCTCTATCTCAATTTGTTCGAGAGATAGAGCGTTTACAGACAGACAGACAGATAGACGGCAATTTTTTTTTCTAAAAATATGTTTTTCGGAATCTCCACTATCTAAAACGTGTAAATCCACCAATAAAAGATGTTTTTCGATGTGTTCAAAGCGATTGCAAGACTTACCCTATACTACGTATGATGGGTGAGTAAAAAAAAAAAAAAAAAAAAAAAAAAAAAAAATTAAATTTGAATGTTCAATACTTATACAGAAATATTATATTCCTCATGGAGAACAAGTAAAGAAAAATTCAAAGCTATCTAAATTAGCAAGAAAGCCTTGGTGTTTATCGAACAAACAAGCTATAAAAGTATGAAAAGGAATAAAAACTAGTCGTTGGGGGCCACCGTAATACTTACCCATCGTGGATATGCATATGAAAATAAAACATGTGAAACTATTTATACAATGCATTGCAATTCATAAACAAAATTTAAATATTGTTAATATACATAGTAATGCTCTATTAAAGAACAGCTGATGTACCAATTTCGACAAATTATATAAAACGCCAAACTACTCAAGTAGTACCGAACTGCGTAAAAGAAACATCCTTATAACTCCAAAAATAATAATTCTATTAACAAACAATTAACTGCGTCGGATTAAGCGTCTCATTTCCAATTAAAATATACTTCTGAATTGAAATTTGAATGAAATACAGGGTGATGAAAAATCGAAGAATGTGGAAAACAAGATTACAAATATCTCGGCAACTAATAATCCGATCGACTTCGTTCTATATGCAAAATGTGTGTTATTTTATTGCCTTTTACGTCCATTCCTTAGAACAAAAAAATTCGAAAGTTTTTATATACCTTTCATCAGAACGAATGTTCCGAGAGTCCGAAAAAATAGTTCCGGATAATCGAGGTTGCTGATATTAAATAGGGTTCGTCCCATTCTTACATACTAACTACATACAAAATTTCAAGTGTCTATCTCAATTTGTTCGGTAGATAGAGCGTTTACAGACAGACAGACAGACAGACAGACGGACGGCAAATTTTTTTTTCTAAAAATATGTTTTTCGGAATCTCCACTATCTAAAACGTGTAAATCCGTCAAAAAATTTTTTTCGATTTTCAAAACGATTGCAAGACTTACCCTATACTACGTATGATGGGTAAGTAATATCAGTTTAAAGTTTCAATTTGTATCGTTCATCGGGCTGGATCTATTAACAAAATTTACACTATTTAGCGATAATAACTGTCGTACAGATAAAAATGAGGCGTCACAGTATTCACAGTTAATGAAGCTTTCAGTCAATATCAAAAAAAGAAAATCCATATTTTCACCAATTTTAAGATACTCCGTCCTCTTAAGACTCCTGTGCCTGACCGGCGAAATGCTCGCAAGCAAATGTTATTCCTATGGGGAGGTTATTTTATAACATCTGGTTTGCATTTCAAATTTTTTTGACGGATTTACACGTTTCAGATAGTGGAGATTCCGAAAAACATATTTTCAGAAAAAAAAAATTGCCGTCCGTCCGTCTGTGCGTCTGTCTGTCTGTCTATAACCGCTCTATCTCCCGAACAAATTGAGATAGAGACTTGAAACTTTGTATGTGCTTAGTATATAAGGATGGGACGAAGCCTATTTAATATCAATAACCTTGATTATCCGGAACTATTTTTTCGGACTCGCGAAAAGTTCGTTCTGATGAAAGGTATACAAAAATTTTCGAAATGTTTTATTTTAAGGAAGGAGCGTAAAAGGCAATAAAATACACAAATTTTGCATAAAGAACGAAGTCGATCGGATTATTAGTTACCAAGATATACGTAACTCTGTTTTCCACATTCTTCGATTTTTCATGACCCTGTATTTCATTCAAATTTCAATTCAAAGATATATTTCAATTGAAAATGAGACGCTTAATCCGACGCAATAAATTGTTAGTTAATATGATTATTATTTTTGCAGCTATAAGGATGTTTATTTTACCTAATCCGGTACTACTTGCGTATTATGGAGTTTCATATAATTTGTCGAAATCGGCTGATCAGCAATTCATTGATAGAGCAATGCTATGTATATTAAAACTATTTAAATATGCGTTTAAACTTTATTTTGGAATTGTGAAGCATTTTATAAATAGTTTACATACGTTTTATTTTCATATTTTATACTATGCGTATCCATTATGGGTAAGTATTACGGTGGTCCCCCAATGACTAGTTTTCTTTTGTGGATTGCTTAACTGAGATGCATGTCGACATCGCTCCTGTTTTACTTTCTCGATTTTGGTCGCAGATTTTTTTTTTTTTTAAGACACTTTCACTTTCGAAACCGGTTTTAAAAGTGAAGTTAATTTTATAAAAAATACCTGCATTCAGGTTCCACCATCTTGTTTCGAAAACAGCTGGTAAACGCCTTCTAAAACGGGGATGAAACTACCTTTGTTCCATTGTATTTGATAAAAGAACAAATGATTCTCTTGTAAAACAATAGGCAAATTTTATAAGGTGTGTTTAAATTTTACTTTCACTTCGTCAGTTTTTAAATACGATTTTTAACATCATTCTCTATACATCGAATTTCTCTATATAACGAATTTTTTACTGGAACGGTGGATTTCGTTATATAGAGACTCGACTGTATTTACATGTTAATGTGTGAAATTTGAACAAATATTATTTTTGAACTTTTGAATTAAGAATTTGAAATGTTTAAAAGTAAATATTAACCTAACATTTTATTTCTTAATTATTTAAGCCGCTTCAAAAAAGAGAACAGACATTTATTTGAAAGATTAATGAAAATCAAATAAGGAAGACTTGCATTAATTTCAGACGAAGAAATCTGTAATTTTTTGTTGTTTTGATTTAAAAATAATTACGCTCTCAAAAAAAAAAAAAAAAAAAAAAAAAAGCTCAAATTTTAGCAAGGAATGTAAAATTGTAGTTAATATTTCCCTCCATTTGAACGCCTCTCTTATGTGCCTCTCATTAATTCCATTCTTATATGTGTATCAATCCAATTGATACTGTTTTGAGAAGGATGTGGAAAGGTGTGTGGGAGGTGAGATGAATTCGTTGGAATAAAAGAACAAGGACAGAAGTAATATAAAAAAAACTCAGTACTTACGATAAATCAAAAATAAGTAATGGAAAATTGATTCCATATGATTTCGAAGCTTTTTAAAACTGAATAAATTACGACCAATTTATGAAAAAGTTCGTTGTATGAAGATAGATATTTCGCTATATAGAGACTGTTTTTAATGTAATCATGCGAAAAGGGAACCGTTCCTACTAAAAATTCGTTATAAAGAGAAATTTGATGTATGGAGTTTCGTTATAGAGAGACTCGACTGTATTAAATACAGCATCAATTTTAGAAATATTTTAAAATCTAAGAAAAAAAAAAAAGAAATGAAAAAAAAAACAGGGACATCCTTTAAAAAGAGAACACCGAAAGAAGCAGCTCAAAATACAGTAGAGTCTCTCTATAACGAAACTCCATACATCAAATTTCTCTTTATAACGAATTTTTAGTAGTAGGTTCCCTTTTCGCGTGATTCCATTAAAAACAGTCTCTATATAGCGAAATATCTATCTCCATATAACGAATTTTTTCATAGATTGGTCTTAATTTATTCAGTTTTAAAAAAGTTTCGAAATCATATGGAATCAATTTTCCATCACTTATTTTTGATTTAACGTCAGTGCTCAGTTTTTTTTAAATATATATATATATATATATATATATATATATATATATATATATATATATATATATATATATATATATATATATATATATATATATATTACTTCTCTCGTTGTTCTTTAAATCCAACAAATTCATCCCACCTCCCACACATCTTTCCACATCCTTCTCAAAACAGAGTCAATTGGATTGATACACATATGCAAGAGAGGAATCAATGAGAGGGACATAAGAGAGGCCTTCAAAAAGAGGAAAATGTTAACTACAATTATTCATTCCTTGCTAAAATTTTAGCCTTTTTTTTTTGTTTTTCTTTTGAAAGCGCAACAATTTTAAAATCAAAACAACAAAAAAATTACAGATTTCTTCGTCTGAAATTAATGCAAATCTTCCTTATTTGATTTTCATTAAGCTTTTAAATAAATGTTTGTTCTCTTTTTTGAAACAGCTTAAATAATTAAGAAATAAAATGTTAGGTTAATATTTACTTTTAAACATTTCAAATTCTTAATTCAAAAGATGAAAAATAATGGTTGTTCAAATTTTACAACTTGAATACGATTTTTAACATCATTCTCTATACATCGAATTTCTCTATATAACGAATTTTTTACTGGAACGGTGGATTTCGTTATATAGAGACTCGACTGTATTCATTTTCTCCGGATATATTTTAAATATAAGCATGCACCAAACACCCATAGACTTATATGAGAATTCGGAAAGTGAGTGACCAGCTGCCTTAATCCTTAACTGCACGGTGTGCCACACACACACATATATATACCGGGTGTCCAGTAAATGACTGACCCATTTTGAATGTAAATAACAAAAAAAAAAAACTGTCAGAAATAAAAATGCGCGGCTTGCTGTATTGTTATTAGAATATAAATAAATTTTAAAATATGCACTTTGTTAATGTAATATAATGATATTTAAAATTAATATCTCAGTCTCAAGACTGAGGAGGGGAAATATAATACAGATGGTTCAATCACAAATATTATTTTAAATCACTTTCCAACCAACGCAACTTACCCTATTTCTGAAGCTGATTCGAGAGTCGATTCAACATATAGATTCAGATTCAGCCGAAAATCTCATATATATGAAAATTAGAGTCATGTCTGTATTCAAACAGCCTGTTGCCGCCAGCGCTATATTTTTTTCCGAAATTTGAGCTATATTAACAAAGAACATGTTTAAAAATTTATTGATTTTCTATAACAATACCGCAAACCGCGCATTATTATCTCAAACCGTTTATTTGTTATTTGAGTTCAAAATGGGTCAGTTATTTACTGGACACCGGGTATATATATATATATATATATATATTATGAAAAAGACACTATATTTCTCTTTACATACCATACATTTGGCGAATAGGATTGCCGTAACGGATCAAGAACAGTTCAAAGAATGAAAACACTAATTTTGTCCTTGTCAAATGACTGTCAAATATAATTTTTTCTTGGAAAAAAAAAGATTAAGCTATAAAAGCAAAATTCAATTTTTTATAATTTCTACTGAATACTTCAAAATATAAATATACAGAAAGTTGTAAAGTGTTAAGCAGACAAATTAATTTAATCTCATATAATTGCAAAATACAGCCATACAATTTTTAAAGTCCTTGATTGTGTGTATAGGGTACATTTCATAAAATATAAAATTATAGCTAAAAATTGAAAAAAAAATTTTTAATTATTTTCCCCTTTATTAGGTCGATATGTAGACTTCAAATATTTTTTTCCACAAAAATATAAAAAATCGTGCCTTAACCCTTTCCGGCACTGGCAAATTTTGTTGTAAAATGTGAAATTATCGACTGACACCAGAATTCACAAACGATTTTTTAGATGTTTTGAATTCCTTAATTTAAGCTTTTATCGTAAAAGCAAAATTTTACTAAAATATTATTGGTGCCATTCGCAAGTTTGGAATTAAAATTAAGTATCCCAGATCGGGCACAGTGTGCCGGAAAGGGTTAAAAGGTTAACGACTGACACCTGAAACGAATACTAATAATTTGAAATGTTCTACTTACTTTGACAGTGAACATTATATATTGAAAACAGGGACAGAATCAGACCCAAAATAGGTCCCACCATCTTGTTTCGAATACAGCCGGTAAACGCCTTCTAAAACGGGGATGAAACAAGTTCACAAATGGAAAACTACCTTTGTTCCATTGTATTTGATAAACGAACAAAAGATTCTCTTGTAAAACGATAGGCAAATTCGATTTTTTATATCTTTTTGATAAGAAAACAATACTTCAGTGAAAGTTACTAGAAATGTTTGCGTTGATAGAGGTATCCACGATATTTTACGAAAGCGATCCCGGAGTTTGGATTATATACACTGTAAAGAAAAAAAAAAGTTGCATAGGTTCCGTTTTATAAAAGACAACTAATTGCCTTTTCTGAAACGTATAGATCCATTTTGAGAACGAAACATTTTATTTTCAGATTGACAAATACAATAAAACAAGTAAGAAAAATCATGCGTTAAGCATAGATTATGAAACACTTTCCAACACTTAATGAAATCTTTAACAAAACTTTGTTATTTAGGGAGATAATAGTGTATAGCCAAATATACCCAAATATGTATTCCAGTACTTTTGAACAGCCCTGTATTTCATGTGTCAGTTGATATAATGGGAAAATTTAGTTTAGGAAGAAAATACTTAGTAGCTTGAAATTTCTTTTTCAGCATTTCATACTATTAGATGGAAACATACTTGAATACTTTTGTTCAGCCCTGTAGTTTACATTGTACCTTTATTACACGTCAGCATTAGGCTAAAATTTATTGTAAACTAAAAGACTTTTAAAAGAACTGAAATCACATTCTCATAAATCATCATTCATAAGCGTCCATGTACCGAATTCTTTGCATATCCCTGTATATCCTTTTATCTATATTCTGCAAACATTTCTCAGTAAATTGAGTGAAGCTCAGCTTAAAAATCCATAGCTTATTTAAGAACCACGTTTAAATAATTTACTCTCATATTCAGTAACGTTGGTAAGCTCTTTTGGGTAGTCCTGTATATCAACTATAACATTTATACACACCATATAATGTGCATATATTTAGCTAAATATAAACGCGCATATCATAATTAAAATGCATTTCATCCCTCCATCAGCCATCATCGGACACATATACGGTACTTTGGAAAGAATATACTATTTGAAATCTTTTGTATGGCCCTGTAAAAGCTATGTACTTCATATTATGCAAGACAGTAGCGTATAATTTATATTAAGCTTCAGTGACATATATCAGTTTTATTATACATGAAAAAGCTTAATATATTGAAAATATGTCACAGAATTCCCCCTTTTACCATTATCTAATGGAATTCTTTTGTGTGGCCCTGTAAATGAATAATAGCTACATTTTCACCTTATATTTTATAGAATGCATATTTTAACATGTTTGACAGGGACATCTTTAAAATTCCTTTGAAACGATTTTTCCCCATAGGCCGTAATGTAATATGAAACTTTTGATTCGCCCTGTAGATAAACTAATTATGGTAGAAACTTCAATTTCAATAGGGTTCGTGCTAGGGTAAATCTCAATAACGTCCTAAAATTTCATGGCAATCCGAGTACATTAACGATTTTTCCCCATAGGCCGTAATGTAATATGAAACTTTTGATTCGCCCTGTAGATAAACTAATTATGGTAGAAACTTCATTTTCAATAGGGTTCGTGCTAGGATAAATCTCAATAACGTCATAAAATTTCATGGCAATCCGAGTATATTAACAATTTTTCCCTATAGGCCGTAATGTAACGGGAAACTTTTGATTGTCTCTGTAGATAAACTAATCATGGTAGAAACTTTATTTTCAATAGGGTTCGTGCTGGGGTAAACATCAATAACATATAAAAATTTCATTGCAATCCGAGTATATATTTACGGGAGTTACAGCGCGGACAAACGGCCAGACGGCCATCCGGACATACGGCCAGACGGCCAGACAAACCGAATGCAGAAGCACTTTTCAACTTTGTTGGAAAGTGCTAAAAACGGACGATTTTACGGAAGTATTACTGGTAATCTGGACGCCAGTACAATTTACTGTTTTTAATGGAAAAATTTCCGTAAATTCAGGTAAATATTCTGTTTTTTTTTTTTCGAGTTTTTTCAGGGATTTACGGAAAATTTTCCATTAAAAACAGTAAATTGTACTGGCGTCCAGATTACCAGTAATACTTCCGTAAAATCGTCCGTTTTTAGGTGCGTTCGTAATTGTGTAAATACGTAGCACCTATAGTTGTCGTTCAGTCCGAATCATCTGAATCATTTCCCAACCGAATCATTTGAAACTTAAAATATATAGTTGTTGTATATTTTTGTGGAGTTATTTCAAATTTTATGAAAATCGGATGCATAGATCAATTACAGGGACAATCAAAATTATTCCGTTACATTACGGTCAATGGGGAAAATGCATTTTAATGGTGTTACACTCATTCGAACAATATAAAATATAAAATTGAAATGAATCTATGAAATATAAATTATAATAAAATTATAAATGTGAAATATTGATTGATGAAAATATTGTAAACGGAATCGAAAAAGATTCTGTTTTATACAGGATTCAAATATACCATATCATCCTTAAATTCTTCTATGCTTCGGCATAATTTAGACAGTACGATTTTAACAATACCGTGATAAACATAGACATGAGAAATATCGACATACAAAATCTTCATTTAGCGCCCCTTTGGTCTGACGACCGGGGCGCATTTTCAGAAAGAATCACGTTTTGAGCACCTTATCGCCAAAACAACGATTGGCGCGGAGATGAGGTCAATCCTACGCACCCTTTCTTGTTTGTGAGGTCAAACGCCTAGCGAATAGCAACCCTTCCTTCTGCAAAGAGATCGCGCTTTTTGTTCATTTGTTTTTCTGTAAATGCTATCAAGCAAAGACTATAGTATGAGGAAATGTTATTCACCGTTGTTTACGATTAAAACATAGTTTAAAACAAAGAGCTTTTTCGGATTAAAATGCTTTAAACTTCACAGAACATCTAAACATATGTTTTTTTTTTTCCCTCAATTCTAAAATATTATTTCCTTAACTCGCTATATTCGAAGAAATTGAGAAGATAATTAAAAGCTTGTAATAAGTATAATTCTATTAATCATATATTTTGTGACACATTTGAACTTAGTTTCTTTTGCGTTTAGCGATGCAGCTAGCTAAACGTTCTTTCGCCAACTCGCCAAGGCTGGTGTTCAAAACGTGATTCTTTCTGAAAATGTGCCCGGGGTACATGCCCCCCCCCCCCTCCTCTTGGTTTTGATCCTGGAAGCGTCCGTGATATTCTACGAAAGCAATCCCGCTGTTTAGATTGTAGGTAATACCTTGATAAATCGGAAAATGGTCATTCAGATCTTCAAAAATATGTTATGAATTTTATCTGTCGCAAAAGTTTAACTAAAACAACATTTGAAGAGAAAATTTATTTCAGAATTGGTCAAAAAATAGATTTTCATTCTTTAATACACTATACGGCTAAAAGTGACCGGCCATTTGCAATTTCGGACATATTGTTAAATATCTAGAAAAATACACGAGGAATTAACTTGAAACTGAGTGTGTAAACATAATAGTACAGGTCATACATTTCCGCGAAGATTTTTTCCTCGAAACTTATAGGGGACCTTATAAATTGAAAAAGGACGAATATCTTCTGGATAACCCTGTAAAACTAATGTAGTAAAAACGTTCAAATGTAGATTATGATTAAATGGCTAGTTTTAATAAACTGTGTTCATTTTTATGTGGCTAGCATGTATAATCTTAGAGAAATTAAGGTTTTTATAAAAACAGTCCCAAATTTTGCAAAGTTTTTTGCTTATAATTTCCAGAGTTCTTAATATAAAATAATGTTCTTCGCCAAAAAATATGGCAAACAACATTGTATAAAATACTCTGCAATTGAAATTAAAAAATTGTAAAAATTGTATGAAAATAAGGAGATTTACTAAACAATTTTTCATTGCGCATGCGTGAACGCTATCAAAATTTCATTTGCATACTATGTATAGAGCAATTTTTGTGAAAGTCTCAAAAATATAGCTTGAAAATTCTTGATCGTTGTTAGAATATTGTTAGATATATAATTGATCGTTGATAGAATAAGTTCAAAACTCGTTATTCCCAAAGTGTAACAAAAAGGTGAGGCGCTGTATCCATTTATCCATTGATTAGTGTCAATAAAAAATACGTAATATGGCATGTACTACTATATTTGGTTACAACTCTCATTTTTTGCTTCCTTTTGGGAACAACGGATTTTGAGCTTATTCTATAGACGATCACTTTCAAAAATTTCAAGCTGTTTTTTTTTTTAAGATTTTTATACAAGTTGTTCTATATATTTAGCTAATATAATATGCAAATGAAATTTTAATAACGTAAAACGTGGAACTGTTTTTATAAAAACCTTAATTTCTCTACGAGTATACATACCCCTCATAGCATGCATGTTCACAGTGACGTCACAATGACGTCACTGTGAGTCACTTTGGTCACATCACATCTGTAACGAAAATGCCACTACTCAGTGACGTCACAATGTGACTAACGATGTGACTTTCTAAAAAAATTTTCACAGTTGGTTACAATGTTAATGTCAAAGTAGTCACAAATGACACACTTTTCACAAAGTGGTCACAATGTGTCGTCACAAAAAAGCTCTAAAACGGCCATAACGACTTCACATTTTAGTCACTGTGACTTAATATCGACGTCACGTGACGTCACATCGACAATCGATGGTCACAAATTCACAATGTGACTTCACAACGACGTTGCAGTGACGTCACCATGTCTTACGGGTACTATCCTCATAAAAATTAACACAGTTTATTGCAATAAACTAAATAAATCTGAAGTTTGAAAGCTTTTGCTCCATTAGTTTTGACAGGGCTATCCAAAAGACATTCCTTGTTTTTCAATTTGTTGACGGTCCCCTATGGAGTTTCGGATAAAAAGAAAAATTCACAGAAATGTATGGCCTGTATTTTTATGTTTACAATTGGAATTTCAGGATAATTCCTGATATGTTTTTCAAGATATTTAACAAAATGTCTAAAATCGCAAGTGGCCGTTCACCTTTCATCATATAATGTATAAAAAAAACTCACTTAATTGTGAATAATTTGGTATCTCGTTTCTAACCTTACGGCAATTATACCGCGAGACAGTGTAAATTTTGTTAATACTCATAGCGCAATGACTGACATAAATTAAACTATTACATGACATTTTCTCCATGATCCTATTTTCGTCTCTTTCCAGTTTTAAAAATGCTGGGGCTTTTTAGGTACGTTCGTAATTATGTAAATATGTAGCATCTATATTCGTCGTTCTGTCCGTCCGTCTGTCCGCATATAAAAGGGCAAAAACTACCCAACCGAATTGTTTGAATTTGAAAATGTAGAATTGTTGCATCATTTTGTCATTTCAAATTTTATGAAAATCAGATGCATAGTTCAATGACAGAAACAAGAAAAAATATTCAGTTACATAACGTCCAGTGAGAAAAATTAGTTTCAATTGTATTTTAATGGTATCATACTCTTCCGAACATAATGAAATCGATATGCATCTATGAAGTATATACTAAAATATACATTCTCTGCAATCTTTGGTGCAAATTAATATTTGTTATTAATTTACAGAGCCGCAGAAAAGTTTTTCATTACTAACACATTATTTCCACACTTTTTAACCTAGATATCGTACCAAAAGTGCCAAAAAATTAAACCCAATATCCAGCGACGCTGAACAATAAATGTCAATAGCAACGGCATTTGGTAGTTCAAACATAAACACTGTATAAGGATTTAATTGGAAAAAAAAGTTTCGATCGCCGAAGAGCAGGTAGATTACGTGCGATGGACATTTTTCAATCAGAATTGCACATTGCACGACACATTTATCGGATACAGTTTTTGAAAACTTTTCAAAGCATTATTGAAATAGCCGGTTGTCACTTTATAGTCCAAGAGCCGACCGCACAAAACCCTAAGTCATCGAGCACAAGAAAAAAAAATCCTTTATTTCATGGAAGAGTAGTCATAGGGGGAATCCAATGATCTATGCCTGCCGGAACGGAAGGGGTGCATAAGCCAAAAATGAATAACACTAGTGGCTGACTCGTAGGCTTAACATCGAGTTTTCCTGCACTTAGTTTTCCATATTTTCATATTTTTAATTACTCGGCAAACCCAATGCTAAACGCGTAATTTTTTTTCCCAAGCACCTTCGTCGTTCCAAGCCCAAGCTCGCACTCTGATTGGTTGTTGCTCTCGGCACTGTTTTCACGTAACTTGGCGATAATCATACTTGGCGTAGCGATAGATGCTTCCGTCGAGGAGTTTGATTTCCTTCCGAACCGAGTACAAAAGTAACTTTTCTCTTGCAGCATTGGATTGGATGGAACGTGTCTTTCTGAAAGCTGTACTCTTTAAAAGTTTTTACACACAAGACCACGAGGATAAGAATGAAGGAAGAATAAGAATGAGTAGGTTGTTTTAGGTTTACTCGTTCACTTACGAGCGAAGTATTTTTCGCCAAGTATGGTTATCGCCAAGTTACGAGTGCCGAGAGCAACAACCAATCAGAGTGCGAGCTAGGGCTTGGAACGACGAAGGTGCTTGGAAAAAAAAATTTCGCATGCCAAACATATGAGTAAACCACTTGTGGTATCAATTTTTGGCTTAGTCACTACTTCGCTTCTTGCAGACGTGGATGATTGGATTTCCCTATTTGCTGCATAAAATAAAGCAATTTTTCTTGCGCTTGATGACTTAGGATTTTATGCGATTCGCTCTTGGACTAACTGTTTATACACTGTAAAAAATTTTACACTCTTTCTGCATCGTCACTCCACCGCTGTTATAGAAAATGACTACTTCAGCCTGTTATGGAGCATTCTCATGAGTCAAAAGAGAGATATTCTATAAAAGAGGTGGAGTGACGTTGCAGCAAAATGGTCAATTTTTTTACAGTGTAATCTGTAGCTTTTGCTGCATCATCATTCCACCTCTTTTATTTATTTTTATTTATTTGAATTTATTTATTTATTTATTTGAACCTACATCTGATTTGTGTGCTCGACATGAAAATCTGGTGATAAGTCATCGTCAATGTACAAGGACGAGATAGCGCAAGGAAATTTACAACACAAGAGAAATACAACCACGAGCTCCACAAAAAGTGTGCGCTCAATGGAGCCTGCGGGAGTCGAAACCACGACCTCCTGGTTAGCAGTGCGGCGTCTTAACCACTTGGCCACGGAGACCCTCCACCTCTTTTATAGAAGACGATTACTTCACTGTATTATGGAACACTCTTATTAGTCAAAATAGAGATATTCTATAAAATCGATGGAGTGACGATGCAGCAAAAGTTTGCAAATTTTTAACAGTGTAGCCTTGGGATAACATGGAGACGCCTGGAATTTCAATCGACTTTCACCTCTCTCGTAATGGCACTTTAATACTTAAAAAAGCTCTAAAATCTTATATTCCTTAAATATACAACGATGAAATCTGAAGATAGAAGCTACATCTGCTATCTTCATAGCAAGGATTTTTTTTATTAGGATATTTTCTGAAACAACAAGATTATTGCTAATCCAGACAATGTAATACAAAAATCCAGATATCGCTGCGATCGACACTTTGCATCACTACGAATTTTTATAACTGCTTGGATAGCAGATTTCCATACTATATATTCCAGATGTTATACTATCGCACGCTGTTAAAAATTTGAAACTTTTGCTGCATCGCCACTTCACCGCTTATAACCCTTTAAGACCCAACCCGCACGATCGTGCAGTTAGACATTCTTTTAAATTGTTGCTTCTCAGTTGTATGTAATAAAAACCCAAATCGAGCGGTCATTCAGGATTGCAGAAAAAATAAAACACCATTTTTTATCAGCAGCTAATGGATGTAGTGCATGTTTTGCTTTAAATCAGTATGGCTAGCTTTGTTTATAATTTCATCGGGTCTTTAAGGGTTAAAGCAAATGATTACTTTACTGTACCATGAAGCATTTTCATTGGTCAAAAAAGAGACATTCTATAAAAGCGGTGGAGTGACGATTCAGCAAAAATTTCAAATTTTTAACAGTGCAGTGCTTTTTTTTTTTTTTAACGGACCGTTAAGTGACGTGATGCTCATTCCGTTCATCAGCTTTGGTGCATTCAAGCATCACATAACTCTAGAGGTCTGTAAAAAAGTAATAAAATAAAATAAAAATATGTGGAATGCACCGCGATAACCTTATTTTTTCGTCAGCTTCGTGTCAGTTTTAACTGGCATCACACTCTACACACTATGGAACGCGAAATTTTAAAATGGAGGGCCAAAATCACAGTCCGGTGAAATCCAAACACCTCATTGGTCATTGAGTCGCGTCCTTTTCAGAGAACAATCTCTTAGCGATAGGGAAAATGTCGCCTTACTCCTTTTTTCGTAAAAAAAATCGTAGCGGCAATTTTGATGTAAATCTTATCTGTTTTCATTTATAATCTATTTTTCACTCTCATTTTATATAATGTCATCCAAATATCTTAATTGAGTTAATTTCGATGGTTTATTGTAAATAAGAACAGACGGTAACAATTGCTTCAAAATTATTTTACCCCTCACTCTTTTTCTAATGGAGAAACACGTTCGTGATTTTCACCCATACCACACGATCAATGAGGTCGCTGGATCACACCTGATTGTGATTTTGGCCCTCCATTTTAGAATTTCGCCTATGGAATGTTATCTTTCATCAGAAAATAGATAGTCTTTATAAACAGAGGTAATTTTCACTATATTTTCTCTCTCTCATCTCATTTTCCATTGGATAGTTGTGTAGTGTATATGGCGCGTAGCGTTCACTATATTTTTAACAGTACAACAATCACCAAAACAACAAAATGGGCGTTTTTTTCTGTCGATTTTGAATAGGTGGGCTTTATAGAGACGACGATTTTGAAGGGCCTCCGTGGCTGAGTGGTCAAAGCACCACGCCGCTAATTACCTTCGAGCGTAGGAGGTTGTGAGTTCGATTCCCACTGCTCAATTGCAGGCACTCCTTGTGTGGAGTTCCTGGTTCTATATCTCTTGTATTGAAATATTTCCTTGTGTTATCTCGTCCCTGTATATTGAAGATGACTTACAAGCAGGATTTATGTAGAGCATACAATTCAGATGCATGTTGTTCAATACTATGCTATACTATACGATTTTGATTGGTTGAATAAAAAATGGAGGTTTTTAATAACTATTGGAGGTCTTGAGCGAGTTCAACGAAGTCACCGGCTACGTACCGGTAGAATCGGTTAGTTACCAAAGCGTTCAGTGCTGCTAACCGATATGCAACCAATGTCGTTCAGCGAAAGTGATCAAAATGACTGGTAAGGAACTGAACTAACTGAGAAATATCTCGGTTACTTGGGTCCCGTGATCGGTTACATACACTGTTAAAAATTTGACCCATTTGCTGCAGCTTCACTCCACAGCTTTTATAGAATATCTCTTTCATGACCAACTAAAATGTTCCATAACACAGTAAAGTAACCGTTTTCTATAAAATCGGTGGAGTGATGTTGCAGTAAATGGGTCAAATTTTTAACAATGTAATCGTTTGTGACAACACCGATGAAAAAGTAATTACAGCACCGTCATACAGACGGCGCTACTAGTAAAAAAACAATGGAGTCCAGTGAATCTGTCAACCGGTTAGAAACCGGTCACATTGGTCGCTTTCATTAGGTCTGAATAAAAATTAAAGCAGCGATCTAGATACATTTTCGCTGTTTTCTAAAACGTGATAAATCAACAAAAACTTGCTCTTTGGCTAAATTTTTTCTATTTTAGAAAATCTTATAATATGTCAGCTTCTGATTGGTCAGTCTCGTTCCGAAAATAACGAAAGACGTGTCTTGGATCGAGATCCAGGTAGATTTTTCATTGGTTAGCAAAACGGGATTGGCCAATCAGAAGCCTGCATTTTTGCGAATTTTTTGCTGTTTGCGAAAATGCAAGTCTTCAACTGGTCATTCTCGTTTCGCTAAACACCGAAAAATCTATCTGGATCTCGGTTTTGAACACCTATCTTTTTTTGTCGAACTACGAAATCGCGAGTACACTGTTAAAAATTTGACCCATTTGCTGCAGCATCACTCCACAGCTTTTATAGAAAACGGTTACTTTACTGTGTTATGGAGCATTCTTATCGGTCATAAAAGAGATATTCTATAAAAGCTGTGGAGTGACGCTGCAGCAAATGGGTCAAATGTTTTACAGTGTATGTTTAGCCAACTTACCGGTCACTTACCGAAATGACCAATGTTATCGACCGATTGTAGGGCAGTACTAAAATTCGCTTTCATAGGGCGTGTTCAGCACAACTGACCGGTCACTTACCGGTGACTTACGACTGTAAACAAGTACCAAATGAAAATCGAGGCGAAATGTGACGTCAGCTACAATTCAACAGGATCATTTTCATTGGTGCCACAATTCGCTTTCGTACTGCCCTTCAATATATCGGTAACATTGGTTACTTTGGAAGTTGCGCTGAACACGTCCATACTGACCTAGAATCGGTCAGTAACATTGGTCTCTTTCGGTAAGTTACGCTCAACATCTCCCGGGAGAATCGGCTTGAATCCTGAATTTAGAAAAATTATCGTGGATATAATGCATTCATTTGTGGCAACATAGTTAGTAAACTAGGCAACTGGGAACGAGCAATACCATTATAACCTTCCAAGTATTATGAAATGATAACGAAACAATTGAAAATAAATTAGGATTAATTTCTCAGCTAGTTTCTTATAAACGAAACATATCTATTTTCAACATAAAATTGTAACGAACTGAAAGTAATCTAATTGTATCTTTAAAAAATGGGAATATTAGAAGCAAGAAAAGATGCAAGGAATGACGTCAGAAGTGAATACCTGCGAGCACTATGTAAAACCGATATCGAAGTACGCAGACGTGTATCATCCGGTTTATCGCGCTTACGAGCTTTAGCCGAGATTACCCTTGAACTTCAGAATAGTAATTTTACAGTGATAAGTAGCCCACCTCCTCCTGGTTCGACCCGATATCGGATACCATCCGTCGAAACAATTCGACGAATTATGGAAGATTTATACCATCAATCGTTAGCATTGAGGTATGGAACACCCAGACCATCTGCTTCTCCTAGACCACCTGTTTCTGCTAGACCCCCTGTGGTTTCTGCCAGGCCGCCCCTATCCCCTATTATTTCTCCTGCTCAAAGAAGTGGTAATCCAGGAAGGGTAATTAGTTTGGGTAATGCGGTTAGGAATCTAGGATCTGCTTTTGGACTTAGGTCACCGGATTATCGCCGAGACGAAATAGAAGCTCAGAACCGCATACATGAACAAAATCGCATGGAAGCTGCTCGGATTCGCATAGAAGGTCAGAACCGCAGAGAAGCTCAGAATCGCAGAGAAGCCGAGATCCGCAGGACTTGGAGAGATGAATCCTATCATAACCTGAGATTAATGGCAGACGTCGCCGAAACTCAGCAGAGAAATGCCGTGGAACGGGTGAGGGCAATAAATCACCTTCCGCCTTTGGTTGAGGACGATATACCGGCGAGCCAGTACAATCCAGATAACTTCAGGCCTTCGAAACTTACTCTGCAACAAGCTGCTAAAGTGATGCTCACTTTCGACTACGAATTGCATTACGGGAAGATAAAAAACACGTTCCTGCAGTATTCCATAAAACTTTGCGGCCTGGAACCAAACACTGGGGACGATTTGCATTTGGCAGTTTATTTCTTTATCGAAAAGTATTTTAAGTTTCAGCCTGTTATTGTACTGTGCGCGAGACCTGTATCGGATCCTGATGATCCAAGTGCCGTGGGTGTACTGTTTGAAAAAATCGAATCGGCTCTGCGTATTTTTAACAACAGACATTTATTAAAAGACACGCCTTACAGTGCTTATCGGAATTTGGCTACTGATTGGATAATATGGAATTGCCTCAAGATGAAAACTTTTAAGCTTACCTGAAAGGATTTTGAATTTGTAAAGTATTTTGAGTTGTATAAAGATAGAAAACCAATGATGAAAATTCACAAATAAAGCATTAAAAGGTAGTAAACAGCTGTTTTGAATTTACTATTGAGATTCTTCATCAGTGCAAGATTCGGCGTGCTAGAAAAAGCAAAGTTGAGCTGATGTTTTTCCTAGCACGTTGAGTCTTCGACTGATGAAGAATCTCGATAGTATATTCGAAACAGCTCTTTTCTGCATTTTTAATGCTTTATTTGTACATGTTTGTTTTCTATTCTTATATACATTTTTGTACAAAGGATTTATTTGCTATTTTAATGATTTTGAGTTTTGAAATTGTTTACATTTCGACTTTGTTTTTTAAAATCCGTTTTGTAATATTTAAACCTGTCGGCTGGATGCAGGTTTTGTTTTTAACTTTTTTAATATTTTAAATTTGGGCTTGTTTTTATAAAATAAAGTTTTAATCTGCATTAAAATTTGCAATTTTTTATTTGCAGAAATCTTTTTTTTTTAATAATTATTTAAAATATGTTAGAAACATGATTTTAACATATAATACATCATTAATACATTAACATATCTGAATTTTGCTACTGATTGGATAATATGGATATTGCCTTAAGTTGAACTCTTTTAAATTTACCTGAAAAATGATTTTGAAAATAGATTTTGAGTTGTTTTGAAATGTTTTGTTTATTTACATTTGCACTTTTTCCCTTTTTTAAATCGGTCTTGTATGCTTACATCTGACGGCTGGATGCAGTTTTTCAACTTTGAAAAGGAATTTTGAGTTGTTTTGAAATGTTTTAGTGTATTTACATTTGAACTTTTTCCTTTTTAAATCCGTCTTGTATATTTAAACCTGGAGGCTAAATGCAGGTTTTGTTTTAAATTTTAATATTTTAAACTTGGACTTGTTTTACAAAATAATTTTAATATGCCTTGAAATTTGCAATATTTTATTTACACATCTTTTTTATAATCATTTAAAGTATATTTTTGAAACATCATTAACATCGCACAACTTTAACACATTAACATATCGGAATTTAGCTACTGATTACATCATATGGAATTTCCTTAAGTTGAACTCTTTTAAACTTGCCTGAAAGGATTTTGAAAAGGATTTTGATTGTTTATTTACACTTGGACTTTCTTTTTTTAAACCGTTTTGTATACTTGAACCTTACGGCTGGAATGCAGATTTTGTCTTTAACATTAAATATTTTAAAATTTGGGCTTGTTTTTACAAAATAGTTTTAACTCATAACTACTGTTAGCGGTCTCGGAGACCGCTGAGTTTTTCAAGTATCATAGTTTAAATCGTTGTTTTTAGTTTAACTATAGATACTGGTCAAATTGTTCAGAAAAAATGGTTTAATCTGCATTGAAATTGAAGTGTTGAAATTTGCAACATTTTATTTATAGAAATATCTTGTTTTATAATCGTCATTTAACACAGGTCTGCACGGACCGAAAAATCCAGGCCCGAGCTCGGCCCGATCCATAGAAAAAAATTCGGCCCGGCCCGGACCGTCAAATTGTTTCGTTTGGAGCCTTACTGCTACTTTTACGAGACTTGAATAGCTGAATTTTATTTATACTAGTCTGGTATGTAAAGTTTAATACTTAAATAGTATTCTGAAAGTTGATGTAACATTTTATTCATCTTTAAATTAAGCGGTCTGACAGACCGCTCACAGTAGTTATGTGACAATTTTTGTCACAGCAGTTAAGGGTTAATATGCATTGAAATTGAAGTGGTGATATTTGCAAAATTTTATTTACATAAATATCATTTTTATAATCATTTACCGTATATATGAAATTAAATATTTTTAACCCCTGCGGGACGAGCGCAACGTGTATGTATCGCAAAAACCTCTTAGAATCTTTGATAATTTCCACTAGTAATTTTTTATTGTAAAATTTGCATTAAGAAGTCACTTGACTCGATCAAAAATAATGCTCAATCAAAATAATGCTTGCTCAATGATAATGTTAAGTCTATGAGGGCATTCTTTTCAAATATTTGTCTCAAATTTTAATATCTTTACATGATTTTTGATAGTATATAGCTGAGGACAATCTACAACCGGACAAGTTTTTACTTTTTTTAGATTTTGGTTAATTTTTTTCATGCTTTCTATTTCAGAACCGGTTTCAACCGGTTCCGAAAGTTAAAAATCCGAAATCGAAAAAGTAAAAATTAGCCCGGCTGTAAGTCGTCCTCAGCTATACTATCACCCCCCCCCCCTCCAAAAAAAAGTGAAAATATTAAAATTTAACAAGATTTTTGAAAATAACGCCCCCTAGACTCAACATTATCATCCGAGTATTTTTGAGCGAGTGGAATGGCCTCTTAATCAAAGAATTTCCATTGTTAGGTTGTAAATTTTGTTTTGAAAAATCGGGGATTAAACATTCTGTAAAAGATTATCGTTATAACGGCATTAAATGTTTTCAAGCAATGGTTGTTTATTGACGCCGTTGAATCAAATTTAGGAGGAAAAAATTCCCCCCCTTACCAGTTACGTTATTATATTAAAAAAAGAACACCTTTTCAAACACCTTATTTTTTTAGTCATAATTTAGGTCATTTTTCAAGGAAAAATTAAGGTATTTTAAACAAAATTATCAAAGATAAAATCTGTCACCGGTAAGTTGACCGATACGAAACTTAGCTGAATTTAAGATAATAAGAATAATTTTTACCTTTTAATGTTCTCTCCCATTTCTGTTGTCTTTTTAGGTGCGTTCGTAATTATGTAAATACATAACACTTATTGCCGCTCTTCAGTCCGTGTGTCCGCATATAACGCAGTAAAAACTACCAATCGAATCGTTTCAAATTTAAAGTATACAGCTGTTGCATAATTTTATCAAGTCATTTCTAATTTTATGAAAGTCGGATGCATAGATCAATTATAGAGAGAATCAAAAGTATTCCGTTACGTGAAGACCGATGGGGAAAAAAATAGTTTCAAGCCCATGTTAGAGGTCTGCACGGGCCCGGGCTTGGCCCGTACCCGGCCGGGCCGGCGGAATCGTTTCGAATTATCTAACGGGCCGGGCCGATAAAAAAAAATTTTGGGCCTGCGGGCCCGTTCTGAAGATTTAAGCAGAAACTATAAAATATGAGCTATTTTCAACGAAAATGGTTTTAACGAGAATAAGTATAAATGTGGCCATACTAGTTTGACAGCATCAATATAAAAATGCACAGTGTATCGGCATCGGAGAATTGCATTATGTGTAACCCGTTTTAATATTTTTTTGGCTGACTCATTTTCAGTCCGAGATCACGCTTGCATTATTTTTCTACATATAGACCGGCCGGACCGGTACTAGACTTAATTATTGGCAGAAAACATGATTTGTAAAATTATTAATAGCGATAAAGAACTTATGTTAGCTTAGTCTTCGGATATATACTTCTTGATTTTTAAATTAATTTCTCAATAATGCGAAAGTTTGACACATTTTCTGATTAATTTTAAATTGTAATAGTATAAAAGTGACAAGCCTAACTATTGAAGGGAAATTGGAATCGAATAGCGTTGTTCATTTTTGGTAAAGAAAATACTTCTATAACCTTGTTGAGATATAATAGTTTCTCAAATGATTGCAGGTTTTTCTCCCTTCCCTTGCTATTGCTTCCGGAAATTCTATTCAAAACGCTAATTATGACAGTATTTTATTTGTTTGCAGTATTCTTAAATTGCTTGTATCAAAAAATGGATAACGCCATTCGATTATATAGTTTCTGAATAAAGATATCTGCTAAAATTATGCGTTTCTGAGAAAAAAAAAAATGAATTTAGAAATGTATCAGAAAGGAGTTTCTATGAATTTAAGAATGAATTTGGATTTGAAATCTATAATAAAATGATATAGAAATATATTTATAAATCTTTTATTAAACAGCTTCAAATTAACGATGTTTTTAGCTTTCTTTATTTTTTCTTTTATTCTAAGCCAGATTAATTTTTTAATGAATCTTTATCCGAATGTTGAAAGCCTAAGAATCTAAGTAATCATTAATGTTGTTAATGTGTATTTGATGTAAAATATACTGTAAAATCATTCCATTGATATGTATGCAGTATTCTTTAAAGGAATCTTAGTTATATGATAAAAATCTGATTTTTTTTAGAAATCGTAGAAATTATAACGAGCCAAAACGGGCCGGGCCCGGGCCTGGAAATTCCGGCCCATGCAGACCTCTAGCCCATGTTAATGATGATAATCTCATTTGAATATAATAGAATTGATATGCATCTATGAAGTATATACTATAACATACAATCTGTGGTGCAAATATTTCTCATTAATTTATAGTTCCACGCAAAAGTATTCGATTACGTAGTGGTATGGGGAGGGGAGGGTAACAATATTAAACTATTTTACATTTTATGAAATTGATATATGTTGCTGAGATTGACGATAAGTTACTTGATGTAGAATAGGAAACGGATAGTATTTATACGGATATACAAAAGATTTCGGGTACTTATACTCTATCCGAAATACTGTTATAGTATTATACTAAGATCCGAATATCTTTAGAACTACCTTATACTACGAATGCACCTCATTTGCTACGTTTGACGTGCAATTTCCAACTTGTTTTGTATGGTTATGAACTCTAAGGTTATCTTGCCCCGCAGCATTTTCCATTATACAAGAAATTTAACACGAAACAAGGAAGTGGAGCAGAATGCGACATGTCTAATTCCTTTTTTTTTTTTTTATATATATATATATATATATATATTTATAAAATGAATATAAATTGCTAACATGCCAGCATTTTCAGAGGATAATGTATTTATTGTAACGATAATGATATATTCATTTATTTCAAAGTGTAAATAAATTGAAGTGAGGATTTTTTAACGTCATCTATGGCTGACAATCCTGAATTTTCCTTCCACTCATGAAAATACTGTAATTTTAAATTTATCCGACACTATTTTTGCCTTTATATGAAACATTATACTGTATATTATCCATAAATTAAGCAGCATTTTTGTTGATACAAGAAGTTTAACATAAAAGAAGGTGAAGGGAGGAATGGGACAAATCTAATTTATTCTTTTTAATAACATGAATGAAAACTATTAGCATGCAAATATTTTAAAGGGTAGTTCATTAATTGTAACATTGATAACATATTCATTTACATCAAAATATAAATAAATCGAACATTTTTAATGGCATCTCTGATAAACTTGAATTTTCCTCCCAATGATAAAGATCCTGGAATATAATATTGTAGCACAGAAAACATTATCAACCTACAATATTTGTTATTCGCGTTTGAAATGAAATAGACGCCCTCTCGCGGACAAAGTCTGAAACGAAATAGAACTTATATCTTCCGCTGAAATCAGTGTTTAAAAGGCCGATAAATAAATAAACAGTTCTATAATAAATAAATAAATAAATAAACAGTCCTATAACGCATGCAACGTTGGGTTCTTTGTATTAAAATTATCTAAAATCAAAATTTTATACACAAAGTTTAGATCTATAATATAAAAAAGTACATTTGACTTACTCATGGCAAAATAATATGACAGCAACACAATGCTTGCATGATTAATGATTCAATAATTGCTTCAGCTTCTCTAAAGCAATTACTAGATTTTCCAGCATCTAGAAATTCTAAAATTGTCGATATTTGTAATTGATCTCCCATAATTAAATAAAAAAGATAAAAAACTGCACTTTAAATAGCTCTTTAAACGGGTTTCGCTATGCAAAGGTTTCGCTGCATGGAACAAACAGCAAACATAAACAAACGATTATCAGGTCTATACAACGCCACCTCTCGGTCATTACAAACGCGAATATTGTGTATATAGTCTAAACGAGGTTATCTGTGCCTTACTTTACTTTGTTTTATAGCTGTCCCATAACTCCTTGTGAGTGGAGAGGTATGGGACACATTTTGACATTCACAATTTCGTTAAGGATGTGTTCGAAAAAATTTCCACCCTCTACAGCTCAAAATTTTCTGATACATTTTCAAGCTCATTTTTAAAGGTAGAAACATGAAACTGGCTGAGGTAATTTTTTGAAGAGATATACAAGATGCCGTGTTATTTTATTTTTCACTCAATTCATTAGTATTAGATTTATGGGCGATTCTACGATAAGAGGTAATTTGTACGACAATCCGTTTAAAACAGATTTTTTATTCTATATGTTGCTATTTTTTGCAATGAATCGCATCATCTTAATATACTTTATTAAGTATAACATCACGATTGAATGCCTAATTAAAACACATTAGTAGTAGGAAAAGGAGAGTACGGGGACAAGCGCAGGTGGCACTGTGGCACCGTGCCTCCTGCGGCTGTCCCACCGCCACCATCCCTCCTGGCCCCTCCTGCGGTGCCTCCTGCGCCCACCGTCCCTCCTACCCCCCACCATGCATCCCCCTCCACAAACGCCCCCTAGCCGAAAAAAGAAACATTCTATTATAACAGGATAGGTGAACAACCTTCCCTAATTAAAAATATTATCAATCACATCTCAACTCGGAATCATACTATATGATGAAGATTAAATTTATATTTGAATTTTGAACAACCATAATTTTAATGAGTATTATTAATTAAGCGAAACACTGGAAAAATCTCAGTTTTTAACCATTTTATTTAGATTTTTTCAACTACAAGATGAGATTATCAATTTAACTCAAGAAAGTTAAACATATATTTGAATTTTGCTTCATAGACATCTTAATGAGTAGTATTAATTAAGTAAAAACAATAGAAAATATCCACTTTTATAGAAAAAGACTGATTTCTTACGATTTTTATCAACTATATGATCAATGTAACGACTTAAAAGTTGAAAGTTAAACATGTATCCTAGTTTTTCAACAGCTATAGCCTTAATGAGTATCGTTAATTAAGTAAAAAAACAATGGAAAATATCAAGTTTTATGGAAAAAGACTGATCTCTTACGATTTTTATCAACTTAAGAGAGAAAACTTAAACATACATTTCAGTTTTTCAACAGCTATAACCTTAATGAGCATTCATAATTAAGTAAAAAACAATGGAAAATATCGATTTTTATAGAAAAAGACTGATTTCTTACGATTTTTAGCAACTGCAACATCAGTGTATCGACTTACAAGTTGAAAGTTAAACATGCATTCTAGTTTTTCAACAGCTATAATCTTAATGAGTATCGTTAATTAAGTAAAAAACAATGGAAAATATCAAGTTTTATAGAAAAAGACTGATTTCTTACGATTTTTTCAACTCAAACTTCAGAATATCAATTTGATAGAAAGAAATTTAAGCATGCATTCGAGTTTTGGACAACCATTTCCTTCACGAACATTAATAATTAAGCAAAACAACGGAAAATATTAAATTTTTAACTGATTTTTTCATATTTATTTATTTATTTATTTATTTATTTTTTATATATATATAAAATCAGAATACACAACTTAAAATAGAAATTTAAACATATTTTTTAGTTTTTGAACAGTCGTTACCTGAAAGAATTTCGATAATTGAACAATTAACAAAGGAATCTAATGATTTTTTAACGAAAAAAGACGAATTAAACGAGTTTGGTTAACTTTTACTCTAATTGGAAATTTCATCGTACTTTATATATATACCAACTATGTAGAATTATAATACATAAACGAATAATTTAAAGAAATCCTCAACACATAAATGTGAACCTGCAGAGCATTTCTTATTACGTCATATCCAAACTAAAACTTTTTTCTACAACCCCTCCACCCATGTACTCCAAGTAGGGGAAACACACAATAGAGTTCTGACGTCACAACTTACAAAGGTATACAACAACATGTTTACGTTGAAGAAAAAGTATCACATACAGAGAAAAAAAGAAGAGATTTAAGCTATTTATCCATTCTAGTTTTATAACAGTTACCACAACATCTCCAAATTAAAATTTGGAAGTCATAATGAGTGTAATTAATTAAGCAAAATAATAGAAATATTAGTTTTTCAGAGGGGAAAAGACGAATTTAAACAAATTTTATTAGTTTTACACTAGTTTAATAATAATTTTAAGAGGAAAAAGACGAATTTGAACTTTTTTTTTTTAGTTTTACACTATTTTTTCTCATCTCAACACGGATATATCAATTTTAACAGAAGAATTAAACGTATAATTTAGTTTTTAACAACAAAATCTTAACAAGCATCATTAATTAAACAAAAATAAATATCAGTTTTAAAGAAAAGACGAATTTGAATAATTTTACACTAGTATTTTCAAAAGCAACATGGAAATATCAATACTTATTCACATATTTCACTTATTCACTGTATTCAATACTATATTTAATAAATTTGGATACACTTTAAGAATTTCCTAATCTATAATTAAATATTAGCTGTATATTTAATGTTACCCATGTTTTCAACATTAGTTCATAATCGTGAATTTTGTACTTTAAATACCATGTATTCAGGTTCAGATTATTTTCACTTGAAATCATACAGAATTTTTTAACAGAGTTTGTTTTTGAAATCATTGAAGCAACTGTATTTAATATTTTTAACACCAATTTTCTAAGATTTTCTAACATTTTCCGATTATACATTCTTCAGAAGTACATTTCTAAATGCTACAATCACTTTACATATCGAAAAGATATCATTGAAGCAACTGTATTTAATATTTTTAACACCAATTTTCTAAGATTTTCTAACATTTTCCGATTATACATTCTTCAGAAGTACATTTCTAAATGCTACAATCACTTTACATATCGAAAAGATATCATTGAAGCAACTGTATTTAATATTTCTAATACCAATTTTCTAAGATTTTTTAAAATTTTCCGGTTATACATTCCTCAAAAGTTATTATTACGTATTCTAAACAATAGCGAATATTAATTTTAAGAATAAAAAGACGAATTTAAACAAATTTTATTAGTTTTACACTATTTTTTCTCACCTCCAACACGGATATATCAATTTTAACAGAAGAATTAAACGTATATTTTAGTTTTTAACAACAAAAATGTAATAAGTATCATTAATTAAACAAAAATAAATATCAATTTTCAAGAAAAGACAATTTTTTACACAAATTTTCAACTTTGAAATACATTGCTTACATATATTGTTACAGTATATTACTAAACTTAAACTTTTTAAAAAGTTTGAATGTCTTTACAAAGGGTTCATACTTATATTTTTCACGTCTTGACTGCATTCGGAATCTTACAACAAAAGTATACTTTTATTATTATTATTATTATTATTATTATTCTAGAAAACCTAAAAAAGCGTTTCTTTCTGCTTTAGACACTTGACATATTAAAACTACTCTACCCATATAATTAATCAAATTAGGACATGATTCATCTTACACTTCAAAATTTCTGAATTTTTACAATACTTATTTTCATTCTTGATCCTATATATTTTAATAGCACAGAATTTTCACATCTGTTTTTATCTACTTATCAGAAAATTATTAAAACACCCAACAACATTTTTCAAATATGAATATTATCTTTACAATTTAATGATGCAAAACATACACGAATACAAAGTTTAATTTTTACAAACATTTCATATTTCAAACCAAACTATTCGAAATTTTCACAACATAAGAGCAAACATTAGACGAACTTTTTAACATTAATATTGCTTAGATCTTTTCATCATAACTTTTAACTATGATAATTATCCATTTTTAGGTTGATTGTCGAAAAACTGTAACTGAAATTACATAAACTTAATGTAAAAAACCATGTTCTCACACAATTTCTTGAAATTCAACAAAGAATTGACTATTACTCCAATACTTATCTACTTCAATCTCGACTCTCGATAGTATATAGATATTGCATCATTACATACTTAAACTCTTTTCAAACGTTTATCAGAAAATCAAGTCAATCAAAGTCTAGTAGTTATCACACCTGTTCCTCAGAAATATTACTATCATATGAAACAGTAAAGAAAATTAATAGATATTTAATATTTAATAACTTCATACGTGAAATTACTGCCGAATGAGAATACTAATAATCAATAAAATCAACTGTTGGACAAAAAAATAGTACAGATTACCGAAAATTCAAATCATTTTTTCTACAAAAATTACAAAAATTAACAAATGAATGACCAGTTAGAGAAATAATTAAAAAAAAATAATGAACATATTTACAAATTTATTAAAATCACACCTTTTTCTGGATTACAAACCACAATTTCTTGAAAAATTTAACACCGAATTTGTAAGATTTTAATCCTAGTATTACATACACTCAATAAATATTCAAAATTAACAAAAAAATAATTTTTTAGTCTCATCAATAAGCAGAAATTCTATATTAAAAGAATATTTTCATAGTAGTACTTATAAAAATGAGAGTTTAAAAACTGATTTTCATAATTTTATCACATTTAAACTTAATTTTTATACATAAAACATTATTTAATCAAATTTTATACTTTCTAATTCAGCAAAATTCAATACTTTTTTAATTTTTAAACCAATACCACAATATTTATTTACATCAAACTTGATTCTTTACCTTTTATATTTCCACATTACACAAGTGAGTTAAATACTAACTTGGAACGGGAGTTGAAGTCAATTGATTCAATTCGATTTTCATCGTATACGCATTTTCCCTACACGAAATTTCTTACTTCTATAATCATCTAATGTATTAAAACTAATCTACTCATATTTTTAATCAATTCATCAGATGTTTCATCTCGCACTTCTGAATTATCATCCACCAAGTTGCTTAAAATATAAATACTATCTTTATAGTTTTAATGTAGTATACATGACTAATCTTGAGTTTCCATCTATACTATTAATCAAATTATCATATGTTTCATCTTACAGTTCAACGATTTCTGAATTATCGTCCATCTAGTTGTTTAAAATATTAATAAAATGTTTATAGTTTTTGATTATACATAGTATGTATGAATACAATCTTTAATTTTTAACAGTTCATATTTCAAATAACCTATTTTCGAAACCAAACTATGTGAATTTTACCACAATACTTATCATCATACAGAGATTTGTGTTTCATACTTTTTCTAAAAATTATCAGATATGTACTCCTCAGAGGAATTTCTATCATATGAATAAATGAAAAAAAAAAATTAATTTATATTAAACGTACAGCGAAATTTGATTGCAATATATATGTATTTAATAAAAATAAATAAATAAGCGATTATTTATACATTAATCCTTTACTAAATATATATTTCTTGCGTTATAAAGATGTTTCAACAAGATGAACCAAAACAGCAGCAAACTTCAGAAATTAATGATCTGAATGATTCATCCCTAGCACATGTAGCGTTAATGAATAATACATATGTAAGTACTTATATGAAAAATACTAGAATTCGTATATGAATCGTAATTAGAGTAAATATAAAATGATTTGTCTTACTGCCTACACTTTAACAAATGCCTTTTTACCTATATTGTTGAAAAGAATCCTAATTGTTTGTATTTATTTCTATTACAGATGTGTTCTATTTGCTACAAACACTTCTTAAGTAAATGGAATTTAACAGAACTTACAAAAATCCATACAGGTGAAAAACCTTACACTTGGGAAGATTCCCAAATGCTGTTTTCAAGAAGGCATGAATCAAAAGTGCACACATCATCATATAAAGCATCGTCAGTTATATGTAAACTTAGTGAGGATATTCAAAAATTATTCAGACGTTTGAAGAATTTAGACATAAAGGAAGATATTTAGACTATATATCCATCATATTTTCATAACACTTACCACAATATCTCAAACTTAAAATTTGGAAGACATACACACTGCTGAAAAGTAATTTTGTTACCCGTGATTCTTCTAGCCAGCATGAATGTATAGATATTATTTTGCAATGTATTCTTTAAATGCCCACAATAAATATTCTTTTATATGCATATATCGTTGTGTTTATTTTTTTAAAACCTATTACATTAATAAAATAGGTTACACATACATACACATAACATTTTAAGTGAAACAACACTCTCACAACTTAAAAAATGCATAAGAACATACAAAAATAAGCAGATGTATGAAAAAATATACAAGTTTACAGAATAATTTCAAAGTTTTCTAGAAATACAAACAAAAAATATTTATAATATTAAAAAATTACAAAAGTGAAAAGAAAAAACACAAATGTAAAACAAAAACATCAAAAAGTGAAAAACTCAAAACAAAGTTTTTGAAAAAAAAATTTTACAACAAAAATTTTTTTTACAAAAACCAAAACTTCAAAAAATATTTTTTCAAAAATTTTTTTTTTTCAAAAACATTTTTTACAAAAAAATTTTTTTTCAAAATAAGTTTTTACAAAAGTAAAAAAAAGAAAATCACAACGTTAAAAAAATGAAAATTTTTTGTTAAAAAAAGTGTAAAAAAATTGAAAAAAAAAGTTGCAAAAATTTCAAAAATGTTATGAAAAAAGTCTCAAAAATTTTGTTGTTTTTAATAGCAAATGCAATGGTTTCGCCATTGCATACTGCATTAAAACCAACGAAATTTTTGAAGCTTTTTTCATAACATTTTTGAAATTTTTGCAACTTTTTCTTGCAATTTTTTCATTTAAAGAATACATTGCAAAATAATATCTATACATTCATGCTGGCTAGAAGAATCACGGGTAACAAAATTACTTTTCAGCAGTGTGTATGTCTTCCAAATTTTAAGTTTGAGATATTGTGGTAAGTGTTATGAAAATATGATGGATATATAGTCTAAATATCTTCCTTTATGTCTAAATTCTTCAAACGTCTGAATAATTTTTGAATATCCTCACTAAGTTTACATATAACTGACGATGCTTTATATGATGATGTGTGCACTTTTGATTCATGCCTTCTTGAAAACAGCATTTGGGAATCTTCCCAAGTGTAAGGTTTTTCACCTGTATGGATTTTTGTAAGTTCTGTTAAATTCCATTTACTTAAGAAGTGTTTGTAGCAAATAGAACACATCTGTAATAGAAATAAATACAAACAATTAGGATTCTTTTCAACAATATAGGTAAAAAGGCATTTGTTAAAGTGTAGGCAGTAAGACAAATCATTTTATATTTACTCTAATTACGATTCATATACGAATTCTAGTATTTTTCATATAAGTACTTACATATGTATTATTCATTAACGCTACATGTGCTAGGGATGAATCATTCAGATCATTAATTTCTGAAGTTTGCTGCTGTTTTGGTTCATCTTGTTGAAACATCTTTATAACGCAAGAAATATATATTTAGTAAAGGATTAATGTATAAATAATCGCTTATTTATTTATTTTTATTAAATACATATATATTGCAATCAAATTTCGCTGTACGTTTAATATAAATAATTTTTTTTTTTCATTTATTCAGATAGAAATTCCTCTGAGGAGTACATATCTGATAATTTTTAGAAAAAGTATGAAACACAAATCTCTGTATGATGATAAGTATTGTGGTAAAATTCACATAGTTTGGTTTCGAAAATAGGTTATTTGAAATATGAACTGTTAAAAATTAAAGATTGTATTCATACATACTATGTATAATCAAAAACTATAAACATTTTATTAATATTTTAAACAACTAGATGGACGATAATTCAGAAATCGTTGAACTGTAAGATGAAACATATGATAATTTGATTAATAGTATAGATGGAAACTCAAGATTAGTCATGTATACTACATTAAAACTATAAAGATAGTATTTATATTTTAAGCAACTTGGTGGATGATAATTCAGAAGTGCGAGATGAAACATCTGATGAATTGATTAAAAATATGAGTAGATTAGTTTTAATACATTAGATGATTATAGAAGTAAGAAATTTCGTGTAGGGAAAATGCGTATACGATGAAAATCGAATTGAATCAATTGACTTCAACTCCCGTTCCAAGTTAGTATTTAACTCACTTGTGTAATGTGGAAATATAAAAGGTAAAGAATCAAGTTTGATGTAAATAAATATTGTGGTATTGGTTTAAAAATTAAAAAAGTATTGAATTTTGCTGAATTAGAAAGTATAAAATTTGATTAAATAATGTTTTATGTATAAAAATTAAGTTTAAATGTGATAAAATTATGAAAATCAGTTTTTAAACTCTCATTTTTATAAGTACTACTATGAAAATATTCTTTTAATATAGAATTTCTGCTTATTGATGAGACTAAAAAATTATTTTTTTGTTAATTTTGAATATTTATTGAGTGTATGTAATACTAGGATTAAAATCTTACAAATTCGGTGTTAAATTTTTCAAGAAATTGTGGTTTGTAATCCAGAAAAAGGTGTGATTTTAATAAATTTGTAAATATGTTCATTATTTTTTTTAATTATTTCTCTAACTGGTCATTCATTTGTTAATTTTTGTAATTTTTGTAGAAAAAATGATTTGAATTTTCGGTAATCTGTACTATTTTTTTGTCCAACAGTTGATTTTATTGATTATTAGTATTCTCATTCGGCAGTAATTTCACGTATGAAGTTATTAAATATTAAATATCTATTAATTTTCTTTACTGTTTCATATGATAGTAATATTTCTGAGGAACAGGTGTGATAACTACTAGACTTTGATTGACTTGATTTTCTGATAAACGTTTGAAAAGAGTTTAAGTATGTAATGATGCAATATCTATATACTATCGAGAGTCGAGATTGAAGTAGATAAGTATTGGAGTAATAGTCAATTCTTTGTTGAATTTCAAGAAATTGTGTGAGAACATGGTTTTTTACATTAAGTTTATGTAATTTCAGTTACAGTTTTTCGACAATCAACCTAAAAATGGATAATTATCATAGTTAAAAGTTATGATGAAAAGATCTAAGCAATATTAATGTTAAAAAGTTCGTCTAATGTTTGCTCTTATGTTGTGAAAATTTCGAATAGTTTGGTTTGAAATATGAAATGTTTGTAAAAATTAAACTTTGTATTCGTGTATGTTTTGCATCATTAAATTGTAAAGATAATATTCATATTTGAAAAATGTTGTTGGGTGTTTTAATAATTTTCTGATAAGTAGATAAAAACAGATGTGAAAATTCTGTGCTATTAAAATATATAGGATCAAGAATGAAAATAAGTATTGTAAAAATTCAGAAATTTTGAAGTGTAAGATGAATCATGTCCTAATTTGATTAATTATATGGGTAGAGTAGTTTTAATATGTCAAGTGTCTAAAGCAGAAAGAAACGCTTTTTTAGGTTTTCTAGAATAATAATAATAATAATAATAATAATAAAAGTATACTTTTGTTGTAAGATTCCGAATGCAGTCAAGACGTGAAAAATATAAGTATGAACCCTTTGTAAAGACATTCAAACTTTTTAAAAAGTTTAAGTTTAGTAATATACTGTAACAATATATGTAAGCAATGTATTTCAAAGTTGAAAATTTGTGTAAAAAATTGTCTTTTCTTGAAAATTGATATTTATTTTTGTTTAATTAATGATACTTATTACATTTTTGTTGTTAAAAACTAAAATATACGTTTAATTCTTCTGTTAAAATTGATATATCCGTGTTGGAGGTGAGAAAAAATAGTGTAAAACTAATAAAATTTGTTTAAATTCGTCTTTTTATTCTTAAAATTAATATTCGCTATTGTTTAGAATACGTAATAATAACTTTTGAGGAATGTATAACCGGAAAATTTTAAAAAATCTTAGAAAATTGGTATTAGAAATATTAAATACAGTTGCTTCAATGATATCTTTTCGATATGTAAAGTGATTGTAGCATTTAGAAATGTACTTCTGAAGAATGTATAATCGGAAAATGTTAGAAAATCTTAGAAAATTGGTGTTAAAAATATTAAATACAGTTGCTTCAATGATATCTTTTCGATATGTAAAGTGATTGTAGCATTTAGAAATGTACTTCTGAAGAATGTATAATCGGAAAATGTTAGAAAATCTTAGAAAATTGGTGTTAAAAATATTAAATACAGTTGCTTCAATGATTTCAAAAACAAACTCTGTTAAAAAATTCTGTATGATTTCAAGTGAAAATAATCTGAACCTGAATACATGGTATTTAAAGTACAAAATTCACGATTATGAACTAATGTTGAAAACATGGGTAACATTAAATATACAGCTAATATTTAATTATAGATTAGGAAATTCTTAAAGTGTATCCAAATTTATTAAATATAGTATTGAATACAGTGAATAAGTGAAATATGTGAATAAGTATTGATATTTCCATGTTGCTTTTGAAAATACTAGTGTAAAATTATTCAAATTCGTCTTTTCTTTAAAACTGATATTTATTTTTGTTTAATTAATGATGCTTGTTAAGATTTTGTTGTTAAAAACTAAATTATACGTTTAATTCTTCTGTTAAAATTGATATATCCGTGTTGAGATGAGAAAAAATAGTGTAAAACTAAAAAAAAAAAGTTCAAATTCGTCTTTTTCCTCTTAAAATTATTATTAAACTAGTGTAAAACTAATAAAATTTGTTTAAATTCGTCTTTTCCCCTCTGAAAAACTAATATTTCTATTATTTTGCTTAATTAATTACACTCATTATGACTTCCAAATTTTAATTTGGAGATGTTGTGGTAACTGTTATAAAACTAGAATGGATAAATAGCTTAAATCTCTTCTTTTTTTCTCTGTATGTGATACTTTTTCTTCAACGTAAACATGTTGTTGTATACCTTTGTAAGTTGTGACGTCAGAACTCTATTGTGTGTTTCCCCTACTTGGAGTACATGGGTGGAGGGGTTGTAGAAAAAAGTTTTAGTTTGGATATGACGTAATAAGAAATGCTCTGCAGGTTCACATTTATGTGTTGAGGATTTCTTTAAATTATTCGTTTATGTATTATAATTCTACTTAGTTGGTATATATATAAAGTACGATGAAATTTCCAATTAGAGTAAAAGTTAACCAAACTCGTTTAATTCGTCTTTTTTCGTTAAAAAATCATTAGATTCCTTTGTTAATTGTTCAATTATCGAAATTCTTTCAGGTAACGACTGTTCAAAAACTAAAAAATATGTTTAAATTTCTATTTTAAGTTGTGTATTCTGATTTTATATATATATAAAAAATAAATAAATAAATAAATAAATAAATATGAAAAAATCAGTTAAAAATTTAATATTTTCCGTTGTTTTGCTTAATTATTAATGTTCGTGAAGGAAATGGTTGTCCAAAACTCGAATGCATGCTTAAATTTCTTTCTATCAAATTGATATTCTGAAGTTTGAGTTGAAAAAATCGTAAGAAATCAGTCTTTTTCTATAAAACTTGATATTTTCCATTGTTTTTTACTTAATTAACGATACTCATTAAGATTATAGCTGTTGAAAAACTAGAATGCATGTTTAACTTTCAACTTGTAAGTCGATACACTGATGTTGCAGTTGCTAAAAATCGTAAGAAATCAGTCTTTTTCTATAAAAATCGATATTTTCCATTGTTTTTTACTTAATTATGAATGCTCATTAAGGTTATAGCTGTTGAAAAACTGAAATGTATGTTTAAGTTTTCTCTCTTAAGTTGATAAAAATCGTAAGAGATCAGTCTTTTTCCATAAAACTTGATATTTTCCATTGTTTTTTTACTTAATTAACGATACTCATTAAGGCTATAGCTGTTGAAAAACTAGGATACATGTTTAACTTTCAACTTTTAAGTCGTTACATTGATCATATAGTTGATAAAAATCGTAAGAAATCAGTCTTTTTCTATAAAAGTGGATATTTTCTATTGTTTTTACTTAATTAATACTACTCATTAAGATGTCTATGAAGCAAAATTCAAATATATGTTTAACTTTCTTGAGTTAAATTGATAATCTCATCTTGTAGTTGAAGAAATCTAAATAAAATGGTTAAAAACTGAGATTTTTCCAGTGTTTCGCTTAATTAATAATACTCATTAAAATTATGGTTGTTCAAAATTCAAATATAAATTTAATCTTCATCATATAGTATGATTCCGAGTTGAGATGTGATTGATAATATTTTTAATTAGGGAAGGTTGTTCACCTATCCTGTTATAATAGAATGTTTCTTTTTTCGGCTAGGGGGCGTTTGTGGAGGGGGATGCATGGTGGGGGGTAGGAGGGACGGTGGGCGCAGGAGGCACCGCAGGAGGGGCCAGGAGGGATGGTGGCGGTGGGACAGCCGCAGGAGGCACGGCAGGAGGCACGGTGCCACAGTGCCACCTGCGCTTGTCCCCGTACTCTCCTTTTCCTACTACTCACATTTTCCTGAAATTTCTTACAAAGTCTAAAAAAGTCTCTCCCCTGGCATGTCCCCTTGCCGGTTTCAATTTAACTTTTAAACAATACATATATTTTTTCATTCAGATAAGTAATTATACATACGTATTATAAAATATAAAATAAAATAATTTTGTTAATTTCAAATAATTTTTAAAATTAACTTTTGTCCCGCTTTTTTGTGTATCTACCCTGTCAAATTTCGTTCCGCTGAAACAAATATAAATTCAAGGATGGCTATATCGGAAATAGCGCTTAAGGACATCTATCGGCTTGAAGTTAGCAATACTAAACGCGCAAGCCATTTAAGCGTCGCCATTTTTAGTTGTTGCGACGCGACCGTGCGGTGTAGTGGTTTCGCACGGTGATCGTGTATCTCCCCTGGTAAGTCATAAAACTTGTAATATTCATTTAATTCAATTGCATTTACTGCCCTAATTAAACAATATGGTAATAATTAAAGTGGAATACACAATTAACCCAAAAACTAATTCAGTCAGTTAAAAAATTTCAATTTACATGAAAATGTCTCTCCCCTGCCGTATTTCCCCTGGCGAGTCACTGACCAGAAAAAGTTATAAAATATGTTATAAAGTGACTTGCCCTTATATGAAAAAGTAAAACGGGACAAAAATCATAATTTAAAGGTTTTTGATCAAACTTTTCTTTTTGGCCGAATCCTCTATGTTTTTGAAACCTCTTATCGTAGAATCACCCTTATAAACAACTAGCAGCCTTCGCCCGCTACGCTGGTCAGGTTTTTTTTTATTAAGAAACTTTGAATTAAACGAAATTTTTATATCATAGTAATTTTTAGTTTTATATCGTACTTTAGACTGTCTGTCATCGGCGAAAAATCAGTCATCTAAACGGAAAGTTCAGTGTTAGTCACCAATGAATGAAGTAGCGCTCAACATGTTAACAATTTTAATCGCATAAAAATCCATTCAGCAGAACTTTTAAAATAAAGCCAAACTTTTGGAATTGGGTTCATCTGATAAAAAACATTTCCTAAGTATTCAATTAAACAACGTAGAATGCTATATTTCATTTGTTACAAAATTTCTGAAAAATTATCCAACTAACAATATAAAATCCATTAAAATCTATCTTGTAGAACTTAAGTTATAAGCGGCCGCAATGAAATTTCACTTTGCGTTTTATATATATTGAGATAATTAAATATAAGCTTACATAATCATCTTAACCTGGTTATAGAACTCTCTTTCAAAATTTTAGGTTCAATAGATTTTTTTGTGCTGTGATTAATACGAAATCAAGACTTTCTTTTATATTTATAGATAAGGATTGAAAATTTCAGGTTTTTGCGCCGAAGACACCGCCAAATCAGGAAAATGTGAAGTATCTCGCGAACTATTGAACTTAAAAGAATTTGCTTGGTACCATTCGATTCAGCATGAAAAAATACATTAAAATATGTTATCAGTTGAAAAATAACTACAAAAGCCGATTTTTAAGGAATTTTTGAAAAGTTCGTTCCTTTTTATAATCCCCTTAGGGGTGGAATTTTCAAAAATCCCTTCTTAGCGGCACTCGATGTTATCAGAAGTATTTTTAACCCAATTTCCAAGATTTTAGGTTCGGTAGATTTTTTTGTGCTGTGATTAATACGAAATCCAGACTTTCTTTTATATATATAGATAAGGATTGAAAATTTCAGGTTTTTGAGCCGAAAACACCGCCAAATCAGGAAAATGTGAAGTATCTCGCGAACTACTGAACTTAAAAGAATTTGCTTGGTACCATTCGATACAGCTTCAAAAAATACATTAAAATATGCTATCAGTTGAAAAATAACTACAAAAGCCGATTTTTAAGGAATTTTTTAAAAGTTCGTTCCTTTTTTTAACCCCCTTAGGGGTGGAATTTTCGAAAATCTCTTCTTAGCGGCACTCGATGTTATCAGAAGTATTTTTAACCCAATTTCCAAGATTTTTGGTTCGGCAGATTTTTTTGTGCTGTGATTAATACGAAATCCAGACTTTCTTATATATATATATAGATAAGGATTGAAAATTTCAGGTTTTTGAGCCGAAAACACCGCCAAATCAGGAAAATGTGAAGTATCTCGCGAAATACTGAACTTAAAAGAATTTGCTTGGTACCATTCGATTCAGAATGAAAAAATACATTAAAATATGTTATCAGTTGAAAAATAACTACAAAAGCCGATTTTTAAGGAAAATTTTAAAAGTTCTTTCCTTTTTTTAACTCCCTTAGGGGTGGAATTTTCGAAAATCCCTTCTTAGCGGCACTCGATGTTATCAGATGTATTTTTAACCCAATTTTCAAGATTTTAGGTTCGGCAGATTTTTTTGTGCTGTGATTAATACGAAATCCAGACTTTCTTTTATATATATAGATAACTTTTTCAGAATGACTATTTTTTTTCGTTCCCAGATCTCCCGCTTCGGTTCAAAAGCCAACTTCATTTATTTGCAATATTAACTACATTTATAAAAATTGACAAGCACGGCATATTGTGTACTTTCTAAATAAGAGAATTTGCAAGTTTGATGCAGTCGAGAACAAAAATGAATTTAAAAATAAATCGGAAAATAAGCAGTTTGGATTAGAATACATCCTTAATTATAAAAAATTTTCTACAAGTTATGCTGCTATATTGTTCACGGACATAAGAAAATATTTTATCTTTTAATCTATACATTGAAATTTTGTGTCAAAGTTGATTTTCTCATTTTTGTTGAGTGTCCATTCCTCCCCACTCTCCGCTAAATACATAAATTGTTCTTGATATCTTACACATTAGCAGAAAAAAAATTATTCAGGTGAAGCAATTTTTTCATTCAAGATATAAAGAGTTAAGAAATCATTAGATGGACAAGACTTACTTTTTTCTATCCAATAGAGTAAGTATTTACCCCCCCCCCCCTCCCTTTCTAAGACACTTTTAACAGTTTACAATGTGCAATTCATTGATTCTTATTCGTTTATGTTTGAAGATTGTTTAAATCTATAGTACAACATCAGAAACATTGATTTGCATAAGGGGTCATACAATTGTTAAACCGTCAAAAAATTCAATTTTTTGAAAAACGGTTATATGAAAGATTACGCTTTTCTGTATATTTTAAAACAATCAACTTGAAAAAATCCGTTATGATTAAAAACGTGTCAGCTATTTACTGTAAACACTTTTAAATGTCCAGTACTTCAAAAGAATTTATCTCAAAATGATTTTTTTTTTTTTTTTTTTTTTTTTTTTACATAATGCACATGTTATCTCTATTTAATATTTTTGCATGAAATTTTTAACCCTCTCATGCATAAATTATTTTTCATTATTTTTAATTATTCGCAAGAAATCATTTGTTTATAATAAATGAAAGATCCATTCTAAAATAATTTTATTACTGTACTGCATGCTGGCTATTATATTTCCACAAATCAGATCTCCATAAATGAATGCTCAATTTTTTCTTTTTTTTTTAATTTAATAATGCAATAATTATCTGTCCTCATATGAGGCCCGTATGCATGAGAGGGTTAAAGATACATACTGCCATTTTCTTGAAGCTGAACTTAAATGTGCTTTCAGCAGAGCCCTCCGTATGGAGTACGGATTAAAGCGAGGCCCTTTCCTTTTAGACTCTTAACATGATTTGATGTATACTATCAATAAAAAACTAGTCGTTGGGGGCCACCGTAATACTTACCCATCATGGATATGTATATGAAAATAAAACATGTGAAAACTATTTATACAATGCATCGCAATTCATAAACAAAATTTAAATGTTGTTATTATACATAGTAATGCTATATTAAAGAACTGCTGATGTACCAATTTCGACATATTATATAAAACGCCAAACTACTCAAGTAGCACCGAACTACGTAAAAGAAACATCCTTATAACTCCAAAAATAATAACTCTATTAACTAACAATTAACTGCATCGGATTAAGCGTCTCATTTCCAATAAAAATATACCTCTGAATTGAAGTTTGTATGAAATACAGGGTCATGAAAAATCCGAGAATGTGGAAAACAGGATTACAAATATCTCGGCAACTAATAATCCGATCGACTTCCTTCTATATGCAAAATGTGTGTTATTTTATTGCCTTTTACGTCCATTCCTTAGAACAAAAAAAATCGAAAATTTTTATATACCTTTCATCAGAACAAATTCTTCGAGAGTCCGAAAAAAATAGTTCCGGATAATCGAGGTTACTGATATTAAATAGGGTTCGTCCCATTCTTACATACTAACTACATACAAAATTTCAAGTCTCTATCTCAATTCGTTCGGGAGATAGAGCGTTTACAGACAGACAGACAGACGGACGGCAAAATTTTTTTTCTAAAAATGTGTTTTTCGGAATCTCCACTATCTAAAACGTGTAAATCCGTCAAAAAAATTTTTTCGATTTTCAAAACGATTGCAAGACTTACTTTATACTACGTATGATGGGTAAGTAAAAGAAAGGCTTTCACGTATATACTGTGTCCCGAAGAACCAGGTTTCGATCCCCCAGCTATTATAAAGAAGTAGCGTTTGTTTGTATGTTTGTAGGGGTAATTTCTGGAACTACTGAATCAATTTCAAAAGTAAGGATGACAAATTGATTGTGAAAATCCCTCTTCAAGATATGCTATATTTTATGTCAAGACCACTATCTTTTCTTAACTAAAATCATAAATTTATATTAAAGATTTTCTATTATACCTTTTTCTTTTATTAAAATAATATTTTGTGTCCAGATGCGAGGCCTCTACGCGCGAGGCCCTGTGCGGTCGCACCAGTTGCACACCCGTAAGGGCGGCTCTGGCTTTCAGATTGCTAAAGGATATATTTTCTATGCATAGATAAAATTTAATTTTTTAAGGGAAAAAAAAAACTATTTTCAGTTTAATTTTAGAAATAGAAATGTGGATTGATAAATTAAAAAATATAAAAAATTTAAATATATATAAATTTAAGTTCAAATTAAACTTTAGTTTTTGAAGTATATGTAAAAAACAGAAATTTTGTTTTAAATTCAATATAATTTGAGTATTCAAGTGCGTTATCTTTGATATCACTTTTTTTTCCACAGCAAACTGCTTATTATATCTCATTCTCTAAAACAAATTATTTTTAACTTTCAAACAAGAACGAGGTATATGTGTATACATATACCATATAACATTGATCTATTAATATAAAAAAAAATATGATTTTAAGGTTTATACTTTTCAAGATATAGAATGTCGAAAAAGATATTATTCTTGTGATAAAACCAAAAAATAAAATACTTAGATTACTTAAAGGTGTTTTTTATTAATAAAACCTAGTACTTTCGAGCATGTCATGCTCATCATCAGGGTTAAAACAACGAAAAAAGTAGAAGTTCGTTGTTTTAACCCTGATGATGAGCATGACATGCTCGAAAGTACTAGGTTTTATTAATAAAAAACACCTTTAAGTAATCTAAGTATTTTATTTTTTGGTTTTATGTATAAGTAAGGTGAATTAAAGGATTCGACATATGTGATATGTTATATCATTTTAATCTTATATTCTTGTGATTTTTCGACTTTTAACAGTCGTATGATCCCTTAACCTTTAACTGATGTTACCGGCCTTAAAACCACTGCTTTTTAGGTGCGTTCGTAATTATGTAAATACGTAGCACCTATTGTTGTCGCTCTGTCCGTCTGTCCGCATATAACAACGCAAAAACTACCCAACCAAATCGTTTGAAATTTAAAATACATAATTATAACATAATTTTGTCGAGTCGTTTCAAATTTTATGAAAATCGGTTGGATAGATCAATTACAGGGACAATCAAAAGGATTCCGTTACATTACGGTCAATGGGGAAAAAAGTTTCAAATGCATTTTAATCGTTTGAAATTTAAAACATATAATTATTGCTTAATTTTTGTCGAGTCATTTCAAATGTTATGAAAATCGGATGCATAGATCAATTACAGGGACAATCAAAATTATTCCGTTACATTACGGTCAATGGGGGCAAAATTTCGAATGCATTTTAATCGTTAATTATTACGTAATTTTGTCGAGTCATTTCAAATGTTATGAAAGTCGGATGCATAGATTATTTACAGAGACAATCAAAAGTATTCCATTACATTACTTTCAATGGGGAAAAAGTTTCAAATGCATTTTAATGATGTTACACTCATTTGAACATAATAGAATTGGCATGAATCTATGAAATACATACTAAAATATGCATTCTGTACAATCGTGATGCAAAGAATTTTTATTATTAAATTACAGGACCACACAAAAGCATCCCACTACATAATGCTATACGGGGAAACATTGTTTGGGACGTGTTTTAATTATATTCAACTATTTCACATTTTATGAATAAGATATACGTTGCGAGGTGTAATAAAAATTACTTCCTGCATATTTACAGAAACGTAAAGATTTCGACTACTATACTGTATCCGGAGTACGCTCTACTATATCAGCAAGATCTGAATATTTTTAAAACTTCGTTATCGTACGAACGCACCTCATTTGCTACGTTCACGTGCAATTTCCAACTTGTTTTATATTTTTATTGTTTAATTTATAATTTTCAGTTTAACTACAAACACTACCGAAATTTTGTTCCGTTTGGAATTTTTGCACTATTACCAGAGACTTTTAAATAGGTGAAAGTTAATTATAACAGTCCTGTACGAAAGATTTAGTACAAAAGCACCATCCTATGAGTTAAGCATGCCTTTTATTAAATTTTACTCACCCATCATACGTAGTACAGGGTAAGTCTTGCAATCGTTTTGAAACACCGAAAAAAAATTGATAAATTTACACGTTTCAAACACTGGAGATTCAAAAACACATATTTAGAAAGAAAAATATTCTGTCCGTCCGTTTGTGTGTCTGTCTGTAAACGATTTCCCGAATAAATTGAGATAGACTTGAAATTTTGTATGTATTTAGTATATAAGAATGGGACGAAGCCTATTTAATATCAGTTACCTCGATTATTCGGAACTATTTTTTTCGGACCCTCGAAATATTCGTTCTGATGAAAGGTACATAAAAATTTTCGAATGTTTTTATTTTAAGAAGTGTATGTAAAAGACAATAAAATAACACAAATTTTGCATCAAGAACGAAGTCGATCGGATTATTAGTTACCGAGATATTTGTAATCCTGTTTTCTACATTCTTCGGTTTTTCATAACCCTGTATTTGAGTCAAATTTCAATTCAGAGATATATTTTAATTAGAAATGAGACGCTTTATAACGACTCAGCAAACTTAGTAGATAACAGGATTATTATTTTTGGAATTATAAGGATGTTTCTTTTACGTCATTCGGTACGACTTGAGTTGTTTGGCGCTTTATATATTGCGTCGAAATGGGTTCGTCAGCAATTCATTCATAGAACATTACTATGTATTAAAAGTATTTAAACATACGTTTAAATTTTGTTTTGGAATGGCGATGCATTTTATAAATAGTTTACACATATTTTATTTTCATACATCATACTATGCACATTCATTATAGGTAAGTATTATGGTGGCCCCCAATGACTAGCTTTGAACTTGTGGTCTCATGGACCACTTCACACTGGTTATGTTACAATTTCAGTCACATGAGTTAAAGGTTGTGAAAATATTAGATGAATAAGATTTTAGTTTTTCTACCCGATAGGAGTAAATATTTACCCCCCCCCCCCCTTTGTAAGACACTTATAAATTTACAATGTACAACTCATCTTTTCTCATTTATTTATGTTTGGGGATTGTTTAAATCTATTAGGGGCTGTGCAAATATAACGTCGTTATATTAGGGGGAGGGGGGGGGGGTCTGCCAAATGATATCGTAAGTTATCTCTAGGTGGAGAGTAGGAGGGGTTTCTTTCGATATCAATATCAATTTTGATCCAAATAATTTTTTTTTTTCATTTTAACATGGTTTTTGGTTTAAAATAGTATGTTATCGTTTTTTAATATGTTATCAATTTTTATGAAAATACAAAGTATTTATTAAAATTACAAAACAAAATTTAAAAAAAAAACATTTAATTAGTCCACGAAATAGTTCAATATTTGACATTCTTTTTCTTCTTCCCATGTGTATACATATACAATTACTGATCGAGAGACCATATGTGGAGTATATTTGAAATGAAGTTTGTGTTTACTAACAAATAGAGAAAGAAAATGAATGTTGCCCACTTGTTTTGTTGATTAAAAATTTCTATCTCTCCACTCCTCCCTTCTTTATGCGGGGCAAGTGCAACAACAAGACATTATTACTGTTGAGTGGATTACCGAACAAAAAGCTATTCTAAAATACTTTTGAGTAATAATTTCGTTTAAGTGTTATATGATATAAAGTGTTATTTTATTGATTTCTCTTGATTGAATCCATCAAGTACGTAGCCAGTTTTGTATATCACTCCAAATAAGAGATAAATTCAAAAGATAAAAAAAAGACATTCATAACGATATCAATACCTGGGGTGAGGGGGGGAGGGGTGTCGTATGAAATCACAGGGGGGGGGGTTCAAAATTTCCAAAAGGTTGATAACGTTATATATGCACAGCCCCTTATACAAAATCAAAAACATTTGATTTATTTGATAAATTCCAATGTATTTCAGCTGTATATATATATATATTTTTTAGTATAAAGCGCTAATAAAATAATCAGTTTTACTTATAAAATGATTATTTTATACTAATAAAATAATCAGTTTTATCTACAGACGGGCTAGTTTTTACTTTTTCGATTTTGGTTATTTTTTTTAATATTATGAGCGTTTCAATTTCAGAACCGGTTTCAAAAGTTAAAGTAATTTTTTTAAAAAATCCGAAACCAAAATCGAAAAAGTAAAAACTAGGCCGGCTGCAGATCGTCCTGGGCGATCCTATGCAAAAAAAAAAAAAAAAAAAAAAAAAAAAAATCATGTGAAAATATTAATATTTGAGCGAGATATTCGAAAATAACGCCCTTATACACTTAACACCATTATCCGGGTGTTTTTCAGTGACGAGTGTTGCGTCTTAAGGGGTCTCAGCTTTGGTTTATTTTGTTTCGGCCGATTATGTATTCGAAGAATATGGGCTCTGGAGGTAAGGGATCTCAGGAGTCTTACTTTCTATTTGGCGGTGCAATTTAGCAACATGTCACATTTAATTTTTTTCTCTCAGTCCCGATAAAACATAAATTCATAAAATGTCTTAATCTCTTCTGTTAAAAATATTTTTTTAATAGTCTACATTCAATATCTATATCTTTTTCATATTTAATTTTGATGAAAAATTTACCGTATTTACTCGTGTATAAAGCGCACTTTTTTCCAAAAAATTAGGGCCAAACTCCTAGGTACGCCTTATACACGGAATAATTTTTTACTGTTCGATGCAGTCGAACGATATCCACATAAAACAAGAAATTATTCAAAGAAGATAACAAAACTCGGAAAATGTTACTTAATTGAAGTATTACTGCATATTTATTTCACTCCTTGTAGTTTTTTATACAACAGAGCTAATGACATTATCTAAACACTAATTAGGAATTCTCTTTACCGTCACTCATTCCTATTTCCCGTCATTCTCTTACAACCCGAAGTCTAAAAATTCATTTTCGTCTTGTTTTTATGGTCTGGTGTAATGTTTGTTTCGACTTTTTTTTTTACTGAAATTCATCTGGTCATTCTTTATTAGAGTATCAAATTTATGGTGCGCGTTATATACGAGATTTTAAGAAATCGCCATTTTTACTTGTAAAGCAGGGGTGCGCCTTATACACGCGTGCCAGGTCTATACACAAGTAAATACGGTAATTATTTTTTGACTTATATTTTAAATTGGCAATTTTTCAACCAAAAATGATTTTGTTTCAAAACTTTATAGTTTAAACTTAAATTTAAAATAAATTTCTTAAAAATGAAGCATACGCTCAAGACACATCAATTTTTCATCATTCTCAATAATTTTGGGGGCTCTTAAACGAAAAGTTTTGCACGCAGTGGATGCAGGTCAAAAAATAATTTTACATTTTTCATCAAAATAAAATAAAATAAAATTTCAACGCGTGGGCAGGGTGAGAGCCCGATTACTGGATCAAATTTTCACCACTATTTTTGAATAAGAGTTGTCAGCTGGTTTAAAAAGCAGAATTTTTTTTAAACATAAATAACGCAATTGTTACTATTCGGAAATAAGTTTTTCCATGCAGTAATAGACTTTCTTCAAAATAGAAGCTATCCTTTGGATGTTAGAATTCTAAAATTCAGGAAATCACTTTCTGAATAACCCTTACAAATGAACAACACTTCGTACTGTCAAACCTCAAGAATTTTAAATATTTTGTAAAACTATTAAAGTTATTATTATTATTATTATTATTATACAGGTCTTACTAGCATTCTTTCTTTTAATTAGGAATACAATACCAATTATTATTAAATTATATGTCATTATTGACGTATAATGTTGTCAATTACAACTGTATTATTTAAAAACTGATTACAAAATTGACCAGGTCAGGAGTCGAACCCAAGACCTCTGGCATAAATTGCCTATTGAGTTATCAGGATTGACGACCAGGCAACACAATTCGCTCAGACAATCTTTTCTTTTTTTTTCATAATAAAAAAATTAATAATTCGTACGATATCTTCACCGATCAGCGTGGTTAGGTTCTGCGTTAATTCGTCATGGAACAACTCATTGCGCACAATTTACCGTGTCAAAACCAAATTCGTATATTTTTAGGTTTTAGAAGGAATTTTTAAACTTTTTTCAATATTTTATATTTATTATTAAATAATTTATAATTTTAAATGCTTTTCTTAAAGAAGAAAAAACTATATTAAAAGCCTGACAAGTGGCCTCAAAAGTAGCATTTTCAAAAAGTCATGCTGCTGCAAAATCAAAAAACATGACTTTAACAGAAAAAAATTTCTATTCACAAACTTCCTAATATAGGGTTTTAAAATGCACCAAATTTCAATACTAGGTACGAGCAGTGTTGTCGCTGACATGTGACCAGCGTTAGTAATTTGGCTAATTAAAAACAAAACACATTCGCCAAATGAGAAAAGTATTAGAAAAATAAATTCGCCGTGTATCACAAAAAAAAAAAAAAAAATCTTTAATCTTTTAATGCACCCCTTTTTTACAATATGTTCTAAAATAACCCAAGTTTTTATGACTGCGACAACGATTTTTATTAATCTAATTTCAACTATTCGCTACAAATGTATTTAAAATACGTATACATTAAAAATATGTACACATGCATATTTATGAAAAGCGAAAAAGAAAAGAAAGAAAATGCAAAAATCGAGCATTAGCAATTTGACGAATCTAATCGCTTGTTTACTCGCCAAATGAAGGATTTAGTCGCAATTTGGCGCAATGGCGAGCGACAGCGAGAACCCTGGGTGCGAGCAACATCAGAATAAATTCCCTTGTTAGTATCGCCTAATACTAAACGGTCTAAAATTATTATTAGAGTGCGGAATATTGTATTTTAGAGATGTTATATCAGACGCATACGATTAAAATAAAATAAATCAAGCATCCTCAGTTTATTGTCAGATTATTTATAATCAGATCATTTATTTATACATCACAGCAATTGTGCACAAAACTTAATAGCAGAATTTATCGTTCACTTGTTTCGAATGTGAGAACGCGTGGGCAGTGTGAGAGCCTGATTACTGAAGGGTAAAATTCCCACCCATATTTTTGAATATTAATTGTCGCCTTGTTTAATAGCAGAATTTCTTATCACAGTAGAGGCCTTCCTTTTTTATGCTGAAATTATACCATTCAGAAAATCCACTTTCTGCATAACCCTTATCAATGAACAAACAATTCATAGTGTCACACCTCAAGAATTTTAAATATTTTGTAAAACTTCTGATGAATTTCTTTTGTAATATTGCACAGATCTCACTAGCAGCAAACTTCTGTGTTTATTTTGTGTGTTTAAATGTGTTTATTCTCGTGTTTGAGAAATTTCAGTGTGGCTTTAAAAGCTTTTAAAGTTACTCAGATCGGGTTACATTTCAAGCGTTTTAGATACTTGCAAACTTCGTATCTTTGTGAGATGGCACGATTGTCACTATGAGCGTGCTTTTTTTAGTGATGAACACAACACCAATCAACGCTATGCACAGTACGCCGCACAGAACCACTAAACCAGCAGCTCCCCACGAGTCGATGTTCGAAAATTCCTTTTCTGGATCGACATTTTTGTCTTTTCTGGTGGCATTTTCAGCTGCATTATTCAACTCAGGAACGATGGAGTTCCAGAATTCTGTGTCATCGTTCCGATAGTCCGTTTGCGGCTGGATTCCGTCGGAAATTTCTGCATAGTAAAATTCATCTGATTTCTTGATCGGCCTCCATTGTCCATGAACCTCTGGATTTCTAAAATCAAATAATATAAATGGTATAAGTTTACGATGAAATATTGAGATAGATAATAATTGAAAAAAAAGAAGGAAGGGAGGAATGATCATGTAAAAAGCTTGGATTATGAAGCACTTTCCAAGACATTCGAAACAGTATAACAGATTTTCACTGTTTAAAAGGACACATTATCTTGAAATTGATCAAAATATCGATGGATTTTTTAATAGCGACGCTTGTTTAATGGTAAATATTTCGACTCCTCATTTTTACCTATACAACAATTAATTCGCGAGATATTGTAAATTTAGCTTATAGATCCCTGTTCCTATTTTTTACAATTTGCTTGTTCGATGAACACTAAGGCTTTTTTGCTAATTTATATAAGAATTTGAATATTTTTTTTACTTGTTCTCCATGGGTTATTTAATATTTCTGGGTAAGGATTCAATATTCAAGTTTATAGTTATTTAAAAAAAAAAATCTATTCAAATTAAATGTTTGTTGAATTTTCTTCCATTTCGGATATACACAAGAGAAAAAAAAATCATAATAAAAGTGAAATCTTATACATCTAAAAATACACACACACACTTTTATGTAGTATATACTAATGAATTTGTAAAAAAAATCGAAGCCAAAATATTTATATTTATAAAAGTAGAAGAGATTTTTTTTAAGTTAAATATTTTAAAAATATATAATTTTAGTAAAATAGGCTGTTTTAGAAAAATTTTATTTAATTTTTAGATTAAGTATTATGTCACCAACTATATTAAAACATTGTTCAAAACTAAAGAGATGGTTTCGAAGGTACTGCGAACCCTTAATAAGAGTATAAGTAACCAAATTAAAAAACTCATAATATATATGAAAATGAATTTCAGCAATTGCAATTATAGTCGGCTCTCGTTAATTCGAACTCGTCGGGACCGCAAGAAATGTTCGAATTATCCGAAGTTCGAATTATGGAAAAAATGAAATGCAAACATGCTTAACATGATACTATTACAAAGGAATTAATGTTATAGTGTTTTTTAAATATTTTTCGTCTGTTATCAATAGAATATGACTTAATAATAAATTAGAATGTATAAATACATTAACTAATTAAAAGATTAGAAACAAGCACAATGGGAGAAAAATTTAAAGCGTCACTGATGGACAGACGGGGCTCTAAGAAAGTGGATATCAAATGCATTGGATTATATGTATACTTGTTCGGAACAAATTTCACAAAAATCAAAAAAAGAAAATTATTCAAATGATCTGTAATCCGTGAGAAAGAAAAGAAAAAAGAAAAATCGGAATTCTGGTTTGTTCGAATTAGATGAAGTCAAGAGAAATCGAGTTCGAATTAATGAAAATTTTTAACGTTATTCTGCCATTGAAAATTTCGGCACTTCATGTTTAGTTCGAATTAAGCAAATATTCGAATTATCCGATTTCAAATTAACGAGAGTCGACTGTAATTGTCTTAAAAATATCAGAATTATTTTGTTGAAGCTCTGTATACGATCTATAGAATTTATACATAGCAAGTGAAGTAATATTGAAAAACTTAGCTAAAGTTTTCCGCACTTAAAGCAAATTATGTTTCATGAACAGTGCTGTAGTCAGTTTCTTTTTCGTGTCTCTGAAATAAACGATAATTTCTTTGAATGTCCTGTTCTATATAGTAATTATGTTGTCGTAAAATTCTGCAATACGTGTCAACTTTCAAAAGATTTGAAACTACATAATTTCGTTAAAATACACGAGAAATGATTTTCCCCCATTGGCCCTAATTGTAACGGAATTCTTTTGAGTGCCTTTGTAAATGAACTAGCAATGCTGCACACTTTATATTCATTACCGAACATGCCATGGTAAACATCATTAATATGTGAAGACCTCAGAAGCCAAGGGATACATCAATAATAATTTGAACATCAATAATAGTCCAAGATCCGACAGCACAAAATCCTATGTTATCGAGCACAAGAAAAAAAATCCTTTATTTTATGGAAGAGCAGTAGTAATAGGGGAATCGAATGATCCACGTCTGCAGGAAGTGAAGGGGTGTATAAGCCAAAAATGAATACCACTAGTGGTTGACTCGTAGGTTTAGCATTTTGTAAGCGATACATTCAAAAGTATGAAAATATGGAAAACTGGGTGCTGGAAAACACAATGCTAAGCCTAAGAGTCAACCACCCCTTCCGGCAGACGTGGATCATTCGATTCCCCTATTACTACTGCTCTTCCATAAAATAAAGGATTTTTAGGTGCGTTCGTAACTATGTAAATACGTAGCACCTATTGTTGTGGTTCAGTCCACCCATATGTCTGTCCGTCTGTCTGTCTGTCCGTATATAACAACGCAAAAACTACCCAACCGAATCGTTTGAAATTTAAAATACATAATTATTACATAATTTTGTCGAGTCATTTCAAATTTTATGAAAATCGGATGCATAGATCAATTACAGGGACAATCAAACGGATTCCGTTACATTACGGTTAATGGGGAAAAAAGTATGAAATGCATTTTAATGATGTTACACTCATTCGAACGTAATAAAATTGATATGCATCTATAAAGTACATATTATAATATACATTTTGCATAATCTGTGGTGCAAAGAATATTTATTATTGATTTACAAGGCCACACAAAAGTATTCCATTGCATAATGGTACAGGGAGAACATTGTTTGGTGCTCATTTTAGTAGTAATTAACTATTTTAAATTTTATGAGATCGATATATGAGAGTGATATTTTTAAAAATTCGTCATCGCACGAACGCAACTCATTTGCTACGCTTCACATGCAATTTCCAACTTGTTTTCCTTATGCTCGATAACATAGGTTTCTGTGGTATCGGATCTTGGACTAAATTCCTCTTGGAACTCATAATTGACTGAATTGAAATAGGAAAATGCCGCTTGATTCATTGTAGGCTTTGAACTCTTATTTCAATTAACTGGGAAAAACATAGAGTACAATTTTAGTTACATTTGTAATTAATCAGTATTGATTATTATTCGGCAAAAGTGGTTGATCTCTAGGACGCAGCACATAATTAGAAAATCACTTATATTATTTTACCGGGAAAGATAAAAGCATATTTTCCAGCTCGTCTGTGCAAAGAGTTCATTTATTTCAATTTCTGTCACGTATAACCCTTGGCTTCTGGGATCCTCATATATCAATTGCATGAAAATCAGAGTTTATTTACGCAAGTTAGAACATTGACAGACAGCGTGCAGATAAACAGAATTCATAAATAATTTTCAACTGTGTTGAAAACTATGAAAAAACGAAATAAATTAATAAATAAAAATAAATCGAATTAAGTGGGTCTGGGAAACATTTTGAAATAAACTTTATTTATTGAGTTAAAATTTAGAATTTTTTGAGATAGTTAACCATATTATTTGTAAACAAAATCACGTGATGAAACTTCTCATAAATTTTTTTAAAAATTTCAAATTTATTTGAAACTAGTTGGATGTGCCAATCCCAAAACTTTCTTCTATCTCATACGTACATTTTAATATTTTTTAAAAAAAAGTTACTCATTTTAATGCTTTAATAATTTTAATTCAATACTATACCAACGTTCATTTTCATCTTAAATTTCTGCTTCAGTAAATTAATCGGAGTAAAAACGAATTTCCGTCTCTGCACGAGCCGATGGACAATAGAATGATAGCCGACTTTTTTTCCAAATTCAAGGAGGACCTACTTGCCTTACAAAAAAATAATCATATGCAAAAAATTTAGTTCAGTTCTAGAATTAACTTCATACACTTTTACGTGGTGCAATATTGAAAATGGCATAAAATTCGCTATTGCAGCGCCCTCTTCCGGCGGATTTTTTTTTTTTCAAATTCAGGGAGGACCATCTAGCCATAGTCATACACTTACACAAAAAATTTGGTTCAATTCGATGCATAACTTCATATACTTTTGGTCGGTTATAATATTGAAAGTGGCACAAATATCGCGATTGCAGCGCCCCCTTCTGGCGGAAAATTTCAAAACTGAAGAAGGACCTGCTTGCCACAGCCAAAAACATTCACAAAAAATTTGGCTCAATTCTATGTATAACTTCATACACTTTTTAACGGTAGAATGGTGACATACGGACACACACACACACACACACACACACGCACGGACAGACAGACATTTTGTAAAAACATGTTTTTTGGAATCTCTGACCCCTAAAGCGTGTAAATCCGTCGAAAAAAATTTCGATTACAATACTTTCTTCTATTGAAGATAGAAGAAAGTAAAAAATGGGATTATTTAAAATCATTCTAACTTGAAATATTATTTGTAAAATTTTATTTTTTTTACCATTAAATAAGCAGAAATGTCAAAATTTTAATTCGATTCAATATTTTTAAAAACATTAATTAAAAAAAATGTTTAAAGTAAAAAAAAAAAAAAAATGATGAAACTTTTATTTTAAAAATACTTATGTTCAAAAGTAGATGCTTGTTTCAAATTTCATGAATCAAATTGAAGTAAACTAAACAAAAATATATTATCCAAGTTTAAAGCGATCTTTAACGATTCTTGAGTTATAACAATTTAAATCCAAAAAATTTTAAAAGAACACATCATAACGAAAACTGATTTTCACAAGAATTCATTTCCATGACAACCATTGCTTGAAAACTAGATATTGAAAACAGACGAAAACGAAAAAATTAATATTCCCTTTTCTAATTAAGATAGAAATATGATTTAAACGTGCTTTTAAACATAATAAACAGAGAAACTTTAAATACAATATTATTATTGTATTTAAAGTTTTTTTTTAGAAAATTTGAAGATTTTTTGTGTCCCGAAACCTTTTAAGATGCAACACTAGTCACTGAAAAAGACCAGGATGATAATGTAAAGTCTATGGGGGCGTTCTTTTCAAATATCTCGCCCAAATTTTAATATTCTCACATGATTTCTTTTGCATAGTATAGCTGAGGACGATCTACTACCGGACTAGTTTTTAGCTCACAGGCTATCATAGCCTGAGAGCTTATGTGCCCGCCCATTCTGTATGTACGTGCGTAACGCGATAACTCATGATAAAAATATCCAATCCACTTGAAATTTTGTGTATAGGTATATCCTGATAAGGCGCTTCCCTGATTAGTTTTTGGAGTTCATGCGATATGTATGAGAGGGGGAACGGGGGGCTCATGCCCCTCCCCTTAATTGATATAAACGGAATTTTCATGCAGAATTAACAGTTTTCGTTCAAAATTTAGATATTGGATCATTTTGATGAGGCAATTTCGTGACTGTTATTAGGTGTTCATTGAATAAGTATAAACAGGGGGAACGGAGGTTCTAATGCCCCTCCCCTTAATTGATATAAAGGGGTTTTTCAAGCAGAATTGTCAGATTTCGTTCAAATCTCTGAATAGTTTTGGAAGTTTAATGGTTAAGTTTAAAAGAGGGGGATAGCTCCCCTTAATTGATATAAAGGGGTTTTTCAAGCGGAATTGTCAGATTTCGTTCAAATCTCTGAATAGTTTTGGAAGTTTAATGGTTAAGTTTAAAAGAGGGGGATAGCTCCTCTTAAATTATATAAAATGTTAAATGGGTTTTTATTTAGAATTATCCGATTTGCTCTGAATTTTGGATATAGATTTTTTATATGATAAAGCATGTCTTTGATAGTATTGAATGGGTCAATGATTAAGTATAAAAAAAGGGAAAGAGGAGAGCTGTTTCCCTTTCTTAATTTTTTTTCCGAAGGAATTAACCCTTGAAAACATAAAGCTGTAATGTACAATTAGTATGCGTAGCCTGTGAGCTCAATGCCATCAGTTTAACTGGGCAATATTCTTTTTATTGCTTTTTCCATTTGTTTACGTATGTATTTTTTATCTTACGATAGTTTAAATTTTAGAACCGGTTTAAACTGGTTTTGTAAGTTAAAGTATTTTTTTTTTAATCTGAAACCAAAACTGAAAATGTGAAAAATAGGCCGGTTGTGGATCGTCCACAGCTATCCTATGCAAAAGAAATCGTATAAAAATATAAAAATTTGGGCGAAATATTTTTAAAGAACGCCCCCCCCCCCCATAGACTTTACATTATCATTCGGGTCTTTTTCCGTGCCTAGTGTGGGGCCTTAAGGCAACATCTACTTTTATCATTCTTACTGTATACTTAAAAATTTCAATATATGGAAATTTGCTGAGTGTTAAGCAGATAAAATGAATTAATAAACCCATTTAACTGCAAAATTTACCAATAAAATATTTTAAAACTCTGATTATATAAATAGGGTTAAAATTCGGCTAAAATTTTGTATTTTATGGAGATAAAATACAAAATTTTAGCTGAATTTTTATTTATTTATTTTTATTTTTTTAATTATTATTTTTTTTTTACTATTTTTACCATTATTAGATCGATATATGGATTTCAAATAATTTTTTTCATAAAAATAGAAATAATCGTGCAGTAAAGGGTTAAGTTAAATACATTGCTTCAAAGCGTAGTAAAATGAATATAGTTAAATGTTTTTTTTAAGTTCCTCGGTTACTTACCCGAATTCTATGAAATTGCCCCAAACTTTTGACAGGGTTTCAATTCTCTCTTCATCCTCCGAGTCAAGTGGTTTTTCAGAATGTCTTTTAAAAAGGTAGAATTCATCGCCTAGAGATTAAATTCAGTGTTATCTAGTGACATGCAATTACATTTATAATTATATTAACAGGATATGAAACTCTTTCCCAACCATTTTCCAAATGTTTAATAAAACAAGTAAGAAAAATCATGCATTAAACATAGATTATGAAGCACTTTCCAACACTTCATGAAATCTTTAACAAAACTTCGTTATTTAGGAAAATAACGGTATGTAACCAAATATACCCAAATGTGTATTCCAGTACATTTGAACAGCCTTGTATTTGATCTGTCAGTTGATATAATGGGAAAATTTAGTTTAGCAAGAAAATGCCTAGTAGCTTGATATTTCTTTTTCAGCAATTTATACTAATACATGGAAACATACTTGAATACTTTTGTTCGGCCCTGTAGTTTACCCTGTACCTTTATTACACGTAGCATTAAGCTAAAATTTATTGTAAACTAAAACACTTTTAAAACAACTGAAATCACATTCTCATAAATTATCATTCATAGGCGTCCATGTACCGAATTCTTTGCGTGGCCTTGTATATCCTTTTATCTATATTGTGCAAACATTTCTCAGTAAATTGAATGCAGTTCAGCGTAAAAATGCATAACTTATTTAAGAACCACGTTTAAATAATTTACGCTCATATTCAGTAACGTTGGCGAGCTCATTTAGGTAGCCCTGTATATCAACTATAACATTTATACACATCATATAATGTGCATATATTTAGTGAAACCTAAACGCGCATATCATAATTAAAATGCATTTCATCGATCCATCAGCCATCATTTTATACATATATAGTACTTCGGAAAGAATATACTGTTTAAAATCTTTTGTATTGCCCTATAAATGCTATGTAATTCATATTATACGAGACAGTATCGTATAATTTATATTAAACTTCAGTGACATACATCAATTTTATTATACATGAAACAGTTTAATATATTTGAAATATGTCGCACACAATTCCCCCTATTTACATTATCTAATGAAATTCTTTTGTGAGGCCCTGTAAATGAATAATAGCTGTAGTTTCACTGCATATATTACTGAATGCATATTTTAGTGTACTTTGCGAATTCATATAAATTTGAATATGTTTGACAGGGTGTAACACCTTTAAAATTCATTTTAACGAATTTTTCACATAGGCCGTAATGTATCGGAAAACTTTTGTCTATCCCTGTAAATAAACTAATCATAGTAGAAACTTCATTTTCAGCAGGGTTCGTGCTAAGGTAAACATCAATAGCGTATAAACATTTCATAGCAATCCGAGTATATTTACGGGAGTTAGAGCACGGCCAGACGGCCAGACAAACCGAATGCATAAGTACTTTTCAACTTTGTTGGAAAGTGCTAAACAAGTTGGAAATTGCACGTGAAGCGTAGCAAATGAGGTCCGTTCCTACGATAACAATTTTTTAAAATATTCAGATCTTGCTAATATAATAGAGCGTACTTTGGATACAGTATAGTGGTCGAAATCTTTGTGTTCCTGTAAATATGCAGGGAGTAATTTTTATTATACTTCATTAACGCATATCTTATTCATAAAATGTGAAGTAGTTTAATATAATTAAAACACGCCCCAAACAATGTTTCCTCGTATAACATTATTTAGTGGAATACATTTGTGTGGCCCTGTAATTTAATAATAAATATTCTTTGCATCACAGATTGTACAGAATGTATATTTTAGTACATACTTCATAGATTCATGTCAATTCTATTATGTTCAAATGAGTGTAACACCATTAAAATGCATTTGAAACTTTTTTCCCCCTATTGATCGTAATCTAACGGAATCCTTTTGATTGTCCCTGTAATTGATCTATGCATCCGATTTTCATAAAATTTGAAATGACTCGACAAAATTACGCAATAATTATACGTTTTAAATTTCAAACGATTAAAATGCATTTGAAACTTTTTTCCCCATTGACCATAATCTAACGGAATCCTTTTGATTGTCCCTGTAACTGATCTATGCATCCGATTTTCATAAAATTTGAAATGACTCGACAAAACTATGCAATAATTATGTATTTTAAATTTCAAACGATTCGGTTGGGTAGTTTTTGCGTTGTTATATGCGGACAGACAGAGAGACAGGCAGACGGACGGACTGAGCGACAACAATAGGTGCAACGTATTTACATAATTACGAACGCACCTAAAAAAGGCAGACCACACATTGCTTACCATAGCATCTTCTATTGTCTAAGCCGCAGTCATGCTCCTTCTTCGCCTCGTACTTGTAAGCGAATATACTCTTAGTGATTGCTCCCTTCGGATGGAGTTCAATCGCTTGTTCGAAAGGGCTGCCGTATAAGAAGTCGGTCATCATCTGGGAAAAAAGAGAGAGAAAAAAAAAAGTTGTTCATATTATTAAAAGACAGTACGTTAGGGGAGATCCATTGTTCTAAATCAACTGATACCATAGTTTCAAAAACATATATTTTCTAAAACACACCAAAAATATGTATTAAAATATTTAATTGCTAAAAAGGATGTCAAATGTTAATAAAATACATTAAAAGATGGAAAAGTGGATTTTTCCATCTTTGTGTTTATTTGTATATTTTGTTTTTCTGATGATGATTGGGTAAATTCAATTGAAACATGTCAAATTATTAAGATCTTATATATGTATTTTATTAACATTCGACGTCCTTTTCAGCAATTAAATATCTTTATATATAAAAATCTTCTGTGCGTGTGTATGTAACTGAACTCCTCCTAAACGAATGGACCGATTTTAATGAAATTTTGTGTGTTTGTTCCAGTGGATTCGAGAATGGTTTAGATTCACATTTCATCGAAATTCATTCAGTACTTTTTTAGTAACTAGGCAAAAACTAATAGTTAGTGATTTTTCGCTAATTTAAAGTGTTATATATATAACAGAAAGTCTGGATTTCGTATTAATCACAGCACAAAAAAATCTACCATACCAAAAATCTTGAAAATTTGGGTAAAAATACTTCTTATAACATCGAGTGCCGCTAAAAATGGATTTTCGAAAATTCCATCCCTACGATGAGTAGAAAAACGAACGAACTTTAAAAAAAATTCCTTAAAAATCGGCTTTTGTAGATATTTTTCAACTGCTAAGATATTTTAGTGTGTTTTTTCATTCTGAATCGAATGGTACTAAGCAAATTCGTTTAAATCCAGTAGTTCGTGAGATAATTCACATTTTCCTAATTTGGCGATTTCTTCGGCGCAAATACCTGAAATTTTCAATACTTATCTATAGATATAAAAGAAAGTCTGGATTTCGTATTAATCACAGCTCAAAAAAAAATATACCGCACCAAAAATCTTTAAAATTGGGGTAAAAATAATTCTTATAACATCGAGTGCCGCTAAGAAGGGATTTTCGAACCTACCCCCCCCCCCCTTAAGGAGGGTAAAAAAAAAGTACGAACTTTAAAAAAAATTCCTTTAAAATTGGCTTTTGTAGATATTTTTCAACTGATAACATATTTTAGTGCATTTTTTCATTCTGAATCGAATGGTACTAAGCAAATTCGTTTAAATCCAGTAGTTCGCGAGATAATTCACATTTTCCTAATTTGGCGATGTCTCCGGTGCAAAAACCTGAAATTTTCAATGCTTATGTATATAGATAAAAGAAAGTCTGGATTTCGTATTAATCGCAGCACAAAAAAATATACCGAATCAAAAATCTTGAAAATTGCTGTAAAACACTTCTTATAACATCGAGTGCCGCTAAGAAGGGATTTTCGAAAATTCCCCCCCCCCCCCCCCCGTAAGGAAGGTAAGAGAAAGAACGAACTTTAAAAAAAATTCTTTTAAAATCGGCTTTTGTAGATATTTTTCAACTGATAAAATATTTTAGTGCATTTTTTCATTCTGAATCGAATGGTACTAAGCAAATTCGTTTAAATCCAGTAGTTAGCGAGATAATTCACATTTTCCTAATTTGGCGATGTCACCGGTGCAAAAACCTGAAATTTTCAATGCTTATGTATATAGATAAAAGAAAGTCTGGATTTCGTATTAATCACAGCACAAAAAAATATACCGAATCAAAAGTCTTGAAAATTGCTGTAAAAACACTTCTTAAAACATCGAGTGCCGCTGAGAAGGGATTTTCGAACCTACCCCCCCCCCCCCATAAGAAGGGTTAAAAAAAAGTACGAACTTAAAAAAAAAATTCCCTTTAAATTTGGCTTTTGTAGATATTTTTCAACTGATAACACATTTTAGTGCATTTTTTCATTCTGAATCGAATGGTACTAAGCAAATTCGTTTAAATCCAGTAGTTCGCGAGATAATTCACATTTTCCTAATTTGGCGATGTCTCCGGTGCAAAAACCTGAAATTTTCAATGCTTATGTATATAGATAAAAGAAAGTCTGGATTTCGTATTAATCGCAGCACAAAAAAATATACCGAATCAAAAATCTTGAAAATTGCTGTAAAACACTTCTTATAACATCGAGTGCCGCTAAGAAGGGATTTTCGAAAATTCCCCCCCCCCCCCCCCCGTAAGGAAGGTAAGAGAAAGAACGAACTTTAAAAAAAATTCTTTTAAAATCGGCTTTTGTAGATATTTTTCAACTGATAAAATATTTTAGTGCATTTTTTCATTCTGAATCGAATGGTACTAAGCAAATTCGTTTAAATCCAGTAGTTAGCGAGATAATTCACATTTTCCTAATTTGGCGATGTCACCGGTGCAAAAACCTGAAATTTTCAATGCTTATGTATATAGATAAAAGAAAGTCTGGATTTCGTATTAATCACAGCACAAAAAAATATACCGAATCAAAAGTCTTGAAAATTGCTGTAAAAACACTTCTTAAAACATCGAGTGCCGCTGAGAAGGGATTTTCGAACCTACCCCCCCCCCCCCCATAAGAAGGGTTAAAAAAAAGTACGAACTTTAAAAAAAAATTCTTTAAAATCGGCTTTTGTAGATATTTTTCAACTGATAACATATTTTAGTGCATTTTTTCATTCTGAATCGAATGGTACTAAGCAAATTCGTTTAAATCCAGTAGTTCGTGAGATAATTCACATTTTCCTATTTTGGCGATGTCTTCGGCGCAAACACCTGAAATTTTCAATGCTTATCTTTATATATAAAAATCTTCTGTGCGTGTGTATGTAACTGAATTCCTCCTAAACGAATGGACCGATTTTAATGAAATTTTGTGTGTTTGTTCCAGTGGATTCGAGAATGGTTTAGATTCACATTTCATCGAAATTGACTCAGTACTTTTTTAGTAACTAGGCAAAAACTAATAGTTAGTGATTTTTCGCTAATTTAAAGTGTTATATATATAACAGAAAGTCTGGATTTCGTATTAATCACAGCACAAAAAAATCTACCATACCAAAAATCTTGAAAATTTGGGTAAAAATACTTCTTATAACATCGAGTGCCGCTAAAAATGGATTTTCGAAAATTCCATCCCTACGATGAGTAGAAAAACGAACGAACTTTAAAAAAAATTCCTTAAAAATCGGCTTTTGTAGATATTTTTCAACTGCTAAGATATTTTAGTGTGTTTTTTCATTCTGAATCGAATGGTACTAAGCAAATTCGTTTAAATCCAGTAGTTCGTGAGATAATTCACATTTTCCTAATTTGGCGATTTCTTCGGCGCAAATACCTGAAATTTTCAATACTTATCTATAGATATAAAAGAAAGTCTGGATTTCGTATTAATCACAGCTCAAAAAAAATATACCGCACCAAAAATCTTTAAAATTGGGGTAAAAATAATTCTTATAACATCGAGTGCCGCTAAGAAGGGATTTTCGAACCAACCCCCCCCCCCCCCCTAAGGAGGGTAAAAAAAAAGTACGAACTTTAAAAAAAATTCCTTTAAAATTGGCTTTTGTAGATATTTTTCAACTGATAACATATTTTAGTGCATTTTTTCATTCTGAATCGAATGGTACTAAGCAAATTCGTTTAAATCCAGTAGTTCGCGAGATAATTCACATTTTCCTAATTTGGCGATGTCACCGGTGCAAAAACCTGAAATTTTCAATGCTTATGTATATAGATAAAAGAAAGTCTGGATTTCGTATTAATCACAGCACAAAAAAATATACCGAATCAAAAGTCTTGAAAATTGCTGTAAAAACACTTCTTAAAACATCGAGTGCCGCTGAGAAGGGATTTTCGAACCTACCCCCCCCCCCCCCCATAAGAAGGGTTAAAAAAAAGTACGAACTTTAAAAAAAAATTCTTTAAAATCGGCTTTTGTAGATATTTTTCAACTGATAACATATTTTAGTGCATTTTTTCATTCTGAATCGAATGGTACTAAGCAAATTCGTTTAAATCCAGTAGTTCGTGAGATAATTCACATTTTCCTATTTTGGCGATGTCTTCGGCGCAAACACCTGAAATTTTCAATGCTTATCTTTATATATAAAAATCTTCTGTGCGTGTGTATGTAACTGAATTCCTCCTAAACGAATGGACCGATTTTAATGAAATTTTGTGTGTTTGTTCCAGTGGATTCGAGAATGGTTTAGATTCACATTTCATCGAAATTGACTCAGTACTTTTTTAGTAACTAGGCAAAAACTAATAGTTAGTGATTTTTCGCTAATTTAAAGTGTTATATATATAACAGAAAGTCTGGATTTCGTATTAATCACAGCACAAAAAAATCTACCATACCAAAAATCTTGAAAATTTGGGTAAAAATACTTCTTATAACATCGAGTGCCGCTAAAAATGGATTTTCGAAAATTCCATCCCTACGATGAGTAGAAAAACGAACGAACTTTAAAAAAAATTCCTTAAAAATCGGCTTTTGTAGATATTTTTCAACTGCTAAGATATTTTAGTGTGTTTTTTCATTCTGAATCGAATGGTACTAAGCAAATTCGTTTAAATCCAGTAGTTCGTGAGATAATTCACATTTTCCTAATTTGGCGATTTCTTCGGCGCAAATACCTGAAATTTTCAATACTTATCTATAGATATAAAAGAAAGTCTGGATTTCGTATTAATCACAGCTCAAAAAAAATATACCGCACCAAAAATCTTTAAAATTGGGGTAAAAATAATTCTTATAACATCGAGTGCCGCTAAGAAGGGATTTTCGAACCAACCCCCCCCCCCCCCCTAAGGAGGGTAAAAAAAAAGTACGAACTTTAAAAAAAATTCCTTTAAAATTGGCTTTTGTAGATATTTTTCAACTGATAACATATTTTAGTGCATTTTTTCATTCTGAATCGAATGGTACTAAGCAAATTCGTTTAAATCCAGTAGTTCGCGAGATAATTCACATTTTCCTAATTTGGCGATGTCTCCGGTGCAAAAACCTGAAATTTTCAATGCTTATGTATATAGATAAAAGAAAGTCTGGATTTCGTATTAATCACAGCACAAAAAAATATACCGAATCAAAAACCTTGAAAATTGCTGTAAAAAAACTTCTTATAACATCGAGTGCCGCTAAGAAGGGATTTTCGAAAATTCCCCCCCCCCCCTAAGGAAGGTAGGAAAAAGAACGAACTTAAAAAAAAATTCTTTTAAAATCGGCTTTTGTAGATATTTTTCAACTGATAAAATATTTTAGTGTGTTTCTTCATTCTGAATCGAATGGTACTAAGCAAATTCGTTTAAATCCAGTAGTTCGTGAGATAATTCACATTTTCCTAATTTGGCGATGTCTTCGGCGCAAAAACCTGAAATTTTCAATGCTTATGTATATAGATAAAATAAAGTCTGGATTTCGTATTAATCACAGCACAAAAAAATATACCGCACCAAAAATCTTGAAAATTGGGGTAAAAATACTTCTTAAAACATCGAGTGCCGCTAAGAAGGGATTTTCGAACCTACCCCCCCCCCCCCCATAGGGAGGGTTAAAAAAAAGTACGAACTTTAAAAAAAAATTCTTTAAAATCGGCTTTTGTAGATATTTTTCAACTGATAACATATTTTAGTGCATTTTTTCATTCTGAATCGAATGGTACTAAGCAAATTCGTTTAAATCCAGTAGTTCGTGAGATAATTCACATTTTCCTATTTTGGCGATGTCTTCGGCGCAAACACCTGAAATTTTCAATGCTTATCTTTATATATAAAAATCTTCTGTGCGTGTGTATGTAACTGAACTCCTCCTAAACGAATGGACCGATTTTAATGAAATTTTGTGTGTTTGTTCCAGTGGATTCGAGAATGGTTTAGATTCACATTTCATCGAAATTGATTCAGTACTTTTTTAGTAACTAGGCAAAAACTAATAGTTAGTGATTTTTCGCTAATTTAAAGTGTTATATATATAACAGAAAGTCTGGATTTCGTATTAATCACAGCACAAAAAAATCTACCATACCAAAAATCTTGAAAATTTGGGTAAAAATACTTCTTATAACATCGAGTGCCGCTAAAAATGGATTTTCGAAAATTCCATCCCTACGATGAGTAGAAAAACGAACGAACTTTAAAAAAAATTCCTTAAAAATCGGCTTTTGTAGATATTTTTCAACTGCTAAGATATTTTAGTGTGTTTTTTCATTCTGAATCGAATGGTACTAAGCAAATTCGTTTAAATCCAGTAGTTCGTGAGATAATTCACATTTTCCTAATTTGGCGATTTCTTCGGCGCAAATACCTGAAATTTTCAAAACTTATCTATAGATATAAAAGAAAGTCTGGATTTCGTATTAATCACAACTCAAAAAAAATATACCGCACCAAAAATCTTTAAAATTGGGGTAAAAATAATTCTTATAACATCGAGTGCCGCTAAGAAGGGATTTTCGAACCTACCCCCCCCCCCCCCCTAAGGAGGGTAAAAAAAAAGTACGAACTTTAAAAAAAATTCCTTTAAAATTGGCTTTTGTAGATATTTTTCAACTGATAACATATTTTAGTGCATTTTTTCATTCTGAATCGAATGGTACTAAGCAAATTCGTTTAAATCCTGTAGTTCGCGAGATAATTCACATTTTCCTAATTTGGCGATGTCTCCGGTGCAAAAACCTGAAATTTTCAATGCTTATGTATATAGATAAAAGAAAGTCTGGATTTCGTATTAATCACAGCACAAAAAAATATACCGAATCAAAAACCTTGAAAATTGCTGTAAAAAAACTTCTTATAACATCGAGTGCCGCTAAGAAGGGATTTTCGAAAATCCCCCCCCCCCCTAAGGAAGGTAAGAAAAAGAACGAACTTTAAAAAAAATTCTTTTAAAATCGGCTTTTGTAGATATATTTCAACTGATAACATATTTTAGTGTGTTTTTTCATTCTGAATCGAATGGTACTAAGCAAATTCGTTTAAATCCAGTAGTTCGTGAGATAATTCACATTTTCCTAATTCTGCGATTTCTTCGGCGCAAATACCTGAAATTTTCAATGCTTATCTATAGATATAAAAGAAAGTCTGGATTTCGTATTAATCACAGCACCAAAAAAATATACCGCACCAAAAATCTTGAAAATTGGGGTAAAAATACTTCTTATAACATCGAGTGCCGCTAAGAAGGGGTTTTCGAACCTCCCCCCCCCCCCCTAAGGAGGTTTAAAAAAAAGTACGAACTTAAAAAAAAATTCCTATAAAATCGGCTTTTGTAGATATTTTTCAACTGCTAAGATATTTTAGTGTATTTTTTCATGCTGAATCGAACGGTACTAAGCAAATTTGTTTAAGTCCAGTAGTTCCTGAGATAATTCACATTTTCCTAATTTGGCGATGTCTTCGGTGCAAATACCTGAAATTTTCAATGCTCATCTTTATATATAAAAATCTTCGCTGCGTGTGTATGTAATTGAACTCCTGCAGGAGGACAACGTCAGTCGGTGACAGGACAACGTCTGTCGGGTCCGCTAGTTTTAATATATATTTTGGGTGTGTTTTAGAAAATATATATTTTTGAAATGTTTTTCACGGACGTATAAGAGAACTTCTGTTTATAATTTAATGATACCATAGTGTCAAAATTTTTTTTTTAAAAGTGTCACGTAATCAACCGAACTCAATGGTTTTTAAAAACTTTATCAAATGTAATTGTAATAAATACGCTTCATATGAACGTTACTAAACTAATAATTAATAACAGTACAACATAAAAAATAAAAAAATTGTAATTTAAGAAATTACACCAACCATTTGAAAAATGTTTCACTCGAAACATTCATCTATCATTTTAAGCTAAATACCAGTTGTTTTATTGTGTATTATCCGTGCCACTGCTATAAATGACTTTATAATACATGCTGCAATTCGAAGGTACGGTTTGTTTAAGTTACATCACTCCATTGTCGCCAAGCATAAAAGTTGGCGGCGAAAGAAACATTTCAAACTATGTAACATTGTTGGTGCGAAAGTAATCATTATTAAAATACAGCTTTGGCATATACTGTTTGATTTTACAGAGCGGAATTTTGGTGATGGAGGTTTTAAACCAAAGTCGATCGCAGCACATGCATCTGTGAATGGGTCCATCAGACATTGAATCAAAAAAGTTTTTTTCCAGTTTTTCCCAAGCCGATTGCTTTTTAGTTTTCTTTTTAGGTGGTGGAAAATCAAGAGTAATAGCTATAACATTTTCCGGCTTGTTAGAATTACTATTGGCACTCAAATTTTCCTGGTTAGAACCGACCGATTGTAAAACGCCATGGCTAGTGGATTGGTTGCCCTCGAGACATGATGTTTTACAATTAATCGGTTCGGCATTAAATTGCGTTCTTTTTCGTGATCGCCTTTCAACACGTAATTGGTTTTCAGCGGCTCGATAATCTTTTGATTTACTCGTTTTCTGCATTGAAAGACGTTTTTGCGCCAAACCAAATACTACTTAGTTATCCCGTCGACCAATTTCGCCAAATGATACGACTCGCCAAACTAATAAGCAACTTATACATGTTGACTAAATTTTTATTTTAAATAACAAAAGAACAAATAAATTAGTAAAACATTAATAAAAAGTCGAAATAAAAATCACTTTATGATTGTTTAAATACGCGTATTGTGTTTAATGTCATTGAATGCGATATTCACGTTCATTCATTTCTTTGGCTTCGGCTTTTTCCGTATCTGTTAATTTCCGTCTACCCATTTTTAAATTTGTTAGTTTTCTCCTTTATTACAATGATTTTAACCATTTTAATTTACTATTCAAATAAAAATTCTTCTAAAAGTAAAGAATTTAATTTAAATTCAAATAAAAACTCTTCTAAAAGTAAAGAAATTAATTTAAATTCAAAAGTGACCACATCATTTTGTCAATCCTCCACCGAAAACAACAACCATTTTTCAATGGTTAATAAAAATCACTTTATGATTGTTTAAGTACGCGTATTGTGTTTAATATCATTGAATGCGATATTCACGTTCATTCATTTCTTTGGCTTCGGCTTTTTCCGTATCTGTTAATTTCCGTCTACCCATTTTTAAATTTGTTAGTTTTCTCCTTTATTACAATGATTTTAACCATTTTAATTTACTATTCAAATAAAAATTCTTCTAAAAGTAAAGAATTTAATTTAAATTCAAATAAAAATTCTTCTAAAAATAAAGAATTTAATTTAAATTCAAAAGTGGTAACATCATTCAAAAGTGGTAACATCATTCAAAAGTGGTAACATCATCGGGTCCATTCTCCCGAAAACAACAACCATTTTTCAAATGGTTAATAATAAACGACACGCTCATACACGATCACATAATATATTGTAAGCAACGGATCAAGGTTACAATATTAGCCGATATACATACAGTTAAGATTACAGGTAATAACAGTTACGTTATAATATCATGACATCCTCCTTTTTTTAAAAAGAGAAACAGTTTTTTCTTTTACAAGTCAAGTTTAACAGGTTTTTTAACAGTCCTGCCGTAACGGGTTTTTACACCAGTATCAGTTTGCCGCACAGGAGTTTCGATCTTCGGAACAGGAGAGGATGTCAGTTTTGGCGACAGATTTGAAGAAGGAGCAGCACTTGCCATACCAGAGTCATTGGGTGTGCTGCTTCACATTGGCCATGTATAGGATCAGAATTATCTGTTTCTTCAAATATAGGATTGGAGCTCTTTGGCACTTCCGGTTTCTCAGGAGTAACATTTGGACGGAGAAACCAAGTGTTCCGTCTATAGGTTGCACCATCTGGCGTCTTGATAATAAAGGATCTTGGTCCTTGAGCTGGAGAAATTACATCAGCGGGACTCCACTTTCTGTGACCTTTTCGAAACCATACTTTCTGACCAACAGAAATTGGCTTTTTTGCTTTTGAACCTCTATCTCTATACTCTTTCTCTTTTATTCTTTTTTCTTTAAGGTTAGAAGAGACATTCTTTATGATAGCTGGTTTTAACAATCTTGAGCTTGCTGGCAAAATTCCTCTTATTCTTCTTCCCATAAGACGCTGTGCAGGGGATCCTAACACTCCTCTCGGTGTATTTCTGTTATTTAACAATGCTAAATATAAGTCAGAACCATCTGCAGCACATTTAGCAATCAATTGTTTAGCTTCTTGAACACAACGTTCGGCTAGACCATTGGATCTTTTATGTTCAGGACTTGATACTTGCAGATTTATGTTCCACTGTTTAGCAAAATGCTTCAATTCTTTAGAAATCAGCTGAGGACCCGGATCTGTGCATAAGGTTTCAGGAATACCATGCGTTGCAAACCAACATTTAAATGCTTGTATAACTGTACTAGATGATAAGTTGCTCAGTACACAAAAATCAAAATAACCCGAATAGCTGTCTGCAACAAGCAAGTAATTCTTTTTATTCAAATGGAAAATATCTGTGCCAACTATCTGCCAAGGTCTTTCTGGTACTTCACTCAAAATTAACGGTTCTTCTCTTTGACGTTGTTGACAAACTTTACACTGCTTAACATATGAAATAACATCATTATTCATGCCTACCCAATACACATTTTCTCTAGCTATACTGAGTGAATGCTGTACTCCTTGATGACCAAGATGAATAGCTTTCAAGGTGGGTTCTTTGAGCTTTGACGGGATGACTATTCTGTCACCTCTAAACAGGATATCTTCATAAATGGCAAACTCATCTCGAAAAGTCCAATACTTTCTCAGACTCTCAGGAACTTTATTTAATTCTTCTGGCCAACCATCTTGAATCATCTTAATCAGCAGGCTTAATTCTTCATCATCTTTCAGTGCTTGAATCAGTTCAGTTGTTTTAGATTCTGTCACTGGAACAATTACATGAATTTCCATCTGTAATTCAGGCATTTCTAAATTAGAATTCAGATTACAATATCGACTCAAAGTATCAGCTATAAACATTTCAGTTCCCTTTTTATGAATAATTTCAGGACGATAAGGCATAATGTCCAACATGATTCTTTGCAGACGAGGAGGAGCTAAATGTAATGGTTTTTTTAAATTGATATTAACGGTTTGTGGTCTGTTTCCACAGTTAATTTTCTGCAACCCCAGACGTATTGATGAAAACGTAGACATCCAAATTTGATTGCAAATGCTTCTTTTTCTATTTGCGAATAATTCTGCTGTGTCTTATCTAATGCTTTTGCTGCATAAGCTACAGGACGCCCTTCTTGCATAATTACTGGCCTACAGAATGTTTGCTTGCATCTACAGACAATGTTATAGGTAAATTCACGTTAAAATACTTCAATACAGGTAAATTCTTTAAAATTTCTTTCAGCTTTACAAATGCTCTCTGTTGTTCACTTTCCCAAATCCATTCGGTTTCTTTTTTACATAATGCTCTTAACGGTTGCGTTAATTCAGCCAAGTTTGGAACAAATTTAGCCAAGTAGGTAATCATTCCAAGAAAACGCTGTAACGATGCTACATTTTCCGGAACTTTTAACTGAATAATAGCTTCATTTTTTTCAGGATCAGCTTTCAGTCCTACATCAGTAACAATGTGTCCCAAAAACTTAACACTGTTTTGCGAAAGAATGCATTTTTCTTTATTCAGAGTTAATCCCGCTTCTGTGAGATTTTTTATGACTTCAGAGGTCAGTTCTTCTAATTTTTCTTTAGAGGAAGCATGTATCAAAATATCATCCATTGCACATTCTACATTTTCTATTTTTCCTATTAGATGTTCTATAATTTGCTGGAAAACTTCTGGTGCAGATGCTAAACCCATTGGCATTCTCAAATAACAGTATCTTCCCCAAGGGGTGGCCATAGTGAGGTATTTACTAGTACCTTCTGTTACTTTAAGTTGCCAAAATCCTTTTTTACAGTCCAATTTCGTAAACCATTTAGAACCATTTATGCGAGCAGCAATTTCTTCTAATGTTTTTAAAGGATAATGTCTTCTTTTCAAATTCTTATTCAAACTAGATGGGTCCATACAGACTCGTATTTTACCATTCCGATGAACTACAACCATAGGCGAAACTGCAGGTGTTGGGTCACTCACCGGTTTTATGATGCCCATCCGTTGCATTCTATCAAGCTCTTCTTTAATTTTTTCTCTAATGGAATGAGGCACTTTTCTAGCAGGAAATATTTCAAGCTTAGAGTTATCGATTAAATCAATGTCATAAGTAAAATTCTTCAAACAGCCTATTTCCTCTTCATTAGCACTGGTATTAAGAAATTTTTTTGTTAACCCAATGCTGTTTATGCGTTTAACTAAACCCATTTCTACACATGAATCTTTTCCCAATATAGGTTGCAACATTTCTTCTATCATTACCAACCTAGTAGTATAAGTTTTCTTTTTAACACTTAACTTGGCAACTGCTTCACCTACAACTTTCATTTTATGATTAGAAAATGATACCAAAGATCGCACGTTAGAATAGTTAATGCTTAAATTTGCTTTTTTCGTCAAAGAATATGATAGGACATTGCACTGAGCACCGGTATCCAATTTAAATTTTACTCTATACTTGTTTTCAAATTCAGCCATTTCATACCAATCTAATGATTCCACATTATTGGCTATACTACTTATAACTAAACTTTTTGAATTTTCATTACTTTTGCTAACTTCGGAAGTTAAGCTATTTACAGTAGCTACATGTTTTTTACTTTTCTTTGAAGAGCAACAAATGCTAAAATGGTTTTCTTTACCACAAGCAAAACATTTATTTTTATAAGCCAAACATTCAAATTTTTTGTGATGCGTATTACATCGCTTGCATTAGAGGTCTGCACGGGCCGGGCCGCGGCCCGAAGCCCGAGCCCGGCCCGCGGGCCGGGTTCGGGCCGATTTCCAACAATGGCATTCGGGCCGGGCCGGGCTCGGGCCTTAATTTTTTTGCTGGACGGGCCGGGCCTAACTTTTTTTTCCGTACGAAGCCGAAACTGATTCCATTCTTCCTAGTTTTTATGGACCAAAATAATCAGTTCCTATTGAATCTTCCTATATGAAAATCCTTTTCTCGACTTTTTATAAATCAGTAATATTTGGCTTTGTCCAAAAATGTTTGCAAAAAAGGCATATACTTTTAAGCCGTCATTATTCTACAATTAAACATTAGAATTTATTCCTTTTAAAGAATCGTAGATTACTAGGCGTTTTAAAATAGAATTGAACACACACAAACAAAAAAAACAAGTTGGAAATTGCACGTGAACATAGCAAATGGGGTGCGTTCGTACGATAACGAAGTTTTAAAAATATTCAGATCTTGCTGATATAGTAGAGCGTACTCCGGATACAGTACAGTAGTCGAAATCTTTACGTTTCTGTAAATATACAGGAAGTAATTTTTATTACACCTCAGCAACGTATATCTTATTCATAAAATGTGAAATAGTTAAATATAATTAAAACACATACCAAACCATGTTTCCCCGTATAGCATTATATAGTGGAATACTTTTGTGTGGCCCTGTAATTTAATAATAAAAATTCTTTGCATCACAGATTGTACAGAATGCATATTTTAGTATATATTTCATAGATTCATGCCAATTCTATTATGTTCGAATGAGTGTAACATCATTATAATGCATTTGAAACTTTTTCCCCATTGACCGTAATGTAACGGAATCCTTTTGATTGTCCCTGTAATTGATCTATGCATCCGATTTTCATAACATTTGAAATGACTCGACTAAATTATGCAATAATTATATGTTTTAAATTTCAAACGATTAAAATGCATTTTAAACCTTTTTCCCTATTGACCGTAATGTAACGGAATCCTTTTGAATGTCCCTGTAATTGATCTGTCCATCCGATTTTCATAAAATTTGAAATGACTCGACAAAATTATGTTACAATTATGTATTTTAAATTTCAAACAATTCGGTTGGATAGTTTTTGCGTTGTTATATGCGGACAGACGGACAGACAGACGGACAGACAGACGGACGGACGGACTGAGCGACAACAATAGGTGCTACGTATTTACATAATCACGAACGCACCTAAAACATGATTATGACGGATTTTTTTTTTTTTTTTTTTTTTTTAATAAAACTGGAAACTGAAAGTTTCTTTTAAAGTGTTCATCCATGCAAAATGAATACAACAATACGGGAGAAAAAAATATATTAAACATTTATCTGTTAAGAAGGGAATGTATTTTTTTTTTTTCTTTTTTCGTTCCAAAGCGATTTCGTCTTTGGAAATTTTACCATATACCGTTTTTTCGACTTTTTGTCTCCATTACAGGGAATATGGATTAATAATACTAGTGGTAACTGAAACATTTACATACAACAAACAAAGATTCATTTAAAAGCGTAAATATCGCAGCCTACGGCACTTCTGCATAAAAGGAGATTATAAACATGAAAAAAAAAGACTAATATAATTTTTTTTGGTCAGAACTCTTCCATAAGATTAAAGATCAATGTTCTGTAGAAATTCACTTGAGCCGGGACGGGTTCGGGCCGAATTTTAAACTTTTTTCCGGACCGGGCCGAACTCGGGCCGAAATTTTAACTTTCGGGCCGGGCCGGGTCGGGCCAATACTTTTTTCGTTCGGGCCGGGCCGGGCTCGGGCCGAAATTTTAACTTTCGGGCCGGGCCGGGTCGGGCCAATATTTCTTTCGTTCGGGTCGGGCCGGGCCCGGGCCGAAATTTTAACTTTCGGGCCGGGCTCGGGCCTGGAAATTTCGGCCCGTGCAGACCTCTAGCTTGCATAAGTTACCACTGAAACTTTGTTTTTCTTTAGTATATTTATTTTTCGTACTTGTAACGGTTTTCTTTACGCTTTCAATATTTAATGGCTTATCTTTGAATGTACTCATTTGTGATCGCGCTTGTTCACTAGCTTTACAAATCTTTGTCGCTTTATCTAATGTCAGATCATCTTCTGCTAACAATTTTTCTCTATCGGAATCACTGTAAATACCAATTACAATTCTGTCAGTAACTAAACTATCATGAAGATTACTAAATTGACATGATTTACTTTTACTAAGTACTTCCGTTAAGAAATCATCAAATTTTTGATTTTCACTTTGATATAACTTATTGAATAAAAATCTTTGGTATGTTATGTTTACTTTAGGCGTGAAGTACTTTTTAAAAGCTTCAATTAGAACATTTAGCGTTGTTTTCTTATCATCGGTGAAAGTATTATAAATGCTTACCGCTTCTGGTCCAAATAGCTGACATAAACAAAGCTATTTGAATTTTTTCTGGCTTCTTCTCCAATTCTATGGCTGTAGCGTACCACTCAAACTGTTGGACTTGTTGTTTAGTAACAGGCCTCGCATTCAGTAGAAAGTCTATGGGTAAAAATGTCCTAAAAGTTGCCAACTTATTTAATGACTTTATCTCGTAAGTAACGCCACCTGGTACATACTACTGGTAATACTCCATGCGCAAATTCATAGGAAAAAGTGAAAAATATTTCCGTTTCTCACATTAGATGGCGGTAAGAACGGGAACATAACAATCAACTCATAACAATTCCATTATGTTCAAATGACTGTAACACCATTAAAATGCATTTGAAACTTTTTTTTACCATTGATCGTAATGTAAAGGAATATTTTTGATTGTCCCTGTAATTGATCTATCCATCCGATTTTCATAAAATTTGAAATGACTCGACAAAATTATGTAATAATTATGTATTTCAAATTTCAAACGATTCGGTTGGGTAGTTTTGCGTTGTTATATGCGGACAGACAGACGGACGGACTGAGCGACAACAATAGGTGCTACGTATTTACAAAATTACGAACGCACCTAAAAACAAATTATATCAATGTATAAAATAAAGTATAAAGTAAATAAATAGTTTATTAATAAGTAAACAAGAATGACCGGGTTACCATATGAGGCATAAAATCACCATTTTGTTGCACTCGCGCAAATGTGTTGCGTATATGACATGTATGCCGTATTTTTACAAATATTTAAAAATCATGTTTTATTAGGATGAGCGAAGCGAATCCTCTACTAGGCCACTCAAGTTACATTTTGTCGTACACTTTATAAAAAATCTATTCAGTATTTTGACTTGAAATTAAACATAAGAATAAATTATGATATGTAGATTTGCAGAATATTATTTTTTTTTTACAGAATAACCTTTAAAAAATATTATTTTAATAATTAATTTATTCTACATGTTTTTCTATTATGGACACATTTTTGCAAATAAAAAATTGAACGCGTATCTTTTTATTCTCAGAATGAAAATAAACCATGGGGTTAATAATTATAGATAGAATCATGATTAATTAATTAAATAAAATATATTTTCATTATTCCGCCAAAATCGTTCGCAAATAAAAAATTGAACGCGTATCTTTTTATTTTAAGAAGGAAAATAAACCATGGAGTTAGTAATTATAGATAGAATCATGATTAATATATTAAATAAAATATATTTTCATTATTCTGCCAAAATTATTTACGCAGTTTATACTTACGGATTTTAAAAGAATTACATTATGATTTATTTATTTAGGTATTTACTTTGGTAAAGTGGCAACAAAAAGAATCGTAAACAAGTAAAATTAATTCTTATATTTGGTATTTAGAGTGAATATTTTGTTAAATTTGGTAAGTTTCTTAAATCTGGTATTCGAAATGAAAGATTAGAGGATAATTTAAGAATATTTTAATTGATTGAAGAATAATTTAATTCAACCAAATTAAATATATTAACTACGTTTTAAATAATTTCTGGAATGTATTAGTAATTTAAAAATGTCCAGAAAAAGAACACTTATTTGCTGGAACGAACGCCGTTACTGGCCATTGGAAAATGTAAAAACATCTTTAAAATTTTTAGTTAAAAATTAAAAAAATATATTTTGTAAAATTCTGCTTTGAAAATATTTTTATTTATACCAGCCTTATATCATAAATAATTCTTAGTTATTTGGCTGAATTTACATTTCTAAAATTTAAATGCGCCAAAACATGAGATAACGTTTTTGCTTAATAAAGATGCAAAAATAATATAAAAAAGTAATGTTCCTTTCAAATATTTATCTTATGAAATAATGCTTCGCGAATCCAAACAAAGCACGGCTTTTAGTGGTCATTATAACAAATTTGGTAAGATGCTAAAAAAGTTTTCTGGCGCTATTTTGCATTTCTTCGCCAACCGGAACAGGATATGGAATTCTTTCCCAAAGATATTTAAAATTTTAAAGCTCTATGTCAACTGGTAGTGGTTGAAAAATGAATAAAAAAATGTGACTAGAACATGCCTAGGAAGCATGATAATAATAACAAGTTGCAAATTGCACGTGAAGCGTGGCAAATGAGGTGCGTTCGTATTTCAATGAAATTTAAAAATATTCAGATCTTGCTGCTACAGTATACAGTACTTCGGAATAGCATAGTGGTCGAAATCTTTTCTGTGTTCTTGTAAATGCTATCATACAGGAAGTAACTTGTATTAAACCGCAGCAACGTATATCAATTTCGTAAAATGTGAAATGGTTTAATAAACTTAAAACAGGACCTAAACATGCGCCCTATACCATTATGTAAAGGAATACTTTTGTGTGGCCTTGTAAATTGATAACAAATATGATTTGAAACACAGATTGTACAGAATGTATATTTTAGTATATACTTCAAACATGCATATTCATTTTATTATGTTTGAAAGAGTACTAAAATACACTTGGAACTATTTTCTCGCGTTGGCCTTCATCTAACGGAATACTTTTGACTGTTTCTGTCATTGAACTATGCATCCGATTTTCATAAAATTTGAAATGACTCGACAAAATCATGTAACAATTATGTATTTTAAATTTCAAACGATTCGGTTTAGTAGCTTTTTTTGTTAGTATATGCGGACAGATAGACAGACAGACGAATTGAACGACGATTACAAGTGCTATGTATTAACATAATTACGAACGCACCTAAAAACGGATTCATTGAAAAAGGCATAGAAGTTTATTTGATTATTTGATCCTTTGAATAAAGGGTACTACTTGGTTATCCCGTCGACTAAAAAATTATCGCCAAATTACAAGATTAAATGTCAATATAAGCTTATTGTGAACATCACATTCACTTGACATTATACAGAATACACATGTTTAAAACGTCATCAAGTAGTTTTTAATTCCACTTTTTATTTGTATTTTTATTCGTGTTTTACTAATTTATTTGCTCTTTCGTTATTTAAAATAAAAATTACATCAACATGCATAATTTGGCTATTAGTTTGGCGATTTTTATAATTTGGCGAAAATGTCCGAAAGGATAACCAAGTAATACCGTAAAAAGTAAAAAATCGAAAATAATCACACCTACTTTAGCAATTCGTGGCTCGATGGATTCAAAAGTGGGTATGAAAACTCCTCTGAGGTAGTGGTATTTTGCAGCTTTGGCGATCAGTTCGAAATTTTTGAAATGCCTCTTCAAGAAATGCCCTATCATTTTGTCCAGGTGCTGGTGTTTCAGAACCTTGGGGAATTCTCCTGAAAAACAAAAGATAACTTTGTAAACAAAATTACGTCATACAGGGTGATTCAAAATGAATATAATGGCTGCAAACGGATGTAACTAAATAAATAAAAACATTTCATAGAACGCAATTTTTGCCTTGTTTTTAACAAAAAAAAATAACTAGTATGAACTTTAAAATGTTCAGTTTTGCATATAAGGAGATTAAAAAAATTGGTACTATTTAATTTTCCCGTCGACCAAAAAACGATCGCCAAACTATAAGATTAAATGCCAACATAAAGCATGATCGTGAATGTCGCATTCAATGACATTAATACGATGCGACGAATACGACACATACGAATTGAATATTTCCAACTGAGCGAAAAATTGACCAGGATGGGAATCGAACCCAGATACTTGGCTTACAAGGCCAATGCTTTACCTGTTAAGCTACCTGGTTGATAGCCAGCTGGGATTTTTCGCTCAGATAACCTTATTGGTCATAACATCTGGTCTGTCATTTAGACAGCTCAACAGAATAGACCGCAGGTAATGGAAATCCCAGCTGGCTATCGCCCAGGTAGCTTAACAGGTAAAGCATTGGCCTTGTAAGCCAAATATCTGGGTTCGATTCCCAGCCTGGTCAATTTTTCGCTCAGTTGGAAATATTCAATTCGTGTGATTACTTTACCAATCAATTAGATTGTGTTGAAAATAATAGTATGATACACATGTTTAAAACGTCATTACGTACGCGATTTTTATTTCGACTTTTTATTTGTATTTTTATTAATATTCTACTAATTATTCGTTTTTAAAATAAAAATTATATCAATGTGTATAATTTGGCTATTAGTTTGGCGATTTGCATAATTTGGCGAAATGGGTCGACGAGATAATCAAGTAGTACCGGAAAACTACATCATACAGGGTGATTCGAAATGAACATAGCGACTATAAACGGTTATAACTAAATAAATAAAAACATATGATGGAATGCAATTTTCACCTTGTTTTAAACATAAAATACAGGGTGTTCAGCAAACAAGATCCGCATTTTAAAATTAAATTTCTCAAAAACGAAGATTGATAGAATGATGCGGTAAACGGTTTGTTTGTTAGGTAAGCTATAAAAATGTTACAGAGAAGTTTCGATCGGTGAATATTTTGGAAAGATTGTGTTCTGATTGCAAAGAATACTTGACTTGATACTTTTTTTACTTTAGATTACTTGCAGGGAACAAGTTTTTGGGCGTATAGTGCCCTATTCTAACAATTTTTAGAACATTGGAATTTCCGAAATTCTAAGAAATTTGATTCCATAAATCGTTAAAATATGGCACTGAACGCCCAAAGACTTTTTCTCTGCAAGCAATCTAAAGTAAACAAGTTGGAAATTGCACGTGAAGCGTAGCAAATTAGGTGCGTTCGTACGATAACGAAGTTTTAAAAATATTACTTTCATATGTCAATCTCATAAAATTGTAAATAGTGAATTACAATTAAAACGCTCATCAAACAATGTTCTTCCTATACCATTATATAATGTAATACTTTTGTGTGGCCTTGTAAATCAATAACAAATGTTCTTTGCACCACAAATTATGTATGATGTATATTATAATATGTACTTTATAGTTGCATATAAATTTTATTAAGTTCGTATGAGTGTAACACGATTAAAATGCATTTGAAACATTTTTCCCATTGACCGTAATGTAACGGAATACTTTTGAGTGTCCCTATAATTGATCTATAAATCCGATTTTCATAAAATTTGAAATAACTCGACAAAATTATGTAATAATTATGTAGTTTAAATTTCAAACGTATAGAATATATTTGAAACTTTTTCCTAATTGACCATAATGTAACTGAATACTTTTGATTGCGCCTGTAATTGATCTATGCACACGATTATCAAAATATTTGAAATAACTCGACAGAATTATGTAATAATTGCGTATTATAAATTTCAAACGATTAAAATGCATTTGAAACTTTTTTCCCCATTGACCGTAATGTAATGGAATACTTTTGATTTCCCCTGTAATTGATCTATGCATCCGATTTTCATATAATTTGAAATAACTCGACAAAATTATGTAATAATTATGTATTTTAAATTTCAAACGTATAGAATATATTTGAAACTTTTTCCTAATTGACCATAATGTAATTGAATACTTTTGATTGCCCCTGTAATTGATCTATGCACACGATTATCAAAATATTTGAAATAACTCGACAGAATTATGTAATAATTGCGTAATATAAATTTCAAACGATTAAAATGCATTTGAAACTTTTTTCCCCATTGACCGTAATGTAATGGAATACTTTTGATTGCCCCTGTAATTGATCTATGCATCCGATTTTCATATAATTTGAAATAACTCGACAAAATTATGTAATAATTATGTATTTTAAATTTCAAACGTATAGAATATATTTGAAACTTTTTCCTAATTGACCATAATGTAATTGAATACTTTTGATTGCCCCTGTAATTGATCTATGCACACGATTATCAAAATATTTGAAATAACTCGACAGAATTATGTAATAATTGCGTATTTTAAATTTCAAACGATTAAAATGCATTTGAAACTTTTTTCCCCATTGACCGTAATGTAATGGAATACTTTTGATTGCCCCTGTAATTGATCTATGCATCCGATTTTCATAAAATTTGAAATGACTCGACAAAATTATGTAATAATTATGTATTTTAAATTTCAAACGATTCGGTTGGGTAGTTTTTGCGTTGTTATATGCGGACGGACAGACGGACGGACAGACGGACGGACAGACGGACGGACAGACGGACGGACTGAACGACAACTATAGGTGCTACGTATTATATAATTACGAACGCACCTAAAAAGTATCAAGTCAAGTATTCTTTGCAATCAGAACACGATCTTTTCAAAATATTCACCGTTCAAAACTTCTGTATAACAGTTTTACAGCTTACCATAGTGTGTTTTAATAAACAAAGCGTATAGTGATACCGCATAATTCTATCGATCTTCGTTTTTGATAAATTCAATTTTCAAATCGGGGTCTTATTTGCCGGACACCCTGTATATAATATGAACTTTAAAATGTTCAGGTTTACTTAAAAGGTAGTTAAAATAATCAAATAGAGATGATGTTAATTGTTAATTTTATTTAAAATATCTTAGTACTTTCAGCCGTAATAAGGCTCTTCGTCAGAGAATATTTTTATAACTAATTTAGATGACTAAAATATTAAAATAGCAGATAAAGCCTTTGCGCAAAAATGTTCAAAGATAGAAAACCAACGAATATAAATACACAAATAAAGTATCAAAAGTATCAGTTTTGCTTTTTCTAGCTCGCTGAGTCTTGCACTGATGAAGAATCTCGATAGTAGATTCGAAACATGCTAATTTTGATACTTTATTTGTGCATTTATATTCGTTGGTTTACTATCTTTAAACTAAAATATTATGGGTAAACTAAATAAAATAATTAATATAAATAATTTAAATAATTAACTTAAATAAATAAAATAATTTAATAATAAATAATTTAATATTATGTAAATTAATTATTAATTAACTTACTTGCCACTTCATAAGACGCTTCATTCTCTGTGTATCCGATGACATAATTCACATCCTTCTGGTATCCTTTTTGATACAGCACTTTGGGAGGAAAGGGCATGAAGGGCTTGGAAGCCATAGGGTCTGGTGTTGGCAAAAAAGAAGCCTGAAAAAAAAAAAGATTTGAGATTGAACCAAGAAAATTTCTTCATTTGAAATATTAAAATAAGTAAAGCACACTAAAATTACGTCATTTTTAGCACTTTCCAACAAAATTGATAAGGGCTTATACATTCGGTTTGCTTGTCCGTCTGTCCACGCTCTAACTCCCGTAAGCAGACCCGAATTTTCATGCGATTGATAAAGCTTATACTACATAAGTCACTAAAGCATGTATGGTATTGAATATTAAGCAAGTATCATTAATGGTTCGTTGACAAGGACGCTCAAAAGAATTCAATCGAATTTTTATAGATTTACTCGTAAATAATGGATTAGAGGGGAAAAATCGTTTGGGGTATATTTTAGATATATTATGCTATTTCATAAGTATTGAAACTGATATAAATCACTGAATTTCACTACGATCACGTTAAAACAGAGAATTCATAGCATTTTTAGCAGTTTCAAACAAAGTTGAAAAGTGTTTATGCATTCGGTTTGTCTGGCCATCCATCCACGTTTTAACTCCCGTAAATAGACTCGCATTTTCATGCAATTATTAAATCTTATTGAGGGTTGATATTGAATATTAAGTAATATATGTTACAATTAATGATTCATTGACAGGGACACTCAAAAGTATTTAGTTGCCAAGATATTTGTAATCCTATTTTCCACACTTTTCGATTTTTCATGGCCCTGTATTTAATTCAAATTTCAATTCTATGACATGTTTTAATTGTAAATGAGACGCTTAATCTAACGCAGTATATTGCTAGTTAATATAATCATTATTTGGTACTACTCTGTTATCCCGTCGACTCATTTCGCCAACTGATACAAATCGCCAAACTAATAGCCAAATTATACATATTGACATAATTTTTATTTTAAATAACGAAAAAACAAATAATTAGTAGAATATTTATAAAAAGTCGAAATAAAAATCACTTAATGGCGTTTTAAACACATGAATCGTATTTAATGTCATTGAATGTGACATTCACGATCATCCATTATTGGCATTTAATCTTATAGTTTGGCGATAATTTCTTGGTCGAGGGGATAACCTAGTAGTACCCATTATTTTTGTAGTTATAAGGATGCTTCTTTTACGCAATTCGGTATTACCTGATAATCCAGTCGTCCAAAAAGCTATCTCCAAAAATCAAGTAGTACGTGAAATTCCGTAATAAAGTAATACATTAGAAATACTTAAATATATGTTTTAATTTTATTTTGGAATTGCGATGCATTTTATAAATAGTTTTCACCAGTTTTGTTTTCATATTTTATAGCATGCATAACCATGGGGGGGGCGGGGGGGTAAGTATTACGGTGGCCCTCAACGACTAGTTTTTTTATGGGCTTTACAATTAATATCATTGCTATTGAATTATTATTAGTAAATACATTTAATTTTATATTTAATGTTAATAAATCGCACATGAAAGTGTGCACTTAATTAAAAATATAAATGTAAAATACAGATTTTACTTACAATTTTTTTCTGTTTATAAGAGGAAAATAATATTTGATAGAGCTGTGTTGCAACTAAATTTTGTTATTTATATTACAGATTACTTAAACGAATATTGACATTTCCATAAATAATATTCGATTATGCTATATATTTGATTAAACGGGAACATATAAATGGAGTATTTAATATGTAATATAATGGAAAAACTATTAAATTCAGTATAGTTAATAATTAATAGGGTAAAAAAGTCATTAAAGTTGTAAGGAATTCTTAACTCCGTCATAGAAAGTCTCTATTTTTTTTTTTTTTTTTAACCATTTGAAAAATGGTTGTTGTTTTCGGGAGAATGGACCCGATGATGTTACCACTTTTGAATGATGTTACCACTTTTGAATGATGTTACCACTTTTGAATTTAAATTAAATTCTTTATTTTTAGAAGAATTTTTATTTGAATTTAAATTAAATTCTTTACTTTTAGAAGAATTTTTATTTGAATAGTAAATTAAAATGGTTAAAATCATTGTAATAAAGGAGAAAACTAACAAATTTAAAAATGGGTAGACGGAAATTAACAGATACGGAAAAAGCCGAAGCCAAAGAAATGAATGAACGTGAATATCGCATTCAATGATATTAAACACAGTCAACATGTATAAGTTGCTTATTAGTTTGGCGATTCGTATCATTTGGCGAAATTGGTCGACGGGATAACTGAGTAATACTGTATTTGGTTTGGCGCAAAAACGTCTTTCAATGCAGAAAATGATAAAATCAAAAGATTATTGAGCCGCTGAAAACCAATTACGTGTTGAAAGGCGATCACGAAAAAGGAAGCAATTTAATGCCGAACCGATTAATTGTAAAACATCATGTCGCCAGGGCGACCAATCCACTAGCCATGGCGTTTTACTATCGGTCGGTTCTAACCAGGAAAATTTGAGTGCCAATAGTGATTCTAACAAGCCGGAAAATGTTATAGCTATTACTCTTGATTTTCCACCACCTAAAAAGAAAACTAAAAAGCAATCGGCTTGGGAAAAACTGGGAAAAAACTTTTTTGATTCGATGTCTGATGGACCCATTCACAGATGCATGTGCTGCGATCGATTTTGGTTTAAAACCTCCATCACCAAAATTCTGCTCTGTAAAATCAAACAATATATGCCAAAGTCTTACAAGTATAACAGTATATGCCAAAGCTGTATTTTAATAATGATTACTTTTGCACCAACAATGTTAAATAGTTTGAAATGTTTCTTTCGTCGCCAACTTTTATGCTTGGCGACAATAGAGTGATATAACTTAAACGAACCGTACCTTCAAATTGCAGCATGTATAAAGTCATTTATAGCAGTGGCACGGATAATACACAATAAAACAACTGGTATTTAGCTTAAAATGATAGATGAATGTATCGAGTGAAACATTTTTCAAATGGTTGGGGTAATTTCTTAAATTACAATTTTTTTTTTTTTTTTTTTTTTTTTTTTTTTAACGTGAACGTGGTATGGTTTCTCTTGGTCTCGTCTGTATTTCTTCGCTTTTCTTAACTACAACTTTTACAAAAAAAAAAAGGTATGATAATTGAAGTTTCGTTAGTTAATGTAAATATTCCAGAATGAAAAATTTGGAGGGAAGTCGTATCTTATTTTAATGAAAGCGGCAATTAGCATAATGGCAATTATCATTCAAGAAAATCGGATAATGTGAGTTGTATTTTCTTTTATTTTTATCTTTTCTGAGGTTTAGATAATTCATCGAAGTTTCTCCTGCCAAAATTCCATTCATAAAGTTTTTCTCTATTTATATATTTTGATAATTATTATATTTATCTTATATATATGGTATGAATATTTCTGTTCATGTAATAATTTATGAGATTATTCTATTTCTACGTTGTAACTATAGAATGAGTGCTGAGGGGAGAAAGCCTACTGTAAAACAGTATAAGGCACATGAAACGCGTTTGTATTCTCTTGAATATGTTAAGGGGGCTCAGAACTTGAAAACTTTTCAAAAAAATCGATTTTTTTTTTTTAATGATCTAGGTTTATTATACAATTAATTCTGAACTCAATGCAAAAAACCGCATAAAAATATTTGCATTTTTAACGGAGTTATAAGCATTTATGTATCAACACTTTCAAAGCCTCACCCATATAATTTCAACTTTAAGTCGCGTTTCTTCAAAACTTGATTTTTGACGACTAACGACAAGATTTAAACTAGTTGGATGTGCCAATCCCAAAACTTTCTTCTATCTCAATCGTATATTTTAATATTTAAAAAAAAATAGTAACTCATTTTAATGCTTTAATAATTTTAATTCAATACCATACCAACTTTGATTTTCAACTTAAATTTCTGCTTCAATCAATTAATCGGAGTAAAAACGAATTTCCGTCTCTGCACGAGCCGATAGACAATAGAAGGATAGGCAGAATTTTTTTTCAAATTCAGGGAGGACCTACTTGCCTTACCAAAAAATAATCATATACAAAAAATTTAGTTCAGTTCTAGATCTAACTTCATACACTTTTAGGTGGTGCAATATTGAAAATGGCATAAAATTCGCTATTGCAGCGCCCCCTTCCGGCGGATTTTTTTCAGATTCAGGGCGATCTAACTAGCCATAGCCATACACTTACACAAAAAATTTCGTTCAATTCGATGCATAACTTCATGTACTTTTGGTCGGTACAATATTGAATATGGCACAAAAATCGCGATTGCAGCGCCCCCTTCTGACGGATTTTTTTCAAATTCAGGGAGGACCAACTAGCCATAGTCATACACATACACAAAAAATTTGGCTGAATTCCATGCAAAACTTCATATACTTTTGGTCGGTACAATATAGAAAATGGCACAAAAATCGCGATTGCAGCGCCCCCTTCCGACGGATTCTTTTCAAATTCAGGGAGGACCAACTAGCCATAGTCATACACATACTCAAAAAATTTGGTTCAATTCGATGCATAACTTCATATACTTTTGGTCGGTACAATATTGAAAATGGCACAAAAATCGCGATTGCAGCGCCCCCTTCCGGCGGAATATTTCAAAATTGAAGGAGGACCTGCTTGCCACAGCCAAAAACATTCACAAAAAATTTGGTTCAATTCTATGCATAACTTCATATACTTTTTGATGGTAGAATGGCGACATACACACAGGCACACGGACACACAGACAGACGGACAGACAGACATTTTGTAAAAACATGTTTCTTGGAATCTCTGACAATTAAAACGTGTAAATCCGTCGAAAACCGGAAGTCGAAAAAAATTTCGATTACAATACTTTCTTCTATTGAAAATAGAAGAAAGTAAAAAAAACTATTTAATGGAATGGCTTTTTTTTTTTTTTTTTTTTTGCATGCATGCATGCATATAATATCATTATCTACAGAATGAATTAATATAGTTTAGATAGTTTAATGTTTTGAGTATTTTTAATGAAAAAAGAAGTTGTATTTTTTAGGAGTTTTTTAATTTTTCAAATTTGAGAGCTTTTTAATAATGTTGTTTTTGAGTGATAGTTATATCTTAATTTATTCTATAGAGTAAAGTTTCCGGATAATTTTAATGCGAAAATTAGGTTCTTATGTCATTTCAACCCCAAAATAAAAATAGTAAAAATAAAAACACCAAAAAATATTTTTATTGCTTATTTCAGACGATTTTTGTTGCATATATAATGGTGTCCCATCACTTATGTGAGCTATTTTTTGCTCCGTTCTAAACATTTGTATTTTTATTAAATTAATATTTTGACAAAATGTATGTTACGTAATAATCTTTACTAAATTTAAGTATGAAACACACCCACAAAAAAATGTATACATGTTTTTTTAATTTAATTGATTAGTTTCCTTTTGTAAAGCACAAGTGTCCCATCACTTATGTGAGACACTGTATATGGTATGAATATTTCTGTTCATGTAATAATTTATGAGATTATTCTATTTCTACGTTGAAATATAGGATGAGTGCTGGGGGAGAAAGCCTACTGTAAAATAGTATGAAACACATGAAACACGTTTGTATTCTCTTGAATGTGTTAAAAGGTAGAATAAATACTGTGGAACTTGCTAAAGTGACCCCTTGGTAAAGTTACCACTTGGCTAAAGTAACCGCTTTTGGAAAAAAATACTTCTGCTCATGTAAAATAACGTGAGAATTGTCCGATAATGTGACCACCTGTCTAATGTATACTCCTGTGTAAAGTGGCCAGTTAGCCTGTCATTGTCAGCGTTATTTGAATCTGTAAAATGTGATCATCCATTTTTCTGCATGCCAAAATTTTTTTGACTAAAGTGGTCATTTTCTAAAATTTTATTTTGATCCATTGAGTACAGGAAATTATAGTCACTATTTGCTTAATATATAAAGAGACCACTTTGTCCCTTATTGCAATGATATCTGCACTTGTCTAAGGTGATTTTTACTCGAAAGTTTATTACTGCCAATTATAGAAATCATTATGCAATTACAATGAAAATAAAAATGCTTTTAAATTATAGTATACCTTAGTTATGTGTTATTTAAATCAATCAATACTGAATTTCAACTGTATTTAAAAGAAATAATGAGTGTTTAAAGTGCATTATATTCTATGTATTACATTTTAAATTAATAATTCGGTTATTATACTTGTTAATTAATCAGTTTATTACTTAATATAGTGCATTTTTTCTTACTTATATTTTGTTTCATTTTTAGAGATCACAAAAGTTTTAATGTGCCATTTTGAACGACATTCCATAAAGTGACCACCTCTATATAGTGACAATTTTAGCCGGTCCCAAAGGTGGTCACTTTAGACAGGTTCCACTGTATTTAGAAAATAGGGAACAAACTCTATGTTATGCCTCTCCCTTTCAACAGAAATCACTGCTACTGAATACAACTGATGAACCTGAATCTTTTCCGCTTTCGGAGATCATCGCTTTTTCCATCAAGACCAAGAAAGACCACGGATTAATATTCAAAAATCTGGTATCCTTCGAATTTTGCGACATACCGGATAATGCGCGAAAACGGTTGCCCGGTGCAGCTGCCCGTATGACCATACGTAAGTATCGCCCTGGCCTTAAGAAAATCATTCCATAAAATATAGAATAAAAAAATCCGGTACTTACGTATTAACGCCACCGCAGCTGAAGTTGCGGTAATGCGCCAATAAAGAGCAATCTTGTTGTTCGTGCTTTTTTAGTGCTTTTTTTTTTTTTTTTTTTGCTCATTTTTGACGCCATGTTTAGCGCTTTTTTTGCTCATTTTTGACGCCATATTTTTGTGCGCGTGCGAACAACAAGATTGCTCTTTATTGGTGCATTAACGCAACTTCAGCTGCGGTGGCGTTAATACGTAACTACCCAAAATCCATACTTCTTTCATTCTTCCTTGCAATTTCAGGATCTCCCCCAAAGGCGCTTCTTTAAGGCACTGTAGGATATTTTCCTCAGAATCCCCGGGACACCGTAGACCGTCTGCGACCTTGATAGCATTATCGACGGATGCGCCGGTATCAACCAGCCACTGGCTGAGGGCAGTTCCACTGTCAGATATGGCACCCTGAAAGAACGCTGCATTACACAAAATTTAACGTCAGATTTCAGTAAGAATATTTTCATGCTAAACCCTTTGAAGGGCAAAGCACGTTTATTCTAAAAATGCTCAAATCATTAGATGACACCAGAATTTAACAACAAATTTATTTAAAAGTACATAAAAGCTTTTCTTGACGTACTTGATAAAATAAAAAATTTCATTTAAAAATGCTGGTGTCAATGTAGAATTTCGCAATTAAAATTAAGTGGGATATATTATATACCACCGCCCTTCAAGGGGTTAAAATGCTTCACGAGTCGTTGAAAAAGAGCCGGATGATAATGTTAAGTCTATTGGGGCGTTTCCATAATTTATTTCGTTCGATTCGAACGAGAAATTTCTTCATGAAGTTAAATAAAGTACAGGCGTAATAATTGAAATATTTCATTTTTAAACAATTTAAATATGTCTGTAAAAAAATCTAGAAATTACAAAATCGAGCTCTTCTATTATTGTATAAGCTCATACAAACGAAAGAAATTACACATACCTACGAAAAGTTTTAATAATGTATTTAATTAACAATTAGTTATGTGATTTTACGGAAGGTGTGTTACATCCCTTAACATAACAGTTTAAAATGATATATAATTTGTATTAGTGCATTTGTAGTAATGCAAAAGCCTTCTTTTTTTAATTAATTTTTGTTCGATTCTATGTTTTTCTCAGAAAAATGGAAGCAAAATAATAAAGGAAATACGTTTATGTTTGATTGTCCTTTTCCATCCTTCGTAAAAATATCACATTCTACATCAAAAAACAGATTTGTGAGAAAATAGTGCACTGCAGTGAGTTGTGAGTAGCAGCTATAATACGAGGTACCATGCATGTATTGTATCCCTCTAGAGTCTAGAGTTAAGCAGCACTCATCAAATAATGCAACTGTCTAGTTCCGATTTCTTCCGCCCTGTATGATAGAATGCCCTGATCGTACTGGGATACTTAAGATATCTCAGGCTGACAAACTGTCTGCTACAGACAAGCCGTTAATTCCCAAACTGGCTCAGTCCAAGCTTTTTTGTATTATATAGAATATAATATACTTTTAAAAAAAAAATACTAACCGACTTCAAAAAAGAATCAAGTTTGGCGACAACTTGACGCTAACGCATATGAATGCATAGTTTTAATATGCTTATGATTTGTAAACGATTGCAACAATGAAAGATGATTTGCGACAAATCATTATTTTGTAATCAAATCCACATTTTTTTTATTTTAAAAAAAATTCTAATCATCAGAATTTAATGAAATTAAAATGGGACCACATGGGTATCTTACACTTTCAAACAAAAAAAAAAAAAAAATCTCGTATCGGTGTAAAAGTGATAGCCTGAAATTTTATTTATTTATTATACACAGACATCTGACTTGTGTGCTCGACATGAAAACCTGTAATTACCTGAAAAATGAACGTTTCTAATTGGATGACTGCTTCAAAAAGAATTGTAATTTTAATATTTTTATTTTTAAAAAAGTTCTAATCGCAAGAATTTGATAAAATTGAAACGGGACCATGTGGGCATCTTCAAGCAAAAAAAGAATTATCAAATTTGCTTCATATTTGCGGAAGTTATGAGTGAACAAGGAATACATACAGGTCGAAATCATAACCTTCTCCTTGAAGTCGGTTAAAAATGGACAAATCTGTATGCTTTAATATTCAAATATAGTAAAACATCTGATTAGCATAAATCTCATTAAACAGATTCCTGCATCAGGTCCGGCTGTTCTTAATATATATATTTTTTTGTTGTTACCGGTTTGATGGTTGGTTGATTGGTTGATTTTTGTCGTCCGATTATCTACGCTAATGGGATATAGAACCAGGGGGAGTGCCCTCCGTGGGGGTCTTTCTAAGGGAACCTAACCCGTATTTACGCAAGGTTCGAAGAAAACCACGGAAAACTCCGAACGGTTAGGCCGACAGCCGCGATTGGGTTCGAACCCAGCACCGGCCGTCTACCAGTTGAGAGGTCCGAACCTCTCGGCCACTGGTGGGGCTGTTACCGGTTTGAATTTACGTCATTTCCTCCAGTTTTAGCCAATCAGATGGCTGAGCGTGGCTGAGCCAATGTCTATGTCAGTTTGAAAATTAACAGCTCGCTCTAAGAGAATTCCTTAAATTCTCTCACAGAGTTTCAACTTGCTTCGGCTAAATACAGGAACTACCACTTACTCTCGTTGGCTATAAAGCTTCTTTTTTACTGATTGGCTGTTGCGGTTGCCTCTATTTTAAGCGCATGCGCATACGTTACGTTTGTTCAGATCATAGATACAGTGACATTCATTGAGATATCTTAAGTAAGTTTTCCGATGTAAACAGTCATTCAATTCTGGGAGGGTACCACTTCAAAAACATTTCACTGTTTACCGCATCATTTTTTACATTGATTATATCCGTGTTTAAGTGTGTAGTTCGTGTCTGTCAAATTTGGGTTTCGTTTATTTATTTGTGAAATTTTATTTTCGTTTGGAGATTTACTTACGGAATGGGATAATAGGATAATTACATGGCTACAAAGAATACGGAATGATTTACATTGTGTTAAGTTTAAACGGGTTCATCTTCAATAATGGTGTTGAATGTTCATTTTTGAGACAAATTTAAAACAATTCGTGCTTGAGAAACGCTGCTATTTTATGTCCAAAGAGGCACTATCTTAAATCGATATTTCTTAAAGTACAATTTGCGAATGATCCCTACCTTGCTTTGAAATTGTATCAAGAACTCGGTAATAAGGTTTCCCCACCAGTTTCATCGATTCTTTTCTTTACACATAGATTCGTGTATTCTGTTTTATATACAGAACAACACTTGAAGGTGAAATTGAAGGAAAAACAGAGGCCACTTTTTATGGTCGACACTCGGTTTAATAACATGATAACACACACAAAATACATAGACATATAGTTTTCGATATACACGAAATCATAGAATATAACACATGTATGCTTTCATTATATCATTCTGGATGATGCACCACAGAATATCTCCAAAAATAACGTTTTTGACTGCATCCTTCTCCAGCCTTCCTTTCGTTTGAACCCAGTTCTCTTTGGCGAGAGTCCAACATTTGGCAATAGCTCAACCATTTGGCGGGTGTCAACAACTTACTACATTTCAGAATATCTCTGTGATATTTATTGATATCGAGATGAATTTTTTTTCTCTTAGTTCAGGAGTGGATAAGGAAACATTTCCTAATTGGAAATTTTATCCAGCAGGAGTCGTATAAAAATTTTATTTTTGTATTTTTTCAAATACCACCCCCCATGATGTTTCAGCTTATCTCATAAAATTTGGCACCTTTTTGGGAAATTTTGCGACTGGAAATTTGAGTCTAGGGGCAATATTTAAAAACGTAGCCTATTTTCAATATATATAAATCACCCTGTACATAGACTTAATCTATTCAAAAAACATAATAATCAAGCAAAATACTCTACACTATTTCTATTACAGTACAACCTAGATTGTCCTAGTTAATTGGGACCACTAGTTTCTCGGATAATGGAAATCTCGGGTAATCGACATTGTATATAAAAACTCGCCGTACTCACATATTTAACATATCTTACAAGGAAGGTCTCCATACCGGGCATACTCAGAATTTTATGAAAAAAATACTAATTAAAGTACTTATATATGCAATAAAGGATCAGTTAAAATTAGCGGCGGAATCGCATTAGAAGTTATGTAAAAAAATAAAATACAGAATGTTCTTCTCGTGTGGATATATACGTTTATAAAAAAATTTCGGCGGAACCTCCATTCTGTATCCGTAAAAAAATAATGAAAATCTCGTTATTTGGCGATTTATCGCCGGTTGGCGAAGGAATGTAATTTCAAAAAATACTTTATGTCAAATACACTTCGAGAAAAGAAAAGTTTCATGTTGAACTTGTTTTGATAAATTTAATTTAAATAACTTTAGTTTTATAAGTTTTAATTTATTTTAAAGTATAATTTTGTTATATCGATATTTATATGTATTTATATTCAAATTTGGCGAAAGTTTTGAATATTTGGCGTGAAAAGATGAAAGAGTCACTCTATTTGTCGAGCAGCTCTTTTCCTCGCCAAAAGCAAACGATTATTATGCAACTCAAAACTATTAGATATTTAGAATGCGTGTAAATCGTATTTAATGAATTTAAACATAAAAAAGAGAGACTTTAATATATTATATACATATTATATTGCATATATATATATTACTTGTTGAAGTAGCTATTTAATTAATCACTGGAAAAAATGTTTTCATAGATTAAAAAAATCATATTAAGAAAAATTATCTTCATAAATTTAAGCGTATTCAAAAATAAAAGCCACATGTTTCCATAGCAACAAAATCTAATCGACAATTCTCAGTTGGACTTTGAACAGGAATTTAAATTATGAATTTCGTTTTAAATCTCAAATTTTGATGATTAAATTTGAATATAAATACATATAAATATCGATATAACAAAATTATACTTTAAAATAAATTAAAACTTATAAAACTAAAGTTATTTAAATTAAATTTATCAGAACAAGTTCAACATGAAACTTTTCTTTTCTCGAAGTGTATTTGACATAAAGTATTTTTTGAAATTACATTCCTTCGCCAACCGGCGATAAATCGCCAAATAACGAGATTTTCATTATTTTTTTACGGATACAGAATGGAGGTTCCGCCGAAATTTTTTTATAAACGTATATATCCACACGAGAAGAACATTCTGTATTTTTTTTTTTTCAAATTTTTTGGGGTATGCCCGTATGGAGACCTTCCTTGTTAGACTAAAAAACAATACAATATTTTTAAATGATAAAAATAAATATATAAATTTATGTTTAACAGCTCAACAAATTTAAAAAGCAAGACCTCCATACTGTCGCCAATCAAGTGGTTTCTGGTGATTATTAGGGCCACATGGCGACAGACTCGTAGCTAGACGTGAATAATGGGAGTGGCACAAGAAAATGTTGGGGGAGGCTCATATTTTCTCTCTCTTTCTCTGATGCAGAAACATAAATGAGTGCATATTCACATTATTAGGTACTATGTTTCTTATTAAACTGTTTGTAATAACCAATTTTTATGCTAAGAAAAGAATAGGAGGATGAAACATTCGAGTGTATAACGAGTGCCATATTGAAACATCTTATTAGCTTCCTATGTGCCAATCGGACTAGCGAATGTTGAAACACTTATTTTAGTTCCAAATTGGTATTTCTGCAAAACTGTGAAAGCGTGTCAAAACTAAATTAGACTTCTGAACAGAATTTCATTCTGTCTTTCAGAACAGAAATTCATTAAGTGATCTTGGAATCTTCTCCAGGGGAGGCTCAAAAATGTTTTAGGGGACTGAGCCGCCCTTAGCACCGACTTAAGTAAGTCCCTGCATGGCCACTGGATGAAAAATCAGGCTTCATTATCAGCTCGGTTAACAGAAATCTCGATTAATCGAAGCTCTACTATATTTACATTGGTTAAAAAGTCTAAACGTATAAGATACTATGAGATGCGGGTGCGAGAATATGCAGGCTCCCCCGATTATTTACTTCTAGTTAGAGCTCTGTATAATATTATGCATCACATTCTAATATTACGTTTGCATTTTTTAAATATAACTTAGATACTCTATTGAATGTAAGTTTTACGTTCAGATGGCAGCACTTAACAGATGCGTATTCTATTAAAGGCTCTTCTGTACGGTAAATACAGTTTTGTAATATTACGATGATTGTTAATACCTGATCTCTGAACAGTAATGAGAGTAACGAGTAACGAATATTTTCTAACGGGTAGCGAGTTCGAAATTAACGATATCACACGGGTATTCCTTTTGTCGTTACTTTCATAGCACTAGTGCCTAGGGGTGATAATTAAGGAGATAGCCTATTGTTTCGATAGTTATGAATCACCCTGTTTACACAGTTAATCTATTCAAAAAGCATAATAATAAAGCAAAATACTCTAGCAACATTTCTATTATTTACATTAATTAAAATAAAAATAATTGTATAATATACCATGAGATGCTGGTGCGAGGATATGCAATCCCACCGAAGTTCCACCTGCTTCGTGACCTGCGATGGTGATTCTCTGCGCATCACCCCCGAATCTGTGGATGTTCTGGAAAACCCACTTCAAGGCTGCCTGCTGATCCCACACACCCAGATTTCCGGGTAGAAGTTCGTCTTGCAAACTGAGAAAACCTATCAAAATTAAAATTAATATAGTTCCAAAGAAGGAAAACCAGAAAAGGTACTACTTGGTTATCCCGTCTACCAAAAAACTCTCGCCAAACTGTAAGATTAAAAGCCAATAATGGATGATCGTGAATGTCACATCCACTGACCTTAAATAGGATACACGTGTTTTTAAAAACATCATTAAGTGATTTTTATTTCGACTTTTTATTTGTATTTTTATTAATATTCTACTAAATTACTTGTTTCTTTTTCGTTATTAAAATAAAAATTATGTCAATATGTATCATTTGGCTGTGAGTTTGGCGATTTGTATAATTTGACGAAATTAGTCGACGGAATAACCTAGTAGTACCACAGAAAATATAGGAGGCAACGTTAGCATATCTATAAAGATTAAAATATTCATAACATTTTTAAAATAAATATAAATTTACAAGGCATCAAGTATCTAGACACACGGCAGTGTGTCAGCCAAGTTCACAAAGTAAAAGGCGACACACCGGCCGTGGGTTATATTACCCGAACCATTTCGGGCCCCTTTTGACCCCTCAATAACTTAAATTCTATTTGACCTACACACTTGCAATTTTTCGTGTCTTGTAAGACCATCTTCTAATTTCCGAATCCTTTAAAAAAAAATTTTAAATCTTTTACCGTTCACGAGAAATTGACGTCTGAAAATCATTGTTTTTACCACTGACTCACTCATAGAAATTTTTGACTACTTCCACGTGACTTAGGAAGCTGAAATTTGGTGTGGAGGTAGGTTATTGGATCTATAAATAGGATCAATAGGAAATCACCATTAATTAAATATTAATGGTTGGTTAGAAGATAAATATTGGATTATAATGGGAGTTTATGAGGATTTCACAAAATACCAGAAATAGTGCCAAGTTGGCGTCACTTTTGGCGAGTATCGAGGCTAATCTCTTAAACTTCCAAACCGATTTCAAAAGTAATAGTACCAAAATGGTGGTATTCACCCCGGTTCAAACATAGACTATATCTTATGTCTGTGCCACTAACCAAAAGAGAGTTCAGAAGTAACAAACACTAGCGGCACCCGTCGAAATTCGACGCGAAAGAATATGTATTAGATATGATATACATCTGTCTTATACACACAAAAAGATACTGAGCGAAATAAACAATTGTCATCTCTTAAAATAGGGGTAACATAACGTTCCGTGATAAAGATACACAAAGTTCAGAAAATAACAAAAAATAAGGACGATAATTCATAAAGTATTATGTTGTGCTTAACTTCAGCTACAAATCTTTTTAATGTGGTTTCTAGAGCCCTAAACATTATTTAAAAGCCAAATTATTCAGCAAGTTAACATAATATAATTCCTCAGAAAACGAATTCAAAAATATCTGCATAATTTATTTTTTCTTTGTTTAAACATCGCTTGATAACTGTACAATAATTTTAATATCAACAAAACATTTTAATTACATTAGAAACAGGGAGTATTAAGCTGCATAACCAACCCACAACATTTACAGCATTTGCAATAAATACAATTTATTTATTCGTTTGTAGCCTCCATGAACTTGTCAAAATTAATTTTATTGCCATGATAACGAAGAGAAAAACGATATCTTTGTTATTAAAAAGAATAAAAATTTTGTGTTTGTTATTAATATGTAGAAAAAGTTTTATTTATTTTTATTTTAAATAATAACTTAATGCAATGAAATGATTTTAATTAATTTTTGATATTATGTAAAATAGAAATATCGTAATACCGGCATATCACAGGTTTTATTCTTTTTTTCTTCTTCTAATATGACATCATTTACACCTTCAGAAATACGCATCTTTTCTGAAATAAAAGCGTGATTTTCGCAGTTATTTAAAAATTCTTTAGTTTCATAAAATATTTATTATAATTAAATGAAAATGGCGCAATTCATACAAATATTTTCGTTTGCGCATACCAAGGACCTTTAAATAAATAGAAGAAGTTCTGTTTATTTAAATGCAGGAATAAAAGTCACTGAACATGACATCATCACTGACACAGCTATAACAATATATATTATATTCATAGAACAAATTTATCTGGTCTCTGAATGATGACATCTCTATCGAAAAAATTTCGCTCTTTAGATATATTTTATTAAAGTTTATTTTCTACTGTTTTATTTACGTAAAACTTAATAATATTACTCAGCAAATAATATGTATATTGTACCGCGATTAGTGAATAATTATGCACAATCATTTTATTAGGATTGAATTTTACGAAAACCATTATTTTTTTTCTTTGAAATGCGATGACACATTCACCAATGAGATCGAGATCCTGATTGGTGGAAAGCAATAAAGCAAAATAAATTTTTATTATAGAGAGAAAAGTTTAACCTGTTGCCACTGTTTTGAAGAAATGTCACGAAAAAGCTTTTAAAATTAAAAATAAAATATAAAAATTGAAATAATTAAAAAATTAGCCAGAATGGGCACATCTACACATCAACAGCTTTCATTTAAAAAAATAATTATTAAAATCGGGTCAGTAGAAAGCTCAGGGCTGATGACTAAAAAAACAGCCAGGTGTTTTAAATATAAAGTAATTATTAAAATCGGGTCAGTAGAAAGCTCAGGGCTGATGACTAAAAAAACAGCCAGGTGTTTTAAATATAAAGATTATAAAATGTGATTTTTGTTTTACTGAAGGGCTTAGAAGCACAAAATTTGGCATGTTAATTATTTATAAGATATAAATGTTCACTAATGGCATTTTCTAAAAAATACCAAATTTGAAAGGGGTGAAAGTCCGCGAAGAGCATTCTGAAAACGTTCTAAATAGCGATTTTAAAACAATCTCAGCAAACAACAAACCGATCTTAAAAGTAATGATATCAAAATGATGATGACAGTCCTTGCTCCACATACGCTATTTCTTATGTCGATGCCACCAACCCAAAGGGGATAAAAGAGAAAAAAGTTCTAAAAATGCGATGTCTGTATGTTAAGGGACTGGAATTATAAAGTTTGGCATTTTAGAGTTTATGGGAATTTCGCAAAATATCAGAAATAATGCCAAGTTGGCGTCACTTTTAGCGAGTATCGGGGCTAATCTCTGAAACTATAAACCGATTTCAAAATTAATGGTACCAAAATGATGGTATTCACCCCGGTCCGAATGTAGGCTATATTTTATGTGTATAACATCAACCATGAGAGGGTGAAGAAGCGAAAAACATTCTAAAAATGCCACTTTTGTATTACTGAAGGACCTAGAAATATAAAATTTCGCATGTTAATTATTTATAAGATATAAATTATCTCTAAGGGCATTTGCTAAAAAATACGGAATTCAAAAAGGGTGAAAATGCACGAAAAGCATTCTAAATTGGGATTTTTAAGCAATCTCAGCAAACAACAAACCGATCTTAAAAGTAATGATATCAAAATGATGGTCACAATCCTTGCTCCAATATAGGCTATATCTTATATCGATGCCACTAATCCAAAAGGGTTAAAAGAGCAAAAAAAATCTAAAAATGCTATGCCTGTATGTTAAGGGCCTAGAAACATCAAATTTGGCATGTTCATTGCTTATAAGATATAAATGATCACTAAGAATATTTGTTAACAAATACAAAATTTAAAAGGGGTAAAAATGCGCGAAAAGCGTTCTAAAAACTTTCTAAATAGCAATATTTAAGCAATATTGGGAAGTTAGCGAACTGATTTTTTAAAAAAAGATGTCAAAATGATGGCGACAGTCCTTGCTCTAACAAAAGTATTGGATAAATTGCCAGATTACAATGGAAATCTGTGGGAATTTGGCGAAATACCAAAAATAGCGCCAAGTTAGCATTTGGCGGGTATTTTTTGTCGTCAATTTGGCGATATATCACCAAGTTGGCGTCAAACTTTTTTGGTCGACGAGATAATCAAGTAGTCCCCAATCACATAAAAGAAACATCCTTATTAGTGGAATTTAAAGGAACATAAGCAGTCCTAATGTTAAAATTTTTAAATTTGACTGAAAAAAAAACAGTGAATAAACGCAGGAAAAAGCTGTAAGATTAATTAATATTAAATAAAACTAATTTAATGTTAATCCTATTTATTTCAAAAAGGAAACAAATACCTACTTATTTGACAAAAAATAATGATATCCTATCAAAAACATGAATGTGAAAAAATGACAAGTTCGTTAAAGGTTTCGCTAATAAAAGAAGTGATCTGACAAAAAATAATAATATCCTATCAAAAACATGAATGTGAAATAATGCCAAGTTCTGTAAAGGTTTCGCTAATAAAAGAAGTGAGATCTAACTGCAAACCAAGTTCTTTCGAAGCTCCTTAAATCATAGCTCCTGTCATGCATAATATTCTTTAATTGCTTAAAATGATTCGGTATGTTACTTGTTATTCAATAGAGCGACTTGGCAAGTTTCTTGGAAAACACAATGTTAAACGTACGAGTCAACCACTAGTGGTATTCATTTTTGGCTTATGCACCCCCTTCCCTTCCGGCAAGCATGGATCATTCGATTCCTCCATTACTACTACTCTTCCCCAAAATAAAGGGTTTTTTTTCCTTGTGCTCGATAGCATAGTTTTTTGTGCTGTCGTCTCTTAGACTAAATCTTTTAATCTTGCACTATTACTAGAGTTTCTTGGCGATTGACCAATTTGGCTCTTGGACTAATTCATAATACAGGGTTATTACAAAAGAATCATCGGGATTTGATAGGTTACTACGTGTGAACTAGGAAAAGTATATGTTTTCATGACAACTCAAACGAGAGGGCGTTAACTACAGTTTCGCGCTGTGGCTGCGTGTGTGGCTGCCATGGATACTGAGCGAACGTCATATGAAAATGACGATTGGATAGCAGAAAGCGTTTTGTTTATTAGAATTTTCAACTGGTTGTTTTTGAAAAGGCAAAAGTTTCGGTCGATTTCTTTGAACTGCGGATACCAGCTCAGAATGCTTTGTTGGATTGGTGGCTTTCATTCGTATGCTTTCCAGAATGCTCTCTGAAGGCTCATAAACGATATACTCTTTGGAAATTCTAGCAAACAAAATGTTTTCTGCTATCCAATCGCCATTTTGAATATAATGTTCGTACAGCAACCATGGCAATCACGCGCATGACACATACGCAACGCAAAACTGTACTTAACGTCCTCTGATTTGAGTTGCCATAGAAAGATATACGTTTCCTAGATCGCAAGTAGTAATGTATCAAAACCCGATTATTCATTTGTAATAACCATGTATTTTAAATTAATTATAATTTTAGAAGGAATCAGATATTTCGGTACACTGAGGGGAAAAAAAAGAAAGAAAACAAAAGAAAAGAAAAAAAGAAACAAAAGAAAAATGGATGACTTTACGGAAATTGTACTGGTAATCTGAACGCCAGTACAATATAGTGTTTTTTAAAGGAAAATTTTCCGTAAAATCCAAAAGGTTTTCCGTTTTTTTCAGGGGTATTTTTTTTCTGGAATTTACGGAAATTTTTCAGTTAAAAAACATTCAAATGCACTGGCGTCCAGATTACCAGTACAATTTCCGTAAAGTCATCCGTTTTTTTTTTTTTTTTTTTTTTTTTTTTTTAATTTTTGTTTCTTTTTACAGTGTTGTACTTGATTATTCCTCGACCAATTTCGCCAAACTCTTCTCCAAATTATACAAACTGACCTAGTTTTTATTTTAAATAACGAAAAAAACAAAAAAATTTGTTAAACACTACTAAAGCTTACTAATGAAAAGTTGAAATAAAAATCACTTGATGACATAACAAATTCGTATATGGTGTTTAATTTCAAGTGTATGTGACATTTGCGATCATCCATTTTTGGCATTTAATCTTATAGAAAATCAAAAAATAAGAAACAGCCTGCACTCAAATCAATCTCAGCTATCCAATGCGATAAATAAATAAATAAATAATAAAATAAAGTAAAATAAAAATATTGAAATGCAATCGAGACACTTTTATAAATTTCTTCCACAGGAACGACATTAGCGAACGGGTCTTTTCATTTGAGTGAAGCGGTCCCTTTTCTATTTTGAGCAGTATATAAGAAACAACAACACATAATTTGTTGGAAGTCAGTTAAAATTTAATTTTAATACTCGGGTAAAATTAAAAACCTATGCAATTATCAAAATACAAAACAGCTCTCTATTCCCCACGAATTCCAAGCCTACGACGAGAATGACATCATTGTATCTTAACAAGTAACAGCAATCAAAAGCATTCCGTTCCATTACAGTCGATGGGGAAAATAGCCTCAAGTGCATAATGAGTTCACACTCTTTCGAACATAATAGAATTGTAAATATATACTGGACAATTGCACCATAAAATTTTACTACTAAGAATGATTTATTAAAAATGCAACACATTGCTCAATCGTGCACAAAACAAGAATTTTAATATCAACTTGTACAATTAAAATAAAATAAAAATATCAACGTTTCGCGCCGTCTTCAGGAAAATATGATAATGGAAGGACTAAGTTTGCTTCTTGATCGAGAGATAATATTTCTAATAAATTAAAATCGAAACGAATTAAAAGTTTAAAAATGTTGCCACTTACACGTGAGTAAAAATTAAAATATTGCAACGAGATAAAAATTTTAAGATTTTATGATGTTATGCCATATTTTTGGTACATTGTAGGATAAATTATCAATAGGACTTCCCTCAGAGGGATTAGTCTGAGAGATATTGCTGAGAATAAACATTTAATAACTTGCGATAAGTAAAGAAAATGAGATGTTACCTTTAATTGGTCATTCATTGTGATAAAATATGATGAAAATAAAACTATTGAATCATAGAATTACAAAATCTTATTTATAAAGTTGCATATATTATTTTTATAAAAGAAAAGCAAACCATGCATGTATATAAAATTGGAAATATGCAAAATGTTAAAAGTAATACAGAAAATAAAACACCAAATTTTCCTATATTGCAAATATAACTCTTTAAAATGATGTCATGAGCATAAACAGAAGCTTCGCACCGATTTGAGAAACTACAAATAACATAAACTATTATGTTTGAAGAGAATGGAGTGTATTTTATACGGTGTGAAATCCGTCCGAATAGTTTATAATGTTGAATATCTGTTTTCCACGGATGCAATGAGGTTGTCGATAAGAGTTAAGGAATCCTTTTTTAAAAATTTGTCCTAAACGAGCACTTACATCTTATAAGTTACTGTGATGCCAAAGTTATAGTTTCTGACCCCAACAGTATCCTAGAAATTGCAATATTCTCAATAAATTGGGTTTCAAACTTTTTCTAGAAAAAAAATGTTTAATTTGTGAAATTAAATTGTCGAATGTTTTAGAAATCGTTCATAACGATAATATTATATCCTAAAAGTTGCCACCAAAAAAAAAAAAAAAAAAATTAAATTTTTAGTCATATTGACATCAAAGAATTCTCAATTTTAGAACTTTTTTTGCTCGTGCATTGATGGTGATTATTGTTCCTACGCAAAATATAGTATATTTTGCAGCAAAGATAGTTACCAACATTTTTTGCCCACATTATTTTTAAATCGGCTAGGTAGTCCCAATGATAACGAAAAACACACAAACGTTAAAGCTTTAAAGCATAGAAATACAGAATCAAAAGCTATTTATCTCCTATTATATACACATAAATTATCTAATTAGTGCTAGCAGATGCATTTTTAAATATACATAGATCAATATAACGCTTCATTTTTCTTTTATTAGTATTTCTTAGTATTCATTTTTCATTTATTTGTATTATTCAGTAAAATACTCACTTTCTTAATCCCGAACTACGTCAAACTTTTTATAAAAGCGCCTAAGTCCATATAACAGCGAAGTAATGTAAAGAGTATTAAATACAAGTTAGTAAGAAACTTAGCCAAACGCAGGTAATAAATCGCCAAATATTGTTCTTTTCGCCCTCTCTCGAAATGCATTTTTCCCGTACATTTAAAAAACACGATTTTGAGTCATCTTATTTAAAATTCAAATAAATAAATAAGAGGAAGCAATAATAGCATAAGTCAAAACATTTTATTTCAGCATCAAGGAATTGTATCGTAGTTACACATGTGGAAAAAAATCTGCTTTTGGCCATAAAACGTTGTCTTCACTAAATTTGAATCCGATTAAAAAAAGTACCGTGATTAATTAAAATGTTATAGGCAGAGCAGCCAAGTCTCCGGCATTTTGGATACCGGTATTTTAATACAGAAAATCTTTTATTAAATAGGAACATTCTGCGGATTAAAAAAATAACTTTTCCTATAAGAAAATTCGGTTGTGCAATAAGCGGGGGCTTGGCATCTCTGTATAGGAATATTTTGTAACCTCCTTTTTAACCTTAAAAAAAGCAACGACCATTTTTCGGGTTCAAAAAGTATTGCTAATTGTTCCATTTTGCATACAAAGTACTGATTGTAATATTGATACATCTATGGTGATAAATTTCCAATAATTTTTCAAATCCCATTTATTTCATTAAAAATATAAATCTTTTATTCATTTAGTTTAAAATAAATGGTTTTTAACTAATTTCATAATACTTTTGAAATATCACTTTTCATTGGCCATCTTTTTAAAGCATTTAGAAAATGGTTGTTGTTTTCAGTCAAATATAGACTTTGGTCTGTCCGCATTTTATTTTATTATTATTTATAAATGGTGGAGAAATATTCATACTTAATCCATAACGTATATAATATATGACTCTGTTATTACATAAGTCACCTTTTTATTATCATAAAAATTATGTTTTTACTGATTTTTACTAACTCAATAGGAAAAATTTTGTGCTTTGAGCAATAGATGTCCGCATTTAATTTATTTATTTATTTTAACAAAATTCTTTGTATTGAGAAGAATTTTTATTTAAATAGGAAATCCAAATGTCGCTGTTAATAAAGAAGAAAGTTACAAAAAAAAAGTTACAAAACGAGTAGACGCATACTATCAAATATGGAAAAACGACGAATCCAAAAAAGACGTCGTATGAAATATCATCTTTGAAAGCAAAAAAACGAGGTCTGATTATCGAGCCTACTGATTACAAAATGTGCATTACATTAAAAAAAATAATAATAATAATAAAATAAAAAAAAAAAATAACTGCAAATATTGATTTTTTTTTTCTTTTGTGCAGTTTTGGCTTCGGAAGGTGCGCTATGTTGCAAAAAGATATAAGCGACTATGAAAACACACTTGGTAAACGTTCATGCTCAGTTTTACAAATAAATATGGCACATACATGCCCTATACACACCGAGGTACCTAATTGGTGCCAAAATGGCGTTCAGTTGCCTAACATGCTGGTTATCATGTAAATGTTATAATAAATTGTTTGTTCTAAAAATATTATCATCTATTGATTGTTATTTCTTTTTTTTAATAACAGAAAATGTTTCATTTATTCCTTTTTTTCATTTTGAAATAAATAAATAACGTGTTATTATAGCATGCTATATGTATCTGGTAATCAAAACGATGTTTTCGCCTAATTGGCATAAAATATCTCGCCAAACCCGGTGCTTATATCTCTAGTATATATCTCAAGTATTTTATTTATGTATACTATAATTGTTTTTACATACCACTTACTTCTTCTTGTATATGTTGCAGCCAATACCCGAAATTGGCCAATTCTAGAACTGGCCGGCCAATTCCCGAATTGGCCAGCAACGTTAAATGGAATGCTGGCCAATTCGCGAACTGGTCAGATGCAATTAGCCAATTCGCGAACTGGCCAGATGCAATTAGCCAATTCGCGAACTGGCCAGATGCGATAGGCCAATTCGCGAAATGGATATAAGCACTCGGCTTAATCCTTTCTAACATAGTTGAAAGTATCTATAAATTCAAATAGTCTAGACGTCAGCCTGTCCCTGATCTAACTCGAGTAAAGTTTCCGGTTAACTTGTAATTGTCATTGTATTTAGTTTATCAATTAATTTCGATATTGAAAGGGAATTGTGTACTATTTTTGGTTAATTTAGTTGGGTACACAAAAATATTTCATTTCAATATAATCAATGGGAATCTTTTTTTACTGTACATTTTTATGTTACTTATCTTAATTACTAGCAAAAGCCATGCTTTGTTTGGATTCGCGAAGCATTATTTTATAAAACAGATATTTGAAAGTAAAAATATTTTTTAATATTATTTTTTTTTGCATCTTTATTAAACAAAAACGTTATTTTATGCTTTGGCGCATTTTAATTTTTTATTTATGATATAAGACTGGCATAATAAAATATTTTTGAAGCAAACTTTTACAAACTATTTTTAAATTTTCAACTAAAAGCTCTTTTAACGACGTTTTTACAATTTCCAATAACCACTTGTTTTTTAAAGTTGTTTGAAATATGCATGTTTCCAATCTTTGTAATTAACGTCAAATAATCTTTGATAGCTATTTTAGAATAATATATTTGAAGAGAGCTTGAAGAAAGTTACTTCATCAAAATCCTATTTTCTGGAAAAAGATTTGAAATCTGCTCTCGTTGATACTATGAATTTTTACTGTAAAACTTTTTTTTTTAATTTCTTCGTTTTTATACATGTTAGCATATCAAAATTTTTGATATTATAGAATTTTTCGTAAGGAAAATTTAATATTGAATGCTTAATTTTGAAGGATTTTCACTCTCAACAACGTTGCGTACGTTTTTAAGTCAACTGGTGTCTATATATCCTCAATATTTATAACTGCTTCATCTAATGTTAAACCTTGGGATTTATGAATTGTAACAGCAAAAGGTAACTGCAGAAGAAATTCTTTCCTTGAGCAATTTATACCTCCATTTTTCTAGAATTTAATTATTGGGGGAATTGGTACGCACCAATTCTTATAAGTTAAATTATTGTAGTATTCAAATTTATCCATGATTATTCGCGATATCTGGTCTGGTGGCTTGTGATTTTCTTTATTACGTTCAACAAAGTCCTGTTCAATAAATCTTTTTCCGTCCACAAATAAGAACGTAACATTACTTTAGATCCAAATGATAAAGTAAGAAATGGTTAAAGTCAATTTGTCGTTTCTGAATCGGCCAACTTTGCTTTAGTACATTTATAAAGAGCATGAATCGAGGCAACAACTTCACGCTTCAATTCTTTTAATTTTTCATTTATATAACAAATTTAACAATTAATTTTATTTGTTTACAATTCTTTTGTTGCCACTTTACCAAAAAAAAAAAAAAAAAATCCACAATACAATTTTTTTTAAATGTTTAAGTATCATCTGTGCAAACGATTTTGCTGAATAATGAAAACATATTTTATTTATTAAATTAATCATGATTCTATCTATTACTACTTACTCCATGATTTATATTTTTTTCTGAAAATATACGTGTTTCATTTTTTATTTATTTGCTAAAATGCGTCCATATTGGAAATGCATGTAAAATAAATTAATTAAAATAATAAATTTTTTAACGTTTTACTGTAAAAAAATTATATTCTGCAAATCTACAGATCATAATTTATTTTTGTGTTTAATTTGAAGTTAAAATATTGAATAGTTTTTTTGTAAAGCGTACGACAAATTGTAATTTGAGTGGCCTAGTAGAGGATTCGCTTCGCTCATCCTAACAAAAACATTGGTGCCTATGCATCGTAGTTCGGATGTTGGCCAAGGCTTCCCGGCCAGTTCGCGAATTGGCCGGCCAAAACGCGAAATACGCTTTTCATGTCACATATTTCGGTTTTTGTCCAGGAAGCTTGGCCAGTTCGGGTATTGGCCGGCGAGTTCTAGAATTGGCCAGCCTCCGGGTATTGGCCGGAACATATATAAAAATAGGTAAGTGGCTCCTTTATGCAGTATAAATCTTTAAAAAATAGCCCCCGTTGCCCCTTTTTGGATCGAATTTAAAAAAAAATCAGTGTCTAATTCCAGTATTGCTCCCAGGTATGCATACATATTCCAAATTTCAAAGTTGTATGCCAACAGGAAATGGATGAAAAATGGGAAAAGATGTCACATATGCACCAGGGTACATAATTGGCGTCAAAATGGCATTATTTTACCTCAGATGGTAACCCGGCTTTATTTATTTATTATTTGTTTATTTACTCATAAAATGCTTATTTTCTTTCATTTCCTTTTTTTAATTATATAAAATATTTCTTTTTATAGTTATTAATTATTATTATTATTTTATTTACTGTAAGTTCTTTTTGAAAATAGAAAATTATTTAAAAATGTGTATGTAAGCGTTATTTGAAAACGGAGTTTTCGCCAAATGGGCTTTGAAAAAAATTGCGCCAAATCTGATGCGCTTGTGGTATCCGTGCCGAAAAATTAGTGACCAGAATTGACTTCCACACACAAACAAAATATAAGTTAAAAGAAAACATGCAATAAAATAAATATAAAGGGAAAATGATGTCATAAAAGAAACTTTTTATTTAAAAACGTAATTGTTTCTAATTTTCACCCGCGAAATATATAAAACATTCATTTAGCGATCAAAAAATCCTATTAAGAGATTATCACAAAATCTCAAAATCAAAGTTTTTATGACCTTTTTTAATATAAAAAATAACAGTTTTATTTTCCTGCATGATTAAATTTTAAAATGTTTTATTGCATTCAATATTTTTGAGTGCGTTAATGATTACTATTTACTCCATGTACTGATTCGGTTATCTACGAAAATATCCAGCTGGTGAAAATCACGCACACCAAATTTCTGTGACGTATGCAAATAAATTGTGCTTTTTTATCAGTTTTTTTAATATAACTTTTAAACTATTTGGAACTAATTTTTCGTATGTAGTGCATTCACCAGATTACCTTCATAGGTACCTATTGGTACAAACAGAATCAAAATCCGACAAGTACTTTTTGAGATTTGCTTGACGAAAGAATTTTTTTTACTTTTAATATCGTTACGTATCTCTCAGTATAAAGACTTCGCTTCGCTCAGACAATTACAAGGTTTATTTTCTCGTGCAATGATTTCGACAGATTCTCTTATTTTACCTTCAACTGGGTTATTGCACGGAACTATGATTTTGGCTTCATCAAAGTTAATACGGCAACCCTTGTTCGCCAAGTAGAAGCGAGAAAGAGCAGTTTTCTGTTTATACTGTTTAATATCTCTGCGATGCTCTTTAATTCTAATTAAAAGTTTGCGTGTTGTCATGCCGATGTAGACTTTTTTAACCCCTTGAAGGACGGTGGTATGAAATATATACCACTGAATTTTAATTGCAAAATGCCATATTGACACCAGAATTTTGAAATGAAAATTTGAATTTTCTGAAGTACGTAAAGAAAAGTATTTATTTATTTTGAAATAAATTGTTTTTAATTTCTGGTGTCATTCAATCATTTTAGCATTTTATGAATAAGAATGTTTTGCCCCTCAAAAGGTTAAAATTATTTGATAAAGTGATGGGGATTTCATAAATACCAGATTTTTGATCTATTGGAATTTTGTCGATCTTATCTGTAACGATGTCAATGAGATATGGAGGTGGAATGGCGACAAGTTTTATGTTATATTTTTGTGTGATCTTTTTTATTTTTTCAAATATGTAAGTTATATAATGAAATTTTCTGTAAACCTTAAATTTATCCTGTCGTTGTCCAGATGTGGGAGGAGTATTATACTGTTGAACTATTTTATTTACAAATTTTGCAGGAAAACCATGGTCGAAAGCAATTTTCTGTATAAAATCAATTTATTTATTTAATATGTCATCTGAACAAATCATAAAAGCTCTTTTAATAAATGACCTGAAAGCAGATATTTTGTATTCGAAAGGCATGTTGGCTGAAAACGGGATAGCTGTATTTTCTTTTATTGGTTTTCTATAAACTGAAAATTTTAAACTTGAATTGCATCTATTAATTTGAATATCTAAAAATGTAAGGGAGGCGTTTTCTTCGACTTCAAGGGTGAAATTAATACTATTGCTTAATCTATTGACATCTTGTAGAAAAACAGATAATTCAGCCAAACTGTGGTTCCATAAGATGAAAACATCATCAACATAACGGAACCAACATTCAGGTTTTAAATTAAACGTATTAAAATTTTTTTGTTCTAGTGGTCTTAACGCGAATTCATCAAACAAACCGGATACTGGTGACCCCATCGGCGCACCATGCAGCTGTCTGTAAATATTCTTATTAAAAATGAAAATATTACTGAAAACTATTAGGTTTAGGCTAGATTTAAAGGAGGTTTTGATAGCTTGAGATATATTTGAATTTTTATCTATTATCAAATTAATATATTCTATGACTTCGTGCATATTGATAGAAGGATATAATGAAACTACGTCTAAACTTGCCATAATGGTGTTTGTATTAACTGGAATTACTTTAATTTTATCAATAAAATCTCTTATAGACAAAATTGCAAATTCTGATACAGGAAGTATCGACTTCAAGAAAATCACGAAAGCCTTTTCTAAAAAGTATATGGGTACAACACAGTGGAAACTATGGGTCTCAACGGTAAACCTGACCAAGGCTTCACTCGATCTTACAGGCTATAACAGTTGCGCGGAATACAATAGGAGGGAAGGAATTAAAATATAGTTCCGGCTGCGGCCGCTGCTAGAATTTGGCACTGCATGCCCACCTCAGTCAACACCGGCGTCAAGTTCGAATGAAGCCTTGTTTGAACTTGTTTACGTTTGCTATTTGTTTTTACAAAGGATTTAGTGTTAAGATTAGTATTATTTATTTTATTTTTATAATAAAGATAGTATATTATTGTGTACCATATTGCCGCTCATCATCTAGAAATAAAGCAGGTGTTTCGTTTCACCAGTTTCCTGCAAATTCGGATCTATTTAAAGAGTGGCTGAAAGTTATTTCCCGGGATAATTTTACGGTAAATGATAAATCGCCATCATCTGTAGTATGTGGTAAACATTTCAAGCAAGAGGATTTTATTCCTGGATTGAAAATTAAAAAACTAGTATCGAATGCAGTGCCTTCCATTTTTGAAAACTATCCATCATATAAAATTCCTACATTGAAAAGCAGACGGCAGTTGATTCGTAATGACACTACTGCGGAAATAAATAATCCTAAAAGACATATTAATATTTCTATTCACAATAAATATTTCTAATGCTTAATTGTTCTGTGTAAATAAATGAAGCAAAACTCTTCAAACATATAAAATTTTGTGCTTAGATTGTTTTTAATTGTCATTTAATAAGATAATAAGATGTCATTTAATAGGCAGAGTATGTTCCATTTTAGCCCTTTAAATCGTACGGATGAGGTGAGCAATCAGCGCCATCTATCGATTTATTTGACACTTTAATGATTCCAGCGAAAACTGGTGTTTGTTAAGGCCGTATAGCGCGTTACAGATCCAGTTCGGCCGTGACCTGACTTATGATCTTTCAGTCTCCCAGTCAACATCGGAGTAACACCAGTATGATTGATATTAATAAGTGATTTCATACTATCTGGCCATTTTCCAGTGCGAACTAACTCTTCAACTTTACGGAAAATTTTCTTGTTTAAATCTTCCTGCAGAAGTTCACAGTCCATATCAGCAATAAACGCATTCATTTTATCAATGAAAGTTAATCTGTTCAAAACTGTAATTCTGTTTGATTTGTGTGTCTTGATAATGATAATATTGGGATCCTTTTTTAATTTATTTAATGTCCTCAAAATTACACTCTGTTCTTTATTCTGTTTATACGATACTTGTCTTACTAATCTGTACATTGCTGCCCGCTCTTCATCTCTATTACTTTCCGGGATAACTTGAATGACATTTTCACAATCTGCAATAATACTATTTCGGTTTTCATTATTATCAAATACAAATTTTGGTCCAAGAGAAAGAGCACTATCTTCAATACTAGAAAAGACTTTACTTGAATAATTAACATAAGGAACTGGTTTAGCAGTTGAAGGAGGCGAAGAACGAAGCTTCCGGTCCATAAGTAGTTGGAATTTCCTTGTGTGGATATTAGTTTTTTCTGTATGTTGGATATGAAGCAAACTGGAAATTATATGCATTTTATGGTCGAAACCATCAGCAGGAGTTTTATCAACAAATTCACTATAAAGATGAAAAACCTTATTTAATAAAAAGTTGACGTATGCGAATTTGTCTCTAATATATAGATTCAGGCATTGGAGCTCAAAACTAAGTTTCTTCTGTAGAAATCTTTTAAAAACTCCATTATCCTTGATAGAAATAAACTTTGGAATAACTTTTTCTTTCTTGCATTTCTGGAGAAAAGATAAGTTCAAAATCTCTCGGCCAAGTTGCAATCTCTCTGCCTTGAAACATTTAAAGATGAAATTAAAGTCCATAATTTAACATAGCATTGGTATATTTCATAAATATATACTGAACAATTGCACCATAAAATTTAACTTCTAAAAATGTATTTATTAAAAATACAACACATTGCTCAATGGTGCACAAAACAAGAATTTTAATATCAACTTGTACAATTAAAATAAAATAAAAATATTAACGTTTCGCGCCGTTTTCTGCGGCCGTCTTTAGGAAAATATGATAATGGAAGGACTACGTTTGCTTCTTGATCGAGAGATAATATTTCTAATAAATTAAAATCGAAATGAATTAAAAGTTTAAAAATGTTGCCACTTACACGTGAGTAAAATTTAAAATATTGCAACGAGATAAAAATTTTAAGATTTTATGATGTTATGCCATATTTTTGGTACATTGTAGGATAAATTATCATTACAAGGTTTATTTTCTCGTGCAATGATTTCGACAGATTCTCTTATTTTACCTTCAACTGGGTTATTGCACGGAACTATGATTTTGGCCTCATCAAAGTTAATGCAGCAACCCTTGTTCGCCAAGTAGAAGCGAGAAAGAGCAGTTTTCTGTTTATACTGTTTAATATCTCTGCGATGCTCTTTAATTCTAATTAAAAGTTTGCGTGTTGTCATGCCGATGTAGACTTTTTAAACATTATTTGATAAAGTGATGGGGATTTCATAAATACCAGATTTTTGATCTATTAAATATCCATAGATGCCACTGATGCAAATCAATAGAATTGATTAACGGATGCAAATCAATAGAATTGATTTGCATCTATGGAGTATATGCTAAAAAATACATTCTGCACTATCTGTGGTACAAAGAATATTTGTTATTCATTTACAGGGCCACACAAAAGTATTCCATTTAACAATGTTATAAGTGAGAACACTGCACAGTAAAAAAATCCGTTAATATACGCAAATTCTTCCGTAAAATTTTACGGAATACTAGTTTTATTTTTCCGAAAAAACAGTATAACTTCCGTTATTTACATTTTGAGATTATAAATGCAGTAAGTTTTAAGTAAATGTTCTTGAAACCGTATTCTAAGTAAAAAATCTGGTGGCGCCATCTATATCTAAAATAGAAAAATATTATTGCTATAATAATTTTCTTTTTTTCATTCTATTTTAATAATAGGAAGCTAACATGTTTTTACGATATTAAAAATTTAATAAAAATTATAAAATTTTATTAATCCTTTGACAGCTGAAAAGAAAAGTTAGTTTATTTTTATCATGATTTTAGAATAATGTTTAATTACTTTGTAGCATATTTTTTTTTAAGTGCGTTCGAACCTATTTACTTTAGGAAATTCGCCCATAAAATTTAAAACATTTGATTATATTATGACAAATATATTAACGAAATTGTTGTAATGTTGACGATTATCTAAGTTATAAAAATCAATAAAGGAAATTGTTTTAATAACCCATAATAATAATTAATATAAAAGTGACGTTTATTTCTTACTTTCTTTCTTTTCTTTTTCTTTTTGTAATAAAAATCTATAAGAGAGTTTTTAATTTTAACGATTTAAAAAAAAATTAAATCTTATTCATTCTTTTTGTGTGTTTGAAAAAGTGGAAAAGAAAGTGTTACACTTCACATTTCATTTATAATTTTAAAAACATGTTCGACTTGTTATTACTATTATTGTTATTTATAAAAATCTCTAAAAGGTATTTTAATATGAAAAAACTATATTTAATTTTAATATTTTTATTATTATTTTAATATTAGTCCAGTCACTTTAATAGATTCGCACATAAAACTTAAAACAAGTCCGGAAATAATAATAAACTTATTATAAAAGTGACGTTTATCAAACTTATAATCTTATAATAAGGAATAGAGGAAATTTATTTTAATACCATGTAGTAATCCTTTATTTGAGTTTAGAGAATCTTACAAACAATTTGAAAAAGTGTGTGTAGAGAGGATGGGGGAAAGTTGGTATTCTTGGAAAAATAAATAAATATATAAAAAAATAAAAATAAAATTACAATTGAATTATAAAAATCTTAATAAAAAGAAGCAATTATTACTTATAATATATTTTTTCATGCATGTAATATTTTTAAAGATTGAAATTTTTCTTGTACAAAGTATGAAAGTAAAAATCTAAATATTAAAAAAATATATGAAAACTTCAGAATTGTATATTCAACTGAGAAACACTATTATAACTAAGAAAATAGCTCCTTTTTCAGCATAGCATTACTTCATAAAAAGCATCTCGAATAAGTAACAATATTTGAATAAGCTGCTCATGTTCCCATGATGTAGAGAAACAGTGTTACTCTGGAAGAGAAGAGTTCCCTGGTTCGAATCCAGTCTAAGGTAAATGTTGTTTCATTAGTGTTGTTTAAATTAAATAGAACTAATTAAATTCATACAGGTGTAAGTTTCTCGTTGCAAAGTAATGTGGTTATTTATTTTTTCCCTCCCTGAGAAAAAAATTTTAAATTTGATAATATGAAAACAATACATAATACTTTCGTGAAAAAACGGAATATTTTCTGAAATTAACGGAAATAGTACTGGCGTCTAGATTACCAGTAGAACTTCCGTTTTTTAACGGAAAATTTTTATACAGTGTGTTTGGAGCGCGTTTTACCATTATTAAACTATTTCACATTTTATGAAATTGATATACAATGTTGCTGAGATTTACTCCAAATTATTTCCTGTATGATTGAAAGCAGGTAGTATTTACAAGAAAACGGAGCACCGTGCGAATTGGAAGGGGAGGGAACAGTCGCCCAAAACGCAGAAATTTAGGGGACGCAAAATTTATACTACCAACGTCACTTTTGACCTGTTGCAAGAAAAAGTTGGGTGAGGAGGGGGGGGGGGGGGGGTGCCAAATTGAAATTTTGGCCGGGCGTATTTTGTCTTCGTACGCCCCTGGGGGAATACAAAAGATTTCGGTCACTACATTGTATCCGATGTACTGTATACTATTACACAAAGATCTGAATATTTTTTAAACTTTGATATAGTACGAACGCACCTCATTTGCTACATTTGACGTGCAATTTCTGACTTATTTTATATAAGATTTAGATTATCCTTTAACTTTTTGAGCAGTATATAAGAAACAAACTGTATGACATAATTTGTTGGAAGTCGGTTAAAATTTAATGTTAAAACTAAGGTAAAACTAAAAACTTATGCTAAGGTCAAAATACAAAACAGCGCATCATTTACCGAGAATTCCAAGCCTGTAATTGGGTACGACGAGAATGACGTCATTGTATCTCAACAAATAATCAGGTCCGTAGTCCTCCTTGCTTCCCCGGATGAAACTTCCACCATGAAAGTAGACGAGGACTGGCAAAGAAATGTTTTCAGCATGATGGTGCTAGGAAAAAAAAGAGAAATACTTTACCCCTGTTTTATACAATACTATTTAAAATTGTAATTTACATAAAAAAAACTAATTGAAGGACATCCATAATAGTCCAAGAGCCGACAGCACAGAAACCTTAGGTATCGAGCACAAGGAAAAAAACCCATTATTTTATGGAAGAGTAGTAATGGGGGAATCTAATCTCTCGGAAATGAAGTGGTGTGCATAAGCTAAAAAATTAATCCCATAAGTGGTTTATTCGTGTTTATCAATGTGCTTGCCCTACAATTACAATCATTTCATACCTTTGATTGTGCGGCAAACAGAACTATAATCCTACCGAAAAACTGTAAGGATTCGTCAGTGCAAACATTGATATTTTTTAAAATACAGTTGTTGGCGCTCGCCAAGTGGGGGGGGGGGGGGAACTCTTGCCATCTGATGGACCCTCATCAGAGAGAACTGGTTCGAATAAGGAAAGGGCATGTTTACAAACAAACGCTTCCTTCAACCAATCTACCAGTTACATTTTTGCTTTCGCGATCATTACAGGAATCATCATGGCAACATTGACCAATCATACAACAGAGCTTTTAATCGCAGGCAAATCAGACCAATCCTAGACCAATCAGATCGCTTTGATTTCTTTGGTAACGTAGGAGTCTTAAAAGCGCACAGGAAATTACTGTGGATCCACAGTAATTTTGCCCACAGTGACGTCAGCTGCCCTTTCCTTATAGAAGGAAGAAAGCAGCATGATGATAAGAAGTGACCATGGAACTTTTCTTTGGGTGTCGCTCAGAAGAATAATGTTATTGTGGAATTTCGAATAGTTAATATACAGGGTGTTTCACAAAGGACCCCTAACTTTAAAAATCTATTACTCGGAAACGGTGACAGATAGAAATATGAAACCAGTGGTGTGTTTATTTAAAAAATCGTAAAAATCTTATACATAAATCTGAAAGTTTAGTTAAAAATAGCGCTCATAGATGGCGCAGAGAGCGTAAATACCTTCTAAAGAGGCACTGTTAAAAATTTAAAATTTTTGCTGCATCCTTACTCTACCACTTATATAGAAAACGAGTACTTCAATGTATTATGGAGGATTCTCATTGGTCAAACTAGAGATATTCTATAAAAGCGATGGAGTGACGATGCAGCAAAAGTTTCAAATTTTTAACAGTGTCTCTTTAGAAGGTCTTTACGCTCTCTGCGCCATCTATGAGCGCTATTTTTAACTATTTTTTCTGATTAATGTATAGGATTCTTACGATTCTTTTTAATAAACACACTACTGGTTTCATGTTTCTATCTATCGCCGTTTCCGAATTATAGATTTTTAAAGTTAGGAGTCCTTTTTGAAACACACTGTATATACCTGAAGTTGCATGTGTTAGTGTGCTGTGTTTGTGATTTTTGTTATTAAACAGTGTATCGTCATCGAGATTATTCTCTGTATGATTCGTCGTCCTACAACAGTGAATATCTAAATTTTCCAAAGAATCAACGATAGGGTGATATAGGAAAGGAATCATTAGTAAAACCACTAGCAGGACTTATGCACCCCTTCGCTTCCGGCAGCCATGGATCGTCAGATTCCCCTAATACTACTCTTCCGTAAAATAAAGGTTTTCTTCTTGTGCTCGATAATATAGGGTTTTGTATTGTCGGATCTTGGACTATAAGCAAAAATGTATGCAGTATCGAGAAAAAAAGATTAGAAACGTTTAAAAAAATCAATAACTTCGAAGGAAAATGACGACAGGAAATAATTTTGATGGTTTGTACTCGGCAGATCTCTGGGATTTTTAAGAGATTAGGAACAACAAGATTTTCCATTTTTGCCTCGACATTTCATGATAATCTTGGACTTTTAAACCAATCATAAAAAAAAAAATTACTGCAACTGGCGACAAGATTTTTCATGTTTTTGTTTGTTAGCACAAAATGTTTTCTGCTCGTCATTTTATTATATGAGGGCCCCAGAAGCCAAGGGATGAGAAGCCATAAAATAAAGGAATTTTTCTTGCGCTCGATGACTTAGGTTTTTGCGCGGTCGGCTCTTGGACTAATGGATGTAAATGTAGGATTTAATTTTGCACTCGAATATTTCAGCATCCTATACTTTTCTTAGCATAAAATGAAGTTATTGCAACAGTTTAATGAGAAAACTAGTACCTACCATGTGAATAGGCACTCATTTATCTTTCTGCGTCAGAGAGAGAGAGAGAAAAAAAATATGATCCACCCGCCTATTATTCACTTCTAGCTATGGCCCTGATTTAATATCAAAGTGAAAACTTATTTACCTTCCTCACATAAACATCTAGTACGAGGCAGTCTTCTTTCCCAACTGTTATGTAGTCTAAGATCTCGTCCTTGTCGAATGCATTCTGAGCACAGCGTACTCGGCTGGCGCCGTCCAAATCGTCTTCCGAAAGCCAGCCCGCATGCTCTTGGGGAAGCTAAAAAGAAAAAATAAAATACTTAAGCTCGTCAGACCTGAAAGGTAAATTAACACTACGCGAATACACATTCATTGCTTTTTCACAAACAAAATAACACCGTACATCAAGCCTGTCCAATATTTGTAAGCAAGGGCCTTTGTAAGCAGTGATCAAGGATAATTCAAATCTGGTTACAAACAATCAAGTGGATTAAATGGGATCGCAGATTGCACAGATGGTTTCGTTTAACCCTTTGTCGGGCAATGGTTATCATTACCACTTAATGACTTACAACTTAATATTTTTATTGAAAAGAGATTGATACGCAACGGAATTTTTAATGAGATAATTTGTATTTAACTTTTGCTTGGAGTAGGTCTTATCGAAGAAAGGAATTTTGAAATAATTCAATTATTGCATTATTTTTGGTGGTTCAAAACAGGTAAAATCAACGGTTATCCTTCCAAAACATGGTTTTCATAACATACCTGTTATCACTCAGATAAAATTAAAAACTAGTCGTTGGGGGCCACCGTAATACTTACCCATCATGGATATGTATATGAAAATAAAACATGTGAAAACTATTTATACAATGCATTGCAATTCATAAACAAACATTTAAATATTGTTAATATACATAGTAATGCTATATTAAAGAACTGCTGATGCACCAATTTCGACAAATTATATAAAACGCCAAACTACTCAAGTAGTACCGAACTGCGTAAAAGAAACATCCTTATAACTCCAAACATAATAATTCTATTAACTGACAATTAACTGCGTCGGATTAAGCGTCTCATTTCCAATTAAAATATACCCCTGAATTGAAATTTGAATGGAATACAGGGTCATGAAAAATCGAAGAATGTGGAAAACAGGATTACAAATATCTCGGCAACTAATAATCCGATCAACTTCATTCTATATGCAAAATGTGTGTTATTTTATTGCCTTTTGCATACACTCCTTAAAATAAAAATAAAAAATCGAAAATTTTTATATATCTTTCATCAGAACGAATTTTTCAAGAGTCCGGAAAAAATAGTTCCGGATAATCGAGGTTGCTGATATTAAATAGGCTTCGTCCTATTCTTACATACTAATTACATACAAAATTTCAAGTCTCTATCTCAATTTGTTTGAGAGATAGAGCGTTTACAGGCAGACAGAAAGACGGACGGCAAAAAAAAATTTCTAAAAATATGTTTTTCGGAATCTCCACTATCTAAAACGTGAAAATCCGTTAAAAAAAAAAATTTCGATTTTCAAAACGATTGCAAGACTTACCCTATACTACGTATGATGGGTAAGTAATATTCCGGAAAAGCATCTCGTGACCTATTTCATCTACTTCATCCCCTTCACCGTTTAAAACTGTATAACCAGCCTTTACGCGGGAAGATTATTACTTCGCTTAGATTCAGTTCGTCGAGAAACAATGCTTATTAAAATATCAGTTCGTAAATATGAAATTCTAATAAACTGAGTAAATCTTAACACAGCTTCAATAAAATAAATTCCAGATTAAAAAAGATTACTTACAGTTTATTTACATCTACACTACTAAAATCCCACCGTATGTATATTGTACGTATGTGACGCTATCTCCTCCGATCCCGGAAACGAAGAAACGTCCCGTTTGTTTTGAATTGAAGGGGAAAAATCCCGGGATCCCGAATTGCCCATTCGTCTGTCTGTCCGTTTGTCCGTCTGCCCGCATGTAACAACTGAAAAACTACCCAACCGAATCGTTTGATACTTTAAATATATAATTACAGTGGAGCATCGTTTATACGACGCCGAAGGGACTGCAGAAAAACGTCGTATAAACGATAACGACGTATAATCGATTTTCACTTAAAAAACTAGAATTAATTTTGTTTTCATTTAATTTTAGCGTTTAACGTGATAATTTACATAAATTTGTAAAAAAAAAAAAAAAAAAAAAAAAAAAAAAAAAAAAAAAAAAACGGGGAGGGGATTAGAAAGCAATTTAAATGTGCTTACCTTTATTTATGTTTCACCGAAAGGTTCCTCATTTGCAGTACAACATTTCCTTTCCATTTAAAGTCAAAGCTCAAAAACCCCGCGTGGCCACTTAAAAGTCGCCAATACTGATAAGAGTTAGAAGGACAGTCTATTTGCAACTTAAAACAGGTCGGGAAAGCTGATCATCCCTGGAAAAAAAATGACCCCTCCAAGTGTAATCTGTTATACGTAAGCTGATTTTTCAGACTAATCGAGCACAGCCCACATTTTTATAATGTAGAGAGCATTTAAACACGCTCTTTGGTGCCATTCATAGCTGCCAACTTTCGCTCGTTCGTAAAATACACAAGAAAAATAAAAATAATAAACCTACACAAAATCGAAAAATCGACTTATAAACGATTTTGGGCGTCGTATAAAAGATATATTTTTACATTAAAATGAATAGGAATGAGTCGGGACCACATTAAAACGTCGTATAAATGTAAAAGTCGTATAAGTGATCGTCGTATAAACGATGCTTTACTGTATTAGATAATTTTGTCGTGTAATTTCAAATTTTATGAAAATCGGATGCATAGATCAATTACAGGGACGATCAAAATTATTCCGATACATTACGGTCAATGGGGAAAAAAGTTTCAAGTGCATTTTAATGGTCTTACACTCTTTCGAACATCATAAAGTTGATATGCATCTATGATATATATAGGGTAGATGTGCCAGTAATGGACCCCCTTAAGGAATTTCTCTAAAAAGTAATTTTTTATTAATAGTTATAATTATTGCATACAAATTTTTTTTCATATTACATTAATCTTTCAACAATATTTAATTAATCCCATAGTTACATTTCCCAATAGAAATAAAAATTTAATTTTAAATAATAGAAATATGTCTAAACACCCAAAAGCCCAGTAATGGACCACCTATGTTCCAGTAATGGGCCACCCTACAAAAAATAACAGATAATTGCTTTTAGGTGCGTTCGTAATTATGTAAATACATAGCACCTATAGTTGTCGTTCAGTCCGTCCGTCTGTCCGTCTATCTGTAGCCCCACCAGTGGCCGAGAGGTTCTGACCTCTCAACTGGTAGACGGCAGGTGCTGGGTTCGAACCCAATCGCGGCTGTCGGCCTAACCGTTCGGAGTTTTCGTGGTTTTCTTCGAACCTTGCGTAAATACGGGTTAGGTTCCCTTAGAAAGACCCCCTCGAAGGGCACTCCCCTCCTGGTCCTATATCCCTAGTGTAGATAATCGGAAGACAAAAATAAAACCAAACCAAACCGTCTATCTGTCTGTCCGCATATAAACGCAAAAACTATCCAACCGAATCGGTTGAAATTTAAAATACATAATTATTACATAATTTTGTCAAGTCATTTAAAATTTCATGAAAATCAGATAAATAGATCAATTACAGGAAAAATCAAAAGTATTCTATTACATTACGGTCAATGGGGAAAAAAGTTTGAAATGCATTTTAATCGTTTGAAATTTAAAACATATAAATATTACATAATTTTGTCGAGTCATTTCAGATCTTATGATAATCAGATGCATAGATCAATTACAGGGACTATCAAAAGTACTCCGTTACATTACAATCAAAGGGGAAAAAAGTTGCAAATGCATTTTAATGGTGTTACACTCATTCGAACATAAAATTGACATGAACCTATGACGTATATATATACTAAAATATAAATTCTGTACAATCTGAGATGCAAAGAATATTTATTATTAAATTACAGAGCCACACAAAAGTATTCCACTACATAATGCTATACAGGGAAACGTTGTTTGGGACATGTTTAATTTTATATAATTAAACAAATTTTAATTATATTTAACTGTGCCACATTTTATGAATATGATATACGTTGCTGAGGTGTAATGAAAATTACTTCCTGTGTGTTTACAGGAACACAAAGAGTTCAACCACTGTACTGTATCCGAAGTATTGTCTACTATATCAGGAAGATCTGTATATTTTTAAAACTTCGTTATCGTACGAACGAACCTCATTTGCTACGCTTCACGTGGAATTTCCAACTGGTTTCAATTATATTTTGCTCCAGAACTTAATGAAAGCATAATAATAAAAAAAAATATATTAAAACTTAAGTTAGAAATTCATTACATTAAAGGATTTATAATGAAAAACATAAAACAAAATATTTAAATTTAAGTTATGAATTTTTATAATCAAGGATTTATAATGTGGATATAAAACAAAATATAAATGATATTATTACCTGTTTATTATTAACTAACATTAAAGGATTTATATTGTAAAGATATACAACAAAATATTTAAATTTAAAGGATTTAGAAGATAAAGACAATGTTTTACTGAAATCAAGTTTAGATAAAATAAGGCATTAAAAAAAAAGTCTCCAATGTTCATTCATATCATTATCTAAGCGATGTGCTTTGCAACTGTGAAATATAAATAACAGATTTGCAATTTGATCTTCCCTTTCCGATAGTCCAAACTGCTCAATATGGAATTTTAGAATGCATTTAAAATGATAAATGTTCTTGCACTATCCAACCATTTTCAGATAATCATATAGCCCACCAATTTGGTACAGATTGATTCCACAATTTCCCTTCAGAGATGCTTATATGGATATATTATCACCAATGGAACAATCTCATTATTTGCTGAAAAACATCCCATAACAGTGATTTGTTCTTTTTCGTTATTCGGTACTACATAATACACATCTTTAACTGATTTTGGTCCCAAAATTTTCCTTGTTTTAAGAGCACAAAAGAAACCTTGTTTTAACCTTATTGAAAATTCTCTCTGTATGCTTTAGAATTCGGAAGAAAATATTAATAATATCTTCTTCCAAATATGATTTTATATTTCTGAACCAACTTATTTTGTAACGGCACATCTAGATTTTGTCAAATGTTCTGCTTGTGTTTTATACCAATTTTGGATGACTTTTTAAAAACAACTATTTATAAAGAAATTGTCTTTATTAAATTCTAATAGGTAAAATTTAAGTATTAAATTTGATTATTTAGCTCTTCAGTTAAATCAAAATATTTTATCTCTACTGAAATAAAACTTTTTGTACTGGTCACTTGGGTGGTCCATTACTGGTAAATCGCGAAATAAGCACTCCAGTAATGGACCACCCCTCCTGAAATCTTAAAAATAAATAAAATTTTGTTAATGGCCATTGGTACATTAAATTCAATGTTTTATATTGCTAACCAAACAAAAACATTCAATTTTTACGGAAAAATAAAACAGTTATAAACTAAGTAAGTAAAGTCAGCTCTTAGCATGTTCATTAAGATTTTCAGTGAAAAACAGAAAAACTGTGAAATTTTATTTTCTGCTTCCTAATTGTTTTGACGAAAAGTGTAAAAAATTAATTCAGCTTATAAAGCATGCAAGGTGGAGTTCAGAAAAAAAATAATAAAAGCTAAACTATCATTTATTATTTTTTTATGAACAAAAAAGTGCGAGGTGGCCCATTACTGGAAGGTGGTCCATTACTGGCACATCGACCCTACTATAATATACATTCTGTACAATCTCTGGTGCCAATAATATTTCTTATTGATTTACAGAGCCACACAAAAGTATTCCATTGCATACTTATATATTGAGACATTATTTGGTATGCATTTTAATCGTATTAAACTATTTAATACTAACAATTAAACTATTTAGTTAATAATAATGTCCGTAATTGATAAACTATTATACTACTTAATGCCCGACTGTCCGTCTAAACCGACCAGCGTAGCGGGCGAAGGCTGCTAGTATAAGAAATAAAATCTTATTACTCTCAAAGAAGAGAATTTACTTATTACCGACATATTTCGGTTCAGAATCATTTTACATCTACAAAGAAAAATCGTCTGTCAATAACAACAAAAGAAAAGGCTTTGTTGCTCCAATAACCAAATGACAAGATTGGCTGGCAAAACCAAGGAGGCATTCTTAACGCGCGCTTCTCAGAAAAATTTGCCGGGCGTTTGATCACGTGATTTTGAATTTTGTGCTTATGTTTTATTGGTTCTACTTTGTTTGGAAGGTTGATTGATACAATTTAACAATTCATTTGGTTATTTAAAAATTTTACCTTTTTAAATATTTTCTTTTCATGTATTTAAAAATCATTTATCAGTACTATATTTTTCAAGATAAATTGAATGCTGTTAATACACCATGATTGAGATATCAACATATTAAGAGATTTATTTGCAATCTAATATACCGGATGGATTTCAATGGAATTTGCACTGTTAATTAGTCAATTTTTCACAGAAGGTTTTAATAAATAAATAAATAAATATATATATATATATATATATACAGGGTGTCCGAAAAGTCTGGAAACGGTCGAATAACTCGAGAAATACATATGAGATTGAAAAACGTAAATATACGTGTTAAATATTTTTAAATAAGCTACTCAGTGATACCAAATTTGACCTTCGTAACCAACCCCCTGGGGGTCAGAGGGGGTCCAACTTTGAAATCTTAAATTATAACCCCCATTTTTTATTGCAGATTCGGATTCTACGGACAAAAATACGTAACTTTTGTATTTGATGTTTATTTCGAATCCTCGTTTATTACGGTGTAATTGAGCATATTAAATCGATACATATTTCGGCTTTTCCAACGGGATTTTCCCTAATCGAAACTAATTGGGGAGAATTTATGACATCAAATTCCTCGTCTTTTGCAATAATAGCGTTTCCTGAAAATCACCCGTGCCGATTATTTCGGTAGTGCTACACAGTTAAAAATTTGATCCATTTGCTGTAGCGTCACTCCACAGCTTTTATAGAATATCTCTTTCATGACCAATGAGAATGTTCCATAACACAGTAAAGTACACTGTAAAAAAAAATTGACCCTTTTGCTGCATCGTCACTCCACCGCTTTTATAGAAAACGATTACTTTACTGTGTTATGGAGCATTCTCATTGGTCACAAAAGAGATATTCTATAATAGCTGTGGAGTGACGCTGCAGCAAATGGGTCAAATTTTTAACAGTTTAGCACTATTGAAATAATCGCCACGGGTGATTTTCAGGAAACGCTATTCCTACAAAAGACGAGGAATCTGACGTCAAAAATTCTGCCCAATCAGTTTCGATTAGGGAAAATCCCGTTGGAAAAGCGGGAATATGTATCGATTTAATATGCTCGATTACACCGTGATAAACGAAGATTTGAAATAAACATCAAATACAAAAGTTACGTATTTTTGTCCGTAGAATCCGAATCTGCAATAAAAAATGGGGGTTATAATTTAAGATTTCAAAGTTGGACCCCCTCTGACCCCCAGGGGGTCGGTTTCAAAGGTCAAATTCGGTATCACAGAGTAGCTTATTTAAAAATATTTAACACGTATATTTACGTTTTTCAATCTCATATGTATTTCTTGAGTTATTCAGCCGTTTCCAGACTTTTCGGACACCCTATATATATATATATATATATATATTTCTAATGATTGCATATTTTAATACCGTGTGGATAACAGACCAAAATATATTATAAAACACGAGGAACAAACGATACCTAAAATCATGGTAGTATAATCGGAACACTTACTCATACATTCAGTAAAAAATTTATAAACATTTTGATCGTACTCTATTCATTACAAAACAAGAAAGCAAACACCATAAATTTCCTTCTTCAAAAAATATATGAGCAGATATTTTTAGTTAAAATAATGTACAATTTTATAATATTTTCCATGTTGATTTTAACACCGTAAAATATGATAGGCATCCTAGTCTCAATAAAAACTCACTTCTAAAATTCTCAAAAAAAAAAAAAAAAAAAAAAAAGAAGAAGAAGAAGAAGAAGAAGAAGAAATTATTTTACGCACAAACGTATATTTTTTGCACATTTATTCATTTCTTTAATTTATAAATCACTTTGAAGCGATATTTTAAAATATTAAAAGGTGTTTAAATGTAAAACTATTGTCGCAAAATATCTGCTTTTCTCGTATTTAAATAAGTATATTATTATTATGATAGAAATATATGTACTTCTGTATTATTAGTATAAAAATTTATCTTCATCAAATAATCTTATTTATAAATATAACACAACCAACAAAAAAAAAAACATAAACACAATTTTGGGGTCGTGAAAGATTCGAACCCATAATCTCTGATCTCGAGTTTGGTGCTGTATCTATTTGGCCATCTAGTTCACCCTCATCTGCAACAGATTATCTTCATAATTACCACTGCAATCAATCAAATCTATGATCTGTTCTTAATCTGTTTCTGAACACACAGAATCGAGCAACTGAACGCTGTCGTAAAGACTCACTCCATGACTAGCGTCTCTTTCCTGCGATATAAGCAAGGCAACACTAGATACCGGGCTTGCTCATTCCTTTCATGACGTCAAAAAAGGTGGCTGAATGACATCCAGTGATTGGTACAAAACGATGGGTGCGTCACTTTGAGCCCTGTTTGCACCAATCGCAGATAGCGGCTAGAGCCTCTAGAATTATGGACTGGAGCATAGAGGTCTGCACGGGCCGGGCTCGGGCCGATTTTCAATAATGGCATTCGGGCCGGGCCGGGCTCGGGCCTTACTTCTGAAGACTCGAGCCGAGCCGGGCCTAGTCACTAATCCTTTCGGGCCGGGCCGGGCAGGGCCGGGCCTAGTCACTAATCTTTTCGGGCCGGGCTGAGCTCGGGCGTTAATTTTTTTGCTGAAGTATCGGGCCGGGCCTAACTTTTTTTTTTTCCGTACGTAGCCGAGACTGATTCCATTCTTCCTAGTTTTCATGGACCAAAATAATCAGTTCCTATTGAATCTTCCTATATGAAAATCCTTTTCTCGACTTTTTATAAATCAGTAATATTTGGCTTTGTCCAAAAATTTCTGCAAAAAAAGCATATACTTTTAAGCCGTCAATTAAACATTAGAATTTATTCCTTTTAAAGAATCGTAGATTACTAGGCATTTTAAAATAGAATTAAACACACACACACCAAAAAAAAAAAAAAAAAAAAAACATGATTATGACGGATTTTTTTTTTTTAACTGAAAACTGAAAGTTTCTTTAAAATGATCATCCATGCAAAATGAATACAACAATACGGGAGAAAAAAATATATTAAACATTTACATCTGTTAAGAAGGGAATGCATTTTTTTTCGTTCCAAAGCGATTTCGTCTTTGGGAATTTTACCATATACCGCTTTTTCGATTTTTTGTCTCCATTACAGGGAATATGGATTAATAATACAAGTAATAACTAATACATTTACATACAACAAACAAAGATTCATTTAAAAGCATAAATATCGCAGCCTACAGCACTTCTGCATAAATGGAGATTATAAACATGGAAAAAAAAAAAAAGACTAATATATTTTTTTTTGGTCAGAACTCTTCCATAAGATTAAAGATCAATGTTCTGTAGAAATTCACTCGAGCCGGGCCGGGTTCGGGCCGAATTTTAAACTTTTTTCCGGACCGGGCCGAGCTCGGGCCGAAATTTTAAATTTCGGGCCGGGCTGGGCTCGGGCCGAATTTTTAACTTTCGGGTTGGGCCGGGTCGGGCCAAAATTTCTTTCGTTCGGGACGGGCCGGGCCCGGGCCGAAATTTTAACATTCGGGCCGGGCCCGGGCCTGGAAATTTCGGCCCGTGCAGACCTCTACCGGAGCATCACCGCCATATTTAGGTACACTGTGGGTACATCCCTGCTTCTTGGCGACCACAGAGGCGACTTTTGCGCTTTATTGGCGATCTCAAGGAATTTGTTTATCATATATTACTTGAACTAATGCATCATCTATGTAATAAACGGAAAAAAAATGACTGGAAAAAAGTGACAGAAAAAACAATATGCTGAAAAAATGTGACGCCACAAAAAAGTGACAAGGAACTGATAGATATTAAACTTAATAAATATGTGCTAAAAATAAAGTAGTAGTGAAGAATGTATTTTTTCTGTTCTAATAAATTATTAAAAAATTAAAGAATTATTATATATTTTATTAACTGATAGTAAATTAATAAAAACAATTGTAAAAATTAATAAAATTAAATATTAAAAATTAGTTTCAATTACAAGAATTGATTTTAAATATGATAATAGTTTATTAACTAATAACAAATTAATAAAAATAATTGTATAAATAAATAAAATTAAATTTTCACTAACAAGAATTCATTAAAAAATAATATTTGATAGTAATAATTGATAGTAAATTAATAAACATAATTGTATAAATAAATAAAATTAAATATTAAAAATTAATTTCACTGGCAAGGATTAATTTAGAAATTGATAATATTCTATTAACTCATAGTAAATCAATAAAAAATTAAATGTATAATTAATTAAAATTAAATATTAAAAAATCTACTCATTTAACAAATATATATTTAAAAAATGATATTCTATCAACTCATAGTAAATCAAAAAGATAAATATATAATTAAATAATAAATAATAAACAAATAAATAAATAAATAATGTAAAAATTAATACATTAATGTAATGCATAATAATTATACGTAATAGTTTATATGTTATTTAAATATATTGTTTACATAATGCATTTATTATAATTATACTTAATATATTTTATTATGTATTGAATTATAAATTAGTCATTTATTAAACTATTATTATTACTATTGTTATTGTTAAATTACAATTATTAAAATAAATATGAATAATTTATTATATTTATATAGTTTTATATTATTTTATTATATATAATCTATTATTTATTATATTGTATAATGCAATATAATTATACAAAATAACATAATATGTATATATATTGGGATAATGTGTATAATATAATATAATTATATTTACATTTTTTTTTAATTTATATTTTAAAACTATTTATAATTTTAATTATATATAACAATTTATATATTATTTCTTTTTCAATTATAAAGTTATGTATTAATATGTTATTACGCTACATATTATATTTATGTCAAAAAAAATTATACTAGTAAATCTGCAGATCAGGAGCCTCAACGTCAGCTTTGTTCATATTTTTTTTAAAATACACTTTGGATAATATTCAACTCCCTGGAAACTGTAATTTAAAATTTTCAAATTGCGTAATTATTTATAAGAATAAAATAGAAATTAGAAATTTTCAGCCATCAAAAGCGGTAAATTAAAAATGTAGTTATGTTAGGATATTCTGAAATTTTCATGATCTATTATTTTTGTTTTCTTTATTATAACATAGTAGATTTCTTCAGGGGGGCTCCGCCCCCCCCCCTGAACCCCCCGAGCCTGACTTAATTTAAATTTGTCACTTTCTAATAATTGTGCTAATGATTATTGTATATTTTGCATTTCTTAATACATTTTGATTTATAAGGATAAGTAACAGTTTGGGCAAATATTTTTCTTTATCTTCATACTTCTACATGCCTGCCAGCCACAAACACCTAAACCTGATGCATCAGGAAGTTTTGTAATTTTTAACTCAGTAATCTAGAGTTTTACAATTTTGTTTCCGAAAAAAAAAATTACATTTTGCTGCAGTTATAGCGGGACAGACATACAGAAGTAGAGACTGACATATGAAAAAAATAAACTTCGTGTCTCCAAAGTAAGCCTTCACTGAAGTTTCGGCAATGACGTCATTATTCATGAGTTATTGATATTCATGTTTCTTGTATTTTTAACGACTACTATAAAAGACACTCAAACCCCGTTAATACGCGCCCTGCATAATACGCAAAACCGCTTAATACGCGAATTTTCTTTGGTCCCTTGAAATACTCTTATCTGACGCATATAAAAACACCCCCTTTAATACGTGAATGGTTAATACGCGAACCCGCTTAATACGCGAAATTTTATCAGTCCCTAGAACGAAAAACCTACGTTTAATAATGCGAATGAGCTTACTTCTTAACATACGAATTTTTAGATGAAGTATTTTTCCAAGCATTTTATACAACAATTATTTAATTCCAACTAAATTGAGCATTTTTCCCTCAAAGCCACACGCTAACTAGATTTGGACCCCGATCCGAGGCTAGCACAAGACTGCCCAATCAAAACTCTCCCAATGAAATCTCATAAGCGACACGAGGCCAACGTTGCACAAAAGTTAGACATTATGTCTGCTATAAAAAACACCTGTTTTCGTTTGGTGAATATATAAAACCACAGTGTAAAATTTTAATGGAAATTCAAATTTTAAAAAAAACACAGCAGTTAGAGATTTTTAACTTATGCATTTCGGCCTATCATGAGACGCTACTTAAAAATATGTAAATCAAAAAATAATTGATACAAAACTTTTTGAAATCAGCAAAAACCTGAGTATTTTGTCGCGATTTCGCTCGCTTTCTGTACGCATAGACTCAGAAAATCAAATTACTCAAATCAGAATGTACCTTCAATTCAATACTTTTCTTGAGTTTTTTATCATTGAAAAATCTAAATGTAGACAAAAAAGGAATTAAATTTATAAAATCATACAAATTTGAAGTTCATATAAGGCTCATTCATCGCGGGCGCTGGCTGCGCGAGTCAGCTATTTTTTTTATAAAAAGCAAAAATTAAAAGAACTTTTCCCCATAATTAAGAAATTATGTGACACCTCCCCCTCTCCCCTAACTAGAGCGGTAGAAGCAATAGATGGTGCATGTGCTACAATCGCAGATTAATCACGTGAGTCTTTCCAATCACTGTTTCATCAGTGCTACGTTATTTTTAAAAGAAAAGAATCGCTTGTCGCTCCCAGTATTATCTAGTCTACAAAATCTATCTATGCTTTTATAATCTAGTCTAAACTATGGCGGAGGCAACAGAATATATTAAACGAAAGGCTCTCGCCATCACTGAGAAGTTACAAATTATAAATCAATACGATACCCAAGCTCTCTCAAAGAAGTTTACGTTCGCCAAAGAAAAAGGCATACCTGGGTCAACTTTAAGGATTTTGTTAAAGAATAGGAAATCCATCATTAATCAAGCTGTGGTTGGAGGAACAAAGAAACAAGAAAATAAAAATCGCTAAGTTTGAGGATATGAAAAAGGCCCTTCACAAGTGTTTTGTTCAAGCGCGCTCTACGAATATCCCAATAAGCGCTTTTAACCCTTTAACGGTCAAAGCATTTTCTTTGCTAAGATGTTGACATAAATTAATGACACCGGTAACTGTGAACAAATATATATGTAAATACGAAAAGGTGATTTTTCTCATGCATAATAAAATGGAATTCTTAAATAAAAATTCCAATGTCGTTATTGCATATTGGAATTAAAATTTTGTGGTTTCGTAGCGAAACCAATGAACGTTAAAGGGTTAATACAAGAAAAAGCTTCTGTAATCGCAGCAAAAATAAGATTGCTAGATTTCAATGCCTCAAATTGTTGGCTGGATCGATTTAAAACTCTGTACTGCATAAAATATGCAAGTGTGCGGGGAGTCGGATGCAGTCAACATTGAAGATGTTCACTGTTGGAAAATTAATGTGCTTCCGCAAGTTGCAGAAAACTATTCAAGTCGAGATACTTACAACGTGGACGAATTTGGGCTTTTTTACAAGCTGACACCAGAGCTGCTAGAGCGTACCAACTTAATGCTGGAATCTGTCGTAAGTTAACAAGCTGCGCCAGCTGGTGGCAGGGGTGCAAATGAATGCGCGGGTTTGACGTCATATATGCGCAGATGTTTATTACCTCCGCATCTCTAGCGCATATTTTCTGAATTTTCGCTCAATCATGACAGATTAATCAAGTCTACGAGATATATTGCAAAATATTTTTGTTACAGTTTGTATCGATAAAATCATGTACATATAAAAAAATAGTCACAATATCATCTTAATTTCGGGAGAAAAAGCACTAATTAGTACTCATAAGTACCATATAATGCTACGAAAAATATTGACTTTTACCCTAAAATTAAAATGACAATGCGACTTTTTTTTTAAATAACCAGATTTTTTTTAATTAAAAATATATGTATTTAAAAAAAGTCGCATTGTTATTTTAATTTTAGGGTAAAAGTCAATATTTTTCGTAGCATTATATGGTACTTATGAGTACTAATTAGTACTTTTTCTCCCGAAATTAAAATGATATTATGACTATTTTTTTAAATGTACATGATCTTATCGATACAAACTGTAACAAAAATATTTTGCAATATATCTCGTAGACTTGATTAATCTGTCATGATTGAGAGAATAGCTTGAAATTTGTGATTGAATTTTTAATATGAAGTCTCAAAATAGCTTTGTCTGTTTAAAAAAAAAAAAAAAGAAAAGAAAAAAAAAAAGAGAGAAAGAGAGAGTGTGTAATCTACGATTTTAAGAAAATTATTGTCTGGATCTAGAACGTTAAATATTTAAACAAATAAATTAACAATATTTCTTTGTTTAACAAAACAACATTTAATACATACATTTAAAATTATTCCGAATATACGTATAATGAAATAGCTTTTTAAATTAAAAGAATGAAATGTTTGCAAGTTAAATAATAAAAGTCGATACGACCAAGAAAACATTGGATTTTTATCGTCTGCAATTAATAATTAAAAATGGAGCTAAAGTTAAATATTTTATTTAGTATTAAATTCTATACATTTCTAAATATTGCTAAACATTATATTATCATAGGAAATACTAAGGTGTATACAATTTTGTATAACTTAGCTCATCAAGATTTAGTAAAATGTGACACTACCTCAAAATTCTGCATTTATATAATCTACTTACTAAAATATATGAGTCATCTTTCATTACATTAAAAACATAATTATAATCGAACGTATTTTAATCAGCGATATTTGTATCGCATAGTTAAATGATATTTCATCTTAGTATATTTTATGTTAATATTTAGTCGTACTACCCTTATTTATTCTATATTTATTTACAACATTTCAAACCTAAAACTTATTCTATGCAATATTTTAAAGTAACATTTTATAGAAACAAAAAAGTTTTGTTGCCATTCACACAAAAGAAACTGCAATCTACTTAATAATCTTCTAGTTATGCACCCCTGCCACTAGATGGCATATGCCTTGACCCCGCCCACCACGCCTTTAATCTTGCGGACATCTCTTCCATAGAAGTTGGAACGCTTGAAATATATGCAGTTTTGGCTGACACCCAACAAAATAATGGGTATGAAAGGAGAAAAACCATGAAGACAAACTGAGCAAGGAGCGTCTTATTATTCTGCTCGATGCCAACTCTAATGGATCAGATAAATTAAAGGTGCTGGTCATAGGGAAATCACGCAACCCGCGATGCTTTAAAAATGTCAAGAATTCCCCTAACTGTACGAAAGCCAGCGTAGAGCATGGATGATGGGCAACATTTTTACAACACGGCTTCGTAATTTTGATCGGCGTATGAGAAAATAATCACGCCTTGTGCTAATGCTTGTGGACAACTGCCCTGCGCATCCAAAATATAACGAAGATCTGAATAATGTCGAAGTAAAATTTCCACCTCCAAATTCGACTAGTGTCACCCAGCCAATGGAACAAGGAATAATTAATAGTTTCAAAGAAAATTGCAAGATTCACGTCGCAACATAGGCAAATGTCACACCAACAACAATTACAAATTGCATTCCCAAAACGGGTTTCGAAAGTAGCAATGACATCATTTACATAGTGGCAACCTCGCAACCTAATGCTGAAGGAAATTGGCTGGTCGCACAAGAAACTGTAGGAGAAAATTTTATCGATTTAGACACGTTCATTAATATAAACAAAGATCCAGTTACCTCCGAACCTTAGAGGTCTTGGATGATATCATCGCCGATGTAACTGCGACTAACATCTCGAATGAGGAGGAAGAAGATGATGAATCTACGCTTCCGGCTCCATCTCCATTCACCAAACTTACGCATACAATTTCCTAAGACAATATGCGTCATCACCGGACGAAGGACCCTCAACCTTTACCAATACCTATGAGGTGATAAACATCATGGTGATGGCGCGACCGTATGTCGAAAAGGCCAAGATTGACAGCTACTTTTCCAAAAAGTAATTTTAATGACATTATTGACTTCAGTAAGTTTTTTTAATTGACTTTTTGTATTCGCCTCATTCAATTTTATGTGTCATATATAATAAATCTAAATTTGAAAAAAAAATAGGATTTTTACTTGAGAAAATAACGATTTTTTGAATTTTCAGCTTTCACACGTCCCTATTTAATAATCACATAATAATTAAAATAAATAAGATGTCATTTTATGTCTAAAAAACGCTAAAAATTGACAAAAAATGTGTTTTTTCCGCATACATTGTTATTAGATAGATCACTTGATGAAAATTCGCGACCTTTGGTTAATACGCGAACCCGTTTAATACACGAATTTTGATCGGACCCTTGATTAGCGTATTAACGAGGTTCGACTGTATTTATTAAAAATATAATTCTTGTTTATTTCTTTTACTTCTAATTATGTTCCCATTTTTGTCAGAAAAATTCCTATTAACGAAACGAATATCCGTGTTTAATATTTAATAAAAAGTACTATATCTATAGTTATTTTAATTCTGACGTCATATTTATTTATTTTTTCATAGTTTAATTTTTCGAATGGAAATTGCTCAATTGAAACTTATTGCCGTTGAAAAATTATTATTCCAAATTTTGATTTTTTTTTTTTTTTTTTTTTGGCAACGATAAAGGAAATTGCTTAAATTTTATTTAAAAAATCCCTATTGATTCTGTATGAAAAAGAAGGAAATTTTGAATTTTTAAGGAAAATATTTGAATAAAATTAATAAAACATAGCCTATGTTTTTTTTTCTGGGCTATGCTATATTTATACGCAAAGATACAAAGAAATTAATTAATTCATAAGTTTTGATGTTGACTTCATTTAAATTTTTCACGCGCTTTTAAATTTATAGCATTATAAGGATAAGGATTAAGATGAATGGTTGCTTAGCAACCATTAGAAGAAAATAAAGAAAATGAAATAAATACATTTCAAATAAGTAAATCTCTAAAACAAATTAGTCTATATTATTGGAACACATTTATAAAAAATCTCCAAAATTTACAGTAATAATTTTAAAAATCTGACAAATGCGTTGACAAAATTTCAAAATAATACGAATAATTTAACTGGTAAATTTTAGTATTCATTTATCATTGAATTCCATTAATCAAATGTGTCATTTTCTCTCAGGGGAAAAAAATGAAAATCATTGGATTTGCCATAGAAAAACATTATTGCGCGAAATAAAATACTCTATATCTTCCGAACGAATGAATCAAATCTAACAAAAAACTATACAGCTTAATCCCAGTGTCTCACTAACATACCCACTTAATTTCAAGCCAATCGAATGCTTTTTACGTCAGTTATCGCGGAACAGACAGACAGACTGACAGACTGACAGACAGACAGACAGAATCCAAAAAATTTCGTGTCTCCAAAGTAAGCCTACACTGACGTTTCGGCAATAATTATAATATAATGTAATACATTATAAAATATAACACATTAATATAATAAAATAATTAATTTATATAATAAAAATATCTAATACTATATAATAATAATAAATAAATTATAATAATAATAATAATAATTGTGCAATTTTTCTTATTAGTAATAATCTTTTCTCAATCATATATAATAAATCGATAAAAATTACATTATCATTTCTAACATTTTTGTGATTTAAACCATTACTTATTTAAGACATGCCCTCAGAAGACCCGTAACGTATCCCCAAGAGCATGCGCACCCTTGATTGGGAACCGCTATCATAACGAGAATTATATAAATACAGATATAAAAAATTAAATCTAAAAGAATCGTAATCATCATTTATTTTTACAAGTTTTGACCGACTTTTAAATTTGGCGCTTTCAAAAACCGCGCCAATTATTTCGACTACAGTTGGTTATTTACTTTGTTCATCTTGTGTTTTCTTCCAAAAATTGGAACGCCTTGTGTCCTTTTCTAAAATGGTTTGAACAATTCATAGCAGAGCAACATCTTACCGTAAATTTCGTATTTAATTATTACATGTATTTAATATAAAATAACTGTCAAAATGCAGCACCGTTGCTCTCTGTTTATATAGAAGCTAATGGGCGCTGGGTACATAAGGCAAACCCAAAGGCACATCAATGGCGGATGCTTCAGCTCGTAAATCTAGTAGCCCTAATAGCGGCCAGCCACCTTTTGTGACGTCGTGATAAGGAATGAGCAAGCCCGGTATCTAGTGTAGCCCTAATATAAGGAAATTGCAGCTGACGTCACTGTGGGCAAAATTACTGAGGATCCACAGTAATTTCCTGCCCGTCTTTAAGACTCCTACTATACACAAAAAGTCAACGCGATCTGATTGGTCTACGATTGGTCTTATTTGTCTGCGATTAGAAGCTCTGTTGTATGATTGGTCAACGGCGCCATGATGATTCCTGTAATGATCGCTAAGCAAAAATGTAACTGGTGGATTGGTTGAAGGAAGCGTTTGTTTGTAAACATACCCTTTCCTTATTCCTTACGGGAACAATCCATATTTTTGCCATTCCTAACCAATATATCGAAAATAACAAACTGCGCATGCGCATGGAAAAATTGTACAGGGTTACCGAAGTTGCTATAAGTCATCATGCTAAATTGGCGATTGAAAATATTTTAATTTCTTGTTACTGTGAAACAGATGTTAATGAGTAGAGCATAGAGCTTCTGTTGTAAACTATTTTGATATTTATAAATGATATTGTATTTTATATTTATTATTTGTAAACTATTTTGATATTCATAAATGATATCATATTTTGTATTTATCATTTGTAAACCATTTTGATAATGAATTTACCTGAACAATATACGTATGTTACAGTCAAGAAGGTTGAAAATAAAACAATTTATCGAGTTAAAGAATTTACAAGTGTATCTGAAGCCGAAGCAACTTTCTTAAGTTTAAATATTGACATTTTTCTGTTATTAATTAACATCAGAATTAATAAAATAATAATAATGTAATATGGGATGAAAATCTGACACCTGATAAGATAAAAGCGCCAACAGGGTACCCCTACAGGTACAATTTTTTTAAAAGAGAGAATTTCAATCCACACGCATGCGCAGTTTGTTATTTTGGATATGTCGGTTAGGAACGACGAAAATTCCAATGGATAGGGATTAATTCCATTCCAAATGCAGGTGGGAAGGGTGAGGCGCAAACGGAAATTTTTGCACTATACTTATGTTTCCATTTGCTTAACATATATTTTTCTGTAATCGATATTTCTATATCACTTTGAAACAATACTTTCAATATTAACTTTAATCGCGAAATATCTAATTTTTTTATATTTAAATAAGTATTTAATAAAATATTTTATTATTATAATGGAAATGTGTTATTAATATGAAATTTTATATTTTTAAAAAATGTCTTATTTATAAACATAAAGCAACAAATAAAATATTAAAAAAACATAAATACGATTTGGGAACGCGAAGGATTCGAACCCCTAACCTCTGTTAGTTCCGTGTTCTACCCATTTGGCCATCTAGTTCACCTTCATCTGCAACAGATTACTTTAAAATTAGCACCGCAATTAATCAAATCTATGATTTGTTCCTGAACGCACAGAATCGAGTTACTGAACGCTTTCCTGAAGACTCACTCCATGTTCCTGGGTCATGAGCGCACGACGCGAGTAAAACGTAATATTTCTACATATTAGAGTTGGCCGAAGAGTCGAGGAGTCGACTCTAAATCTCGACTCCTTACAAGTGAATCGAACTATTGACTCCTATCTGGCTAACGGAGTCGACTCAAAAGAGTCGAACTTTCATTTCAACTCAGCTTGGGATTCGGAGTCGAAGAGTCGAAAAGTCAACTCACTCACTCTAAGAGTGGTTGGACCAGTTTAACAGTGTCGGACTTAAAGAGTCGAGAGTTGAAGATTGGGTGGTCGACTCTTCGATTCTTCGACTCCTTGAAAACCACTCTTTCGACTCGGTATCAGATTTCGACTCTTCGAGTCCGCGCTGGGCTTTTTAGCAAAAAACAAATGTCTTGGTTTGACTTTATATTGCGGTTGGGGATTTTGGGAAAAGCGGAGGCCGTGTAGATGTGCATTTCACGTGTAATTAGGAAGATACCGAATGAATGAAAAGAGTGGGAGGGGCAGAGAAAAAAGGGCGTTCTGCTGGTTATTTCTGGAAAGATTAATTGAATTTATGGAAAAAGGGGCGTTCAGCAGGATGTTTCTGGGAAGATTAATTGAATTTATGATAAGCTTTTGCCGATTTCCGGATTGAGGAAAGATCGAACGATCAAACAAAGCAGATATTATGTTTGTATTTTTTGCTAAAAGAAAGCAGAACTGATTAGGGAAATATTTTCAACTGCCTTTATCTGATGCAATATAGAAAAAAAAAGTTGAAGAGAGAGAAATAAAATTTTACTTTAATAGCAAATTGTTTAAAAAACAGTGTTAAATTAAGACATTTTTTTTCGAGAGGAGATATCTGTGGTTGTAGGTGGATGTTATAAAGAATTTTGGGTGGGGTAAAGAGTGCACTCTTTTATCATTTAAAACACAAAATGCCTGATATTTCAGGGGGGGGGGGGGAGGATCTCATTGTTCCGCGGGAATGCCTGACCCCCGGGCCACTTTCCGAATTCACCACTGCTAAAAGTTTTATGAGTTTATTTTATGATTGATGTATTTTAGATAAAGTGTTGTCCTTCATTTGATTACGAATATATTCTTTTAATATGTATTTTTTTTTTTAGAAATTATAAATGTTTGGAGATAATGTAAAAATAGATATAATTTTCATATAATTTTTTAAAGTTTAGATTGTCGATTTTTTTAAATATTCCTTTTTTCAAACCAGATTAGGAAAATATTACCTGTTTATTTTATTTTATTTATTTTATTTATTTTTATTTATTTATTTATTTATTTATTTATTTATTTTGGTAGCGTAAGTAAGTTTTGGGTGTCAATCGGGAGGAGAGGGGATCACGTTGTCATAGCTGCCAAATTTTACGCTTATTTTTTACAATTATTTTTTATGAAGGGAATTTGCTTGTTTTCCTAAAATACATTTTTTTATTTATTATTATTTTTTTTTAAATAGGGGTAGGATAAAAACATAAAACCTGGCAGTTATTCAGTATAATATCATGATTTTATAAATAGAATTTCAAAAGGAAGTCAATTATAAAAACTGTAAATATGAGAGAAAAAAATTAAAAAATTAGTCTTCCCTCCACTTTTTTATGATCGCATAAGGGGTAAATTATGTCCCAGACACTGAACATTATGATAGATTTGTAAAATGAAATTTATTAAAATTACAGAAAACGTGCAAATATTCATAATTTATTTAGAGGAGCTCACAGGTCCAACCAGGCCCGGTACAAGCGAAAGCTACCCCAGGCTAATGTAAAATAAAATGTTCTATCCTGTCCCGACCCGTACAAATAAATAAATTAATAAACTTACTTGGCCCGATACAATTTCTACAAAAAAATCCGATTTTTCTTAGCATACAATAATTCTCTTAAGAATATTTTATGCACATTCATGAGCAATATTTTAGTTTAGTATGTATTCGCAAGACAGAAAATACACAATAGCAACAGCAATGTTATCGTTTACTTAGATTTTTAGACTCTTCAACATTCGTTAAAAAAAATAATGTAATTTGGAATTTAAAAAAAAAAGAGGGTTAAAAATGTCGTAGCTTTTAAAGCTGTAAATATAAAATAGATTTCTGAAAATATTTCTCTGAATTTATTAAATCAGTTCTTAAATTCAAAAAAGCTACTTTCTTACACATTTCTGAATTCATTTTTAGTTGGAAAAAAAAAAAAACTCGTAAAATTGAAAAGTTTTCTTATTCAGAAATTATGTGTAATTGATTGGAGCTTTCCAATTTTTGGCAAAATCCATTAGAAAATTACTCTTAAAATTGAAGTTTATATTGCAAGGGATAAGAGAAAAACCTGTCGTTTCATGACAAGAATACATTTTTTCTTCATATATAATGTATTTATTAAAAAATAGAAATGCTGTTTGATTTTTCATCTCCTCTATAGCTGCCTGTCAATTTTTAAAGTTCTAAATAAAAATGTATCAGAAATTATGTGAATGCTGAGTTTTTTTTCTAGAATTGAATCTTAAATTTTCTAATATCTCTTCACCTCTTCAAACACACTACAACAGCTCCGTTTTTTCTTTTTCGTATTTAGTTTGATTAACAGTTCATTTATTAAACAAATGGAAAACATTATTTGATTCGAAATTCCCTCAATAGTCAGGCTGTCAATTTTATAATTGTACATTAAAACATGCTGACACTGAGCCCTGCAATATAAAGCTTATGTGAAACGAAAAATGCAATTTTCTACAAAACAATGAGACTCAGGATAATCGCTATTATTTTCCAGCAAAATTCGAATAAACTACTGTTGCCCCTTTTGTTTCATAATTTTAGTTTTAATAAATTCAGAAATAGACTAGATCGGGGAGGGGGGGGGGAGATATATTTTTTGCATTATATTTTCTACAGAATCTAAACGTAAAGTAATTAATTCCTTTTTTATTCGATGATACGATATCTTTCCAACATAAGCAACACGACATATATGTAAACGCACACATATTAAAAAAAAATAAAAAAAATCAATTAACTTAATTTGTAGTAATTTTCTCTTTTTTTTTGGGGGGGGGGATATTTGTGAATAACTAATAATTTAAAAATATAAGAACATAATGAACTTAAAATATCCGTTTTAAATTTTTAAATAAAGAACCCCCCCCCCCCTCAAAAAAAAGAAAGGAAAAAAAGGAAAGAAAACTGTCTAATAATTTTAAACGCTGTGATTGCCGGATCCTGGCTCGAAGCTCCGGCCTATTTTTAGCGGCACTCGGGTCGGGTCTTACTTTATTTTACAAGCCTCGGATTGGGCCTTGTCATTGCATTCTCCCAAGCCGAGCTGGAGACTTACTTTTTACTAAAAGACTGGTTCGGGTCTAATCTTTTTTCCCTCGTAGCGATCGGAAGGGATCTCATCAAATGCGAATTTTTATTTAATGTTATTCCGTCTTGGAGGATTTTACTTTGTAGCATTTTTCAGATTTTTGAGCCTCTAATGCGTAGAATAGCACATAATATGTGGATTAACAATATTAATATCAACTGAAACATTTACATACAAATTAAACATTAATTAAAAAATGAATATCATAGCATAGGGTTCTTCTTTAAAAATAAAGATTATACACATAAAAAAAAATCTAAAATATTAATTTTTGATTAGAACTTCTCAAACGGAAAAATCCATGTTTTCTGCAAATTTAACTATGCCGGATCAGGCTAAGAAGATTTTAACTTTTTTCTTGTCGGGTTAATAACTGTTCTGTACGAAGCAAGTTGGCCGAACATTTATGTTTTTTACCAACCAGGTCATTATTTTTCATACGTTCTGGGCCGATACAGGACTGAAAATTTCGGCTCTTACCACAAAAATATATCTTTTATCTAAAAACAAAAGCAGAATAATTCGAGCCAACATTTAAAAATTATCTTTTGTGCGATATACGTGAAAGAAGACATAAAATTGAGTCATTTTTACCACCAACCAACCAATCGTAACTGAGTCGAGAGTCAACTCACTAACTAAGTGAATCGAGTCAGAGTCGACTCCTCAAGATGAATCGAAATGCCCAAGCCTACTACATATCCTAATGTTATGTTACGCACATATGCGAATTGAGATGTGTTATATAATTCATCCAGAACTCATAGATCGCATAAGGGTTTTGCAAATTATTGGATTTAAACATTTACAATGCATATTTTCCGGTGTGAAACATCAATTTTATTGGAATAAAATTGCAAGGTAAATATAATTTTTGCTTTTGTTTTTGTTGCTTTAAATAACACTTTTGAATCAGTTTAATTTCTCAGACATTGCGAAAATAAATGGTATAATCTTAGAAAAAAAATCTTAAAATTTCCTATAACACATTCCCAAAATCACCAAATTTTAAGGAGTTTACGTACACATATTTAAATTAAACTGACATTTTCCTCGTGTAAAATATCGCGCTGCGCGATTACAATAAAACTCGGGAAAATGTGACTGTATTTACCTGGAACGACGCTGTTAGTGCAATAATGAAAAAGGCATAAATAAGAAGCAAGCAGAAGGCCACATCATTTTAACTCTTTTACTACGTTGTATACGTATGTGTATAGCAGTTTATTTAAAATATATATTTCAATATAAATTTTTTGTTACAAAGCTAGTTTTTTGTGTCGTCCACTTTCAAATTTATAACAGTTATCAAAACGATTAAATTTTAAACTGTTTACGCACATACATTCAAATTATTATTATTATTATTATTATTATTATTATTATTATTATTATTATTTAACATTCAACCATCACTATAGTTTATCTCGAAAGCCACGCCTCCGAAAATTGTAAATAGTCTGATATTTACTAGCAAAATATCACGCTGTGGGGTTAGATTAAAACTCAGGAAAATGAACTATACTTGGCAAGTAACAATGCATTTATTGCAATAATGAAAAAAACAAACAAACAAATAAATAAATAAATAAATAAATATAAGCAGCAATCACAAGAAAATATCCTTTCAACTCTTTCAATACACGGTATACCTATGAGTGTAGCATTTTATTTAAAATGTGTACTTTAGAATAAAATTTCTATTAAAAGGTTAGTATTCTGTGTCGTCTACTTTAAGATTAATAATATTTTTCAAAAACGACTAAATATTAAAGTGTTTACGTACGGCCATTTAAATTATTGTTATTATTATTTAAAATTGATTCATCATAGTTTATCTCGCAAGACACGCCTCCAAAAATTTTAAATAGAATGATATTTTCCTTCTGCAGGGGTCGCAGCGTCCCTAAAATTTTATTAGATTTCTACCAGTATTTTAAATTTAAAAAATTTCGATTCAGATCCCTTTATAATCCACAATGAAATTCCAGAATAAATATTTTAACTTCAAAATTGTGGTAGGAAAATGTGAAAATTTTAGGGACGCTACGACCCCTGCTTTTGTCATTACAAGCAAAATATCACACTATGGGGCCACATTAAAACTTTTTTTAAAAAATGGACTGAACTTAGCAGGGAACCAAGCCATTAATGCAATAATGAATAAATGAAAATAAAAATAAAATAAAATAAATAAAAATTTCTACACTTGAAAAAAAAAAAAAACTCGTTTGCTTGTATTTGGCATAATATGTTAAACTAATACAAAATTTAAAATAATAATAATTGTCTCTTTCATGACCTTGTTAAGTTTTAGTATTATGAGAGCTTTTATGATTTCAATTTAATCGATTTTATAAGAAAAAATATCCATTTCTAGCAAGTAAAGTTTATAGTTCGAAAAATTTATCTGTATGATTATTTAAGTTCTTCTATGTTGTAGTTTTTCTATTTATGCATACTAAATTTATTATACTCGTATGCATGTTTCAATTCTCCACATATTTAATAGGTGTATCATTTCAATTTATGAGTAATAAAAATAGTAGATATCTTTAATTCGTTGTCATTTAACAATTGTATTTCATTTAGCTTTAAATGTGGGTTTTTATTGGCATAATAGTAGTATTCTTTAATTAATTAGTTTTGAAAGTAAATTAATTCAAAGGAAATTAATGCAATTTATATGCTTAAATCACACACACATGTATGTATTTGTAGATTTTGCTTGTATATATTTATTAACGTTTTCGTTTAGAATCTACAAAAAATAGGTGATTCATATTGTTGAAAATTTTAAAGTACATTAAATAATAAAAATTGTTCACTAAAATAATTTCTGGATTTTTTTTTTTTTTTTTTTTTTTTTTATTACCAACCATTTTTCTTTGATTTGGTACCTTGAATTATATCCATATTTAGATCGACACAGTGATATTTCATAAATAATATTTTTGTTTTATCGTTATTATTACTGTTACAAGTGACGAAACTTACGAAACGGACGAAAAAGTACTTAATTAGCGCCTTTAAACCATAAGTATACATATTTTTTTCCGTATGCTGTGATAATAAGTTGGAACACAGAAGAAAGAATTGCGATTGACTGAATTGATTTAAATAACGACTATGCTCTCCACATGTTTCATAAGCTCCGGTTGGTGACGTCACCAAACTTTGTGTTTGACTTGTCTCCATAGAGCTTTGCCCAAATCACCTCCTTTAATTACGCCCATCAATCGAATGAGATGGGTTATGTAATGTAAATGTAATTCTTGCTTTTGTTTTTGTTACTTTAAATAACACTTGTGGATTATTTTTAATTCTCAAACATTGCCAAAGGTATGATATATTCTAAAAGAAAAAGGATTTTTAATTTTAATTAGATGTGTACCATTTTATTTACGATATCTATTTTCATATAAAATTTCTCTAAAAAATCTAGTTTTCGTTGTCGTCCACTTTAAAATTAATAACATCTTTCAAAACGACTAAATTTTAAAATATTTATGTACACACATTACAATCTTTATTATTAATATGAAAATCCATTCATCATTATAGTTTTTATCTCGAAAGACACGCCTCCGAAGTTTTCAAATAGACTGATATTTTCCTTGTGTCATTTGCAAGCATAATATAACACTATATGGGTTAGATTAAAACTTAAAAGAAAAAAAAATGGACTGTACTTAGCAGGGAACCATGCCGTTAATGCAATAATGAAAATAAATAAATAAATAAGCAGCAATCAAAAGAAATATCATTTCAACACTTTCAATACATTGTACATGTATGAGTCTAGAATTTTATTTAAAATAAATATCTTAATATAAAATTTCCATTAAAAGTAGTCTTCTGTGTTGTTTACTTTTAAGTTACCGTATTTACTGGTGTATAGGGCGCACGCGTGTATAAGGCGCACCCCTATATTACAAGTAAAAATGGCGATTTTTAAAAATCTCGTATATAACGCGCACCATAAATTTGATACGCTAATGAAGAATGACCAAATGAATTTCAGTAAAAAAAAAAAAAAAAAAGTCGAAACAAACATTACATCTAACCAGAAAACAAGACGAAAATTCATTTTTAGAATTCGGGTTGTAAGAAAATGACGGGAAATAGGAATGCGCGACGGTAAAGAGGATTGTTAATTAGCGTTTAGATAATGTCATTAGCTCTGTTGTGTAAAAAACTGCAAGGAATGAAATAAATATGCAGTAATACTTCAATTAAGTAACACTTTCCGAGTTTTAATATTTTCTTTGAATAATTTCTTGTTTCATATGTATATCGTTCGACTGCATCCAATCGTAAAAAATTATTCCGTGTATAAGACTAGGAGTTTTGTCCTAATTTTTTGGGGAAAAAAAGTACGCCTTACACACGAGTAAATACGGTAATAACAATTTTCAAATAGATTAAATTTTAAAGTGTTTACGTACACACTTTTAAATCATTACTATTATAATTATTATTGTTATTATTTAACATTCATTCATCAATTTAGTTTACCTCAAAGTCACGCCTCCGAAAATTTTTTAAAAATTGGTATTTTTGTTGTGTCAATACAAAGAAAATATCACATTATGTTTTTACACTAAAACTTCAAAGAAAAAAATGGATTGAACTTATTAGCAAGGAACCACGGTGTTAAGGCAATAATGAAAAAATATTTAAAAAAAAACAAGCAGCAATCAAAGCAGCATATTATTTTCATTCTTTTAATACAGTGTATATGTATATATGTTGCATTAGTTTTAAAATATATATTTTGTTATAAAACTCTAATTTTCTGTGTCGTATACTTTAAAATTAAAAAAAAAAAAAAAAAACTTACAAACGACTAAATTTTAAAGTGTTTACGTGCACACATTTTAGTTTATTATTATTATTATTATGTAACATTCATTCATCAGTATAGTTTATCTCAAAAGCCTCGCTTCCGATAATTTTAAATAGACTGATACTTTCCTTGTGTCATTTGCAAGCCACAATATCACGCTATATGGTTAGATTAAAACTAAGAAAAATGGACTGTACTTTGCAGAGAACCAGGCCGTTAATGCAATAATGAACAAAATAAAAAATAAAAGTAAATAAATACTTGTACATTAAAAAAAAACAAAAAAAAAAACTCTTTTGTTTGTATTCGGCATAATATGTTAAACTAATACAAAATTTAAAATAATAATAATTGTCTATTTCATGAGCTTGTTTTAGGAGGAGAGCTTTTATGGTTTAAATTTAATCGATTTTATGAGAAAAAATATCCATGTCTAGCAAGTAAAGTTTATAGTAAGAAACATTTATCTGTATGATTACTTATGTTCGTCTAAGTTGTACTGATGAACCACGTTTGAGAGAAACCTGGACAGAACTGCGCATGGGCGGAAAGAGCGAGTCCATGTCAAAAATGGGGAAGTTCGTACCATCTCGAGATGAGTTTGTTTATTAAACAACCCTAGATGTGTCGATTTTTTTAATCGACTTAATCTTTTTAGAAGTAACGGCTACATGGCGTGATTTTAAAACATGCCAAATAAGCAATTTTTTAGTGTTCAAATTTTTAGTGTCAAGCATGTTCAAATTTTACACTCATGTATGTACAGATATATTTGTACATCTTGCTTGTATATATTTATTGAAGTTTTCTTTCAGAATATACAGAAAATGGGTAATTGATATTATTGCAAATTTTAAAGTACATTAAAGATTAAAAATTGCTTACTAAAATAATTTCATGGGATTTTTTTTTTTTTTTTTCATTAATCAAACATTTTTCTTTGACGTACTTTTAATGATGTCCATATTTCGATTGACATAGTGATACTTCATAAATATTATTTTTGTGTTATCGTTATTATTTTTGTTACAAGTGACGAAATTGAATAAAAAGCACTTAATTAACATCTTTAAACTATAAGCATACATATTTTGTTCCGTATGCTGTGATAATAAGTTTGAATATAGAAGAAAGAATTGCAACTGATTGAATAAGACTGCAGAAGCCCGGCCTAATGACGTCACCAAACTTTGTGTTTTACTTGTAGTCTGCAGGCAGCTTAGCCAAAACACTCTTAAATTAGTCCCATCCGCGAAATGAGATGGGTTATGGAATATGAACTCTACCACTTCATTCACGAAAACTTGAAGTTGAACTTGTTGAGGCATGAAGGGACTTCCTAGTTGGCAAACAACTCCACGTCCGGGCTATGAGTGACTGGTTATCACATCTTGATGAAAGCCTTCAAAAAAAGAATAAGTGTAGAATAAGTTCTGCAGGAAGAAAGTCTAGCCGTAGTGCAAGCACTACATACGACAGAGGACTATGGAATGTCGGCAGCTCCCGGAGCGCGTCTGCACGCCTAAGAGCTGGGGACGGAAATGAGAAGAAGAGGTTTAGGACAGAGTTTAAATACGGGATAGCTGCCGAAACGGCCAATCCGAAAGATGGGGCGGGACAAGCCCGCAGGAGAAGAGAAGTTTAGAAAAATCTAAGAATAAATAATTCAAGTTCAACAAGAACGGGGTAAAAGCTAAGGCGGCAAAGCGATATCAAAACAAAGGCACTTCTCAGGAACCACATATTTTAAAATAACTAATTTAAATTATAAAAACACTACAGAAATTAAAAGATAATATGAGATAAATTACAACAATTAAGATAATTAACTACGGTGTGTCATTTCGTTGACATCTTTTCATTTTTTTTTTTTTTTTTTTTTTTTTTTTTAATTTTTCATTTAGAAAACAAATTAACATAACAAATAAAGGATAACAAGTTATTTAGAGTTATTGTTAGAGTTCACTAATAATTCACTGAAAGTTAATAATTTAGAGATCGGATCATTTTTAAGTTTAATTTTCTCATAGACGCTGTTGAGTTTAATGGGAATTTCGTCAAAAGATTTGACTTGAAGTTCAGATTTTATAGCTTCTAATATTTCAATGATTGATGAGATATTATTTGATAGCTCATGAAGCTCGTAAAGCTGCTGAGTTGGTGGGTTAGGTTTATTATTAATTTTAGGAATTTTAGCTTGATTAGGAATAATTTTAGTCTCAGGTTTATTACCCGGTTTAGCGGTAATTTGGGCGTAGCTTTTACGAAATTGAGGTTTTAAAGGATATTTAATACAACCTTTGTAACTAGAAGGATGTTGGAGATCACAATTAGTGCATTTAGGAGGCGGTTTAGGACCGTCTTTAATAAGTTTAATATTACAATCAGAAGATAAGTGGTCGCCACTGCAACCGACGCATTTAGGGTTATTGAAGCATTGGGAGCTGACATGATTAAATTGCTGGCAACGAAAGCATTGCACAGCTTTTTTAGAAGGACGAAATTTTTCTATGCTGATTCTGAGTTGAAAAAGATTACGGATATTGAGAATTTCATAATTTTTACTATTTTTAGCGAGCTCAACCAGATATAACGGAAGAATTTTACCATCTCTTTTGCTTTTCATTTGGGTAATTTTGTTGGCAGAAAAGCCCTTATTAAGAAGTTCTGTTTGGATGTCATCCATATAAACGTTATTTTTAGAGAGACCCCTTATAACTACTTTAATAATTGCTTCTCTGTCGGAGATAAGATAATGCGGAACATTAGTTTTTTTGAAGTATTCGTGCATTGCCATTTTATCTTCAAGACTTTCCGGGAGAATTTTAAGATAGTTACCGGCCAATTTGGCCTCGAATTTAAGTTTAAGATTAGATTTAAGTTGCTCAATTAATTGGATAGTATTAAGTTGGCGGTTATCGACCATAATAGGTTTAGGTTTTTTATCTAATTTAGCATTAGTGTTAGTAGTATCACTAGCGATAGATTCGCAAACAGATTCCATTATCGATAACACTATCGTTGTCTAAACTTTCACTATTTTGCGGGTTGATAGGCCTAGAAATTTTATCATACTCAGCAGCGTTACTTTGCAATTTGTTCCTACGCTTTTTATTTTTAACAGGGATAAAGTCCTCATCAGCGTCTTTAGAAATACTAGTTTTAGAATCGTTATCATTAATATTACTAGAATAAGGTTTAGAATTAATTTTAGCAGTGCTAGGATTAGCAAAATCTAATAAGCTAGACTCCGGATAGAGTTGACTATCATAATGAAGGAGAGTGGGATCGAAAATTTCATTTTTTTCTTTAGCAGCTAATTTTACAAGTTGCAAACAACTGGGATCGGTCTTCATTTTAACGATCGCATCCTCAGGACTAGTACGATAATATCTAACTAAGAATTCAACAGTTAAAGAAGTAGGATCAAAGCAAGAAATAGAATGGGAAGATGTGCCAGACATACCACTACCCGGTGATGATGCGGGCACGCCGGCCCAAGAACTTGAAGCCATGCGTCAGCAAAAAAGCGGTCAGGCACACAGCCATTGAATATATCAGCCTTTTCACTTCTATGGGAGAAATTTAGCGAGTGACCGTAGCGCCCTCCAGCAGCCGGTATTCCAAAACTTGGCATTTGATGCTCAGCTTTCGAAGAATAAACTTCCATTTGTTCTTTCGCTCGCGCCAAATTTGATATCACTTTTGAATTAAAATTCTTTTGTTAATATTTTAGGTATTATTAATTTAATATAATGTCTGGAATCTGGTGTAAAGCACAGATTTGTTCGAACAATACTTCTATGAAGAACAAAAAATTTTATAGATTCCCTAAAGATGAAAACAGGTACTATTCTATTTTAACCTTTGTTTCGTTTTTAACAAAACTTTTTTCTTATTTAAAATAGATGTAAAATTGTGATTTATATCTCTAGAATGAATAGAATAATAATTTTTTTTTTTAGTGTCTGTATGAAATGAATAAATTTTCTTTTGTTTTTTTTTAAACTATATTATGAATTATATTTAATGTTGGAGAACAAACAATGCGACATTTTAATGTTAATAAAAAGAAATTATTTATTCATTTACCTGTTGTTTAGTATTATATATTTTTTTCTTTTTAAGATTTTGTTCTTAATTATTATTATTTTGGTAGCTATTTAAATCTTCATTTCTTACGCCAGTCTTGTATGATTACTTTCTAGTTTGTACTATTTAGAACCATATCTAAATATTCTATTCCAATATTAATATTATTACATATTCTAATCAAACAGAATTATTTAAAATAAATTTAGCAATTTGGATGCAATTTAAATAAAGTATATTCGGGATGGGACGAATAGTGATTTGGCCGAATACCCAATATTCGGCGGCCGAATACCAACTTTTTTTCCAATAAAGAAAATAAATTTTGATTATGTATAATTTAAAAAATAGGGGCTCATTAATAATTATTACTCTTAAATGTGCTTATAAATGTATTTTTTAATTTGAAAAACTTATTTTAACACAAAAAAAATTATGAAATTACATTGTATTCTTTTATCTTAATGTACATCAAATTGATTTTCAATTTTTTCCCTTTTTTTATGTGGAATGTAAGCATCTACCTATCTACTTTTAAAAACCAATATTCTTGTTTAATGAAATGCATTTGTTTTAATTCTTAATCCTTAACTCTTGGCATCACAGACACCCTGCTGTTGTTATAGTTTAATTTTGATTCGTCTGGTAGCTTAGTAGTATCGCTAAACATTTTTGAATGATTGTTTTTATTACAATAATAGGTCTTAACATAAAGTTTAGCACAAAAATAGTAACTTATAAGTCAGTCAGCCCTTTATTCATTCTATGATTAAGTGGTCTCTGATACTGCTCACATTTATGGAACAATTTTTGTCACAGCAATTACAAGTTTAACTGCTAGTTTCAATCTCACATTCTTTTTTTTTTTCTCGTTTTTTTCATGGTTTAATTTATAATTTTCAGTTTAACTATAAATACTAGTGAAAGTTACTCATACTTTTTCGTAACTCATTTGTTTTAGGAGAAACAAGATAAAATTACACACTGTGTACCTCTGTACCATCACTGCATACTTTTACCCCAACCAACGGGACAAAGATATGCTCAGGGGTAAAGAATTTTTCAAAAATCTTACCAGCCATGGATTTATTTCACCAGCCTGCAAGATAAAACACGCATGCAGTTGAAAATAGTTTTGACAAAATCGCACATGAAATTACTATTACTACACAATACATTTTTGTAATTCTTTTTTCCCTATAAAATTAAGAAATATATGCAAAAGAGGTAAGCTTAATATAAGATAGAACTTTAGTATCATATTTACACTGTAATAATTTGGAAAGTTAAAATATCTAGATTGAAAAAGTGTCTCTGATAATGTTTCTATTGCCTACAGTTTTTTCAAAAATTAAAAATGCACTCGCCTTGCCAGAAAATCCACTCGCCACTGGCGAGCAAAATGATGTATTTCCCTATCCCTGGATATGCTGAACAATACTTTTTGAAAATTACAATTTGACTGAACACTGGTTGATGGTGACACGTGCCCAATGTTCGAGTATATTTTAATCATTAATCACATAAGTTTAGACCAAATATGTTGTTAAAAATCAAAATTTATGAGAAGTGTGCATCTTTACACCCACCTTATTCTTTTATAGATAATACTTATTTTTTTGTTACATGTATGCTCTGAATATTCATTTATTATTTTGCATGAAGATTAAAGATACTTTCGTATGCTACACGGGGATTCTGTTTTGCTATTACATTTTTCATTTGACAAATGTTTTTTATTTTTAATTAGCCAAATTACTAATGTTTGTCAAATTTTAGTGAGAACACTGCTTGACACTGACCAAAAATGATCCATTAATCGAATTTTATGGAACATCAGGATTCATACTCAACAGGGAATCTATGGGATTCCTGGGAAAATCAGGGGATAGATTTTTGGTTCTAAAAATCAGGGGATTTCTCAAGGGATAATACAAAAAAATTCCCAAACCTGGCTAAATGACTTAGCTACTTTGGGAAATTGAGGGCAATTGCTACTGTCTATATGCTTGATGATTTGAGATCTGTCGGCATCCGTTCAGTCACTCGATACACCTTCTAACGTTGTAAATTTTGATATAAGTTCAAGAGGAATTTAAGTAAAATGAAGCAAGTTTTTAAGTTGGTATGGCATTTGTAGTCTTAATATTGTTCATATAATGTTTTTGAAAGAGGTATTAAAATTATAAAGTGGAAATTAAATTCTTGCAGCAAGCTACAAAGTTTTTAAGGATAGCCCAGCAAGGCATACAGACTTCATCTATGTTTTATACAAATCAATGTTTCTCTTTTAAAGTTTTGTTGGTTTTGTTCATACAGGTAATATGTAAACTTTATTTTTGAGATTACCTTGCCTTTATTTTATTTTGAGAAGGTGGGATGTCATGATACTAGTTTAAAACATGCCATTAATTTTTGACATGGAAAAATTGTATATCCTGGGAATTACACATCATAATTGTATATTAGGGGATTCTCAGGGGATTTTTTCTTCGAAAATGAGTATGAACCCTGAACATGTAACCTAGTGCAATGGTCTTCCCATGCTTGAACATGGTGCAATAAAAAATTTTAGTCAAAATCATTAGAACTTTTTTTAAGATAAAATTTACAAACACAATTTTTGCTTGTGTTATAGTATAAGATAAGAAAATTTCATATTTGTTGACAATGTTTCAACCAATGAAAGTTATTAAATTTCTAAATGCAGAAAATTAATGATTACTTAAATTAAATTTTTTTCTTTCACAGGATCAGTTTCTTCAGATTATTTGAAAATAATTATTGATGACTGGTGGCACTTCTATGCTGCATTTTTCATGAAGTATCAACATTCATAAGATAGAAGTAAGTTTTAGGATTGCCACATCTGACTAGTTTACTACAGTCTACTCCCTCTTCCACAGCCCCATAATCCGTACTATATTTCAGATGTAAACAAACTGTTAAAATGTCCTTTTTTTTAACCAAGATAATGCACACTTTGACCATAATAAAAGTTGAACTGTACTTGTACTGATGAATTTAGAAATTTTCAATGCATTTCTGCATTCATTAGAAGGAAATGTTTTATGTATCTTATAAATAACTATTAAGATTGCTATAGTCTGCACACATTTGCTGGTTATATAAAAGATAAAATAGCTCTTGAGGATATTAAAAAAAAAAAAAAAAAAAAAAAAAAAAATGTTACTGATTAAGAAATTCTGACTCTTAAGGGCATCAAGATTAAACTGCATTGCATAAATAAAAAATGATAAAGCAAACCACTATCACTGTGATCTAGTGTTTATTCTAGACCAAACTTGAAGGGTGCCGCACCCTGCCCCTTTTCAAATTTACAAAATGCACCCTGCCTTTTTTTGCAATAGTAAAATGCACCACTGGTTTTACCCAGAGATTTTTAATATAATTTTCTTATTATTATTCCATAGTATTTTAAATTTGTGTGCTCAAAAATGATGGAATTTTTTTTTTCTTTCTGGGGAAAAAAAAAAAAAAAAACATGAAACTGTTCAATTATGTTTTAATTTAATTGTATTTTTATGTCATAAAATCATTTAAAATTAATGTTACTTGACTTATCATATTTAAAATTTATGCATTCTGCCGTTTCCTTTTTTCCCCTTCTAAAAATAACACTTTTTTTCTTGCAAAAGTGCTCTTTTTTGCTGCAGTAGTGCCCTTTTGAGAGAACAGAACCATGCCATTTTTATTTCAAGAGTGAACACTACTGTGATGTTCGAAAGATTTAAAAATAAATAGAAATGTTTTCCATTAATTTTGTATTATATCATTTAAATGTGTTCCTATTGACTATAGCTTTTTATGCATTAAAAAAAAATATTTTCTTTCATTTGTGTTATTTATTGGCTGCATATTTACTACATTTGTTGATAAATTCCGAATATTAGAATGTAAACAAAGAAATGACCTATAATCTGCAAAATTCTATAATCCGCAAAACCTTTGGTCCCGATCTGTGCAGATTAGAGGGAGTGTACTGTATATGGAGATGGAATACTAAAAACCTTTCTATTATGAATGTAAAAAAAAAAAAAGTTGTGAAGCACCAAAAAAAAAAAAAAAACTTTCAATATTAATTTGAATTTTGTGTACTAAGGTTTTTTAATTTTTCATATGTTGGCAGGTCTGCCATTCAGTTTAGCCAACTATTTTGAAAATCAACAGTTGGTAGCACTAAGTATCAATTATAAGAAAATGTAGAAAGCTGCTTTTCTTTCACTCAAAAATTAAATGGAAAAACATTCATTATAGGGATGCACCGAATAGTGATTTTGACCGAATGCCAAATATTCGGCCGACAGGTGAACCGAATACCGAATATTCGGCTTTCCAAATACTTTTTATATTTCAAAATTTAAAGGTATTAAAATGTTACTCTTTAAAACAGTTTTACATAGTATTTAATAAAAGAAACTTGCTTTGATAACCAAGAGCTTTTTATAAGAGCATTTAGTATTGAAAAAAATCTGGCTTGAGTTATTTAAGAAGTGCAGTTACGAAACTTTTAATAATAAAATTTTCTACGAATCAAAACAGACATTTTAAAATCAAACAATGAAAAAATGGCTGAAGAAAAATTTTACAGTCTGATAATTGTCATTTTTAAATAACTCAAGACAGATTTTTTTCAATATAAAGTACAAATACTTTCAACTTAATTCTGAATAAAGGTATGTTTGGCTCATAGTTCTTTTCTTATGAATGGTGGTATTTTCCACCCTTCTCATCATATTATATTTTAGAGAAATCAAAGCATGTGAGTTGAAAGTATGTTATTTATTGTTAATGTAATAAACGAACACACAAGTTTTGACCTAGAATGAGATGAAATACAATGTATTATGACTCAGTAAGTTGATTATGGTTTCATGAACAAAAATTGTCTGCCTTGATAGCTATTACTAATCTCAAAAGTTTTTTTTTTCTTTTAAAGGACTTTTATTTGGGGAAAAGCAAGAAACAGTATATTTACTAAACAAAATTTAGAAACTTGTATCAGCACATAATTTATTCTTAAGGAGAATCGGAGAATCCTAATCAATCACCATTTTAATCCTTCTCATGGTTAATTTTCTTAAGTTATACTTTACAAACAGCAAATAAATAATGTAAAAACATTCTATTTTATTTAAAAATGATTTTTTTTTCTAATTATTTTAAATATAAATGAAAAAATTGACAGTTAAAAGTAGAAATAGTGAAAAGTTTTTAAAAGGTTTTATTAAGTATTGTATTCTGCCGAATACTTTGATATTCGGCAGGCCGAATAGTTTCATATTCGGCCAAGCCGAATAGTTTAATGTAGGGATGGGACGAATAGTGATTTGGCCGAATATTCGGCCAAATTTTAGGCCGAATACCGAATATTCGGCCGGCCGAATAGTAAAAAAAAATTTCCAATAAAGAAAATAAATTTTGATTATATATAATTTAAAAAATAGGAGCTCATTAGTAATTATTACTCTTAAATGTGCTTTTAAATGTATTTTTAAATTTGAAAAACTTATTTTAACACAAAAAAATTATGAAATTGCATTATATCCTTTATTCTAATGTACATCAAATAGATTTTCAGTAAGTCAAGATGGGAAAATATTTCCATTAAAATATGAAGAATGTACTTCACTTTTACTATCAATTGATGCTTCTTGCATCCAAAATCAATAATATTTTTAATTTCTCTCTCTCTCTCAGAACTCACAAGGACATATTTTCTGAAATAACCTTTAATGAAATAAATTTGATCATTTAGAGTTTGTGTCCCTAGTGATAAGTAAATTTATAAGAACAAGACTGTTCTGAAATCATATGCCAAGCTTTAAATTACAAATTACGTTAAAGCAAAAGGTTATGCTTAAAGTAGAATGCATATGTTAACAAAATCTTTGACATTTGAATCGGCACATACAATAATCAACTTCAATATTCCACTTATTCAACAAGCATTAAAAGGATAAACAGAAATTGATAACAACATGAAGGAAGGAAGATTAAATTAAAAATATATGCATAATGCTACATATTTAAGTCAGTAATTATGCAAATAATTATTTAAATGTAAAAACTATAGAATGAAAAAATTAATTTGTTGAGTATTTAGAATTTATATTAAAATATTTATAAAACCATCTTCATAAAGCAAGTTGTGTCATCTAATGTGTATCGAGCTTGACACCAGTTCTACTTTCAGATGTACCATTGTATTTGGAATGGTGATATATTATATTTAATTTTGAAAATGAATCTTCGTTAACACACCTAGTGAATAATTTTTTTTCATTTCTTACTTTATAGAAAATAAGTTATGAATTTCATAAGAGCCTTTTTTATATGTGCATGGAATTTGCAGACACTAATAAATATTCGAGCGTTTTAGAATAAGGCAGTGTTTTTATATCTTGAATTGTAATATATCATTCTCTAATGATGACATTTCCCGTACAATTAAATCTCCAACTTGGGCAGCATTTTCTAGAATATCACTAACTTTTTTAGAAAATACAGAAAGGCTGTATATTTTTTAGTATCTGAATAACTCTATTTTGTAAGTAAGAGTGAGAATGACTTCATAAATGAAGTAACCAATTTGGATTAGAGAAAAAAAAAATTGCAAGAATGAAATTCTTTAAATCCGAAATTTATTTGGCAAGATATCTTTCACTATTCGGTGAGATTTTAGCAGTATTCGGCAAGATATCTCTAAATATTCGGCTACAGGTATTCGGTCAACAAGCCTTCAATATTCGGCCAACCGAATATTCGGCAAAAGGGCCGAATAGGCCGAATACCGAATAGTGGCCGAATATTCGTCCCATCCCTAGTTTAATGTTCAGCATAGCCGAATATTTGGTAACATGGCGGAATAGGCCAAATACCGAATAGATACCGAATATTCGGTGCATCCCTAATTCATTACAAATTACACTTGCTTTATAATTAAATTATTTCTGTTTCTTTATTTTTCTCTCGTCACTGTCAAATTACCGATGAAAAGAAACTTTGCCACTAGTGTTAATTTTTTGAGTGAGATTTTTTTTCTTTCAGGATTCTTTCTGGTTTTGTATTTTAAGTGTGTTTTTTGTCAGTTTCTTTTTTTTTTTTTTTTTTTTTTTCCAAAATTATGTGGATTTTTGCCCTTTTTATTTAAAATGATTTTTATGAGAATAAGTGTGACTGTGCTGCAAAGGCAATGCTAGTTTGACATAATGTAACATGCATCAACATAGGACATTACATCATGTCTGAACTGAAGTTGAAGTTTTTAAAAAACTTGAGTCATTCATTTTTTTTTTTTTCTCTTTATAATCGATTTTGGTGGAAACTAGCCTTAATTGTTCTTAATAGTGCTGGACAAGCAATACGGTTTTAGGGTTCCGTATTTATAAAACAAAACTGTTATAAAATCAATCTATCTGTCTGTATCTCTGTCACAACCATTTTACTCATATACTATGAAACATAGAAAAACTTAAAGAGAATCCTCAAAAACGTCATTTTTTCAGTGCCTTTAAAACTTTGTATGTAACTACAGTATTTTTCGTATTCTAAACCTAAAAAAGGGGATTTTTAATTAATAATAGACTTGTAAACGATATTCTGTATTAAATTCTACTTATTTCTAAACTGCATAATGGCTTGCAGGTCTTGATTTTCAGGGTGGGACTCGCACCCAAAATTTTGAAATCCCGCCCAAAAAAAGTATCGTGGGCGGGAGGCTCCCGCCAAAAAAAAAAAAAAAAATCGCGAATTTTCCAAACATTTTTAAATTTTGAAACTACAATTAACTCTCACGTTTTTTTTTTTTTTTTTTTTTTGTGCAATTGAATGACATATTTTACGAGTTTTTGTGTTGCGAAAAATCGTTGGAATTCCTGCTATTTTTCACAATCGTCAAATTTCGCATTTTTTCCCCCCGCAATCGATTGACAAATTTTGTGCGATTTACCATCGAGAGAACAGAGCAATTCAGTTTCAAATTTTCCAAAAAATTAACACTTTCGATTCCAAAAGTTATGAAACATAGTTAATTAACCCTGAAATTTGGATAGTTATGTCCAAATTTCCAGGATAATTACCGATTTTTCATAGCTTTTGAACCGAACTGAACAGCTTATTTTCATATTCAATTTCATCAATCGATCGCAGAAAATTTTGCTAGATTATCACAATAAAAACACCAAATTTTTCAAAGAATCGCTCAAAAAACTTGACTTTCCTTAAAAGATCTCAATAAAACACAAATTTCTTTTTAAAAAAATCACGGAATAAACACGAATTTCGTGAAATGACTGCAGAATAAACGCGAATTTCGTGAGATGATTGCGGAACAAATGTGAATTTCATGAAAGCACTGCGGAATAAATGCAAATTTTGTGAAAGGATCGCCATCGCCATATAAACAGCGTTGTGTGAAAGGGGGCAGGAGGGAGAAAAGGGCAGTCATCCCGGGCGCAGAAATTTATGGATACCATTTTCTACTACCAACATCATTTTTAGTCGCTAAGAAGGAAAAGAACACTACATTGAAACTTTGCTCCGAACGCAGTTTTCTCTTCACACGTCCCTTCATACGAACACAAATTTATCAAAATGCTGCTTAAAAAAACACAAATTTCATGAAAGAATCTCGAAATAAATGTGAATTTCATTAAAAGATGGTATATAAAGTGCTAATTTCGGTAAAAGATAGCGGGAAAACGCCAAATTTGTCAAAGGGTTATTCAGGTGTCATAGGCGTAGGAACCAGGGGAGCTCTGGCTCCCCCTGGAATATTTTAGATGAGCTCAGCTTCCCCGGGAGAAATTCTCGCACCACATCTATTTACGATATATTGTTGAATTTAAAAATGCATACTTTTTCTAACACTAATCCCGGACGAAACTGACCAAAATGCATTGTGATTGGAATTAAAATGTCATTGGAGGAATTAATGAAGATATTATTTTCTGAAGTTTACCTTTCAGCAGAATTTATTTTGGTGATTCCAACATCAGTAGCAGCAGCTGAGAGATCTTCCAGTACTCGTCAACGGCTTCAAACATATTTCTGAACAACAATGGGTCAACAGAGATTCCGTTTGATGCTACAGCATATTTATAAAGAGGAGGTTTTTAAAATTTATCTAGAAGGTAATTGGAAAAAAAATTGTAAGCAAAACAATCGAAAGAACTTTAACTTTTGGGAGTGGGTGAAGCTTTAAATTGGAATATTTTATTCGGGATCATCCATAAATTAAGTTTTTGTGTATCAAGTATATCTAAAAAAAATTACCTTAATTGGATTAAAGAGTTGTTGATCTTTCGATATGCTTTTTTATACTGCTGTTTGTGAAAAGTCTACACTATGAAATGTACACACAGTATGAAATAATCTTCTGAAATGATTGAAATTATGAACGAAATGATACATTTCTATAATGGACTGTATTCCTGTGGTGCCACAATAGGTAAAATGGCGATTTTTATAGCCTCAAACCAAAGAGGACAGCAGGGGCTATTTGTTTATGGATTATTAACTGGAAACAAATGCTACACTATTTATGTACTTTTATGTGTAAATGAAATTTTCTGTAATGTGGTAAGTGCAATAAATAGTATTCCTGTGATGTCACTATTGGTAAAATCAGTGGATTAAGAAGGTGATCTGATGGGGCTACCAGGGCCTTAGCTAGAAGTGTACGATAGGGGGGGGGGGGGGGGGCTCAAGGGAATATAGGAGGGGCTCATATTTTTTTTGTTCTCTCTCTAATGCAGAAAGATAAATTAATGCATATTCACATTGTAGGTACTATGTTTTTCATTAAACTGTTGTAATAACTTCTTTTTATGCTAAGAAAAGTATATGAGGATAAAAATTTTGAATGTATACCTGGTGCAAAATTAAACAATCAAATGTGCAAATAGGATAGGGAATGTTGAAAGTCTAAAGTCTAAACCATTCTATTTTAGACAGGTTTTTATTAGAAAGTGTATTATTTTGCAGATATCAGGAAATAACAATTTCAACCAAATATCCATTATACATAGGCTCGATTTACACGCCTTTTACTGTTTAAAACATGATATACGCTGATTATAAGGGCATTATTAATTTTTATGGTGCGAATGCAGTTTACTCTTCTTCTTGGCGTGATTTTCAAAAATCACCAAATTGGCACGTTTTTGTGTCTTGTCTCCCGGAGCATGCTGTTTTGCTCCGGATTAAATGAAAATGCAGGGTTGCCATATTGAAACATTTATCGCTTAAAAAAAAAAAAAAAAAAAAAAAAAAAAAAAAAAAAGTCGCCTTGGCGAAGGAGAGTAAACTGCAACTTGCCATTTATCAGTAGAAAATCTGTAATTTTAGGGTAGTATCCTTCGAACCTTGGATTCTGATTTCCTTGTATTGATACGGATTAGGATCCCTTAGAAATACTACCATGGAGGGCATCTCTTTCTAGCCATTATCCTTACTGTAGATAATCGGCTGTAATAAACAACACCAACACTGTGACTTTAGGTAATACATAGATTGAGATATCTTCTCTGTATAGTTGCTCTGTATAGTCTTCTCTGCAGCCTTGAACCTTTATTTTTATTTTATTTTTTAATTTATTTAAATCGTAGTATAAACTTGTTATTTAGCTTGTTGTAGAACCGTGATGGTTATATTATTTCCATAGTATTACAAAATATTGATAAAAAAAAGGCGGCTCTATGACTGTATAACGTTTTGATTAGAAATCAACTTCATTTACATTAAAAGTGAATCATAAATTTAATTTAGTGATTCTGAATCTCGAATATATAAACAGGTTTCAGTCTGTCACAATTTATCATAAAAAAAAGAATTCAGGAAATAGTATTAAATTTGTCAGTTAATTGATTGGTATATCTCGGAAAAGTCATCATAGGGGATTCCAAATGTATCTCTTTTATGAGAAAATAAAAAACATTTTTCAATACTTAAGTTTTACAAAATGTCGTGCATGTATGCCCCAAAATGAATTCTGAAATGTGTTGAAGGAGGTGTGTGTGTGTGCAATTTAGGGGTTAGAATGAGAACGTTCTTAAATAATTTTAAATTTGCTGTTTACTTCAGTTTTATTTACTATTTATTGAGATACCTTTTAGTAATTTTCAGTAACCCACTTCAAAAAATGTGGTAGAACCATGGAATTATACTTGTTAAGACAGAAATCTGCTTAAACCGAAAATTTTCCCAATCGCATTCTATTCTATCTTAGCAGATTTGATTGTTTAATGCAGCGGTTCCCAATCTATGGGTCGCGACCCACTGGTGGGCCACGGCAGTTATTTTGGTGGGTCTCGGAAAAATCAAGGTTTGTTATCTTTTATTTCATCTGTTTGAAAAAATATGATATGACAATTTCAACAGGAAGTATCTAATGGACCAAAAAGTTATGTGTTCATAATAATTAAATGTATTTTTAGCTATATTTGTAGTTTGTGCATTTTTTTAATTACTATTCACTGACACACATTGAGATTACCGATTCTTGTTTTTGTTGATAATATATCTTCCGTACAAAAATTTGCGTTTTACGTTGGACAGGATAGCTGAGCGTATAGAGATCGTACAATAATTGCTATACTGATATGCAACTTTTTCTTTAGTGGGTCGCGAATTTTTTTTTTTTAGTGAAGGAGGGTCACGAAATTTTTTTTCACTGAAAGGTGGGTCGCGTACCAAGAAAGTTTGGGAACAGCAGGTATAATGCGTTTCCTGTTATGATGTGTGTTACCTGATTTAATAAAAACTCCTTTAAAGCGGAATTTTTAATGTTTCTTGCGATTCCCTCGTAGAAACTTTTACTAAATCTGTCCCCTCCGAAATGATAAGTCTAGATACGCCACAGGGTAAAATGGAAGTTCTTAATGCCTTGAACCAAAAGGAAGAATAGCGTCCATGTACCCCCTCTCTATATAGTGAACAGGGTTTGTGATTTTTTTGATTTTTTTAAATAAAAATCAAAAGAATCAGATTTTTTTGATTTAAATCGGATTTTTTTTATTTAAATCAGATTTTTTAAAAAAATGCCACACAATATTATTATTTTATGACTTTTTGTTTAATTTAAATAACAAATTTTACACACATAGACATGCATGTTATAAGTATTATCTATTATTAATATTACACAATTTACATAAATGATTTATATTACTATTTCAAGGTAAAATTTTAGGCTATGAAAAAAAAATCTTGATTACACAAAATGCATGGAAAACTACAAATCAGATCTCAAGAATTAATTCAAGCTTCAGTACTTTAATTATAATAAAAATATCTGCAACACATAAAAATTTTAAACAAAATTGGAAGCAAACTAAGTTTTTAACTTTTGTTTTTTTTTTTAAGTGCTGGCTGAGAAAAATGAGTTTAATTGCTGCCATCAAAATACTTAAGGACAGAGGATACAAATTGAGATGTCATCAGTAATTGACTGACTTCTCGGTAGTGTTGGAATTTACACAGGAAAATTTTGAATAGCAGTTTTATTTTATTTGTGGAATATCTATCATCTTATAAAACAATAACTATTTAAACATACTAATGAGAACTTGGAATCCCTAAATAAAAATTCAGCCAGAGAAGGAATGCTGCAGTGTTACTGCATCTGACTGGTTTATTTTATTGGGGGATCACAAATCAGTAAATTTAAGAAGTAATTAATCATAAGTTAATCAGTAAGTTCAGTGTTTTATAAGATGATAAATATTACACAAATAAAATAAAAGTAAATTGCTATTCAAAATTTTCCAGTGTGAATTCCAACACCAGTGAGAAGTCAGTCAATTAGCAAATACATCACAATTTGAATCCTCTGGCCTTGAGCATTTCTATGGCAGCGGTTTAACAGTTTTATCTGTTGATTTCTAATTTCTCAAAGTACCAAACCAAAGGCAGAAAACATTTGTTGTACTGAAGCCTATTGCAGTAAAAAGCTAGTTGATCATTAATTCTTTGAGTTTTTAGTATCAGCCTTTTCGATAACTGTAACAAAAATAACTTCCACTATTCTAAAGGGCTAAAACCAATTACCGTATATACTCGCGTATAAGTCGAGAAATTTTAGACAAAAAAAGAACTTCAAAGTGGGGGGGTCGACTTATACGCGAGACCTAAAAAAAATCTATAAAAAAATATCGGAAAATAGTTTGCTAGCACCTAGAAAAAAGGGAGATGGGCAAAATCGCCCAATATAAGGAATCGTTCCAGTCAGAATCGTTCACCAAAAGGAATGAGTCATTCGAAATTGTTCCGAAAAAAGGAACGAATCCGTGAAAAATGGAACAAAAAAAGGAATGAGTCCAAGAAAAAAAAGGAACAAATCCAAGAAAATGGAACGAGTCCAAGAAAAAAAGGAACAAATCCAAGAAAATGGAACGAGTCCAAGAAAAAAAAAGGAATGAATCCGATTTTTCTTCGTCATTCCCCGATTCCGATTTATGACATTAAGCATAATTTTTCGGACGACACATTTCGGAACGAATCCTTTTCAGAGTTATTTAATTTCAGAACGAGTCCTAGGATTCGTTCTTTTCGGAACGATTCATAGGAGTCCGTCTTTTTCGGAAGGTTTCCGAGAAATCGATTCTTTTCAGAGTCGTTTCATTTCGGAACGAGTCTGAGGAATTTGTCCTTTCGGAGTCATTTCATTTCGGAACGAGTACGAGGAATCAGTCCTTTTCGGAGTCGTTTCATTTAGGAACGAATCCCAGTCCATATCCTTTTCGGGGGAAAGTCAAACGGTTCCCCCTTATGGGGGGTCGACTTATACGCGGGTTTTCCATTTTTACTTATTTTTAACAACATAAGTTAGGGGGTCGACTTATACGCGAGTACATACGGTATATTAAATTAAAATAAATAAATAAATGACTGATTCAGATTTTTCTCAAATCTTAATATAGCATGCCTCACCAAAGTACAGCACATAAAGTCATATAATTTTATTTTACCTTGACTTGCAGCAGTTTTTCTAAATACCAATGAGTAAATATTCAAATATTTAATATATTTCTGCTTAGATTTCTTTACTGTTGCAAGATTATTTTATAATTTGATTCAAATGAAATTTGAAAGCTTTTTTTTTTCTAAACTTTACATTTATTTTACGTTTTTACAAAGCTTAAGCTTTATCTTTCTGAAAGTTGTTTAATTATATATATTATATAAAACTAAATTATGTTAAAGCACATTATTATGTTTGTTTACATCTTAAATTTATTTAAAAATAACTTAAAAGAAAAACTGATTTAAATCAATGAATTTTTTAAAAAATCAATTGATTTAAATCATGATTAAAATCAAGCTGATTTAAATCAACGAACCCTGATGGTGAAATATCTATCTCCATATAACGAATTTTTTCATAGATTGGTCTTAATTTATTCAGTTTTAAAAAGTTTCAAAATCATATAGAATCATACGTATTGACACATAAGACTAATGAGTCATATTTCTAAGTAACAATTTGGTATTTCTTATCTTTAAGAGTACCAGCTACCTAATAACGAATAGGTGTGGTTTGCAACAGCTGTACTTTTTAAAAGTAGAGTTAGTTCCTTTCTATGTTTGAAGCACAAACAAATACATTTGGTAAAGTTTTTTTTTTTTCTATTTTACTCTTATTTCTCTTTTTTTATAAATTTTATTTGAAAAATGTGTTAAATATTAGAATATAAAAATATTTAGCATTAAAATTTCCTAAAGTTTATTTTTAATCTGTCTTTAATTATTTTCAGGTTAAAATTGCAGGACAAATTTTCAGTAAAGTGTCTCTGCTGGAATGAGTGCACTAATTTCAGGCAATTTTCTGCCAGATGAATCTGCTGCAACTGCTGACTTTGTGGGAATGATAAATGACCTATTTGACTCTTGTAATGGCAACAGTAAACATCCTCCAGATGGTACAAAGTATCGTTGTGTGGCTTCTGATAGTCCTCATTTGCAGTTCTGGACTGATACATATGAAGAATTAAAGAAATATTTTGTCTGTTCTAGCAGCAGAAGATGAGCCACCAAAGAAAAAAAGAAAAATTACATCTGAAGAAATTAAAAAAAGTCATTTTGTCAATTCTAGCAACACAGATGAGCTTCCAAAAGAAGGAAGAATTGCATCGAAAGGATTAAAGGGTTGGGTCTTAACAATAAATTCTATGAGAGGCTTATATGATGAATTAAAGCTAATTAATTAATTTTTTGCTATTTTTATGCAAATTGTACTGTGTGAATTCTTTACTTGGAGTTGGCATTTAAATACACATTGCAGTTTATAAAAGGTCTAATAATTTAAAAATGTTTTGTAGAACTATGTAGAACAGATTATGTTGAATATTAATCATCTTAAAGTATGTGGTTTGTTTGTGAAGAATATTTTTTTGAAATATGTAATTTGATTTGTGAACTTGTGCATTATCATTAAATTACGTAGTGCATCTTTTTGTTTGCGTTTTTTTACTTTCACCATGCTACTTTATGCTTTTTTTAAAAATAAAATTAGTAAATGAATTTTCAAACTGCTATCATTATTTTACTTTGCTAAAACACTACCCATACAAGAACACCTCAGAGGATTTCTGTCTACGTCAAATTCTCTTTACATGTTAGGATGCATCTTGAACATCCTTATGTACCCTCTCCTATAAATTTATATTAGTAGCACTTCCTGACCCATTGCAGCTTTGATTATATATATATAACAATGAATCTGCCAGATGTACATACTAAATCTGCCTGGTTGCAATTTTATGTTGGGAGAAAAATTCCATAACGATTCAATATTTTTTGTGACATTCGACATCAAGCTCTGCATTACATATTGTGTATAAATCCCTAAAAATCAATTTGAAGGTTCTTACATTTTTATTTTTTAAGTTTAATGATTAACACAAAACTTTGCATCAGTAAAATTAATCAAAATGTACTGCCAACAATGCTAAAAATTGATATTGACAGAATGAATAGTGAAATGGCCAACTAGGCTAATGCATATTTGTTGACATGAGTAAATGTTAAACACCTAACTGAATATGTTTTCAGCTTAAAATATATATAATGATTTTTTTTTAAATAATTATTTTTCAAAATTTTATGCTTGGTATGAGAATTCCTTACTTCAATTGCAGCTTTCTAGCATTACATTGTAGAAAGATCATGATTCTGTATTACGCAATGTTGTTAGTGAGCTTAGATCAATAATAAATATGAATTTTTATTGGAATTTCATAATTTTTATTATGCCTGGTGTAAAGTATTGAATTCAGGTATGCTCCTCTGAATGCGGTGACATGAATTTCATTCTTATAACTGGAAAAATTAAAATTAAATTGATAACATATAATTAAAAATTCTTAGTATTATTGAATAAGTATCATAGGAATAAAATTGTCAATTCTCCAGTGTGTGTTCTTGTGAAAAACTCTTTTATTTTTTACTGAAATACTGTGTAATAAAGAAATGACTTCACAAATTTCAATATTTGCTACAGATAATTTTCTTTAAAAAATTTTTGCGAGTGTATTAAAACATGATATTAGTTTTTGAATTGTATCTTTTCAATATGGCATTTTAGCGAAACCTTAAAAAATGCATTAAACATTTAGTAGTGGATATTTATAACAACAAAGTACTGGATAAATTATTACAAAAGTTTATCATGTCCTGTGTTAATACATGTATATATTGCTACATTTAATGAATATGTGCAGTTTTTTTAAGGAAGAAGAGGAGGGATTAAGATATTAATTTAAGTAAACTAGCAAAAGCCATGCTTTGTTTGGATTTGCGAAGCATTATTTTATAAAACAGATATTTGAAAGTAACACTATTTTTTAATATTATTTTTGCATCTTTATTAAACAAAAACGTTATTTTATGTTTTGGCGCATTTTACTTTTTTATTTATGATGTAAGACTGGCATAATAAAATATTTTCGAAGCAAACTTTTACAAAATATTTTTAAATTTTCAACTAAAAGCTCTTTTAAAGATGTTTTTACAATTTCCAGTAGCCACTGGTGTTTTTTAAAGTTGTTTGAAATATGCATGTTTCCAATCTTTGTAATTAACATCAGATAATCTTTGATAGCTATTTTAGAATAATATATTTGAAGAGAGCTTGAAGAAAGTTACTTCTTCAAAATCCTATTTTCTGGAAAAACGTTTGAAATCTGCTTTCGTTGATACTATGAATTTTTAACTGTAAAACATTTTATTCTAATTTCTTCGTTTTTATACATGTTAGCGTATGAGAATTTTTGATATTGTAGAATTTTTCGTAAGGAAAATTTCTATTGAATGCTTAATTTTGAAGGATTTTCACTCTCGACAACGTTACATACGTTTTTAAGCCAACTGGTGTCTATATATCCTCAATATCTACAACTGCTTCATCTAATGTTAAACCTTGGGATTTATGAATTATAACAGCAAAAGCTAACTGCAGAAGAAATTCTTTCCTTGAGCAATTTATGCTTCCATTTTTTCAGAATTTAATTATTAGAGGAATCGGTACGCACCAATTCTTATAAGTTAAATTACTGCAGTATTCAAATTTATCCATGATTATTCGCGATATCTGGTCTGGTGGCTTGTGATTTTCTTTATTACGTGCAACAAAGTCTAAAGTTCCGTTCACTAAATCTTTTCCTGTCCACAAATAAGAACGTAACATTACTTTAGATCCAAATGATAAAGTAAGAAATGGTTAAAGCCTATTTGTCGTTTCTGAATCTGCCAACTTTGCTTTAGTATATTTATAAAGAGCTTGAATCGAGGCAACATCTTCATGCAGTTCTTTTAATTTTTCATTTATATATTTCTTTATATTTTTGTTTGCAATTCTTTTGTTGCCGCTTTACAAAAAAAAAATCCATGATACAATTCTTTTAAAATGTTTGAGTGTCATCTGTGCAAACGATTTTGCGGAATAATGAAAAAATGTTTTTTTATTAATCATGATTCTATCTATAATTACTTACTCCACGATTTATATATTTTTTTTCTGAAAATTACGCATTTCATTTTTTATTTGCTAAAATGCGTCCGTATTGGAAATGCATGTAAAATAAATTAATTAAAATAATAATTTTTTTTAACGTTTTACTGTAAAAAAAAATATATTGTGCAAATCCACAGATCATAATTTATTTTTGTGTTTAATTTGAAGATAAAATATTGAATAGTTTTATTGTAAAGTGTACGACAAAATGTAATTTGAGTGGCCTAGTAGAGGATTCGCTTCGCTCATCCTAATAAGGAAGAATTATTAAAAGGTTGCTAAATTACTGATACACCAACGCTAAATCTTTTACAAAAATAAAATAATTGGAAATAAAAAAAAAATTTGCGATTGATTTATACAATATGTTTTCGCACTCTCTTTAAAAGGTTGCTAAATTATTGATACGTCAAAGCTAAAACTTTTACGAAAATAAAATAATTGGAATTAAAAAAGAATTTCGCACATATTTTAACAAAAATCAGATAATTCAACAAAAATAATTTATTGCTGTATTTCATGATATACTTTTTTTTTTAAATATTTTTAATCGGAATAATGGTTAATCTTATGAAAATGTTCATTTTAAGACATTCATCTGCAGAATTTAAAAATAAATTTTAAGTTGCTTTTTTAATAGCGATTTAGTATTTTAAAATATAGTGATATAAATATTTGCTTAGTATCAAATAAATTCATTTGAAGATTTTATGTACATACAGGATAAGAAAAGGGAAAAACTATACATTGACGCATATATATATCTATGTTATTTTGGAGGGGGGGGGGGGAGTAAGGGATTAGAAACTAAGAAATTAAAAAATTTTCATTATTTTTTTTATCTAAATCAGCCATGTATAAAATTTTTAATTTTAGCATACTTTTAGTACCATGATGAAATTGTAAAAAGTTATACTTAGAAAAATTTTGAATAAATGAAGCTTTCATTTTTTCAACTTAACAAGTTTAACAATTTTAATATGTATAACTTTTTGCAATTTCATCATGGTACTAAAAGTATGCTAAATTAAAAATTTTATACATGGCTGATTTAGATAAAAAAAATAATGAAAAAATTTTAATTTCTTAGTTTTTAATCCCTTACTCCACCCACCCACCCCTACCTCCAAAATAACATAGATATATATATATGCGTCTATGTATAGTTTTTCCCTTTTCTTATCCTGTATGTACATAAAATCTTCAAATGAATTTATTTGATACTAAGCAAATATTTATATCACTATATTTTAAAATACTAAATCGCTATTAAAAGAGCAACTTAAAATTTATTTTGAAATTCTGCAGATGAATGTCTTAAATTGAACATTTTCATAAGATTAACCATTATTCCGATTAAAAAAAAAAAAAAAAAAGTATATCATGAAATACAGCAATAAAATATTTTTGTTGAATTACCTGATTTTTGTTAAAATATGTGCGAAATTCTTTTTTAATTCCAATTATTTCATTTTCGTAAAAGTTTTAGCTTTGACGTATCAATAATTTAGCAACCTTTTAAAGAGAGTGCGAAAACAAAACACCGATACAAACGGTAAAAGGAACTGGTGGGTGGTTTCCCTGCAGCGCAATCTGTTTCGCCTACCAGCCGCTGTGGCGCTGAAGTGCGCTAAGAAATTTAACACGTAGTGACTGACCGTAAGTATTCAATAGCTTTGGTCAGGCAGGTGCTTACACACACGCTCTCATGAGTCTCATTCACGAAAATTTCTATTATTAAATTATTCCATTTAATTTTTATGAATTAAATGGAATTCACGAGAGTTTCTATTAAATTATTCCATTTAATTTTTATGAGGAATTTTTTCCGGTGTGAAATATAAAATTTATTCGAGTAAAAGTGTGATGCAAATATAATGCTTTCGTTACTTTAATTAGCACTTTCCTATTACTTTTAATACTCAGGCATTACCAAAGACACTGCAAATTCTGAAATAAAAGAAGAGATTTTTTTCAAATTTTAAATAACATATTTTCAAAATTACCAAATATTAAGTTGTTTACGTACGCACATTTAAAATAAGCTGATATTTTACAAGCAAAATATCGCGCTCTGTGATGAGACTAAAATTCGGGAAAATGTTGCGACTGTTTTTAGCAGGGAACTACGCCTTTAATGCAATAATGAAAAAAAAATTAAAAAGCAGCAATCAAATGAGCATATAATTTTAACTCTTTCAATATAATGTATAAGTGTGCGTGTAGCATTTTATAAAACATATACTTTACGATAAGATTTCTATTAAATAGATTCTGTGTCTTTTCTTTAAAATTAACAACAGTTTCAAAAACGACAAAAATTTTAAAGTGTTTGCACACTCACATTTAAATCATCATTATTATTATTATTAGTTAACATTCATTCATCATTATGGTTTATCTCAAAAGCCACGCCTCCGAAATTTTTAAATAGACTGTTTATTTTCCCTGTGTCATTACAAGCAAAATATCAGGCTTCTGGTACTCTCGGACCTGATTCCAATCCACCTCAAAGTCAATTACGAGGCAGCCTATGGAACAATCGCAACACAAAAATACACAACAAGGTCCTGCACCAACTTGAATATGAAAAGAAAATCGATATATGGGCAAATCACCCAGCCGAAATAATTGAACCAAGGATTGGATATAACATGCACGATGTAGTCACCTACACGGACGGATCCAAATTGGAATCAGGCGCTACAGGTTCGGCCTTTGTAGCATACAAAAATAACCAAAAAATAATGACATGGTCAGTGCCCCTAAGAGAATGCAACAGCGTTTTCCAGGCCGAACTACTGGCAATACAAAAAGCAGCGGAATGGGGCAACACAACAGGTGAGCCATGCAGCATACGCTCGGATTGCAGATCAGCCATAGAATCACTAAAAAAGCCATTTAATGTCAATGAAACAGTAGATAAAATACAAAACTTAATTAAAGAATCCAACAATAAGTTTAAAATCAGCTGGGTCAAGGCGCACGTGGGCATCCAAGGAAACGAGGATGCAGACGAGTTAGCCAAAACCGCAGCGGAAAACATAAATAACAAAAACAAATACTATATGAAAAAGCCAATCTCAAAACTGAAACGGACACTCAAAGAGCTAATAATGAAACAATGGCAGTTCGAGTGGGATTACGGGGATATAGGCAGGGAAACACATCAGTATTTTCCAACAGTAGGTGAAAGCAGACTCATAAGTGACTTTTTACTCTCACAACTCTACACAGCACATGGAGCATTTCCAGCGTATCTTCACAGATTTAATAAAGCGGACACTCCGGACTGTGCATGCGGCACGGAGGGTACGCCTAAACATTATCTCTTCCACTGCCCACTCACCCAACAGTACCACCTGGCAAACATAACAGCAAATAATGATAAACTGTGGCACGAACAATTAGGTAAAAACAAACACGTACAAAATAAAGCAAAAACAGTAATCAGGTGGCTCCAAGAAAACTGCCACAGTATCACAACATTAAAGCAAACAAACATATAAAACAGAAAGCCCTCTCTTTTCAGTAACCCAGCAGAAACATAATACTGTATGTTATGTGTTATATGTTGTACGTTTAAAAAAAAAATTGTTTGTATATGTTTTACGTCCTTTAGCAGTGTGCGGTAGTCGCACAACATCAGCTGTAACCATGGCCCGCAATAGGAGCCCCGCAACATATGAATTGCATGCATAACGAATATCACCAACGGTTCAGCAAGTTGTGCAATATGACATAGTAAGAAGCTTCAAACGCCCCCGACACTGCTTGTCCGTCCACTGTGTTGTGTTATAAAAATAAAATAAAATAAAATAAAATAAAATTTATATATATAAGGTCTAGAAATCCCCTAATGCAAAAAAAAAAAAAAAAAAAAAAAAAATTAAAACTGTTTTTATTTTAAGTTTTTTCATTTATTATTTTTTCATTTTTTTATTTTTTATTTAACTATTTTTTTTATTTTATTATTTATTATTACTAATTTTTATTTATTTATTTTTGACAGCTCGCCTCTTTATTTGGTGCAGTAGGACTCTGTCCGCACAAAATACCAGACCCACTCTAATGGGGCAACCCAGGGAGCCAGTTTTTCTCGGTGGGGTACGGTAGAAAGGTGGGTTCTTGTCTCTCTCTCTGCAACGCTCTCGTTTGCCTTGCGATTTGGCGCAAAAATTTTCCTCATTAGCGGTACGACTTAGCTTTTCGGCCCATTTTCTGTTTTTTTTAATTCCCTCAAAATTTCCCCAACATTCAGCTAAGTTCAGTACCATTGTTTAGGCCCAAAAACATCCAGTCATATTTCGTCTGGTATGATGAGTACAAGGTGTACGGCAACAAATCACAAAGTTAACCCAATGTGCAATAAACCACAAAGATTACCAACAAAGCACTTAACCTAAACAGCCGACCCGGGTACTTGTCTTAGTGGTTCGCCACTTTGCCGGCTAAAATTACATCATGTACGCTAATAACGCCTGGGGCATGTAAAATCCGTCGTGGGTGCAAAGTCCTCCAAGTTACCTGTGAATTATACCTCTGGAGGTGCCTTGCCAGGTGAAGGTCTCGTCATCTGATCAAGGCTCTAAATTACGAGACCATCTTGCGAAGCCATTTGCAGTTCAAACAACAGGATGTACCATTAATTAACAGGCGAAACAAAGTATGCTCAACGACAAGCAAGTACTGCAGAAATGATGGCATGCGAAGCAAAGAAATCAGGTTTATTGCTGCTACGCGGCAATTAGGCGGTCGACCGCCCCGATACCAGATATCTAACCCGTTAAGCTGAGATAACTCGGCAGGTAGGGGCCTGGCCATCAGTTAGAAAGAAAGAAAGCAAAATATCAGGCTATGGGGTTAGATTAAAACTCAGAAAAATGGACTGCACTTTAGCAAGGAACCATGCCGTTAATGCAATACAGGGAAACATAAAAATAAAATAAATAAATATTTGTAGAATTAAAAAAAACTCTTTTGCTTGTACTTGGCAAAATATGTTAAACGAATGCAAAATTTAAAATAATAATAATTGTCTATTTCATAAGCTTACTTTGTTTTAGTATGAGGGTTTGTAATTTTTCAATTTAATCGATTTTATGAAAAAAATATCTATATCTAGCAAGTAAAGTTTATGTAGGGGTGCACAACCTGTGGCCCGAGGGCCACAATGACACCACTATATTTATCCAGTATAATTTTCCTTATAATAATGACGGAAACTTTGCTATGAAATAAAACAAACGACACTTTTCAAATATTCTGGTGGCAAACGATTTTTTGGCAAAAAGGTTGTGCATCACTAGTTTATAGCATGATAAATCTATCTCTATGATTACTAATGTTCGTGTAAGCTGTAGTTTTCTATTTATTTATACTAAATTTTATTTACTCGCATGCCTGTTTCAATTTTCTACACATTTAATAGGATATTTATTGTATGATTTCAAGTTACAATGAATAATAAAAATAGAATGTAATTTAAATTCGTTTACATTTATCATTTTTCATCCACTTTAATTTTAAATGCGGACTTTTATTGGCATAATAGTGGTTACTCTTTAAATAATTATTTTTGAAGGTGAATTAACTGAAAGCAAATTAATGCAGTTTATGTGTTTAAACTATACACACACGTGTATGTACAGATTTTTTGTAGATTTTTCTTGTATTTATTTATTAATGTTTTCTTTTAGAATATAGGTAATTGATCTTATTGTAAATTTTGAAGTAGATTAAGTAATAAAAATTATTCACTAAAGTAATTTCATGGATTTTTTTTTTCATTAACCAATTTTTTTTTTTTTTTTTTTTTTTTTTTTATGTACCTTTAATTATGTTTGGAGTTTGATTGACACATTGATATTATTTTATAAATATTCTTTTTGTGTTATCTTTATTTTTATTGTTAAGAGTGATCGAAATTGAATAAAAAGTCTTTAAGGCTCCTGTGCCTGCAATCAAAGACACTCGCGAGCTAATGCGATTCCTATGAAAAGGTTATTTTCTGATAACTTGTTTGGTATTTTTTTTTTCTTGCATTGGACAGTTGAGGTCCCTTTCCACATCACTCCTTTTTTACTTTTTCTATTTTGGTTGCAGGTATTTCTTAACATGTTCTTTACATATTTCAGAACCGGTTTTGAAAGTGAAACTGACTTCATAAAAAAATCTGCAACCAAAATCGGAAAGGAAAAAAAGAGGGGTGTGGAGAAGGGCCTCGGCCATCCAATGCAAACAATTTATTTAAAAATGTCGAAATACAAGCGAGTTATTAGTAAATAAATTCCCATAAGAATATCATTAGCTCGTGAATGTTTTCGGAAGCAGGGGGAGGAGCCTTAATTAGCGTTTTAAAACTATAATCATATGCTGTGGTAATAAATTGCAATATAGAAGAAAGAATTGCTATGTTTTAAATAACGACTGTGCTCTCCGCAGCTCTAATAAGCCCCGCCTGGTGACGTCATCAAACCTCGTGTTAAGGAGCGAACACACAGAATATTTTTTGCGGTTAGCAGTCGGCGTATTTTATATTCGCAGGCTGCGTGTTTGATGTCTTATGACAATTCCAGTTGAACTTCAATTCATTTGTAGGACACGGACCTTTCTTTTAAGTAGGATTGAGATAGTTATTGCCCTACCATTATAAAAATCCCCGTTTTCTATTGTCAGTAAACCGCAGAAGGGGGAAGAAGGAAGGAGTTCCTGGAATTCAGTTGAACTTCAGCAAAATACACGTGCGCTGCTGCAGGCGTCTCCATGTAATCCTATGGGACCAAGGGAGTCGCTTGGTAGCGCGCGATTCCCTTTTGTCGGAGCGTCTTTGACGCGTGGAACGAAGCGAGTCGCCGGCAACAGCCAATCAAATGCTTGGAAATCCAAATGATGGTAAAGACTCTTCTCGAACAGCCAATGAAATACTAAGAACACGAAAAAACGCAGGCGACTTTTGTCGCTTGGAATTTTTACGTGTAATAGCACTTTTAGACTTGTAGTCTCCAGGCCGCGTTACCAAAACATTCTACAATTATTCCCATCTGCGAAAAGAGACTAGTCTTGTAATATTGCTTTTTATATGCAATAGCCACACAGAAATCTACTAAATTGTTATATTCAAAAATTTATAGTGCATATTTTCCGGTGTAAAATATTAAATTTATCTGAACAAAACTGTCAGATAGATATAGTTCTTGTTTTTGTTATTTTTTTGCATTTGTTATTTTGTTTGTTTTGTTTGTTGTAACATTTTTGGATTACTTTTAGTTCACACACATTCCCAAATATATTGCGTGTTCTAAAAGAGGGGGGGGCATTTTAAAAATTTCCTATAACATAATTTCCAAATTTAAAGATGTTTGCGCAGACACATTTAAATTAACCTGATATTTTCCTCTCACTTTAAATAACATTTTTGGATTACTTTTAGTTCAGACACATTCCCAAATATATTGCATGTTCTAAAAGGGGGGGGATATTTTTAAATTTTCCTACAACATAATTACCAAATTTTAAGGTGTTTGGGTAGACGCATTTAAATTAACCTGATATTTTCCTTGAGCCATTCAACACAAGCAAAATATCACTCTGTGTGATACTACTAAAAGTCAGAAAATGCGACTTCATATACCAGGGAACAACGCCGTTTATGCAATAATGAAAAAAAATGGAGCAGATGCCGTATTTTCCCCCGACCCGCCATTTTGTTTCCCTGTTATTTCTTATACATTACAATTTAACCTTAAACTACAAAATGCAACTGAAATGATTATTTAATGATTGAATCATATATTTCAAAAAATGATATGAAATTAAACAAGACAATTTTAATAGTAAAAATCGTTTGATATACTTATTCATTTTTTTCGGGGGGGGGGGGGGGACGGGTAAAATATTCAAGTAAAGAGAAAACAAATTTTTTAGTGTACATAAGCCTTAAAAATATTTGTAATATATTTCCTCAAAAAATAATTGAAAATAATAATCCTCTATAATAATAGCCGTTGTGACTCTCTCTCTCTGTCTGTCCCTGTATGTAGAACGATTCCGGGGTTGTACTCATCCGCTAAAGAAGAAATTCTGACGGCCATGTTTTAGAAATTTTGGTGTTTTTTTTTTTTAATTGCACTAACCTAAATGTTATATCATTAGAAAGAGCTTTCAAAAATAAACGCTTTTTTTGCTTAAGGTTTTTCCCTAATCGTAATATCTTCTGAGATATAAAGTCATTTTTTTTTCCGGCTTTCGAGTGCTAGATATATGTAAACAAAGGCCGGATTTGATTCATTCACATGACGAGTTTTCTATGCACCATGGAGGATATTCGGCGAGATTGAATTTCATATATCCAAACCAGTAATGAAACGTAATCTTATTGCTCTCTGCGCATTCCTGCTTGCGCAGATCCGACAACAGAACCAATGAGAGAAGAGATAATTACTGTCTCTAAATGTTAGCGTGGTATGCCCGCGTTCGTTGTTTGTTGTCAATGGTTGTAGCAGAGCCAATGCATTTATTGCGTGCTTTTGAAATGTGCAATTAAATATATGTATGGATTTTTTTTATCGCCACGTAATTAGTATATTTTTAACATAGGATTTCAACAATATAACCTGGTAAGTGAGAACTTTTTTTTTGAATGGCAATGTAGTAACATTGGGTCGATCGAGTTTATTTATTACTTACCCATCATACGTAGTATAGGGTAAGTCTTGCAATCGTTTTGAAAATCGAAAAAATTTTTTTGACTGATTTACACGTTTTAGATAGTGGAGATTCCGAAAAACATATTTTTAGAAAAAAAATTTTGCCGTCCGTCTGTCTGTCTGTAAACGCTCTATCTCCCGAACAAATTGAGATAGAGACTTGAAATTTTGTATATAGTTAGTATGTAAGAATGGGACGAACCCTATTTAATATCAGCAACCTCGATTATCCAGAACTATTTTTTTCGGACTCTCGAAAAATTCGTTCTGATGAAAGGTATATAAAAATTTTCGAATTTTTTTGTTCTAAGGAATGGACTTAAAAGGCAATAAAATAACACACATTTTGCATATAGAACGAAGTCGATCGGATTATTAATTGCCGAGATATTTGTAATCCTGTTTTCCACATTCTTCGATTTTTCATGACCCTGTATTTCATTCAAATTTCAATTCAGAAGTATATTTTAATTGGAAATGAGACGCTTAATCCGACGCAGTTAATTGTTAGTTAACAGAATTATTATTTTTGGAGTTATAAGGATGTTTCTTTTACGCAGTTCGGTACTACTTGAGTAGTTTCGCGTTTTATATAATTTGTCGAAATTGGTATATCAGCAGTTCTTTAATAGAGCATTACTATGTATATTAACACTATTTAAATTTTGTTTATGAATTGCAATGCATTGTATAAATAATTTCACGTTTTATTTTCATATACATATCCATGATGGGTAAGTATTACGGTGGCCCCCAACGACTAGTTTTGATTTTGCCCGTTTTTATTGAAGGACATAATTTAACCGTTTCTTCCGTTGCATAACACTTCTTATTTTGTTTTCAATCTTTTTTTTTTTTTTTTTTTTTTTTTTTTTTTTTAAGTAATTCCTTATTGTGATCTTCATTTCTGTCATATGAAAAATACATTTTTATTTTGCCATGGGTACACTGAAGTAAAATATCCATCCCCCTTACGATATTCGCAAAAACTTTTCTCGGATAGTATTTTTCGATCGATGCTTAATTTTATATTTCATAATATTATTTATTTTGATTTTGCCCGTTTTTATTGAAGGACATAATTTAACCGTTTTTATTTTATTTTATTTATTATCATAATTTAACCACTTCTTATTTTGTTTTCAATCTTTTTCTTTTTTCTAAAGTAATTCCTTATTGTGATCTTCATTTCTCTCATATGAAAATTTCATTTCTATTTTGCCTATAGCATTTACATTTGTTGCATTATCATTTTGAAAATTGATAAAAAATAACAAAAGACAAAACATTGCAAATTCTAAATTCGTATTACTCAACTAAATAAACGTAGGTCTTGCAAAAAATAAACAAAATAATAAGAGATCAAAATAGATGCCTTATAAATAACTTACTTTTTTAAATCTGCAGCTACAATATATATATATATATATATTTCTTTTTTTTTTTTAATTTGGACATGCAAAAAACATTCTGAAATGTCTCAATCAATCACAAGATTTTTGTGGGGATTTCTACTGATTGATAATTTTTGTGGGGTTTTTCCATAACTGAATGACTTTTTTTCCATGACTGATTAATGAATTTTATAATTTTTACCCCACATGACCAACTGTCGAACTGATTGACAAATTTTCTATTTTTCATGTGATGGATCGAGAAATTTTGTGATTTTTTTTTTTTCTGATGAACAAAGAAATGTTGCATCTTTTCTCCAAGCAATTAATGGAAGCTTTTTTTTAAATTTGTTGTTTTTTTCTCGCAATCTTTTGATGTAATTTGCCGTTTTATTGAATTTATCCTTCTTTCGTGATTTTTTTTTTTTTTTTTTTTTTTTTTTTTTTTGAGAAAATGTCGTTTTTTGTTATCTTTTTGAGAAAATGTCGTTTTTTGTTATCTTTTTGAGAAATTTGTCCTTTTTTGCTATTTTTTGTGAAATTTACATTTTTATGCGATTACCTAGACAAAATTTCTGTGTTTTTGAGATCTTTGAACGAAATTTGTGTCTTTTATGATACCTGGACAGTTTCGAAGAAGTTTATCGTTTTTCTCGAGTTCTTTCGGTGAAATTGTCGTTTTATCATGATCTTTCGATGTAATTTCCCGTTTTATTGAAGATCTATTTGCAAAATTTGTTGTTTTTTTCTGCAAAATTACCTTTTTTGTGATTATTTGATGAAATTTGCTTTTTTTTCAATCCTTTGACGAAATTTGCTGTTTACTCACAATCATTTGTCAAAATTTGTTGTTTTCTCACAATATTTTGAAAATTTTTTTCACAATATGTTTAATTTGCCATTTTTTAGAGTTTTTTTTGTCAAAATTTGCTTTTTTTTCGAAATTTTTTTAAACGTTTTGGCAAAATTTTGATTTTTTGCAATATTTTCACGAAATTTGTTTTATTTGAGATACCTGGACAATTTTTTTTCTGCAGTTTTTTGACAAATTTTTTAGAGATCTTTTGAAGAAATTTGTTGTTTTTTGCAATCTGTTGACGAAATTTGCTGTTTTTTTTTTCACATCTATTTACAAAATTTCCAGGTGTTCTTTTTTTTTGGGGGGGGGGGTATTTTGACGAAATTTGTTATTTTTTGTGATTATTTGCCAAAATTCATCTTTTTTTTATACTTGGATAAAATTATTTGTTTTCTCAGGGATTTTCGGTGAAATTTGTTATTTTCTCACGATCCTTCGATGTAATTTGCTGTTTTATCGAAATTATCTTTTTTTTGTCAAATTTTTATTTTTTTTTTGTTATTTTCAGAAATTTGTCTTTTTTTTGCAAAATTTACCTTTTTTGTGATTTTTTAATGAAATGTACCTCTTTTTTTCATATTTTGACAAAATGTGTTGTTTTATCACAATCTGTTTACCAATATTTGCATTTTTTGAAGTACCTAGACAAATTTAAAGTATTTTCACGATCTTTTGACGAAATTCACGTCTTTTATTATACCAGGAAATAATTATTTGTTTTCTCAGGGATTTTCGGTGAAATTTGTCGTTTTTTTCTTGCCATCTTTCAATGTAATTTGCCGTTTTATCAAATTATTCCTTTTTTCGTGATTTTTTTTTGTGAAATTTGTTGGTTTTTTTTTTTTTTTTTTTTTTCAAAATTTACCTTTTTTGAGATCTTTTGATGAAATGTGCCCCTTTTTCTCATCTTTTGACAAAATATGTTGTTTTCTCACAATCTGTTTACCAATATTTGCATTTTTTGAAGTACCTAGACAAATTTAAAGTATTTTCACGATCTTTTGACGAAATTCATGTCTTTTATGATACCAGGAAATAATTATTTGTTTTCTCAGGGATTTTCGGTGAAATTTGTCGTATTTTCTTGCCATCTTTCAATGTAATTTGCCGTTTTATCGAATTTATCCTTTTTTTGGAAATTTGTTGTTGTTTTTTCGTTTTTTTTTTTTTTTTTCAGAAATTTGTCAACATTATGTAAATGCTATAGGCAAAATAGAAATGAATTTTTCATATGACAGAAATGAAGATCACAATAAGAAATTACACAATAAGAAGTGTTATGCAATAGAAAAAACGGTTAAATTATGTCCTTCAAAAACAAGGGCAAAATCAAAATAAACTCGATCGACCCAATGTTACATTGCCTATCAATAAAAAAGTTAGTTCTCACTTACCAGGTTATTTGTTGAAAAGAATAATTTACTCTGATCCTATGTTGAAAATATACTTACTACGTTGCGATAAAAAATTCCATACATATATTTAATTGACTATAGAATGAGGGAATAAACATATGTCACTCAGCACACAGTTCAATAGGTACACTGAACTGCAGTATTCCCATAATAAGATTACCCAGAAAAAAACATTCTGAAATGTCTCGATCAATCACAAGATTTTTGTGGGCTTTTTTACATAACTAAATGACTTTTTATCCATGATTCATTAATGAATTTTATAATTTTTACCCCACATGACCAACTGTCGATTTTTGTATTTTTTTCTTCAACTGATTGACAAATTTTCTATTTTTCATGTGATAAATCGAGAAATTTTGTGATTTTTTTTTTTTTTTCTGATGAACAAAGAAATGTTGCATCTTTTCCCCCCTGCAATTAATGAAAGTTGTTTTTTGAAATTTGTTGTTTTTTTCTCACAATCTTTTGATGTAATTTGCCGTTTTATCGAATTTATCCTTTTTTCATGATTTTTTTTTTTTTGAGAAATTGTCGTTTTTTGTTATCTTTTTGAGAAATTTGTTGTTTTTTTTTCTTTTTCTTTTTCTTTTTTTTTTTTTTTTTTGTTATTTTTTGCAAAATTTACCCTTTTTTTGCGATTACCTAGACAAAATTTATGTGCTTTTGAGATCTTTGGACAAAATTCGTGTCTTTTATGATACCTGGCCAGTTTCGGAGAAGTTTATCGCTTTTCTCGAGTTCTTTCGATGAAATTGTCATTTTGTCACGATCTTTCGATGTAATTTGCTGTTTTATCGAAGATCTTTTTGCAAAATGTTTTGGGTTTTTTTGCGAAATTTACTTTTTTGTGATTATTTGATGAAATTTGCTTTTTTTTCAATCCTTTGACGAAATTTGTTGTTTACTCACAATCATTTGTCAAAACTTTTTGTTTTCGTACAATATTTTGAATTTTTTTTTTTAGAATATGTTTACAAATTTGCCATTTTTTAGGGATTTTTTTTTGTCAAATTTGGCTTTATTTTTCGAAATTTTTTCATGAAAATTGCTAATTTTTTTAGACGTCTTGGCAAAATTTTGATTTTTTTGCAATACTTTCACGAAATTTGTTTTATTTGGAATACAATTTTTTTTTTTTTTTTTTTTTTTTTTTTTTTTTTTTTGCATTTTTTTGACAAATTTTTTAGAGATCTTTTCATAAAATTTGTTGTTTTTTGCAATCTGTTGACAAAATTTGCTGTTTTTTTCTTTCACATCCATTTAAAAAATTTCCCGGTGATGTTTTTTTTTGGGGGGGGGGGGAGTTTTTTGACGAAAATAGCTATTTTTGTGATTATTTGCCAAAATTTGCATTTTTTATGGTACCTAGACAAATTTTTGTACATAGTAAATGATTTCTAGCATTTTTTAAAAAAAAACTTTAACAGTAGAAAAATAATCTTCAAACATTTTCAAGAGTTTGTGACGTGTGTCGCAGCGTTGCACCGATTCTGCGCCCGGGATCATGTCATGTTGGTGTTACGTTGGTAAATGGAAAATCATATTGAAATTTTTAAGAAATATTAATTTTTTTATAGCGGCAAAATACTTTTTTTTCTTTGGTTCTTTCATTTTGTTGCCGTCAAGTTTTGATGGGTTTCACCTAGCCAGAATAAATATCATTAATTTTTTTAATATGTGAAATCGACATGTATTTTTGATTTATGAAAATGTAATAGAAAAGTTATTTGAAAATGCAAATATTTATTTGTTGAATGGGGTGGGTAATGTAAAAACAAATTAACCACTGAGAGGATTATTGTTACAGATGTTGCTAAATGGCAAACTATAAATTCAGTCTTATTTTGCTGCAAAGTAAGTGAAGTATGTATATTTTGTATGAAATGAGAAATGATGGTAATTTATGATTTATTCATGTCATGTACAATTTATTGGTGTTGTATTTGTAAATGGAAAATTATCAAATGAGAGAGATTCTAATTCTATAGCAGCATGTTTGAATGTAACTCTGCCAACTGCGGGTCATTTGCCTGGATGTAAAATGCAGGTTTTTCTTTTATTTATTGAAATTTTTGCTGAAGATTAGTCGTTAAAAAATCCTTTGATAGCTGGAAAATACCTTTTATTTCTGTAGTGCCGTCAAGTTTTGACGGGTTCCATCTAGTAATGATAATATTTTGTGAGAAATAACAGGGAAACAAAATGGCAGCTGGCGGAAAGATACGGCATCTAAGCCAAAAAAAATTTGAATAAGCAGAGAGCAAAAGAGCATATCATTTTAACAGTTTCAGTATAATGTATACGAATGCGTGAAGTATTTTATAAAATATATTCTTTTCTATAAAATTCCTATTTAATGGCTAATTTTCTGCGTCGTCTACTTTAAAATTAACAACATTTTCAAAAACGACTAAATTTTAAAGTATTTACACACATTTAAAACACCATTATTATTTTTTTAAACATTAATTTATCGTTATGGTTTATCTCGAAAGCCACGCCTGCGAAAATTTTAAAAAGACTGATATTTTTCTTATGTCATTACAAGCAAAATATCACGCTATGGGGTTAGATTAAAACTCAGAAAAAATGGACTGTCCTTAACTAGGAACCACGCCGTTAATGAAATAATGAATGAATAAATAAATAAACTGCAATCAAAAGAAACTATCTTTTCAACTCTTTCAATACATTGTGTATGTATATGTGTATGTAGCATTTAATTTAAAATGTATTTTTAATAAGGGATTATCAAAATGCTAACTAAGCATAGAGCCAACAGAGGGGAAAAAGTCCGAGTCGGGGATTGAACCCGGAACCCTGGGAATAGCGCTCCATATTTTTAACTCTGTTGGCTGTAAGGTAATTTAGCAATGTGATAATCACGTATTACATATTCAATAATTTCAAGCATTATTTCACTGATAATAATTAATTGAAAAATTAATTATAATTAAAAATATATATTTTAATGTAAAATTTCTATGAAAAAGATCTTTTCCTTTCTCGTCTACTTTAAAATTAATAACATTTTTCAAGATGGTTAAATTTGAAAATGTTTATATACATACACATTTAAATCATTATTATGAATATTAAACATTCATTCATGAAGATAGTTTATCTCGTAGGACACGCCCCCGAAAACTTTTTTTAATAGACTGATATTTTCTTTGTGTTGGGACAAGCAAAAATATCACGCTATGGGGTTAGATTAAAATTCAGAAAAAAAAAATTTACTTAACGTAGCAGGGAACCAAGCCGTTAAAGCAATAATTTAAAAATAAATAAATAAGCTGCGATCAAAGGATACTGTCAGTTTAACTCTTTTAATAGAATGTATATGTACGAACTTTACATAAAATATATTTTTTAATATACAATTTCTATTAAAAAGCCAGTTTTCTGTGTCGTCTACTTTAAAATTAAATAATATTTGACAAAACGAATAAAATTTTAAAGTGTCTACGTACACCCATTTAAATCTTTAATGTTATTATTTAACATTCACTCATCATTATAGTTTATATCGAAAGACATGCCTCCAATAATGAAAAGATAAAAATAAAATAAATAAATATTTGTACACTTAAAACTCTTTTGCTTTATGTTTGTCATCATTGTGCGCGCGGCAGCGCGCTACAATAATATGATTGAGCGATGGTGCACACGGATTTTTCAATTTTTCTTTTTGCAATAACTAACTAAATACTTATCCAATTTTGATGATTTTTTTTTTAAATGTTCGTCTGACCAAGACGCACAACATAGCACAAAAATTATTTTTTTTTTATGGCATACTGTAGCTGTACTGTAGAGTATTCTGAAAATATGACAAAAATTTTGTGTCCCAGCACTTTTCTCGAAAACTACTAAAGATAAAAACTTAATTTTTTTTTCAACAAAAGACAAACTTTTTATCCCGAGGTAGTCATCGAGAAAACGTTATTTCGCTGGGCGGTTTTTCTGAAATTGCGTATTTTCCAAACTTGGTCATAAATGGGTATATCTAACGTTCTATTGCAGATAGAATGTTGCGGTAAAGTTTATTTTAAAGATTTTGCGATGCTAATTAATCCTGCAAAAATTCATAGCTTTACGTTAAACAGTTTTTTTTACAAGATGAAATAAAAGAATGGCAGTCATCAATCTAAGGTACTTGTGATCATCGGAGAGAAAAACCAGTTACACCATTCGATTAAGCATAAAAAAATACAGAATGCTTTTTTTTCTCTTATTTTTAACTTAATTTTTTAACGAATTATGAATTTTTTTGAAATTTTTGACATGCTGATTTTTGTCATTTTTTAACACTAGAACGCCCGGATGGAGTCGATTCCACTCCAATCATGTAACTAAATTTCAATTCGAACCAGAAAAATTTTCTTGAAATAATTTAAATCTAGTCCACGCAAATTTACGTTAAATAAGTCAATTAAATAATTTTGAATAAAAATTCTGGTGAGAAATATTATTTTCAAACTTGAGTAGAATTTCCGGGCGTTCTAGTGTTAATGAATCATTTACTGAATAATTATGCACGGTGTCTAGCCCTGGTGGCTGTTAAATTTGATTTTTAATTTTAAATTAGGGAATTTTTTGCACCATACCAAATTTATATTTTATCCATTTTTTTCCATTTATTTATATTTTGTTTTTAGCACAATGGCATCAATGGCAAAAATGCCTGGCATACCTGTCAAATATTGGGGCCTTGTACTTTAACAAAGTGTATTTACTATAAGTATATACCGTATTTATTCTAATAGAATGCGCCCTCTAATAGAGCGCGTCTTCTAATAAAGTGCGCACCTTGGTGCTGATTGAAAAAATAAATATACGGAAACGATATAGTAGATAAGTAGAAAACGATTACTTAAATGCATTATCGAGGATTCTCATCGATCAAAATAGAGATATTCTATCAAAGCGATGGAGTGGCGATGCAGCAAAAGTTTCAAATTTTGAACAATGTACCACTCCTGTAAACTATAGCGCCAAGGATATGCACACTGTTAAAAATCTGCTGCATTTTGCTGCAACGCACTCCCCTGCTTGTATAGAAAACGATTACTTGGCCGTGAAATGGCGCTTTTTCATTGGTTGGAATAGAGATATTATATACAAGTGGTGGAGGGCGTTGCAGCAAAATGCAGCAGATTTTTAACAGTGCACTGTTAAAAATTTGACCCATTTGTTGCAGAGTCACTCCACAGCTTTTATAGAATGTCTCTTTATGGCCAATGAGAATGCTCCATAACACAGTAAAGCAATAGTTTCCTATAAAAGCGGTGGAGTACGTTTTTAATAAGTCCGTAATAAATACGGATTAAGAAAAAAAAGAAGCATGGTTTTTGTATCAAACTTTACTCTGGCATAAAAAAAGTTCCTGTTTTTGGCAAAAATAATGGATATTTGAATGAAAAATCTATTCTTTGAAAGGATTTATTATTTTATTCACGTTAGTAAAAAACTGATTTTTTTTTTTTTTTTTTTTGAAAACCACCGTAGAATTTTGGTATAGAAAAACCTGTTTAAATTTTTTTTTAAATTTGTAATACCAGAGTATTAGAGTATGTAGCATTTTTTAATTTCAATGCAAATAAGATTTTGTTTTCCATATATAAAATACAAAACAAGTTGTGCAGTATCCCTATGGAATATGGAAAAATAGAAGGACTAGTGAAAAATGCTCCAAGGAGCAGTGCAAAAGCAGAATATGATTTTAATTGAGCATTAAAAAGTAATGGACAAGTGCTTCTGTTAATTACTGAGCATGAGGAAGGATAAGGGATCCCTTCTTGGCTACAACTCACTTCAATGCCAACTTTGAAAAAATCATATTTGCGCTTTTTCCGTGAAAACAAATCAGTCGCAGTTACTATAAAAATGTATAGTGTAAAGACGTAACCAGTAAAGATGCAGCTTAATTAGACAAAAATGTAAAGGAAGGCGACATAATGCCAGATACCTAGTTCCTGCAGGTATCACATTCATGCACTGCCACCAAGCATACCCTAAGTGTATAATTGCACAGAAAATTGATTTGTAGTATAGTGCAGAGTGAACAGTGCAGTTAACATCAGAGATGTAGTACAGGCTATACGCCGTACACCTTCTGGACTTTTTAATAGAACACCATATACCCTCTGTTTTTCAAGAAAGCTTATAGTATACACATTCTAGAATATCCCTCTGCTTAGAGCATATATCTTATGTTATTTTTATGACTACACCCCTGGTTAACATCTAAAGCACGGTGGAAAATTCTACTAAAGAACCGCAAATTTCTTTTGTATGGAAAAAGCGCAAATATGATTTTTTCAAAGTTGGCATTGAAGTGAGTTGTAGCCAAGAAGGGATCCCTTATCCTTCCTCATGCTCAGTAATTAACAGAAGCACTTGTCCATTACTTTTTAATGCTCAATTAAAATCATATTCTGCTTTTGCACTGCTCCTTGGAGCATTTTTCACTAGTAATATATTAAACTAATACAAAATTTAAAATAATAATGATTGTCTATTTCATGACCTTGTTTTTTTTTTTTTTTTTAGAATGAGGGCTTTTATGGTGTCAGTTTAAACGATTTTATGAGGAAAAATATCCATTTGCTAGCAAGTACAGTTTATAATAGTACGAAACATTTTCCCTGTATTTCCCCTGTACTTAAGTTCGTGTAAGTTGTAGTTTTTCTATTTATTTATACTAAATTTATTATACTCGTATGCATGTTTAATTATCTACTTTTAACAGGATATTTATGATAATTTCAAGCTACAATGAATAATAACAATAGAATATAAGTTGAATTCATTTTTATTTAACAATCATTTTTTATCCACTTTCATTTTAAATGCGGATTTTGATTTGCATAATAGTGGTATCCCTTAATTGATTATTTTTGAAAGTGAAGTAATTGAAATCAAATTAATGCAATTTATATGTTTTAACTGCACACACATATATACAGGGTGTTTCTAAATTCATGATCCAAACTTTAAGGGGTGATAGTACACATCAAGACAAACAATATTTAAATAGGAAACCAAGGGTCCCAAAGTCTTCCGAAGGAGATAGGCGCCATTAAAGTTTAGGGTCCAAAAATTCAAATGATTATGAAAAGCAGAAAAATTGGTCGATTCGTTTGCGGTTTTCACTAAAATTATTCTTTATGTCAGTATTGTCTTGAAAATAAATTATAAAGATAAATTTCAAAAAATGACGATAGTGGGCGCTTTAGACTTTAGAGTAACGAACAACTATTTTTTACCGTTATTTTTTGCATCTCATTAAAGGTTTCGTAAGCTTAGACTTAAATTTAAATTTTGAGCTCAAAATCTGAATAGTTGGAAGCACTTAAGTAGCACAAACTTAACTGTGGTTTTAAATTCAAATGATTATAAAAAACGGAAAAAATGGTCGATTGATTTGCGGTTTTCACTAAAACTATTCTTTATGTCGGTATTTTATTGAAAATGAATTATAAAGATAAATTTCAAAAAATGCCGATAGAGGGCGCTTTAGACTTTGGAGTAACGTACAACTATATTTTACCGTTATTTTTCGCATCTCATAAAATTTTCTTAGAAGCTTAGACATAAACTTAAATTTTGAGATGAAAATCTGAATCGTTGGGAGTGGTTAAGTAGAACAAACTGAACTGTGTTCAATGGGGGTGGGGAGATTCAAATTTCAAATTATTTTAAAAAACGGAAAAATTGGTTGATTCGTCTGCCGTTATCGCTAAAACTATTCTTTATGTCAATATTTCCTTGAAAATAAATTTTAAAGATTAATTTAAAAAAATACCGATAGAGGGCGCCTTAAACTTTAGAGTAACCAACAACTATTTTTAAGCGTTATTTTTTGTATCTAATTAAATGCTTGCAAATGCTTAGATTTAAATTTTGAGCTCAAATTCTAAATCGATGGAGGGGTTAAGAAGCGGAAACTGAACAGTGTTCAGGAGTTAAAATGTTACCCTCCCCACCCCTCGAACACATTTCAAATTTCCGCACTTAATTACTCAAAACGATGCAGATTTTGAGCTCAAAATTTAAGTTTGAACTTTTACAAGCATTTAATTAGATAGAAAAAATAACGGTTAAAAATAGTTGTTGGTTACTCCAAAGTTTAAGGCGCCCTCTAACGGTATTTTTTAAAATTAATCTTTAAAATTTATTTTCAAGGAAATATTGACATAAAGAATAGTTTTAGCGAAAACGGGAGACGAATCGAACAATTTTTCCGATTTTTATAATCATTTGAAAATTGAACCTCCCCACCCCCATTGAACACAGTTCAGTTTGCGCTACTTAACCACTCCCAACGATTCAGATTTTCATCTCGAAATTTAAGTTTATGTCTAAGCTTCTAAAAAAATTTTATGAGATGCGAAAAATAATGGTAAAATATAGTTGTACGTTACTCCAAAGTCTAAAGCGTCCTCTATCGGCATTTTTTGAAATTTATCTTTATAATTCATTTTCAATAAAATACCGACATAAAGAATAGTTTTAGTGAAAACCGCAAATCAATTGTCCAATTTTTCCGTTTTTTATAATCATTTGAATTTAAAACCCTATGAACACAGTTAAGTTTGTGCTACTTTACTGCTTCCAACTATTTAGATTTTGAGCTCAAAATTTAAGTTTAAGTCTAAGCTTACGAAACCTTTATGAGATTCAAAAAATAACGGTAAAAAATCGTTGTTCGTTACTCTAAAGTCTAAAGCGCCCTCTATCGTCATTTTTTGAAATTTATCTTTATAATTTATTTTCAAGACAATACTGACATAAAGAATAATTTTAGTGAAAACCGCAAACGAATCGACCAATTTTTCTGTTTTTCATAATCATTTGAATTTTTGGACCCTAAACTTTAATGGCGTCTATCTCCTTCGGAAGACTTTGGGACCCTTGGTTTCCTATTTAAATATTGTTTGTCTTGATGTGTACTATCACCCCTTAAAGTTTGGACCATGAATTTAGAAACACCCTGTATACAAATATATTTGTAGATTTTGCTTGTTTTTATTTATTAACGTTTAATATACAGAAAATAGGTGCTTAATATTATTGCAAATTTTAAAATAGATTAAATAATAAAAATTGTTCACTAAAATAATTTCATGGATTCTTTTTTTTTTCTTTTCATTAACCTACTATTTTTCTTTGATGCACCTTCAATATCCATAATTTTTTTGACACAGTAATATTTCATAAATATTGTTTTTGTGTTGTCGTTATTATTATTGTTACAAGTGACGAAATTGAATATAAAGCACTTAATCAGTGTCTCTAAACCATGAGTATACAAATTTTTTTCGCATGCTGTGATAATAAATTGGAATGCAGAAGAAAGAATTACGAGAGTTGGCCGAGGAGTCGAAGAGTCGACTCTAAATCTCGACTCCTTCCAAGTGAATCGAACTATCGACTTCTATATATCTAGTTGACGGAGTCGACTCAAAAGAGTCGAACTTTCATTTCAACTGAATTTGGGATTCGGAGTCGAAGAGTCGAAAAGTCAATTCACTCACTCAAAGAGTGGTTGGACCAGTTTAAAATGTATCGGACTGGGGGAGTCGAGAGTTGAAGATTGGGTGGTCGACTCTTCGATTCTTCGACTCCTTGAAAACCACTCTTTCGATTCGGTATCAGATTTCGACTCTTCGAATCCGCGCTGGACTTTTTAGCAAAAAACAAATGTCTTGATTTGACATTATATTGGGGTTGAGGATTTTGGGAAAAGACGGAGGCAGTGTAAATGAATGAAAAGAGTGGGAGGGGCAGAGAAAAAGGGGCGCTCAGCTGGTTATTTCATTAAAGATTAATTGAATTTATGGAAAAAGGGACGTTCAGCAGGATATTTCTGGGAAGATTAAATAAATTTATGATAAGCTTGTGCTGATTTCTGTATAGGGGAAGGACGATCAAACAAAATAGGTATTATGTTTGTATTTTTTGTTAAAAGAAAGTAGGACTGATTAGGGAAATATTTACAACTGCCTTTATCTGATGCAATATGAAAAAAAAAGTAAAAAATAAAAAAATAATAACATTCTACTTTAATAGCAAGTTGTTTAAAAAAACAATGTTGAATTAAGACACATTTTTTCGAGAGGGGATTTCTGTGGGTGTGGGTGGATGTTACAGAAAATTCTGGGTGGGGCTGGAGACTGCACTCTTTTACCTTTTAAAACACAAATGCCTAATATTTCAGGAGATGGGGGAATCTCATTGTTCTGCGGGAATGCCTGACCTCCCGGGCCATTTTCCGAATTCACCACTGCTAAAAAAATACTATGAGTTTATTTTATGATTGATGTATTTTAGATAAAGTGTTGTCCTTCATTTGATTGCGAATATATTCTTTTAATTTTTTCTTATAAATTATAAATCTTTGCAGGTAATGTAAAAATAGATATAATCTACTTATAATAAAATGCGTTCTGGACGAGGTGTGTGGAACGGTTCCAGGATTCGCCACTCCTATCTGTGAATGGACCCTAGCAATACGCCACGTTAGGCTTAATGGAAAACAAATGCAGACATATGACAGCTAAAAGATAATTTCTTTTACTTAAAATAACGTTTAAACAGCATATTTTTCTATAAAACATGCATATCATATCCAATTATAATGTATTAGGCTCCAAATTAAAAATAAGTAATTGTAAACATCAGATTACAATATAAACAAACGAACTCTGTTGCCATTCAGATTTTCCAAATCTTGAAACAAATGAATGACTCTTTGAACGCATTATTAAAAAAAAAAAAAAAAAAAAAAAAGAATACACGTCAATTATCTAATTCTGTTCTTAAAATATTTATAAAATCATATTAAACTCTTTAAATAATTTGATTTTGTTTAAAACTGTCAAAAACTCTTTTTGCAATCATCTATTGGCAAATAATATAAAGAATCGAACTTTGTAATAAACACGAGTTAATGTTCGGCATATCAAAAAGTTAATGTGATATTTTCGGAAATTACATTTCACTTTGCTAATAATTAATAGAGATCTAAATCAGAAGCATGCATTTTTAAGAACTTTTCACTGTTTCTTAAAATGCAGAATTCTGATTGGTTAGTCACGTTTCGCTATCAGCGAAAGTAGCCTGGATCGTGGTATTCTTCTCGCAAAAAATGTAGTGAATCAATCACGTTTGAGAATTGTTCAATCAAAATTATTTGTACTTGAGAATGCACGTGTGTTTGTTGATCTTTTTGAATACCTACACCAAAATGGCATAGACACCAAAATGGCAACCTTTTCGTAGGCCGACATGTCTGCCTTCCGTCACTTGACGGAGGGCAGATTTAGCACGCCTAACCGGTTTTTCTCCCGCCGAAACTCATATTGCTATCTTTGTCTTGAATTGGACCGCACTTCTTCTTTTCTCTTTGTGAAATCTGAAAGTTGCCAATAAAGCGATCACCGCCAAAAAACAGCATCTTTTCGCCAAAGATGTTGGATTCGAAACCATGCCGAGATAACAATGGGATTTGGCGTCTACGTATATGAGAAAGTCAATGGTTTATATATTTTTTCAAGTAAATCGTTGTTTCTGTAATTTAACGATAATTTTAGCAATGCCTGATGAAAATAACGAAACGCCGATTGAACGTAGACGGCGATTAGCTCGCGAAAGAAAATCGAGATGGCAATACTCGAAAAATACTCGAATTTTATCGAAAAATCGTGTAATATACTCAAATTTTAATAGGTTGTTGCCTGGTGTAATATGGTAAAGTTAAAATTATTTACAACGTTAGAACACCAGAATATTCGAATTCCAAGCATACCGGTTTCGGTAGCATATAGCATACCTTCCTCAGTGCTAAAGATAGTGGAGATTTGCTCATATATATATAGGGAGGATGGGGATTCAAGTGATAAGTTTCTTGACCAATAGGAAAACAGAGGATCCTAGGCAACAGCCAATAGGAAAACAGAGGATCCTAGGCAACAGCCAATAGGAAAACAGGGAACAGTTAATAGGAAAATTGGGTGGAAAATGGAAAAGATATTGCGAGAATTGCATTAAAAGATTAAGAAAAATTAGTTTTAATGTAATATTTCCAACAGTCTGATAATGGTGGAATAGCAAAATCACAATTAACAAGATTAGGAAGATTTTTATGGATATGGAAAGCTTCAAGGAAGTTGAGTTCTTGTATAGAAGTAGGTTTAGTTAGTATCTTAACCGAATTGAAGTCAAAAGCATGACTCGTCTCCCAGCAATGTTTTGCGATTGAGGATTTCTTGATTTCTTGTTTTTCAATATATTGCTTATGTTCTTTAATACGAAATTTTAGACTGCGTTTGGTTTGACCAATGTAAGAAAGACCACACTGACAATTGATATTGTAAATGCCCCATGAATTTGATAAATCAACAGGATCTTTAAGGTTGGAAAGGTTGAGTTTATTAGTAGGAGTAAAAATTATTTTGAAATCGAACCGACTAAGAATTTTAGCAATGGAAAAACTTGATTTTGGAAAGAAAGGTAAGACAATGCTAATATTGGAACGAGTAGAAGACTGAGATGAGTCTCTCACTCCTCAAACTCATCTCAGTCTTCTACTCGTTCCAATATTAGCATTGTCTTACCTTTCTTTCCAAAATCAAGTTTTTCCATTGCTAAAATTCTTAGTCGGTTCGATTTCAAAATAATTTTTACTCCTACTAATAAACTCAACCTTTCCAACCTTAAAGATCCTGTTGATTTATCAAATTCATGGGGCATTTACAATATCAATTGTCAGTGTGGTCTTTCTTACATTGGTCAAACCAAACGCAGTCTAAAATTTCGTATTAAAGAACATAAGCAATATATTGAAAAACAAGAAATCAAGAAATCCTCAATCGCAAAACATTGCTGGGAGACGAGTCATGCTTTTGACTTCAATTCGGTTAAGATACTAACTAAACCTACTTCTATACAAGAACTCAACTTCCTTGAAGCTTTCCATATCCATAAAAATCTTCCTAATCTTGTTAATTGTGATTTTGCTATTCCACCATTATCAGACTGTTGGAAATATTACATTAAAACTAATTTTTCTTAATCTTTTAATGCAATTCTCGCAATATCTTTTCCATTTTCCACCCAATTTTCCTATTAACTGTTCCCTGTTTTCCTATTGGCTGTTGCCTAGGATCCTCTGTTTTCCTATTGGCTGTTGCCTAGGATCCTCTGTTTTCCTATTGGTCAAGAAACTTATCACTTGAATCCCCATCCTCCCTATATATATATGAGCAAATCTCCACTATCTTTAGCACTGAGGAAGGTATGCTATATGCTACCGAAACCGGTATGCTTGGAATTCGAATATTCTGGTGTTCTAACGTTGTAAATAATTTTAACTATACTCAAATTTTGCAGAAAAATCGTCCGAAAATACACGAATTTTGTAGAAAAATCGGGGAAAATACGCACATTTTGTCAAAGAATAGCGGAAAATAGGCGAATTTTAACGAAAGATCGTGAGAAATACGAGAATTTTGACGAAAGATCAAGGAAAATACGCGAATTGTCAAAAAATCGCGGAAAATACGAGAATTTTGTCGAAAAATCGGGGAAAATACTTGAAATTGGTCGAAAAATCGCGGAAAATACGCAAATTTTGTCAAAAAATCGCGGAAAATATGCGAATTTTCTCGAAAAATCAAGGGAAATAAACAAATTTTCTCGAAAAATCAGGGGAAATAAACGAATTTTCTCGAAAGATAGTCGAAAATATGCGAATTTTCTTGAAAAACTTGCTATTTTCAAAATAAAACTGCTATTTTTTTAAAAAAGTTGTTTTGTTTATATTAACTGCGTATAGATAGCGCCAAATCCAAATTTAAAAAACAAAACACAAAGCTTCTTAATTCATGCCTAAAAGCATCGAACTAAAAGTATCATATGCCCATGATTAAAGCCACTGCCGAATCATACTTTTAATAAAAATAATGTATTTTAAAATTTAAAATACTTCAATATTTAATTTTAATGCTTTGTGAAATCTTCAGAAATTGAGTTTCATTTTGCTAATTATTATTATCGTTATTGTAATAAATACTGCTCTTTGTTTTGAAATTAAAGTTTGTTCAAAAACTAAATATCAAGTTAAAAAAAAACTTTATCATTTGTATTTGTAGAAATCTATTGTTATTTTTAAAATGTGCTTTTCTACAATACAAACTCTTCAATACTAAAATCTTCATTCTGTTTGTATTATTATGAAAATAAAATGCAAATGAAAATTCCGTCATTTTTGACGGGGTTGTTATACTAGTTTACAGATATTTTTTGAAAGTTTAGATAGTCGATTTTTTTTTTTTAATTTTCCTTCTTTCAGACCAGATTCGGAGAATATTTTTAGTTTTATTTATTTATTTATTTATTTATTTGATAGTAAGTTCTGTGTGTCAATCGGGAGGAAAGGGGATCACAATGTCATAGGTGCCAAATTTTATGCTTATTTTTACAGTTATTTTTTATGAAGGGAATTTGCTTGTTTACCTATGTTTCCGATGATTTTAAAATACATTTTTTTGTTAAAAATAGTGGTAGAAAAAAAACATAAAGCCTGGCAGTTATTCAGTATATTATCATGATTTTATACATAGAATTTCAAAGGAAGTAAATTATAAAAACTATAAATGTCAGGGAAAAAATTAAAAAATTAGTCTCCCCGCCACTTTTTATGATCGCATAAGGGGTAAATTATGTCCCAGACACTGAAAATTTTTGATAGATTTATAAAATAACATTTATTAAAATTACAGAAAACTTGCAGATATTCATAATTCATTTAGAGGAGCTCACAGGTTCAACCCGGCCCGGTATCAGCGAAAGCTACCCCAGGCTGATGTAAAATAAAAAGTTCTATCCGGTCCCGACCCGTACCAATAGATATTTAACGGGGGGAGGCGATGGGGCGATCGCCCTCCCCCCTTGAGCCCAATGAAGGATTTGTAGAACGACATTAGATGTCCGCACAGAAAAGCTGTTGGTCCTAAACTCGAGACCCGCACGACCCAGGTCGGGTCGCGCCAACTTTAATTTGTTATACTGGGATTGGGTCAGGTCTTCACACTTTCAGAAGCGGGTCGGATCGGGTGTTATTTTTTTTCTGCAGAGCTGGCCAGTTTTTTCTGCCACACTATTTTTTACAGGTCGGGTCTGGCATGGATTTCCTTAATACCTTCTCGCAAGAGTAAAATCCGAATCTGTAACTGATTCAAATCTGAAATGTATGACAATCTGTCCCGATGCGCTAAGCGCAGCTAAAAAGTAAAAGTCAACCCGCCCAATTGCAAAAAATAATTGTTAACCGGACCCAGACCCGACCCGAAGCAAAAAACCAGAAATTAACTTGACCCGCAGCAAACAGTAGACGTTAACCAGATCAAAACGCGACCCACAATAAAAAGTAAGAATAGACCCGACCAGCAGCAAAATATAGAAGCGAAACGGACATCAAATTTTGTGAAATGATGGCGGAGAAAACATGAATTTCTTCAAAGGTTCGTGAAACAAATGCACATTTCGTCCAAAAATTGCGAAAAAGAATGAAAATTTTATCAAAAGACTCACCCCAATCAATTCGTGTCAATCCGAACCCTTCTCGCAAAAGTAAATCAAATCCAAATCAGAATTGTATGTCAAACTGCCCCAAATGCTGTAAGCACAGCTAAAAGGTAAAAGTCATCTCGACCAACAACAAAATGTAGCAATTTGATCGGACTCAAACCCGACCCAAAAACAAAAAATTAGAAATTAACTCGAACCGCAGCAAAGAGTAGAAGTCAACCGGACCCAAACACTACCCAAGTAGGAGTTAGACCGACCAGGAGCAAAAAATGGAAGCCGACCAGACCCAAGCACGACCCACAGTAAAAATGTAGACGAAACACGACTCGCATTTAAAAAAAATGAGCTCCGACACGTGCATCCGACTGGAGTTTCCAAATTTCTAAAATCCCCCTCCCCCCTTGAGGACTCTCCAGATCCGCCTCGGCTCAATTTCTACAAAATAATCCGATTTTTCTAAACTCTCTTTCTCTTTCTCTTAATTTTCTTAAGAGTATTTTATGCACATTCATGAGCAATATTTTAGTTTAGTATGTATTCGCAAGACGGAAAATATACAATAGCAACAGCAATGTTATCGTTTACTTTGATTTTTAGACTCTTCGACATTCGTTAAAAAATTAATGTAATTTAGAATAAAAGAAAGAAAAAAGAGGATTAAAAGTATCGTAACTTTTAAAGCTGTTTAATATAAAGTAGATTTCTGAAAACCTTTCTGTGAATTTATTAAATCTCTTCTTAATTACGAAAAAACTACTTTCTTACACATTTCTGAATTAATTTTTATTTGGAACTAACTTGTAAAATTTAAAAGTTTTCTTATTCAGAAACTATGTGATCGATTGGCATTTTCCAATTTTTGGCAAAGTAAATTTGAAAATTACTGTTAAAATTGAAGTTTATATTGAATTTCAGTACGGTGTTGAAAGGGAAAGGAGAAAACCTGTCGTTACATGAAAATAATACCTTTTTTCTTGATATGTAATGTAGTTATAAAAAAAAATGGAAAAACTGTTTAATTTTTCATCTCCTTGATAGCTGCCCGTCAATTTTTAAAATTGTTTTTTAAAATGTGTCAGAAATTATGTCAGAGCTGAGCTTTTTTCTAGAATTGAATCCTATTTTTCTAATATCTCTTCATCTCTTCATATACACTACAACAGCTTCGTTTTTTCTTTTTCGTATTTAATTTGATAAGCAGTTCATTTATTAAACAAATGGCAAACGTAATTTGATTCGAAATCACCCCAGTAGTCAGGCATATCAATTTTATAATTGTACATTAATACATGCTGACATTGAGCCCTGCAATGTAAAGTTTATGTGAAACGAAAAATTCGATTTTCTACAAAACAATGAGGCCCAGGATAATTGCTATTATTTTACAGCAAAATTTGAATAAACTATTGTTGTCCCCTTTTTCTCATAATTTTAGTTTCAATAAATTCATAAATAGACTAGACGGGGGTGGACATATTTTTTGCATTACGTTTTCTACAGTAAAAAAATTATTTTTTTTAATTCGATGTTACGATATCTTTCCAACGTAACCAACACGACACATATGTAAACGCACACATATTACACAAAGAAAAAAATCAATTAACTTAATTTCTCCTAGTATTTTTTCCAGAAAATATCAGTGAATAACTAATCTATACTAATATTATAAAGAGGAAAGATTTGATTGTTTGTTTGTTTGTTTGTTTGAATTGAATAGGCTCCGAAACTACTTGACGGATTTGAAAAATTCTTTCACCGTTGGAAAGCTATACAATTTCCGGTGAACATAGGCTAATTTTTAATTGATTTATTCAAATATTTTGCTTAATAGTTCAAAATTTCATTATTTTTCATACAGAATCAATTAAAATTTTTCCGATAAAAAATAACCATTTTTCTTTCACGTTGCCAATAAAATCAAAATCTGGGATAATAATATCTCCTCGGCAATTAATTTTCGATTGAACAGTATCCACGTGAAAAATTAAAATAAAAATAATTCAAAGGAAAATAAATATGTCGTCATACTTGAAAAAAAAACTTTTTTATTATATAAGACGCACAAATATCGGTTACGATAATAAGAGGTTCTCTGCGAAAAATGGCGACATAATTAGAAGTAAAGTGAAAGAGAAAGAATTAAATTATTATTAGAATATTTGATTTGGAAAAATATGATGTCATAACTTAAATAACATAGGAATTTTGAAATATTTGTTAAAGGAACAAGAGGCATGGATATATGTAACTAATAAAAATCAGTAAATAATGACGTCACATCTATACCCAATATTATAAAGAGGAAAGATTTGATTGTTTGTTTGTTTGAATGGGCTCCGAAACTACCTGACGGATTTGAAAAATTCTTTCACCGTTGGAAAGCTACACTATTTCCGGTAAACATGGGCTATATTATATTTAAAAAAAAGGGGGGATCCTTACTAAAATGCCAATAATGTAACCCAAGGTGTAGAAAAATGACCTTAAAAAATCCAGTACTTCTCTATTATCCCGCCGACCAATTTTGCCAAATTATACAAATCGCCAAACTAACAGCCAAATTTTACATATTGACATAATTTTTATTTTAAATAACGAAAAAAGAAATAATTAGTGGAATATTAATAAAAATTCAAATAAAAAAACGAAATTAATATCACTTAATGACATTTTAAACACGTGAATCGCATTTAATGTCATTGAATGTGACATTCACGATTATCCATTATTGGCATTTAATCTTATAGTTTGGCGATATTTTTTTGGCCGATGGGATAACCTAGAAGTACCAAAAATCCTTACATCGCGTGCGCTGCGAATACTATTGATTATAAAGCAAAATAATGTACTAAGACTTTGCAGAACGTATAATTATCTAAAAAAAATGTCGCGACAGCATATGTCTAACTGTTATAGTTACATCACAATAAGTGTTTTTGGCACAGATGTCATATACGCACCACATTGGCACATGCTCCCCCCCCCCCCCCCCGCCAATTTGGCATTGCACATGTGTGTCAAGGAGAAAGATCCGTTTAATAAGTTTATAACAGTTGTTAGGGGAATAAAATGAAAAAAGTTAAAAGATTTCAGTGAAATGGGCTGATTAAATAATATAAATGCATGCATTCAATATGGCTATAAATATTAATATTTACGATTTATTGTGAAAATTATATTTACTGTTTTGTTACTTATTAAGTTTATTATTTATAACTGTTTTTTTATTGTTTCGCTTTTTATTAAATTCATGTTTATTTACTGTTATATTTTATTTTAATTCTTTAAAATATTTTTATTATATACTATATCAATAATTAGTTATATCAAGCTATCATTTATTTACTTTTATTTACTTTTTTTAAAATACTAGAATCTCTTTCAATTTTCGCGTTATTTTATTTTTATATAACAAAAATAAAATAAAATTAATAATATTTTATTAATAAATTAATAATATTTTATTAATAAAATAAAAATAAAATTGCAATAAAAATCATGTCCTGTTATTGCATGCAATTTGTAACTTATATCCAAAAGTAAAATTTTCGCCAAATTGGCGGGGGAAAAAAAGCACGTGTTAATGTGGTGCGCATATGACATCTGTGCCGTGTTTTTTTATTTAAAAAAATAATTAAAATGCCGTCTCAGTAAAAGCTCTTTATTTTTACCTTGGTATTAATCCTTATCAGAATAAATTACTTCATAATCAAGACTGACGCGATAATACACCATACGACTCAGGAAACGAATCGGAAGAGGAAAGAGCGCTATCCAAACAAAATGTGCCAATAAACGCAAAAATACACTCCACAACTGAAGACGACTCCACAAAAACAAATCTCCAATTCAGAAAAAAACACAAACTCCCTCCGAAACCAGAAACAGCTCAGCACAGTACAAAATTCGAGGTGGCGAAGTAAACAAAAGCGAAATGGAAAACGTAACACCTTAGAGACTCGGTAGTTTTTATAATATTAATATTACATTTTTATAAAGGTTCAACAGCCAAGAAAATTATTTAAGAGAGTTATTTTTATTTATTTATTTATTTATTTATTTATTTATTTATTTTTCATTTTACAATGCCCAAAAGATCAAGATCTCAACTTTCTAGAAATAGTTCCCAGGCAAGGGCATCAAAAAGACGCCGTGATGAAGAATCTTCATCAGAAACTCAAAATCGTCTTGCAAGTCAAAGAGAATACGCGTCGCAATCGCGTGCCAGAGAGTCCAATATCGAGTGTTCGCAGCGGCTTGCCGAACAAAATTTGAGGACTTCTCAAGTGCGCGCAAGAGAGTCGAGTATTGAACGATCGCAACGGCTTGCTGAACAAAATTTAAGAACCTCGCAAATACGCGCAAGAGAGTCGAGTATTGAACGATCGCAACGGCTTGCTGAACAAAATTTAAGAACCTCCCAAATACGCGCAAGAGAGTCGAGTACGGAACGTTTGCAGCGGCTCGAAGAGTAAAATATTAGAAATGTACAAGCTCGCACTAGGGAATCGAGCTCTGAGCGTTCCCAACGCCTTCGAGATCAGAGAGAAAAACAACAGACGTCAACGACTAGAGTTCGTAATCGAATTTTAGCTCATAGTAACAGATCGGCTTTCAGATACGATCCACAGATTGATTATGCTCAACAGTCTTCCGTACAAATCGGAGCCATGAATAAGATCTGCTCTAAGTGTTCTGCCAAAAAATGGGCCGATGAACATAATGGTATGTGCTGTGCTTCTGGAAAAGTTTGTATCCCGAATTTGCTAGAGCCGCCACAGCCAATAAAAGATCTTTTGACAAATAATCATTCGCTATCTGTATATTTTTTAAACAACATACGTAGGTACAATAGCCCTTTTCAAATGACGTCGTTTGGCGCGAAAGAAATTAGAGAAGAAAATTTTATGCCAACATTTAAAATAGAGGGACAAGTGTATCATCTTATAGGTAGCCTTTTACCACCATCAGGCCAAAGTCCGCAATTTTTGCAAATATATTTTATTTCTGACGCAGATCAGCTATCGTTGCGGTCAAACATAGCTCCAACGCTAAAAATTGATTTAATCAACGAATTACAGACCGCACTGAATAGCCACAATATATACATACGAAGTTTTAAACAAAACTTAGTAACTCTTCAGATAATTTAAAGTTAATTATTCGCTCCGACCGCCCACCGCAGACGGGACACCCGGGTAGGTATAATGCTCCAGCTGTAAACGAGGTAGCCGTTCTCTTGGTTGACGAAGGAAAAGGCCCAAGAGATATAGTGCTGCACAGTAGAGACGGACAACTTAAAAGAATTTCTGAGTTACACCGATCGTATGATCCTCTACAGTATCCCTTATTGTTTATAATGGGAGAAGACGGTTATTATTTGACAATTCCTCAGCAAGGTACAGCGCGTAACGTGCATGTAATTTTATGCATTTAGGTTGATGGTTAGAGCTAACTGTTTTAATTCATTACATTATTATAGGGAATTATTTAGTCAATATATTGTCGATATGATGGCAAAAATGATATCAGAAAGATTAAATTATATATGTCGTAATCAACAGAGACTGAGGGCTGATGAATACATTCATCTCAGAGACGCTTTAAATCAAGATGCAAATGTAGACCCATCAAATATAGGCCAACGCGTAATCTTGCCATCTTCATTCAAGGGTTCTGCACGTTATCTGCATGAAAAAACCCAAGATGCCATGACTTATGTCCGAAACTATGGGAGGCCAGACTTATTTGTCACTTTTACGTGTAACTCCGAATGGCCTGAAATCAAACTAGAACTATTATCTGGTCAGCGGCCTTTCAATCGCCATGACATAATTTCAAGAGTATTTCACTTAAAGATGAAGAAATTCATAAAATTATTCACGAAAGATGAAATATTCGGCAAAGTAAAATGTTATATGGCAAGTGTGGAGTGGCAGAAACGTGGTTTACCACACTGTCATTTGCTGTTTTGGCTGGAAAGAAAAATCCAGCCAGACGAAATTGACAGTGTCATAGTTGCGGAATTGCCCAATCAACAAAACGATCCGATGTTGCACAATATCGTAACTAAAAATATGGTCCACGGACCATGCGGAGAGCATAACTTAACAGCACCATGTATGAAAAATGGTATTTGTACAAAAAAGTACCCTCGACGTTTCGTCAACGATACCCAAACTGGAGAAGACGGTTATCCAGTTTATCGTCGCCGTGACATCGAAAATGGAGGACAGAGTGCTACACTAAATATTAGAGGAAGTAGGTTCAATATTGATAATAGATGGATTGTACCTTATTCTCCACTATTGTGTAGGACATTTAACGCTCACATAAATGTAGAGTACTGCCACTCAGTTCAAGCCATCAAATACATTTGTAAATATATAAATAAGGAATCTGACCAAGCTACTTTTCCCGTCAGAAACCCAAACGATGAAGTGGAAAACTATGTGAATGGGCGTTACATAAGTACATCCGAAGCCTCCTGGCGAATATTCGAATTTCCGATCCACGAGCGACATCCTACAGTCCTGCAGTTAGCTGTCCACTTAGAAAACGGCCAAAGGGTGTATTCACCGCAGAAATGGCTGAACAAGTGGCCCAAAATCCACGTAAAACTACTTTGATGGCTTTCTTTGAGCTCTGTAATGAAGATGAATTCGCAAAGACACTTCTATACCATGAAGTTCCGCAATACTACACATGGGCCAACAACAAATTCACAAGAAGGTGGCGTGGTGAGGACATAATTGGTCATCCGAGTATAAAAAAAAAGATGTTGCTTTAGGAAGAGTTTACGGTGTACATCCTTCTCAATCAGAGTGTTTTTATCTTAGGATGTTGCTACATCACGTACGCGGTCCAACCTCATTCGAGTATTTAAAAACCGTTGACGGAGTTCTCAAAGAGACCTATCAAGCAGCTTGCCGTGACAGGGGTTTGCTAGAAAACGGTGACCATTCGGAAAACACACTGAGAGAAGCATCGCTTTCGCAATGTCCAGTACAACTGAGAGAGTTGTTTGTGGTCATACTTTTATTTTGTCAGCCGTTGGAACCATTAAAATTATGGGACCATTTCAAAGACTAATTATGTCAAGATATTAGACATAGACTCCGACTGCAAAATCAAGACTTCGCCTTACCATACAGTGATGACATTTATAATGAAGGTTTAATACAAATTGAAAATAAACTTTTACAACTAAATGATAAAAACCTAAGTGATTTTGGATTGCCGTCTTCAGTTCGTTCAGAAAATAATGTGACAAATACAATGGTACAGCACTATAACACAAATAATTTGACCGCTTTTGTTAATGAAAATCTGCCAAAATTAGTTCCAGATCAAAGATATGCTTTTGACATTATAGTCGATAGCGTGAATAACAACAAAAACAATTTTTTTTTTTTTTTTTGGATGCGCTAGGTGGCACTGGAAAGACTTTTCTTGCAAATTTAATACTTGCTAAGATAAGACAATCTGGGAAGATAGCGATAGCAGTTGCTTCGTCAGGAATCGCTGCAACCCTTCTAAAAGATGGAAAAACTGCTCATTCAACTTTTAAACTTCCGCTAACCGTAAATCTTGAGCAAAAACCTATATGTTTTATTCGCAAAAATGGGCCCCTTGGTAAATTATTACAAGAAGCCTCATTGATTATGTGGGATGAATGCACCATGAGCTATTGAGCACATATAGAGGCCGTGGACAGAACTTTAAAAGATCTTAGAAATTCCTCTGCTCTCATGGGCGGGATTACTTTTGTATTTTCTGGAGATTTCCGACAGACTCTTCCTGTTATTAACAGAGGTACGCGAGCAGATATCATCAAAGCATGCTTAAAATCGTCGCCGTTATGAACTTCGATTGAAAATATAAAATTACGGACAAATATGAGAGCTCATCTTCATGGAATGACAGATAGTGATTTTCCACAGCAACTTCTTAAACTTGGGAAGGAATTTTCCCCATTCCAAATTTAAGCAGAAATTGTAACGTCCTTCTGGATGAGTCTCTAGGCCAAATAGTCCATAGTTTAGAAATTTTAATAGATGCAGTTTACCCTGACATCGAGAATTTACATGAAAAAGACTTTCATTGGTTGTGTTCTAGGGCAATAGGTATCACCTAAGAATGATAGTGTCAACGAAATAAACAATCTGATTATTCAAAAAGTTCCCGGCCAAGTAAAAAATTTCAAATCAATAGACACCGTGACTAATATCGAAGACGCAGTCCATTATCCACAGGAATTTTTAAATTCTCTAAACCCTTCTGGACTGCCACCACATGAATTGATGTTAAAAATTGGAATTCCAATCATGCTTTTGAGAAATTTAAGCCCTCCGAAAATGTGCAATGGGACGAGGCTACTCATAAAGGAATTGAAGGACAATTTAATTGTAGCAACCATTATCACCGGCCCAGCAGCTGGTCAACTAGCTCATATACCGAAGATACCAATGATCCCAACTGATCTACCAATCCCATTTAAACGGCTTCAATTTCCTGTAAAAACATCTTTCGCGTTAACTATTAATAAGTCCCAAGGTCAAACCTACGAATTAGTAGGGATCGACCTACGAAAAGAATGTTTTACTCATGGCCAACTGTATGTTGGTCTATCGCGGGTCGGAGCTCCTGAAAATCAATTTATTTTGCTGCCACAAAGTAAAACAACATCTAATATCGTTTACAGGGAAGCTCTGACACAATAAATTTAATGGTTTTTGTTTTGTAGGTGTAAAACTTTTTACAAACATTATTACAAATAAAAAAAATAATACTAATATCCGAATTTTCTTTTATAATTTTACACTTTTTTAGTAACCCCACGCACAAAGAAGAGAGTATGATTGTGTGTGTAAAAATTTATAACTTGAAATTTTTCTTTAATCCCCGTGCGAAGCCGGGGCGGGCTGCTATAATCTATATCCATGAAACAAAGTCGTGTTAGTTTCACCATTTATAACTCAAGAACGGGTGGATCTATCTTTATGAAATTTTGTATACAGGTATCTGACACCTTAGATTAACATATAGGCTACTTTTTTTCCGACTACCTAAAAGGAAGATAATGCTTTTAGTAGTTGAAGTTAATGAGATGAAGTGGTAGTAACAATTTGCGGTGTCAGTAGTGCCACGGGACTGGGCGACTTGCTCTACCCGAAGCAAAGCGAGGGCGGCCCGCTAGTAATTTATAAATATATGAACATGATGAACTTCCCCCGAAGTAAGTCCCTACCCCACAAAAAAAGAAATAAAAAAAGAAAGGAAAAATAACAGAGTCGAAAAGTTTTAAACGTTGTTATTGGCGGGGCGGGGCGGGGATGGGGGATCTTAAAAGATAAAAAAAAAAAAAAAAAAAAAGAAAACGAAGTTTTCGGGAAGGAATTTTAAATGACATTTCTATCAGAAGCGGAAATTACATAAATTAAAATTCCAGATATTTTGAACGATTACAACCTTATTAACAATAAATTATCAGTTAACTTCCTTCGCCCTGAACATAATTAAAAGACAAAAGTTTGACTTTCCTGTATTTTTCAGCACAGAAAATTTAAATCTTTAAGCCTGATAAATAAACTACAGTACGTAGAATATTTTCTAGGCACTGTAATATGAACTAATGCCTCAAAAATTTCTACTCCCGTTTTAAATGAAGGTAAAATTTAAGAAATGATGCGGAAAGAGTCAAACAAACTACTCCTATATTTTGAAATTTGGCGTATTTGTATGTACAGGTCGAACTCTGGCTCGAAGTTCGGGCCTATTTTTTGCGGCAATCGGGTCGGCCTTACTTTATTTTACAAGGCTCGGATTGGACTTTCTCATTGCTTTCTCCCGAGCCGAGCTCGAGCCTTATTTTTCTAAAAGATTGGATCGGGTCTAAACTTTTTTTTTCATCGTAGCGATCCAGGACTGGAACCCCGGGAAGGGAATTCGTCTACAGCGAATTTTTTTTTCCAATGTTATTTCGTCTTAGAAGATTTTACTTTATAGCATTTTTCAGATTTTTAAGCCGCTAATACGTAGAATAGTACATAGTATGTGGATTAACAATATTAATATCAACTGAAACATTTACATACAAACTGATATTCATTTAAAAATATATATATATCATAGCATAGGGCATTTCTTTAAAAATAAAGATTATAAAAATGAAAAAAAAGCTAAAATATTTATTTTTGGTCAAAATTCCTCGAACGGAAAAATTCTTAACGCTATCGATGTAAAAATCCATGTTTTCTACCATGCCGCGTCGGGTAAGACGAAGATTTTAACTTTCTTGTTGGGCCAATAACTGTTCTGTACGGAACAAGTTGGCCGAACATTTAAGTTTTTTGCCGGGTTAGGTCATTATTTTTTATAAAGTCTGCGCCGGTACAGGCCTTAAAATTTCGGCTAGTGCACACAACTAGTTTGGCTGCCCCCAGTTCCAAACCAACACACTACAAAAATATATCTTTTATGTAGAAAGTAAAGCAAAATAATTCGTGCATACACTCAAAAATTTTCTTTTGTGGAATATACGTGATACAAGATATAAAATTGCGTCATTTTTACAACCAGCCAACCAATCGTAAGTGAGTCGAGAGTCGACTCATTAACCAAGTGAATCGAGTCAGAGTCGACTCCTCAAAATGAATCGAAATGCCCAACCCTAACTACTGATTGAATTGCTGACTGCATTAGGGCTCCTATAACTCAGGCTGAATCATCAAGCATCTTGTTTCCCAGTTACCGTTTGTTTCCCATTGATTCCTATGGGGCGAGAAACGTTTGAATAACTTTAAAGCTACAAAATCGTCAAAATTGGACAGTTGTTTAGCAGAAAATTATTCTGACCTGTTCAGGAATGGGTTAAGAGTATTTAAATTCCATATAAATAGAAAAAAGGGGAATAATTTGTGTATAAATACTTAAAAGTATAGATCTGGATTGGAGAACCTCGCCAAATATCGCGCCAATCTAATCACTTATATACAATAAACCGGTTCTTCCACGGTAACTAGAATGGACCTTATGCACGCAACCTGAGGTCGAGGCTAAAATTCGTCTGCTGGCGGTATTTATTGGCGGTGTTTAACATTGCAGTCTATGGAGTGTGAGTTATTATTGCTTGTTTGTTAGAAATACCGGAAAAGAATTCTTTGTTGTGGCAGCATATACTTAATGTATGGTAATATAAATTAAAAATTGTTGTTCTGCTTGCAAGAAAATTCTCTAAATTTATAAATTTTCCGTTAAAATGTATCCAGAAAGGCTGAAGTCGTCTGCTAGCGATGTTTGCGCCTGCGCATAGTGGAGTTCTGAAGGTGCAGTGACTAGAATAACCGGTTAGCATACCGCCAGCTCTGGCGTCTGACGTCACGTGCATAAGGTCCATTAAACGGTAGGTATCACGCGCATCTTCCTTCTTACTGATGACGTCAGCTGGACACCACGTTCGTCTCCGAGACCTCAGAATAGTGTTGTTTATGCTGGCTTTTTATTATCGGGAGCAATTTTTTTCAATAGAGTGCTCCAAATATTTCATCTTTGATGATAAATATATTTTTCCCATTATGTATATTTATAAGAAATTGAATTTTTATTATTATATTCATATATATATATATATATATATATATATATATATATATATATATATATATATATATATAATTTATATATATGTTACAGGCCTAACCCGATTTTAGGCCAAACTAGATTGGCCTAGTCCAAACTAGTCTATCCTAACGCCCATCGGATAAACTAGTTTTTCCTAGGCCAAACTAGTCTATCCTAACGCCCATCGGATAAACTAGTTTTTCCTAGGCCAAACTAGTCTATCCGAACACCCATCGGATAAACTAGTTTTTCCTAGGCCAAACTAGTCTATCCGAACTCTAATCGGATGAACTAGATTTTCCTAGGCCAAACTAGTTTGGCCGAACGGTCATTAGGATGAACTAGTTTAGCCTGCTATTCATTGGTTTGAATTAGTTTATCTTAGGCCGAACTAGATTGTCCTAGGCCAATTCAATTTGGCGTGATTTTTTTTAATCTAAAGACCGCCACGGCGCCAACTTTCTAGTTTTGATCTAATTTAGCCTAGGCCAATGTAGTGTGACGCGATTTTAGCTCACAGACTATCAAAGTATGAGAGCTAATGTGCTCGCAGATTCTGTGTATGTGCATGTAACCATGTACGTATGTACGTACGTATGTACGTAATGCGATAACTCCTGATTGAAATATCCAATTTGCTTCAAAATTTGGACATAGATTTATCCTGATAACGAACTTTCTTGATTAGTTTCAGGGGTTCATTGGATAAGAATAAGGGAAGGGGATCAAAAAGCTAAACCGCACCCCCCCCCCCTCCACTCCTTAATTTCGTTAAGTCAGTTTTCATGCAAAAGTATCAGATTTTACTAAAAATTTAGGTACAATATCAGTTTGATAAGGTACATCCATGATTAGTTGTGGGTGTTCATTGTTTACATATAAAGAAAGGAGGAATGGGGGGTAACACTCTTAATTTATGTAAATAGATTTTTCAGGGATAATTAACCGATTTGTTTCAAATTTTGGATGTAGGTTTCTTCTGATAAGGCGTTTACCTGATTAATTTTGGGGGTTCTGAGTTTAAATATAAATATAGAGCGGATTATTTTTTCAATCGGATAGAAACTTTTGGTTTTATGAAAAGATTTTTAATTCGTAACAGATATTGGTTTTCACACACATCACTTCACGCGAAATTGTTCGTATTAAAAAAGTAAATATCCGAATCCTTTTTAAAATAAGAAAAAGCTTAAATAAAGCATGACACTTGAAATTTAGGATACGGCGGGGAGGTAGAGTAAGGGGACGCTAGATTTTTTTTTAAAAGCTCAGCGTTTTTTTTTAAGTTTTAGCTGCTAATTAAATATTACCAATTTTGTGAAACTTTTTGAAACATAATATAACATGATGTTAAATATTTAAGAAAAAAGATGCCGTGTCAAATACCACTATTTTCTATTAGTAATTTTTGTAAAAATTTTAAATTCTTGTTGGAATTGTTGAAACTTTGTGATAAAAAATTGTATAAAAAGTCCCATTACGAAAGGGAAAGAGGGGGGGGGCAAACAAAATCAGGAAATATAACGGAAATTCTAGGTTGATCTATTTGAAACTTTAAGATAGTTTATGACATACGATATAAATTTATAAAAATATATTTTGCATTTAATGCCACTATTGAAAAATAGTGATTTTTTCAAAAATCTCAAATTCTTGTTTTGAAGCATCGCGACATCGAGTAACATATCTACTGATAGATACTATAACGGAGTTTTCTTAAGATACAGTTTTGTTAGTAATAAGGTACGCTCCCTGGTGATGGAATGTGGAACTAATGCGAGCACCCTGGTGTTGGAATTTGGAACTAATGCAACGCGATTTAGGTATTTACGAATGTTGAATCGAAAAGAAAGAAACATGATGATAAATACTTAAGAAAAAGGATTCCGCATCGAAATACCACTATTTTCTAATAGCAATTTTTGTAAAAATGTTAAATTCTTGCCGGAACTTTTTGAAAAATCCGTAACAACGTCTTTCAAATTCTAATTCAAGCTGAAATTTGATGAAAATCTGTGTATTAGTACTATTTCAGATATTTGAATTATCGCAAAAGTCATAAAAAAACTGGATAGAAGCGCTACTTGTTGAGCCATTTACTCTAAAAGCAAAAGAATATTAATTTATATCAGGGACTAACTGAATTTGAAGTTTGATGAAAATCCGTGCATTTCTTCTTGAGATATTGCGATAATCATGAATAATGCCACATAGCAGCGCCACCTGTTGCACGATTTACTCCAAAAACTAAAAAGTACTTTTGTACTTTTTTATATCAAGGACTAACAGAATCTGGAGTTTCATGAAAATCCATGCATTAGATCCTGAGATAGAGCTATTGCAATAATCACGAATAATACCGTATAGCGGCGGTACCTTTCAAGAGATTTACTCCAAAAATACAGAATACTACAGTCACCGCCAAAAAAATCTTGACACTTTCGGCTTTTAATGTTTTGTTAAATATCTAGAAATATACACAAGGAATCATTCTGAAACTACTGGTGTATAAACAAAATAGTACACGTCATATATTTTGACAAAGATTTTTCCCCGAAATCTAACAGGGGACAGTCAATAAATTGAAAAGGAACGAAGATCTTTTGGATCACCCTGTCAAAACTAATGAAGCAAAACATTTTAAACTGCAGATATTGATTAAGTGGCTTATTGTGATAAGTTGTGTCGATTTTTATGAATATAGCTTGAAAACGCGTAGAGAAATTAAAGTTTTTATAAAAACGGTCCAAAATTTTTCCAAGTTTTTTTGCTTATAATTTTCAGAGCTCTTCATAAAACACAATAATCTTTTCAGAAAATATGACAAACAAAATTGCACATAACACCCTGTAATCAGAATCAAAAAATAATAAAAAATGTATGAAAAATGAACATGTTTACTAAATAATTTTTTACTGCGCATGCGTCAAAGATATCAAAATTTCATTTGCATATTATGTTAGATAAATGTATAGAGCAACTTTTGGGAAAGTCTCAAAAACATAGCTTAAAAACTCTAAAAATTCTCGTCAATAGAATATGGTCAAAATCCATTATTTCCAAAATAAAGCAAAAAGAAAAGGAGTTGTATCCAAATATAGTAGTACGTGCAATACTGTGTAAGTACTAATCAATGCAATATGGATACATCCCCTCATCTTTTTGCTTCATTTTGGGAATAATGGATTTTGACAATATTCTATTAACGATAATTTTCAGAGTTTTCAAGCTATGTTTTTGAGACTTTCACAAAAGTTGCTCTATACATTTAATTAACATAATATGCAAATGAAATTTTAATAGCATTGACGCATGCGCAGTAAAAAATTATTTAGTAAACCCGTTCATTTTTCATACATTTTTTATTATTTTTAATTCTGATTACAGGGTGTTATGTGCCATGTTGTTTGTCATATTTTCTGAAAAGATTATTGTGTTTTATGAAGAGCTCTGAAAATTATAAGCAAAAAACTTGGAAAAATTTTGGACCGTTTTTATAAAAACTTTAATTTCTCTACGAGTTTTCAAGCTATATTCATAAAAATCGACACAACTTATCACAATAAGCCACTTAATCATTATCTGCAGTTTAAACTGTTTTGCTTCATTAGTTTTGACAGGGTGATCCAAAAGATCTTCGCACTTTTTCAATTTATTGACGTTCCCCTGTTAGATTTCGGGGGAAAATCTTCGTCAAAATATATGACGTGTACTATTTTGTTTACACACCAGGAGTTTCAGAATAATTCCTTGAGTATATTTCTAGATATTTAACAAAACATCAAAAATCGAAAGTGTCAAGATTTTTTTGGCGGTGACTGTAATTTATATCAGGGACTTACTGAATCTAAAGTTTGATGAAAATTCGTGCATTAATTCTTGCAACAAAACTATTTCAGGGATCGGGAAAATTGAGCACAACAGTGCCACCTATTGAGCAATTAACACGAATACGTAAAAGATTTAGTTCATATCACGGATTTACTGATTCGGAAGTTTGATGAAAATCCGTAAATTAGTTATTGAAATAGTGTTAATGCAAATCAGTAAAAACGCACTTTAGAAGCGCCATATGTTGAACTATTTACATGAAAAAGTAATCAGTATCGATTTATATCAGGGACTATCTGAATATAAATTTTTATTAAATTCCGTCTATTAGTTCTTGAGATACAGCTATTGTGAAAATTGTGAAAAATGCAGCATATCATAGCCATGTTGAGTGATTTACTTCAAAATATAAACAACACCAACTCATGTCATGGACGAACTGTATCGAAAGTTTGATGGAAATTTGATTGTATAGCTATTAAGATAAAGCTCATGCGTAAATCGTAAAAAATGCCAAACAGTACTCCACCTGATGAACGATTTACACCAAAAACTAATCAGCATCAATTTAGATCAGAGACTGTCTGAATATAATTTTTTATTAAATTTCGTGCATTAGTTCTTCAGCCGCGTCCCCACAGACTGCGGCAGCGTATAGCAGGTGTACTGCAAGCGTACTGCCGAATGCGCTCTTCCTTTTCGAATGAACTTCGAAGCGAACAAAATTTAAATCGTAGCAAGCATGCTGAGCACGCACCACCGAATGTAACCCTCCTTCTCAAAAGAACCTCGAAGCGAACGAAATTCGAACCATATCCCCGCTGCCCAAGCCAGTCCGATAGCAGGCGAAGCCAGCAAGTTTTAACTAAGCCACGTTATAATTGTTCCTCATTCCAACACCAGGGAGCGCACTCTGTTATTAACAAAACTGCATTTGAATGAAACTCCTTTAAACAACCTATTAGCAGATGTGTTACTTGAGGTCGCGGTGCTTTAAAACATAGAATTTCCGTTATATTTCCTGATTTTGTTCGCAACCACATCCTCTTTCACGCCGAAATGTAACTTTTTTTTTTATATAAAATTATATCATATGCGATAAACTATCACAAAAGTTTCAAAAAGTTCCAGCAAAAATATAACATTTTTACAAAAATTACTATTAGAAAATAGTGGTATTTCGATGCAAAATCCTTTTTCTTAAATATTTATCATCGTGTTTTTTTTTCACTTCACAGTTCGTTCGCCTCAACATACGTCCGTTTCAAGATTTTATATAAAAGAAGGGGCCCGATAGCGGGCGAAGCCGGCTGACTTGAACTAAATCGCGTCCAAATTCCAACACCAGAGTGCTCGCGTTATATTAGTTACACATTAGTCCGTTATATTAGTACGTACATACATACATACGTACGTACATAAGTATGTACATACGTACGTACATGGTTACATACACACACACAGAATCTGCGAGCACATTAGCTCTCAGGCTTTGATAGTCTGTGAGCTAAAATCGCGTCGAATTGCATCGGCCTAGGCTAAATTAGATCAAAATAAGAAAGTGGACTCCGTGGCGGTCTTTAAATTCAATAAAATCACGCCAAATTGAATTGGCCTAGGACAATCTAGTTCGGCCTAGGATAAATTAGTTCTAACCAATGAATAGCAGGCTAAACTAATTCATCCTAATGACCGTTCGGCCAAACTAGTTTGGCCTAGGAAAATCTAGTTTATCCGATGGGCGTTCGGATAGACTAGTTTGGCCTAGGAAAAGCTAGTTTATCCAATGGGCGTTAGGATAGACTAGTTTGGCCTAGGAAAAACTAGTTTATCCGATGGGCGTTAGGATAGACTAGTTTGGACTAGGCCAATCTAGTTTGGCCTAAAATCGGGTTTGGCCTGTAACATATACAACATATATGCATTATTATAAACTGACTTAATTCTTTTAATTTGTAAAATATCATGGAATAAAACATACATTTATTACTTATCAACAAATGTAGTATAAATTTAGTTTTAAATATTAAAATATTTCGATAAAGAAAAAATTAATGACAACTTTAATACATTAAAAAAATTATTATTATTATTATTATTATTATTATTTTGCGAATATGTTAATAGCATTTTGAATGGCACATAGAATATTTAGGGGGAAAGGGGAAATGGATGATTTATTAGATAAATACCATGTTGTTTGGCAGAATGATTTTGGATAGAACTTAAGGTGAGGAGAGTCTCAATATTACTGTGCCTGAGCTAGTTTAAATCTTTTGATCAAATATGCTAACTTTTAAACCGAGTAGGCAAACAAAAGGAAGAAAAAAATACATATTTTCTCTTCTGTATTATCAAACTTTGATTTTCTTTAATTAGTGGCCGATGGAATGTTAGTAAAAAGCCTTCGAAGGAGCGTCAACCTCTTCCACCATTTCGCAGGTCACTTTTTTTATTTTATTTTATTTTTTGTTTGTTTGTTTGTTTGTTTGTTTGTTTAAGGGAAAGAGGCTCTCACAGGCTTAGGCCATATAGACCTGTAATACAAAAAAAACGCTTGGCAAACTAAAATTCGTTAATCTTGAAAAAATGAAACTATTGTATGCCTTACACGCATTTGACACAACTCAGTATTTTGTACATTATAAACACATTATACAAATTGACTTGGTTAATACATCATTGAATTCCTTTATATACACATATTTCTTAAATTTTCATGGATATTGTTTCTAAACACTGTTGTACAATTTTCTTTAAATTTGTTCTTTCTTCTTTCAGATTACGCGCTTATTTATTTTTTCATTTTTCGTTTTAAACATATTCTACGCACTCAATATTTTACAGATTAAATACATATTTTACAAATTGACTTGATATAGCATTAAATTTATTTTATATACATTTCTTAAAAACAGAATTTTCATAAATCTTTTTGCGAAAAATTACTGTACAATTTTTTTCATTTTCTTCACATTTTTTATCTCCGTTTATATTATGCTTAATTATTTTTTTCATATTACGTTTATTCAAGGCTTTCATTCTAATAAAAGTCCGAGTTCTTACAAACGTCATGACTACATAGTCATCAAAATGCCGGATATTTATTTTTTATTATATTTTTTAACACCTGAAAGACATTCGGTTGCTGGTTTTCTTTTTCCAAAGATTCTAAAGCAGTACGTAATTTTTCATTATCACATTTACAATTTTTTGTTTTCTCTACATTTATTTCTTCATTATTTAGAAGATTTTCAGCATTACCTCTATCATTAGTTATTGATAAAAGTTCTTTCACTTTTTTGCGAACATTGCGTTTTCCTACTCGCATTCTCCGATCATCATTAAGCATGTCATGATTTAAAGCTACAGGCAAATTTAAATGAGGAACTGCAACTGGTTTGAGAATAAATTTCTTGGGAAGATTTAACAGTTCGCTTTTCAAATCTCGCAAACAATCATTTTTACCAAAATGGGTTGAACACACTCGGGCTATATGCACAGAAAACGAGTCGGCTCGTCGACAATTATTAATCCATTTCAATCTAATTTCTCTGTCCTTTGGAAATCTATGGAACTTAATATTTAATCCCTTTTGCTGTCGATCGTGATTACTACAACCAGCTATTGCACAGCAAACCATGATCAACAAGTAAAAAATTCAATCACAAAGGAAAAAATAGCAGCATACGTGTACATTGATCTCGAAGATAACTAGCTTAACGGACCAGTACTAAGAAAAAGGGCGAGCGTGGGAGAGATTATTGCGCTCTGGTGTCCAGATGACGTCAGAGGAGAAAAAGGCTACTGCGCATCTCCTTGTGATACCTACCGTGTATTCTAGCTACCGTGGGTTCTTCGAAGCTGATGTCGTGTTTTATACCAGACGGGTGAGAAAAGAAAAGACAAGAATTCCCCGTTCCCTCATTTATGCAATTTTCGCCTTATTTGTTTATTTATTTATTTATTTTAGAGTCAGAGGTATTGATTTAAATGGTTGGATTCATTTAATATTTAAAAAGTAAAGAATAGAGATATTTTAAATCGAAATTGAAAAAGATATTATATTTTTGCGGCGTGAGAAAAGGAGGGGGGGGGCATAGTTAAAGAAAAAGCCAAAAGTTCAGAGGGAGGTGGGATTTTATTATTATAAATTTATTGTTAAAAAATAACAAAAATATTAGAACAAATCATAAGTTTTAAAGATTTTAAATTTTGTAAGATAAAAATGAGGGATGTCGCATATATTATTATTTATTTATTTATTTATTTATTTATTCTTTTAGCGTGGGATTGGGAGGTGTTTGACATAACAAATTATTATTTATCTACAATTACAATATAATTCCAAATAGAATAGAAAAATAAAAATGAAAAAGTATTGTTTAATTATTTTATATCTTGAATGTTCAATTTTGGGGGAAGGGGTGAAAATGGTAATTTCAAAAGGTGGAGAGTTAAATAATTGATTATTTATTGTTGCAATAAAGTAATGAATAAGCAGGAAAGTTAAAAAAAGTGTTTTACGAATCGTAAGCATTTGATTGACTTATAATAAAGAATAGAGATATTTTAATCGAAATTGAAAAAGATATTATATTTTTGCGGAGGAAAAGGATGGGGGGTGGGGAGAGTTAAAAAGGAAAAAGCCGAAAATTCAGAGAGAGGTCTGATTTTATAATTATAAATTTATTGTTTAAAAAAATAACAAAAGCATTAGAAAAAATTACAAATTTAAAAGATTTTTAAATTTTAAGCTAAAAATGGAGTAGGTGTCATGTTTTATTATTATTATTATTTTATTTATTTATGTATTTTTTTTGGCGTGGGGGAGAGGCGTTTGATTTAACAATTTATTATTTTTCTCCAATTACTATAAAATTCCAAATGGAACAGAAAAAAAAATAAATATAATACAGTATTGTTTAATTATTATAATTTTGAATGCTTTGTTTCGGGAGGAGGAGGGGGACGAAATCGGTAATTTCGAAAGGTGGAGATTTAAATAATTGATTATTTGTTGTTGCAAGAAAGTAAATAAAAAAATGTTTTACAAATCTTAAGTATTTGATTGAATCTTTTAGGGATTTAGGGGGAGGGGGGTTGAGTCAAGATGAAATTAAAAGAAACCGGAAACGCGCAAGGATTTCATTCTTCCTTTTTTAAATTATTTTCTTTTTAAAGTTTTTAATAAGAAATTATTTTACATGCAACTAATTCGTAAAAACTGTGTCCTTAATTTACTAACTTATAGCAGAGAATATTAGCATTTGAAGCTTTTTTATTAAAAAAATACTAATCATAATTTCGCAGTGAAAATAAAAAAAGAATAAAATCAGTCTAATGCATGTGAATATGTATGTGTACTCACATTAAATTAAATTTAGAATTAGTTCAATTTAAATTTTCTTTCTTAAATAAGCATGTGAAACATATCAATAAAAATAAATTGATGGAAATATTTTTTTTAATTCTAATATAGCATTTTACAAAAGCATACCTACATGTTATTATTTTACCCTTTAATATACAACAAATTTAAATGTCTTATTCTTATATTTTCCCGTGGGAGAGATTGAGAAACTAAAATTACTCGCCTCGCCATCTACGCGATAAGACGCCAAATCAGGCAATTGTTTTGGAAACTTCATGGAGTCGTGATTCAGCCCGTTAGCCTTAAACTGCATGAGCCCAACCTATTGACGTCACCGAACCATGTGTTTGACTTGTAATCTTCAGGCAGCTTTGGTAAAACACTCATAAATTATTATATTCCCATCCGCGAAATGAGATGGGTTATGCAATTTGAACTTTGTCGCATTCAAGCGTAGAAGGTTCCATTAAATTATTACATTTAAACTTTAATTAGGAATTTTTTCCAGTGTGTGTTCCATATATCAAATTTATTCGAGTAAAAGTGTGATGCAAATATAATGCTTTCGTCACTTTAAATAGCACTTTCCGATAACTTTTAGTTCTCAGGCATTGTCAAAGATATTGCAAATTCTGAAATAGAAAGACAAATTCTTAAAAATTTTAATAACATATTTTCTAAATTATCAAATATTAAGTTGTTTACGTACGCACATTTAAAATAAACTGTTTTCCTTGTGTCATTCATTACAAGCAAAATATCGCGCTGTGTGATGAGACTAAAATTCAGAAAAATGTCACGAAAGTTTTTACCAGGGAACCACGACTTTAATGCAATTATGAAAAAAAAAAAATTAGAAAGCAGCAATAAAGGAGCATATAATTTTAACTCTTTCAATATAAAGTATGCGTGTGCGTGTATAGCATTTTATAAAATATATATAGTTTTCTATAAATTTCCTATTAAATGACTTATTGCCTGTGCCTTCTATTTAAAAATTAATAACATTTTTCAAAGCGATTAAATTTTAAAGTGTTTACGTAAACACATATGAATCATTATTGTAGTTTTCTCGCAAGACATGCCTCCGAAAATTTTAAGTAGACTGATATTTTCCTTGTGTCATTTGCAAAAAAAAAAAATAAATAATCACGCTATGGGGTTAGATTAAAACTTTAAAAAAAAAATTGATTGAACGTAGCAGGGAAGCATATTTCAGATGTGTATATTGCTGGGACGATTACTGTTTCTAAACCAATAGGAGAGCGTCATTATCACGGTCAAGTACACGCCCACACAGTTTGATTGACAGGAACTCGTGGACAATTGACGGTGCTCATTATAACGATAATCTGTTGCGGATGAAAGTGAGCTGACTAGCTGAATGGTTAGAGCGTCGAGCTTGAAACCGGAGGTTATGGGTTCGAGACCATCGCGGGCCGAGAGTCCGTTGGTGATTTTTTTTTTTTTTTTTTTTTAATTATTGGAGGCTGTCTTTTATTAATAAATAAGACATTTAAAAAAAAATATTTCAAACCCTTTTAATATTCTAAATATCGTTCCAAAATGATTTATATATATATTAAACAAATGGGAAAAAAAGTATTCTGCGAAAATATCCGTATAAGCAAAATTCTTACTTTAATTTTTATTTATTTATTTATTTATTTCAGGATCAGAAGAAGTATAATTTCTAATTGAAGTAAATAAAATTCAGTCATTTTGAAAAAAAAAATTCTTTCGTACCTTTAATTTTTAATTACCGAGTACAAATTCAAACAATCCGAGTACAAATAAATAATAAACACACACGATCAATTGTCCACGAGTTCCTGTCAATCAAACTGTGTGGGCGTGTACTTGACCGTGATAATGACGGTCTCCTATTGGTTTAGAAACAGTAATCGTCCCAGCAATATACACATCTGAAATATGCAGCAGGGAACCAAGTCGTTAATGCAATAATGAAAAAATGAATAAATAAATAAGAGGCAAGCAAAAGAGCACGTCATTTATTTATTTCAAAACATTATGTGTGTATATGTGTAGAACTTTACATAAAGTATATATTTTAATGTACAATTTTCATTAAAAAGCCAGTTTTCTGTGTCGTCTACTTTGACATTAAATAATATTTTACAAAACGACTAAATTTCAAAGTGTCTACGTACACCCATTTAAATCTTTATTGATATTATTTGACATTCATTCATCAATATAGTTTTATCTCGCAAGACACGCCTCCGAAATTTTTAAATAGACTGATATTTCTCTTGGGTCGGGACAAGCAAAAATATCACGCTATGTGGTTAGATTAAAACAGAAAAACGGACTGTACTCACAAGGAAGGTCTCCATTGGGGGCATACTCAGAATTTTTTGAAAAAAATACTAATTAAACTACTCATGTAGGTAATAAAGGATCAGTGAAAATTACCGGCGGAATTACATTATTAGATATGTAAAAAAATAAAATAGTTTGGAATAATTGGCGTGAAAAGCTGAAAGCGACGCGGGATTTGGCAAGCAGTGCATTTCCTCGCCAAAAGCAGACGATTTTAACGAATCTGAAAATTGATTTTAATTGACTTCACTGTTAAAAATCTGCAGCATTTACTGCAACGTCACTCCACTACTTTTATAGAATGTCTCCCTTCTGACCAATGAGAATGCTCCATAGCACGGCGAATTGACCGTGTCATACACTGTTAAAAATCTGCTGCATTTTGTTGCAACGCACTCCACCGCTTGTATATAATATCTCTATTTCAACCAACGAGAAAGCTCCATTTCACGGCCAAGTAACCGTTTTCTATACAAGCAAGGGAGTGCGTTGCAACAAAATGCAGCAGATTTTAACAGTGTATTTTTCAATTTGGAACAATTTTAATCAATTTAAATTGTGTTTTAAATTATAAAATATATTAATTTCATTTTGTTATAAGTACATACAAACGTATATGACAAAATTACACTTAAAGTAAAGTAAAAATGCAAAACTAAAATTACTTAAACTAAACTTATTTAAATAAATTGAACATAGAAAGTTTTTTCTTTAAAAAGTATTCGAAGCGTAAAAGCGTATTTTTGAAAATTTCGTTTTTTCGCCAACCGGAGACAAACCGCCAAATAAACGAAATTTTTATTATTTTTTTACGGATGTTATAAGGAGGTTCCGACGAAATTTTTTTATAAACATATATAACTATATGAGAAGAACATTCTGTAATTTTTTCAGATTTTTCTGAGTATGCCCGTATGGAGACCTTCCTTGTCAGCTAGGAACCACGCCGTGAATGCAATAATGAATAAATAAATAAATAAAATAGCAGCAATGAAACGAGCGTATCATTTTAATTTTTTTCAATACGTTGTACATGAATGCGTGTAGAATTTTATTCAAAATATATATTTTAATAAAAAATTTCTATTAAAAAGTAACTTTTCTGTGTTGTTTACTTTAAACGGAATAACATTTTAAAAAACAATTAAATTTTAAAGTGTTTAAGCACGCCCATTTGAATCATTATTATTATTTAATATTCATTCATCATTATAATTTATCTGGAATTTTTTTTTATATATGTTACAGGCCAAACCCAATTTTAGGCTAAACTAGATTGGCCTAGGCCAAACCGGTCTATCCTAACGCCCATCGGATAAACTAGTTTTTCCTAGGCCAAACCGGTTTATCCTAACGCTCATCGGATAGACTAGTTTTTCCTAGGCCAAACTAGTTTATCCTAAGGCCATAGGACAAACTAGTTTTTCCTAGGCCAAACTAGTTTGGCCTAACTCTTATAGGATAAACTAGTTCAGCCTGCTGTTTATTGGTCTGAACTAGTTTATCCTAGGCCGATCTAGTTTATCCTAGGCCAATTCAATTTGGCGTGATTTTATTGAATTCAATGACTGCCTCAGCGCCAACATTCTATTTTCTCCTAGGCTGATCTAGTTTGTCCTAGGCCAATGTAATTTTCCGTGTTTTTAGCTCTCGGGCGACAAAGCCAGAGAAATAAAGGGCTCACAGGTTCTGTATGTATGTACGTACGCATATATGTACGTACGAATGTACGTAACGCTATAATTCTTGATATAAATATCCGATTAGCTTCAAATTTTGGATGCAGGTTCCTTCTGATAAGATACTTTTCTTATTAGTTTCGGAAAATCACTGAATAAGAATAAAGGGAGCGAACGGAAGTCTAATCCCCCACCGTTAATTTAGAGAAATGCATTTATCATGCAGAATTATCAGTTTTCATTTAAAATGTTAGATATAGAATTATTCTGACAAGGCGCCTCCGGGATTAGTTGTGGATGTTTATTGTTTAAGTGTTAAAGAAAGGGCAATGTAGGTACCCCCATAATTTAGATAAATGGTTTTTAACGCAGAAATTACAGATTTGCTTCAAGTTTTGCTTATAGGTTCTTTGTGATAAGGCAATTCGCTGAATAGTTTTGAGGGTTTAATGGTAAAGTATGAAGGGAAAATGACGGATTTCCCTCTTACCTAGTAAAAACTAGTTTTTCCTAACAGGTTTGGCGTAGGAAATCTAGTTTATATAATTGGCGATAGGATAAAATATTTTGGCCTAGGCTAATCTAATTTGGCTCGAAATCGGGTTTGGCCGGTAAAAAACATGTGTTTCACTAGAATAAGTATAAATGTGTGTCAAGAGTAATTGCTTATAACATCAATACAGGAATTTCACATGTCCACCCTAAAGACATAATGAATTTTACATGGGCTTTTTTTCCTGCAGACTCCTGCCAACTGAGATCAGGCTTGCATTTATTATTATTATTATTATTGCATATTCGAGCCAGATTGGAGGTGAACATAATTTGGAATCGAACAGCGTTTTCCATTTTTTAGAAATTAATTTCTTGTCTACATATAAGCTATTCTTGTCAGGGCGTCAAGTTTTTCTTTTCCCTGAAGTCGTAACCGAAAATTTGATTCAAAACGTAGCTTTAATAGTATTTTCTCAAAGGTACATCGCTTTTATAGAAAAAATGGTTAACGCCATTCGATTACATATTTTCTGAGTGAGAATGCCTGTTAATCTTATGCCTTTCCGAAAATGAATTAATTCTTAAATGTGTTAGGATGTAGCTCTTTTGGATTTGAGAAAAGTCATAAGGAATGACAGAGAAACATATTCACAAATTTACTTTTTACTGAACAGTTTAGTTATGATGTTTATAACTCTCCTTTTTTTCTTTTGTTCTAAACTACATTAATTATTTAGTGAATCCCCATTTCAATATTGAAAGGTCTATGAAATTAAATAATCAATAATATATTGTGTATTTTTCATTCTGTGAACAGCTAGTAATTTAAAAATACATTGTAAATTTATCCAATATGTATGTATGCAGTTTTTTTAAAAGGAATCCTAATTGTATGTTAAGTAAAATCTGAATTTTTGGTAGAAATTGAGTAGGGCCAGATTGAGTGGGACTGAGTCTTTTTTCACATATTTTGTAGAGGCAGGGTCGGGCTGAACTTTTAATTTTTACAGAGGATCACGGCAAAATAACTTTCCTTCGGGAAAGGCGGGGCTCGGAACTCGAAATTCTAACAGTATTCTACAACGCATCGAATAAAATACATTATAATGGTGATGACAAAACTACTTTGCACAAGGTTAGCAATGGAGCAGTAGTCGGGATCAATATTAAAAAGAATATTGTCCAATTAAACTGATGGCTTTGCATTCACAGGCTGTTTACAGTCATTGTGTATTTCAGCCTTATTTTTTTTATAGAATAACACCCTCGAAAAATAAGGTAAGTGTGATTACTTTTTCCCATTTCCCCCACTTATATTTAACCATTGAACCCCCAAAACTAATCACAGATACGCTTTATAAAATTAAACAATCATCCAAAATTTGAAACAAATCAGATAATTCTGCTCAAAAAACCATTCATATGATTTAGAGAGGGTAATCTTACATTCTTCCCTTTATACTTAATCATTAAACCCTCAAAACAATTCAGTGATTCGCCTTTTAAAGAAAAAAACTATAAGCTATATTCAAAATTTACGGCAAATCGGATAATACTGCATAAAAACCCATTTATCTAATTTAAGGAAGGCGATAAATCGTCCACTAACCCATTATACATAACCATAAGAAAAGACCCAAATTAATTAAAGGAGCACCTGATCAAATGAATTCATGTCCAAAATTTTAAGCAAATTGGATAATTCTGTATTATAACAAATTTATATATTTTAAGGAAGAAAATAAATTGCTGGTTCAGACCAAAAACCAAAGAACCACCAAAATTAATCAGTGAAACGCTTTATCAGAATGAACAAATCTAAGATTTGCAGGAAATCGGTTAATTCTGCATGAAAAACCCATTTATCAAAATTAGGCGGGATTCCCCTGTTCTTCCCTTTGTTCTTATTCAATTAATCCCCAAAACCAATTAGGGAAACGCCTTACCAGAATGAATCTATTTCTAAAATTTAATGTAAATCAGTAAATTCTGCATGAAAAAAGCATTTACATAAATTATGGGGCGTTACCCCTATTCTCCCCTCCCTTTACACTTAAACAATTGACACCCACAATTAATGAAGGCGCTTCAACAGAATTTTCCTATATCTAAAATTTGAATAAAATATGCTAATAATCCATAGAAATCCATTTATTTGAATTAAGGGAAGGGGTTCAGTTTCAGGGGGAAGTTTCATGCAAATCGAGTATTTCTATAAAAAATTATTGCGTTACGTACTTACGTACATACATAAGATACAGAACCCACGGGCACATTAGTTCTCAGTCTTGGGTAGCTGACGAGATAAAAACATGTCAAATTACATTATTTCTATCAAGAGTTATCGCGTTACGTACATACGTACATACATGCGTACATACATACATACAGAACCTGTGAGCCCATTTTTTCTTTGGCTTTGACGCCCATGAGCTAAAAACACGTAAAATTACACTGGCCTAGGATAAACTAGATCAGCCAAGGACAAACTAGAATTTTGGCGCTGAGGCGGTCATTGAATCAAATAAAATCACGCCGAATTGAATTGGCCTAGGATAAATTGGATCGGCCTAGGATAAACTAGTTCAGACCAATAAACAGCAGGCTAAACTAGTTTATCCTATAAGAGTTAGGCCAAACTAGTTTGGCCTAGGAAGAACTAGTTTGTCCTATGGACCTTAGGATAGACTAGTTTGGCCTAGGAAAAACTAGTTTATCCAATGGGCGTTAGGATAAACCGGTTTGGCCTTGGAAAAACTAGTTTATCCGATGGGCGTTAGGATAGACCGGTTTGGCCTAGGAAAAACTAGTTTATCCGATGGGCGTTAGGATAGATTAGTTTGGCCTAAAATCGGGTTTGGCCTGTAACATATACTTATTCATCATTATAGTTTATCTCGCAAGCCACGCCTCCGAAAATTTGTAAATAGACTGATATTTTAATTGTGTCATTACAAGACGAAATATCACGCTATTGTGATCAGATAAAAACTGACAAAAGTGGAGTCTATTTAGCAAGGAACCACGCCATTAATGCATAAATGAAAAAATAAATAGATAAATAAGCAGCATTAAAAACAAAATATCATTTATATTCTTTCAATACATTCTATATCTTCAGCATTTTATTTAAAATATATGGTTTAATATATAATTTCTATTTAAAAGTACTATTTAAAAGTACTACTACTTTAATATATAATTTCTCTTTTAAAGTGTTTACCTACACATATTTTAATTATTATTATTTTTTTTAACATTAATCTACAATTATAGTTTATCTCGTCTAAAGCCATGCCTCCGAAAATGTTAAATAGACTGATATTTTCCTTGTGTCATTTGCAAGCAAAATATCACGCTGTGGGGCTAGATTAAAACTTAAAAAAAATGGACTGATTTTAGCAGGGAACCAAGCCGTTAATGCAATAATGAAAAGATAAATAAATGAATAAGCAGCAAGCGAAAAAGCATATCATTTCAACACTTTCAATACATTGTATATGTATGAGTGTGGCATTCTTTTAAAAAATATATATTTAAATGTAAAATTTATATTAAAAAGCTACTGTTCCGTGTCGTCTACTTTAACATTAATAACATTTTTCAAAGCAACTAAATCTGAAAGTGCTTACATGCACACAAGCCACGCCTCCGTAAATTTGAAATGGACTGATGTTTTCCTTGTGTCATTTACAAGCACAATATCACGCTATGGAGTTAGTTTAAAATTCAGAAAAATGAACTGTACTTAGGAACGATAATAAATAAATAAATAATATATAATAATAAATAAATAAGGTGTTTAATAAATAAATAAATAATAAATACGCTGCAATCAAAAGATACAGTCAGTTTAACTCTTTTAATACAATGTATATGTACATGTGTAGAACTTTACATAAAATATATATTTTAATATACACTTTTCATTAAAAAGCCAGTTTTCTGCGTCGTCTACTTTAAAATTAAATAATATTCTACAAAACGACTAAATTTTAAGGTGTCTACGTACACCCATTTAAATCTTTTTTGTTATTTGTTAACATCCATTCATCATTATAGTTTAGATCGAAAGCCACGCCTCTAATAATGGAAAGATAAAAATAAAATAAATATTTGTACACTTAAAAACTTTTTTTTTTTTTTTTTGTATTTGTCACAATATGTTAAAGTAATTCAAAATTTAAAATAATAATAATTGCCCATTTTATGACCTTGTTTTGTTTTAGCATGAGAACTTTATTTGTTAATTCAATCGGTTTTATGAGAAAAAAATATCCATTTTTAGTAAGTAAAATTTATAGTTCGAAAAACTTATCTGTATGATTACTTAAGTTCGTGTAAGTTGTAGTTTTCTATATATTTATACTAAATTTATTATACTCGTTTGCATGATTATATTCTCTATAAATTTAGTAGGACATTTATTGTATGATTTTGAGTTACAATGAATAACAAAATTACAATATAACTTTAATTCGTTTTCATTTAACCAATATTTTTCATCTACTTTAATTTTAAAGGCGGATTTTGATTATAATAATAATAGTATACTTTAATAAATTATTGTTGAAGATGAATTAACTGAAAGCAAATTAATGGAATTTTTATGTTTAAACTACGCACACGTGTATATTCAAATATATATGCAGATTTTGATTGTATATATTTATTAACGTTTTCTTTTAGAATATATAAAAAATAGGCAATTGATATTATTGCAATTTTTAAAGTAGATTAAATAATAAAAATTGTTCACTAAAATAAGTCTATGGAATTTTTTTTCTTTTTTAATTAACCAACCATTTTTTATTGATGTACCTTTAATTATGTCCATGTTTTTATCGACACAGTGGTAATTCATAAATGTTATTTTTTGCGTTAACGTTATTATTTTTGTTACAAGCGACGAAATTGAATAAAAAGCATTTAATTGGTGTCTTAACTATAAGTATACATATTTTTCTGCATGCTGTGATAATAAGTTGGAATATAGAAGTAAGAATTGCGACTGGTTGAATTTTAAATAACGACTGTACTCTCTCCACAGGTTTCATAAGCCCCGCCTTGTGACGTCAACAAGCTTATGTGTTTGACTTATGGTGGTCTCCAGGCAGATTTGACAAAACACTCTAATATTATTCCCATCCGCAAAATGAGATGGGTTGTGTAATTACCGTTTTTTGTATTGCACCGCAACGATGATTTTCATTAAATTATTATATTTAAACATTTATAAAATATATTTTCCGGTGTGAAATATCAATTTATTTCAATACAACTGTGGGGTACATGCTTTTGTCTTTGTTACATCAAATAACACTTTCGGATTACTTTTAGTTATCGGATAGTGCCAAAAATATGGCATGTTCTAAAATAAATAAACAAAAGATTCTTTAAAAGTTTCTCCAAATTTTAAGATGCTTACACGTACGCATTTAAATTAAACTGTAATTTCCTTCGGTCATTACAAGTAAAATATCACGCTATGTGGTTAGATAGAAAATGAGAAAAATGGTCTGTACTTAGCAAAGAAAAACGCCGTTAATGCAATAATGAAAAAATAAATAAATGAGCAGCAATCAAAGGAGCATATCCTTTCAACTCTTCCAAACTATATGTGTGCGTGTAGCATTTTATTTAAAACATATATTTTAATATAAAATTTCTCTTTGAAAGTTGGTTTTCTGGATCCTTTACTTTAAAATTACTAGTATTTTTCAAGATGATTAAATTTTAAGGTAATTACGTACATGCATTTAATCATTGTTTTGCGCATTCATTTTTTAATGTAACATTCATTTGTCATTATAATTTATTTCGAAAGACACGTCTTCAGAAATTTTTAATTAACTGATGTTTTTCTAGTGTTATTACAAGCAAACTATCGCGCTATGTGGTAAAATTAAAAGTAAGAGAAATGGACTGTACTTAGCAAGGAATCATGCTGTTAATAAAATAATGAAAAAAAAAAAAAAAAAAAAAAAAGAAGACTAAGAAGAAGACGAAGAAAAAAATAAGCAGCATCAAAAGGACATATCATTTTATTTCTTTCAATACATTTTATGTGTATATATGTATAGCATTATTTTAAAAATATATTTTTTAATTCAAAATTCTTATTAAAAAGCTAGTTTTCTGTGTCGTCCCTTTAAAAATTAAATAACATTTCTCGAAACGATGCACACATTTTAAATCATCATTATATTATTATTATTATTATTTAACCTTCATTCATCAATACAGTTTATCTCGAAAGACATGCTTCCGAAAATTTTAAAATGACTGATATTTTCCTTGTGTCATTGCATGCAAAATATCACACTATGTGGTTAGATCACGCGGCAGTTGACCCACCCAGCCATCCCCAACCGCTTTTCATAGTCGTTTATTTGTGTATTTCCTCTTTTGAATTTGTAAGGTTTCAAATTTTCCCTTATTTTTTTCCTTTTTCTATTTAGAATCTAAGGCATACGGATCGCAAGTAAAGACGCTTGACGGGGATCTCGATCGATTAGCATCTACAGCGATTTGCGCTGCCGGAGAGTTGGAGTATTCGAGACGTAGGTAGGGGTCGCCGACGAAATTTTGCCGCTCGCCGCGGCGGTTGACTCAGAAAAATGGACTAAACTTAGAAGTGAACCACGCCGTTGATGCAATAATGACAAAATAAATAATTAAACAAGCAACTATCAAAACAGCATATCCTTTAAACTCTTTTAATACAATGCATACATTTATGTGTCGTATTTTATACAAAATATGTACTCTATTATAAAATTCCTATTAAAAGGCTGGTTTTATGTGTCGTCTATTTTAAAAATAATGACATTTTTCAAGACGATTAAATTTTAGAGGGTTTATATACACACATTTAAATCATTATTATTATTTAAAATTCATTTATCAATATAGTTTATCTCGAAAGACACGCCCCCGTAATTTTGAAAAAGACTGATATTTTATATTACTTTACATTTTACAAGCAAAATATCAAGCTATGTGGTTAGATAAAAAATCGGAAAAATATTCTGCACTTAACAAGGAAACATATCGTTAATGCAACAATAAAAAAAAAATGCTGTAGCATTTTATATAAAATATATTTTTTAATATAAAGTTTCTATTAAAAAGCTGTTTTTCTGTGTCTTCTAACCTTAAAATTAATAATATTTTACAAAATGGCTAAATTTTAAAGTGTTTCCGTATGCACATTTTAATCATTATTATTATTATTATTTAAAATTCATTCATCATTTTAGTTTTATCTTGAAAGCCACGCCTCCGAAAATTTCAAATAGGCGGATATTTTCCTTGCTTCTTTACAAGCAAAATATCACGCTATGGGGGTTAGATTAAGACTCAGAAAAATGGACTGTACTTGGCGAGGAACCCCGCCGTTAATGTAATGATGAAAATAAATAAATAAATAAATAAATAAATATGCAGCAATCAAAACAGCTTGTCGTTTTAATTCTTTCAATACATGGTATATGTATATTAGAGCGGAGAGTAAAAAAACTTTTTTTCGAAAGTCTTTTCTCCCTAGCGTGCAAAAGTTGTGTAGTGGTATCACTAATATACTCACAAAATTTCACAACAATCAATAAATATCTTCCGGTTCTACTTTTGGGTCGAAATATTCAATTTTAGCCGAAAAGGTTGTAAATTTTCACATTTCTGCAATATTTGTAATTTCCGATTTTTTCTTAGCCCTAGAGCGGAAAAGTTGATAGAGTACATAAGAAATATAAGTTCAAATAATTAAAGTAAATAAAAAATATCTTCCGGTTCCATTTTGGAGTTTAAATATGGGAAATTTATCGAAAATGATGCAATTTTTTACATTTTAGTGATCTTTTTTAGTTTTAGATTTTCTATTTCCGCTAGCACAGAAAAGTTGAAAAAATATAATAAAACATAGGGGAAAAACTTTAGAATAATCAATAAATATCTTCCGGTTTCCCTTTCGGCATCTAAAAATGTCAAAGTCGCCAAAAATTATGTAAATTTTCTCTTCTCAAGGATTTTTGTCTTATCAATTTTCTCTTCTCACCGGCGCGGAAAATTCGGAAAATCACATGATAAACATAAGTGTATAAATTTAAGGTAATTAATAAATATCTTCTGGTTTGACTTTAATTACATAAACTTTCAAATACATGGCATTAATGTGCACAAAAATCATAGAACAATCTAATTAAAAGCGATCTGAGGGAAATTCCTCTAATTCCTCTAAGTTCAGTTTTCTGTTCGTTTGCTGTAATGTTACTGTTGGTTTAATGCTCTGCTCGTGATAGGTTCGTAATGAGGCTATTCAATTTTAGCTTCTATATTTTATTGAAAAATAATACATCTAAAAGTCTTTAAAAAATTTTAATTTTTAATATTATGTTGAACTAATAGTGTGCATGGAAAATATTACACAGAATTATCATAATAAGGCGCAGTACACGGGATTTGTCGTATCCCATTTTTTTTTTTTTGGGGGGGGGGGGGGGAGGGGATCAGTCAGTCGATTAAGAACTGGCGTTCTACCAACTTATGAAGATATAATGTACTTTTTGTTGGTGAGAAATGAATCGAAATATAAGTAAAAATCGAACCCATGTTTGGGGTGACAGCTGATTATGGGCGAAATGGTTGAAGCAATTTGGCAGGCTGCCTCAGTTCCAACGGTTTCTAGGCAAGGAATAGTCCAAATGATTGGTTTATATAATGATAAATACAAGAGTATAAAAAAGTTGACGCTGAAGAACAGACGAAGTCAAAATTGAAAATTTTCCTATTGGAAGGGAAAAAAAATGTATGTTTGAAAATTTTTCTTACAAGTGTATAGCTCGAGAAGGATGTAAATGCCCACGTTATATAAAAATTCCAGAATTGGAAGACAGTTTCTTGAGGATCAAGGAACTTCAAGGAAATTGTCGATAGACCCAATTGATACACTCGGAAACACGTCCCATAACACGGAAACTGAGTAAATTAAAGAGCAGGTTCGAAAAGGAATAAGAAAGTTTCAGAAAACGGTATAAATTAGTGAAAAAACAATCACTACTGCTTCATCGAAGAGTTATTTAAATTAGTCTTGTTGATGAACAACTGTGTCCTTAATGATAAACCTTTAGTGTCATTGCAATCAAACATAAATACTATAAGTATATCACGAACAACCTGTCGTCCTACCCTAGCCAGAACTTGAAACTCAATGGTAGTGTCCGACCGAGTTGCAGTATCAGCAACAGGCGCATTTCTGGAAGACAAGGGAGACAAGAGTTGGAGACAGGAGTTGTGATACATGGCGACAAGTCCAATGTTATAGACAGGCATAACACAAGAAGACAAAGAAATAAATATTGCATGAAATGCCAAGTCCAAGATTAGAGTTTTATACCAAGATTAGAGTTACCTTGAAAAAATCGTATTTTGATTGTCAAAAAGATCAAACTTTAATTCAAAGGATTATTGAGGGAATGCTCCATCAACAAAGAGTGCTTGAAAAATACTTGACACTTATAGAAGAACCTGACTGCGATTACATAGGGCATGTGTCACCTATAACTTCTTCTACTATGTTTCTCGTATGATTTTCCATACTTTCTGCCCCAGTGAGAAGGAAAAATTGATAAGAAGAAAAAAAATCCCTGAGATGTGAAAATTTACATACTTTTTGGCTACTTTGACATTTTTAGACCCCGAAAGGGAAGCCGGAATACATTTATTTATTATTCTAAAGTTTTTTACTTTAGAATAATAAAAAATTCTTAATAATAATTCTTAATAATTCTTAACAAATAATTCAAATTTTCTTGTATATTCTTCGAATATTTGCATGCCAGCGGCAATAAAAAAATCGAAAAGTAAAAAAAATGATTAAAATGTGAAAATTTGTATCATTTTCGACAAATTTCCCACATTTAAAACCCACAGTGGAATCGGAAAATATTTTTTAATTACTCTAATATTTTGGACTTGTAATTTCTTGGTTCAATTGGACTTGGACTTTCGTTTTTTATGTACTCCTATAGTTTTTCCGCACTAGGGCGAAGAAAAAATTAAAAATTAAAAATATTACTGAAATGTAAAACTAGTCGTTGGGGGCCCACCGTAATACTTACCCATCATGGATATGTATATGAAAATAAAACACGTGAAACTATTTATACAATGCATTGCAATTCATAGACAAAATTTAAATATTGTTAATACACATAGTAATGCTATATTAAAGAACTGCTGATGTACCAATTTCGACAAATTATATAAAACGCCAAACTACTCAAATAGTACCGAACTGCGTAAAAGAAACATCCTTATAACTCCAAAAATAATAATTCTATTAACTAACAATTAATTGCGACGGATTAAGCGTCTCATTTCCAATTAAAATATACTTCTGAATTGAAATTTGAATGAAATACAGGGTCATGAAAAATCGAAGAATGTGGAAAACAAGATTACAAATATCTCGGCAACTAATAATCCGATCGACTTCGTTCTATATGCAAAATGTGTGATATTTTATTGCCTTTTACGTCCATTCCTTAGAACAAAAAAATTCGAAAATTTTTATGTACCTTTCATCAGAACGAATTTTTCGAGAGTCCGAAAAAAATAGTTCCGGATAATCGAGGTTGCTGATATTAAATAGGGTTCGTCCCATTCTTACATACTAACTACATACAAAATTTCAAGTCTCTATCTCAATTTGTTCGGGAGATAGAGCGTTTACAGACAGACAGACTGACAGACAGACAGACTGACAGACAGACAGACAGACAGACAGACGGACGGCAAAAAATTTTTTCTAAAAATATGTTTTTCGGAATCTCCACTATCTAAAACGTGTAAATCCGTCAAAAAAAATTTTCGATTTTCAAAACGATTGCAAGACTTACCCTATACTACGTATGATGGGTAAGTAAAATTACAACATTTTTGGCTAAAAATGCATATTTCGACCCAAAAGTGGAATCGGAAGATATTTATTGATTGTTTTGAAATTTTGTGAGTATGTTACTGATACCACTCCACAACTTTTCCGCGCTAGGAAGAAATGACTTTCGAAAAAAACTTTTTTACGCTCCGCCCTAATGTATATGTGTAGCATTTTATAAAAAATAAATGTTTCCATATAAAATTTCTGTTTCAAAGGTAGATTACGTGTCGTCTACATCATTTTCAAACACGACTAAATTTTGAAGTGTTTATGTACATTAGTTTTAATGATTATTTACCTTTTTAACATTCATTCATCAATATTATCACGTCTAAAGCCACGCTTTCGAAAATTTTAAATAGACTGATATTTTACTTGCGGCATTACAAGCAAAGTGTCAGGCTATGAGGTTTAGATTAAAGGTCAGAAAAATGGACTATTTTTAGCAAAGAGCCACGCCGTTAATGTAATAATGAAAAAATAAACAAATAAAGTAAATAAATATTTGTGCACTTAAAAAAGCCTCTTGCTTGTACTTGGCATATTATCTTAAACTAATACAATATTTCAAATAATAATACTTGTCTAACTCATGAGCTGTCTAATTAATTAACTACTTGTCTAATTAATGTCCATGTAACGGAATATTTTTGATTGTCCCTGTCATTGTCTTTAAACTATGCATCCGATTTTCATAAAATTTCAAATGACTCAACAAATTATAATAATCATGTATTTTAAATTTCAAACGATTCGGTAAGGTAGTTTTTGAGTTTTTAAATGCGCATAGACTGACAGACGGACGGACTGAACGACAACAATAGGTGCAACGTATTTACATAATTACGAACGTACCAAATAAATAAATAAATAAATAAAAATCACATATAAAATGTTAATTAGTTCTTGAAAACTAATTTATGCATGAAACTAACTTCTTTTAATTAATATATGGCCTACAATGTGTATATTTACTGTAAAGAAAAAAATTAATTTTTATCTCTCTTTTTAAATCAAGTACATGATGTTAAATATCTCGCAAAATCTGCCTCATTTTACTTGTCGAGATATGATGCCCTTAACCGCTTTGAAATAATAAACATATTGAAAAATAAATACTATACAAGTTTTGTTTGTAAAATCGTCGCACGGAAAATATAGTCAATTTTACGCTAGGTTGTGCTTTCTCTTTTGGTGTATGTATTCTCCTTAATATCCGCTCGAATAAAAAGATCACGTACAAAAGTAACATAGAACAAAACAAACACATCAAAAGTAAACATAACATTGCAATCGTTGCCAAAAACAAAAGAGAGAAAAATGCAATTAATAAGCAGACGATATTTAGAAAAGTACAGATATTTAGACTGGAAAATGAAATTATCTGAACTTAACCACACGCGCAGACGATATTTACAAAAGTAAAGATATTCAAACCTGAAAAGGAAAATATATGAGTTATTCCATCAATAAATGCCCTAAGTTTGTTTATATCTTCATTATTTTATGAGCTATTTAACATCAAAATGGGTCCGGGACGTTATAAACACCCAAATGTCATCCTAAATTTTGACCATTTAAATCGTAATGTAAACTGAATTAAAAACGAATTTTTACTAACGAAAAATAATAATATCAATATACAACGTCTCACAAAAATGATGGGACACTTGTGCTTTATAAAAAGAAACTGCAATAAAATAATTAAACAAACATGTGCAAAAATTTTTTGGTTGTGTTTCATATTTAAAGTTAGTAACAATTATTACATAATATACATTTTGTCAAAATATTAAAATATTAATTTAGTAAAAATACAATTGTTCAGAACGGAGCAAAAAATGGCTCACATAAGTGATAAGACACTTACTTTTCCATCAAATATTTATCCAAAAATTTTACTTTTTAAAAGGTTTTAATATTTTGTTGGATTTCCTTTTACTTTTAAAACATGATTTAATCTTTTTGGGATGGATTCGACTAATTTTTTTGTGATTTCTGGAGTGATTTTACCCCATTCTTCTTGAAGCACCGATTTCAGTTGTTGTTTTGAAGAAATGGTGTGTTTGCGAATTCTTGATTCCAATTCTTGCCAAATATTCTCTATGGGATTTAAGTCTGGAGATTGTGGTGGTGTTTTTATTATTTCAGGACAGTTATATAGCAGCCAGAGTCTAACGTTCAGAACAGTGTGCTTGGGGTCATTGTCCTGGTAGAATTTAAAATCGTTATGAAGGTTCAATTTTCGTGCTGAAGATTTCAAATTTTGCTTTAAAATATCAATATACTTGTACTGATCCATTATACTGTCAATAAAAACAAGATTACCAACTCCAGTGGACGACATACACCCCCATACCATAACTCCTCCTCCACCATGTTTTACTGTTGGTACCAAGTTCTGTTTGCGAAATTTTTCCCTGGATTTTCTCCACACCAAGATTCTACCGTCAGAACCAAATATATTCAATTTACTCTCATCAGCAAATATAACTTTATTCCAGTAATCAGAATTCTTATTTATGTTGGATTTTGCGAAAGCTAGTCTGAGTTTTCTATTCTTTTCACTTACGAAGAATTTTTTCCTGGCTACTCTACCGTGATATCCAGCAGATCGAATTACCCTTCTAATAGTCTCAGGATTGACAATTATTCCATATAATGCTTGTAAATCAGCAGCAACTTTTGAAGCACTATTTCTTGGATTTTTTTTTAATATTTCGAACGATAATTCGCTTTATTCCACTGGATAGCTTTGATGGTCGGCCAGGTCTTCTTTTATCCTGAATCATATGATTCTTTTTATATTGGTTAATGATATTGAAAACTGTTGAACGACTCAAGTTAACTGTTTCAGCAGTTTTTCTGATAGATTTTCCACGTTCAATATGCAAAGTAATAACTAATTTTCGAATTTCAGGCGAAGTTTCTTTTCGTTTAGCATTCATGGCTACACAGAGCTAAAAAACACAAAAATTCCAAAACAAACTGGAGAGAAATACTGCAGACGGTTTTGTAAATTATCGCCAGTTGCTTTTAAGTAAAAATAAAACCCCCAAAAATATTTTTATTGCTTATTTCAGACGATTTTTGTTGCATATATAATGGTGTCCCATCACTTATGTGAGCTATTTTTTGCTCCGTTCTAAACATTTGTATTTTTATTGAATTAATATTTTAATATTTTGACAAAATGTATGTTATGTAATAATCTTTACTAAATTTAAGTATGAAACACACCCACAAAAAAAAATGTGTACATGTTTTTTTAATTTATTTGATTAGTTTCCTTTTGTAAAGCACAAGTGTCCCATGACTTATGTGAGACACTGTATATTTGGATGTACGCCTACATATTCTTTTTAAAGCATCAAATTTTTACAACAAGGATAAAAAAATTTAATTTAACAAATTACAACGACGATTAGGAAAATTGTATCTTCAAAGACTAAAATTTTAGACTTATAAATAAATTCTATATTTTAAAAGATATAAACATCATTTTTAGGATGATAACGTGGTTTGCGTAATAACAGAAACCTATTTTACGTACGCCATGGCTTAAAAATTAATGTTGCAACACCCATCATATATACATTTTAAATGGAATTTTAGTTTTTCTATTTTCGGTATTGCAAATTTTTCAACTTCTAAACATCACATATTTTCAATTTTTACAACGTCGTATAGAGGAAAAAATGTACTTTTATATGCAATTTGTTTGAAAGCTGTATCTCAATTTGTTTTAAAGTTATTAATTTTTTTTATACAATTTTGTCATTGTGGCAACAGAATTATTTCATTTCTAGATATTAAACATGGAAAAATCAGAGAACGAAAAAAAGGTTGCGGAATTCAATCAATAAAAAGATTCAGATATACTTCAGATTTCCCAATTCTCTACCGAGGACAGTAACTATTTTCCAAATAGTTAATAAAGCACCATTCAAAGTATTTACAAAAAAAAAAAAAAAAAAAAAGACACGATGAAATATATTAGTATGAACTGTTCGCAATATCTTTCAAGAGTAGCGTCAATTTGTTAGCCTTTTATCTGCATTACGAATCATTTTTAGTACAGTAAAAATCGGATAGTTCGGGTTAATTGGGACCAGACCCAATCCGGATTATGCGGAGAACGACCAAAAAAAAAAAAAAAAAAAAAAAAAAAAAAATGTAATAAGACATACTTGCAGAAAATCACCTTTATATTAAGCATACTGAATATTTACAAACAGAAAAACGTTTATTTTGTAATTATAAAGTTTGTAATCTTTTTGCTCTGCCAGTTTTGTATAACTTTTACGGGCCGCACGGTCACGCATCCGTTTGAGCATAGCTAGTTCGTTAGGTGCATTCTCCACCTGATGTTCTTTTTAGGTGCGTTCGTAATTATGTAAATACGTAGCACCTATTGTTGTCGCTCAGTCCATCCGTCTGTCTGTCTGTCCGTCCGCATATAACAACGCAAAAACTACCCAACCGAATCGTTTGAAATTTAAAATACATAATTATAACATAATTTTGTCGAGTCATTTCAAATTTTATGAAAATCGGATGCACAGATCAATTACAGGGACAATCAAAAGGATTCCGTTACATTACGGTCAATGGGGAAAAAAGTTTCAAATGCATTTTAATCGTTTGAAATTTAAAACATATAATTATTGCGTAATTTTGTCGAGTCCTTTCAAATGTTATGAAAATCGAATGCATAGATCAATTACAGGGACAATCAAAAGGATTCCGTTACATTACGGTCAATGGGGAAAAAAGTTTCAAATGCATTTTAATCGTTTGAAATTTAAAACATATAATTATTGCGTAATTTTGTCGAGTCCTTTCAAATGTTATGAAAATCGAATGCATAGATCAATTACAGGGACAATCAAAAGGATTCCGTTACATTACGGTCAATGGGGAAAAAAGTTTCAAATGCATTTTAATCGTTTGAAATTTAAAAATATAATTATTACGTAATTTTATCGAGTCATTTCAAATGTTATGAAAGTCGGATGCATAGATCATTTACAGGGACAATCAAAAGTATTCCGTTACATTACGGTCAATAAGAAAAAAGTTTCGAATGCATTTTAATGATGTTACACTCATTCGAACATAATAGAATTGGAATGAATCTATGAAATTTATACTAAAATACGCATTCCGTACAATCTGTGATGCAAAGAATTTTTATTATTAAATTACAGGGCCACACAAAAGTATTCCACTACATAATGCTATACGGGGAAACATTGTTTGGGGCGTGTTTTAATTATATTCAACTATTTCACATTTTATGAATAAGATATACGTTGCTGAGGTGTAATAAAAATTACTTCCTGCATATTTACAGAAACACAAAGATTTCGACTACTATACTGTATCCGAAGTACGCTCTACTATATCAGCAAGATCTGAATATTTTTAAAACTTCGTTATCGGACGAACGCACCTCATTTGCTACGTTCATGTGCAATTTCCAACTTGTTTTTTTTTCCTAACATGCTTACAAAATCTTCAGGTGTCCTTTTCATCCTCATTTATACTTCCTTCTGTTTCAAGCCTGCTTGTTATACAAGAAATCAGAATTTATATACCATCAATTCTTCCACTACTTTCGGAGAATACTCTCAGCAGTCTGCTTGCAGTCTTTAAGGGATGCATTGTTGTTGCATTGCTGTTTGAAAGGTAGCACCAAAGAGTTTAAATGAAAAAGATTGCGGTATTCTTCCGAAAGTATTTCAAAAAAAGACTTTTTTATTCAGAATACGAAAATGAAATGAATTAATGTTATCGGAATTTTGCTGATCGCTTCTCAAACTTTGAAAGAAGAGGAAAATAGAAAAAAAAGAAAAAAACTGACCAGACTGACCTGGATTATGCAGAGATCCGGATTAGCGGGGTTCTACTGTCTGTGAAACTTACAGTTTATTTGTATTCACATTATTTACTGTTAATTCAGCTAATTTTATTTACTGTTAAACAACTACATTCTTTATTTCGATTATAATCTACAAACTACAACCTTTATATCGAAATATGAAATGGATAAAACAAAATTTAAAAGAGATGGCAGCATATATGTAACAAACATTGAAATATTATTTTTAGCACTGCAATAAATGCATATAACATTGATCATATGTCTGCAGGGCCGTAGCTAAGGGGGTGCTAGGGGCGGCTCAGTCCCCGCCCCCCTAAAATATTTTGCGCCTCCCTTGGAAAAGATTCCGGGATCACTAAGTGAATTTATGTTCCGAAAATCCAAATGGCACATTCGCAGTTTTGTAGAAATTCTAAATTGTAACTAAAATAAGTGTTTCAACACTCGCTCGTCCTATTTGCATATAGGTTTGGTTTGGTATAAGCCAAATTTATTTTATGACGGCCAATTATCAACATGTGGGATATAGGCCCGAAACGGGGTCTTTCTGAAGGAACGTAACCCGTATTTACGCGGGGAAATCCAAGGTTCGAAGGAAACCACGGAAAACTCCGAAGGATTAGGCCGACGCCCGTGATTGTGTTCAAACCCAGCACTTGCTGTCTACCAGTTTCGAGAGCACAACCTCTCGGCCACTGGCGGGGTTATTTGCACACAGGAAGCTAATATGATGTTAAACGTTCGAAGTTTTCCGTGATTTTCTTCGAGCCTTGGATTTCCTTGCGAAAATACGAGTTGGGTTTCCTTACAAAGATCCCCACGGCGCGGCGGGCACCCCCTACCTTTAAGGCCCATATTCCATAAGTGTAGATAATTGACCGTGCTACACACAAACAAACGGAGTGACTCCGAAGGTTGTGGGTTCGATTCCCGGAGGTAAGATTCGAGCCGGCCCGCAAAACTTGAAATGACTGACATTGATAATACCAAATGTATGTAATATAACTAAGATGAACTTACCTCGAACCGTAAATTTCCAACAGGTGGTTTAGCATAGGGAATATTCCTGAAAGAATACACTTCCCTTTCACCCACATGCATTAACAGTCCTTTCACCGGTCCATACTGGGTAACAATTATTTTTTCCTCACATAATCCGAGACTCAGCAATGCAAAAACCACAAAAATAAGCATGGTACTTATAAGATTAAGAGAAAAATAACCTCTATAGAACGAATAACTAAATTTTGGACGAGTTATATCTGATACGCGAGAGAGCAATTAAGTAGAATAATAAAAAAGAAAAAACTGGAAGCCCGCGGATTATCGGAGTTCAATGTTCCGTAGCTGATACCCAAGTTTACGATGATAAGAATGATGAGTGATATACCCCAAGATAGCGTTTTAAAAATGCATAGGCACTTGAAAAATGAACAATTGAGAGATGAAGAAGGATAACAGTAATAAAACAAGTTGGAAATTGCACGCGAAGCGTAGCAAATGAGGTGCGTTTGTACGATAACGAAGTTTTAAACATATTTAGATCTTGCTGTTATAGTAGATAGTACTTCGGATACAGTATAGTGGTCGAGTTTTTTTTTTTTGTGTTTCTGTAAATATACAGGAAGTAACTTTTATTACACCTCAGCAACGTATATCATACGCTATACTATATGCTTTCTTTTACGCAGGAAATAACTTGTAGTATTCCTCAGCAACGTATACCAATCTCATAAAATGTTAAAAAGTCAATTACAATTAAAACGCAGAACAAAAAATGTTCTCCCTATACCATTATGTAATGGAATACTTTTGTGTGGCTTTGTATATCAATAACAAATGTTTTTTGCACCACAGATTGTGCAAAATATATATATTATAATATCTACTTCATAGATGCATAACAATTTTATTTTGTTCGAATGAGTGTAACACCATTAAAATGCATTTGAATGCTTTTTCCCCATTCACCGTAATGTAACGGAATACTTTTGATTGTCCCTGTAATTGATCTATGAATCCGATTTTCATAACATTTGAAATAACTCGACAAAATTATGTAATAATTATGTATTTTAAATTTCAAACGATTAAAATGCATTTGAATATTTTTTCCTCATTGACCGTAATGTAACGGAATACTTTTGATTGTCCTTGTAATTGATCTATGCATCCGATTTTCATAAAATTTGAAATGACACGACAAAATTATATAATAATTATATATTTGAAATTTCAAATAATTTGGTTGGGTAGTTTTTGCGTTGTTATATGCAGACGGACCGACAGACAGACAGACGGACGGACTGAACCACAACTATAGGTGCTACGTATTTTCATAATTACGAACGCACCTAAAAAGGGATTGCTCATATTGTAAAAATTATCTGCCTGTAATAAAGAAAAAAAAAACTAAACTACTGTATATACTTGCGTAATAGTCGAGAAATTTTAGACAAAAAAGAACTTTAAAGTGGGGAAATCGACTTATATGCCAGATCTATATAAATAATGGAATAAATAAATAAATAAAATATAGGAAAACACTTTTCTAGCGAATTGGTGCTGCTGCACCCCCACTGCACTTTTCCAGTACAAAATCCGAAATCCGAAACCCTCCGGACCTCGGCAATTCCGAATCATTTTTAGTTTATCTGTCAATAATAATAATGAGAATACAGTGAAACCTTCGAATAAGGGACACTTATGGGGCCGGAACTTTAGTCCCTTAAATAGAGGTGTCCCTTATTCGGAGTTTTTATCTTTTTTTTTTTTTTTTTTTTTTTTTTAACCATCCAGAAGGATATAAAAATAGCAAAACATTAAAGATAACTTTTGAATTATTTGAAGTGTATGAATTACGTAAATCAGACACAAAAAGAATAGAGAATTAATTAATTAAAATTTTCAATTGATTACTAAATCATTAAATGATTTGTAGCATAAGTGATTTTATTTTTCATGCAAACTGTGCTTATGCAAAAAGTATAAAAACATTTAAAAGAATTTTTCTTAAAGTAATCAATTAAAAGGGATTGTACCAAGTATATAAAATACTATTGTTTTCCAAATTTCAGTATTTCGCGAAACGTTCCTAGTGTTTATTTATCATATTTATAAATTTTAGTTCTTCATTATCAGCAGTATTTACAAAAAAATATATTCAACTGCTTTGCGTATTTTAAGGCAAAAAAAAACTCTCAGCTGTACTGTTTGTTCAGCAAGCGGAAAACATTTAAAAAAATTTACAAATTTATTTTTTAATGGAAAGGTATAAAATTGAAACACCTGACTATGGAAGGGGTTTGGAATTGAAGTTGTCTACAAGTTTTGAATAAATTACCTGTTGAGTTATAATTTATAACTCAATTTTGTTTATAACTTATAAACGATATTGATCCCTTAACAAAGACGTTTTTCACCCTTTTTTGAGTAGATATTTTTCTTTCTTGTATACATTCATTTCAAAACGCCCACGTCGACAATATTTTCTGAAAAATCTATTTCGTTTGGTAAGAAACATAGAAACAATAGTTTGATTACATAGTTTCTAAACAACAACGCCTACTAGTTTCAGGCATTTATGAATAAAAATAAATTAAAACTTATGTCCTAAAAGTTACCCTTTTAGATTTGAGAACAGCCTTAAAACATCTGTAAAGTTCTTTATTTCTCAACTACCTTTTATTCTCCCCTTTACCTTTCAAATTTATCCTCATAATTTTGAACATTACTTTCAATGGGAATGAATGCAGTGAAGTCGAATCAGAATTGTGGGTATTTAAATGCTCGTTAATTGTCTCGTATGCCTCTGTATCAAAATGAGTATGTGTCTTTTGATAAATTCACAAAAATCTGTATTTTCATTTTCATCACAGACTACTTCATTATCTGAAATGCAAAAGCCAGCCCCTTTAATCTCATTTTCAAGTGTCTCTTAAATAGAGTGTTCCTTATTCAGAGGTAAATACATTACAAGTCCTATACCAAGGGACTGGGACCGGAAGTTTTGTTCCTTAAATAGAGGTGTCCCTTATTTGGAGGTTTTACTTTAATAATAATTTACCCTCCCCTCTCCCCCCCCCCATCTTGCAAAAAAGAAAAAAGTATGTGGTTTATGTCAAGAAGGCATTTCCAGTACTAAGTAAAAAAGTAAATTACCCAGTTAAACTGATGACATTGAACTCACAGGTTATTCTTACTAATTGTAGAATAATGACCATCAAAAATCTAATTAATGGGAGATTAGCTCTCCCATTTCCCCCTTTATACTTAATCATTGAATCCCCAAAAATAATCAGTGATACGCCTTATCATATTGAACCTATATCCAAAATTCAAAAGAAGTCAGATAATTCTGCATGAAAACCCATTGATCTAATTTAAAAGTGGTTACCCCCCCCCCTGTTCCCCTTTCATGCTTAACTATTAACCACCCAAAATTATAAAGGGATTTGTCTTATTAGAAAGAACCAATATCCAAAATTACAAGGAAATCAGATAATTCTGCATAAATACTCATTTATCTAATCTAAGAGGGCTTAATTGCCCGTTCCCTCATTTAGACTTAATAAAATAATCCTAAAACTAACACAAGGACGCATTTTATCAGTATGAACCTACATCCAAAATTTGAAAGAAATCGGTTAATTCTGCAAGAAACACCCATTTGCCTAAATGATGGGGAGATCGTAATCCCCATTACATCACCGTATACCTAATGAACACCTAAAACTAATCACAGAGCCACCTCATGAAAATAATTCTATATGTAAAATTTGAATGAAATCTGATAATGAATGAATAATCCATTTATCTAAATTAAGGGAGAGATTAGCCCCTGTTTCCCCTTTATACTTATCCAACGAACTCCAAAACTAATCAGTCATACTCCTTATTATATTGAACGCACATAAAAAACAGATAATTCTACATAAAAACCCGTTTATTTAATTCAAGAGGGATTATCCCCGTTCCCCCTTTATGAATTAACTCCTCAAAACTATTCAGGGATTTGCCGTATCAGAAAGCTCCTAAATCGAAAATTTAAGCCAAATCAGATAATTCTGCATAAAAACCCATTTATCCCATTTAAAGGAAGGTTAATTGCAAGTTCCCCCCTTTAAATTTAATAATTAAAAAGAAGAAAGAAAAAAAAGAAAAGAAAAATAATCAGGTAAGCGTCTTATCAGTGTAAATTGATACAAATATTGGTTAATTCTGCATGAAAAACCCATTTACCTAGATTAAGAGGGGTTACCCTCCATTGATTCCCTTTATTACCTAACCAATAAACACCCAAAATTAATCATGAAGCATTGCATCAGAATGCTCTTATATCTAAAGTTGAATTAAATCTGATAATTCTGAATGAAAAACCCATTTATCTAAATTAATGGGGGATTCGGCCCCATTCCTCTTTATATTTGTATAATGAACTCCCAAAGCTAATCAGGGAAGAATCTTATCAAAATAAACTTATATCCAAAATTTGAAGCAAATCAGAGTTATCATGGGTTATAGCGTTACATACATACATACAAGAGCCGGCGGGCACATAGGCTCTCAGGCTTTGATAGCCTGTGAGCTTAAATGTGCATCTCTAATTATATTAAAGTTTTTTTTTCTTTTTGAGATGTATAGAGTACACTCAGATACTGTCTATTAAAATCTACACATTTATTATCATGTATAACACTCCAGTTTGTGTAAATCCAAGTTTTTTTTCTACATTTACACACTTCTTTGAGTTTTTCAACCTATAACAACTTGAAGATTTAGTGCCATGAATTAAATACACATAAAAACAAAGTTTTTTTTTTTTTTTTTTTTTTTAGAAAATGTGCAATTTTTATGACAAGTGGATGATTTTTAGAAATTTATACACCTCTCTGTGTACAAATAATTATGCTTAAATTATTATTACTTGACAATTTCTGTAAATTCAGGCATTTTTCTGCATATACACACTTGTTTGAGTTTATCAAGTGATGAAAAATACACACTTAGTTTCATAAGCAGAATACACATAAAAACAAGTAAATTTTTGTTTAAAAAAAAATGTGTAATTTTTATGACAGATGTGCAAATTAAAAAAATTATATATATATATATATATATATACTATTTTTGAAAATGAAGTTCGGTGAATAGTCCTGTAGCATTAATGTAGATGAAATATTAACAAAAGTTACCATACGATCCTTTAAAATAGTCATCTCCTATAACTATGCACCACTGAGATCTGCTGTACATGTCCTGGGAAATTCGCAAGAAGTCTTCTTTTGGGATGAAGTCCAAAAGCTTCGTCACGTTTCATTGGATGTCAGCAATATGGTCAAATCTCTCCCAAAGAGAGTTTCAGTCATGAAAATAAGAAGTCCGCAGGATTGAGATCTGGCGAGAATGGCAGGTGTTCAATTTGCACCATCCCTCATTAATTTATTTCAGTGTCTTGCAAAGCTTAAAACCAAACTTTAAACTAATCATTTATTCATTCATTTACCTGTTCTCAGTTAAGAACCAACACACTGAAGAAGCACTTGGTAAAGCACATCTTACACAGAACATAAACGACACCCAACTAAACAACGGTGGGGGAAGATGGTCAACACTTGCCTCTATGCTGGTGCAGTGTTTTGTTTCCCCAGTGTTGCCAGATCAGTCGTTCTGAATTAATTCACCGAACTTTATTGTCAGAGGTAGTATATGTAAAATTACCTGATTCACACATTTAATTTTTAGAGTGAAGCTTATGCATATTTTATTAACCCATACCTTGTCCAACTTTATATCCTCAACTATTATGATTTAAAATTTATATTCCTCTTAATTTATACCCAAATCAAAAGAATTCTGTAATTATATTAAATGTATACGTTTGATATACAGTAAAATCCTGGTTATCCAAAAAGCATGGTACCAAAGCATTTTCGGTTAACCGGGCTTCCATAGGAATTTCCGGATAACCAGGATTCCATAGAAATTTTTGAATAACCGGAAAGTTATGGTGAAAAGTTGTTTGATGAAAAGCTGTGATCGCAATTTAGAACATAGTTGTAACAAAAATGTTGTGGTACCATATTGTACCAGGTTCTGTTGAAATAAAATACTTTGTTCTAGTACCAATTTTTCATTATGATGTAGCATATCCAATTTCCTTCTTAATTTTATAGAAATACTGCATCTTGTTCTAAAAATGTCTTATCCTAAAATTATAGGAAGGAAAAAAAAAACTTTGTCATTTTTATGTTTGTTTTTCAGATTGGTGGTTTGGACAAATGAATTAAGTTGCAACAATTCATTATTATATGTTGTATAGCCCTTTCAAAGGCAAGTGACTGTGTTTCTATGATGACGAACTCATACCAGAATTTTTGAAAAAGTTTATCTGACATTAAATTTCACAGCCTTTTTCCACCAAAATTATGAAAGTGAAAAATTTTGGTAAAAATCTTGAAAACAGAAATGTCAATATGTTGCCCATGTGCTTTAAGTGTTGAGTCATTGGTCTATTTGTTTTGCATCAGAGTCTATTATTTTATTTGTTTTACTTAATTATTTTTCATATTATTAATTTTTTTTTCTTTGCCAGTAGTAAAAACCTTTAAAAATTTAAAGAATTTAGCTATTTACATAAAAATTTGTAGAAAAACATATCTCAATCTGCAAAATAATAAATAACTTATAGATAAACTGCATCTGCATCTTCACACAAACAATTAAAGCTAAGGTCATTTTGTTTTGTTTTTTTAATTTTTGCTAAAACCTCCCTAAGGTTTAGAAATTGCTAAAACGTTACACGGTTTAGGGTAAATAATGTAAATAGAATTTTATATATTATTTTTTCTTTATTTTTTTACGTTTTTGATATTTTTATTATATTTAATATTTACACCTTTCATTTTTATCAATTTTATATACCAACATATTTTTAACATTTTTCACATTTTCAAAATCAGTGATGAAACCTTTCAAATTTTTCACATTTATCAATATTTCTAAAATTTGAATATTTTGTGCATAAAACCTTTTTTTACCAGGAATCATATGCGAGTATTTTTTTTATATATTTATCACTTTTTTGTACATTACCTATATCAATGTCCTTTTATAACAACATAATTTTAAAATTTTATGAAAAACAATTTTTTTTTTTTTTTTTTTTTTTAAGTTTTCCTGTGTTTATGTGTAAATTTCAATATTTGTGCATAAAATTTACATCTTGACAGTTTATATAAATGTAAAATATGTGCTATAAGACTTTAATAAATAAAAAAAAAAAACCACAAACTTATGGACCAGAGGATTTCCAAGTAAGAAATATGGTCAAGACTTTAAATTGTATAATGTTATAACTGTGTTTTCCCAGATATTTTCAGTATTATTATTTCTTTCCAGCTTTTCTTTATGTTTATATTTTTATATTTTCTGTCATATAATATGCTTTACATTCCTATGTAAAGTTCAGTCAGGTTGTCTCGAGAGCCATATCCCAAGCTTTTAGCATAAAAACTTAAAAGCATCAATTACTTTCTTAAAATTGATGCCTCAAATTTAAATTAAAATATTTTTCCAGAAATAAAATTCAGCCCTTTACATCTTAGAAAACTCAATTTTAACATTACATTTACTTTAGATTTAATTTTAACATTAACTTTAAACTGTAGCATGGCACAGGTAAATTCTTGTCTGATTTTGTCTTCACCATTTTCCTGGGGAGTCTCCCCAGACTTGCAGGCAAATCTGGTGGACCTCAACTTGGAGGGCGGATATGACAGGATAAAAAACTAAATCCTTTTTAAAACTTAAATTTAAAATTAAAGTCTCGATTAATATTTTTAACTTTAATTCTGAACCTTAAAGCTATTTTTCCCCTGATAACTTTCTTTCCCAGCTTAACATTTATTACTTTCAGATATCATTTTTGGATGCTCTTTAAGATTAAAATTGTTTAGCTAAGTGCTTTTTGCATCCATTTGTGATTAGGGCCTCATACGTCACCAACCCAGCAATTATGCAGGCTGTGACCGCATATCAATCAAAAGCTAATGAACCAATTAAATTAAACGTTCCTCCCAAATCTACAACTGTGCCCTCTGCTGGAAAATATTACAATCCCCAACATAATAGCAAAAACGCGCACGAAAAATGGAAGATTTTGCAGTTTTGAGATGCCTACTGAGACTACGGCCATGTAAATACCCATAATCCATGTAAACAGCTCGGGCAACCACCAGCCGGACTCTCTGATCTAATGTAAGATGAGCGATCAAATAAAAAGAGTTCGATCTGACAAGAGGTTTCCGAGTTCAGTTCTTATGCCACGATTTATGACACCCAAGAAGTTGTTATAATTGAATTAAGGGATTATTATGCCATGACTGACACCCCTGAAGACATTACATACAAATATCATCTTAAAAGTAAATAGAACCTGAATGTAGCAATGATTTTAAATTCATAAAATTAGGACTAGAATTTTCACAAATGAAACAAAACTATTCACAATTTCACAAAAACAAGCCCTGAGTGGAAAGTCTAGACAGACCCCTGTTTTTCTTTTTGAATGTAGAAGGACTGAATTTTAACTTACTTACTTAAATATCTTTGGAACACAGAATTAAAGGTTTGCAAATACTGTGCTTTTTCATGGAAATATAATAATAATTTATTATAAAATGACATCTTTTTCAACAGAAAAGGTGCATTTTCATCAATGAAAATGAAATAGATTATGATTGTATCAGTATGACATCATACACATCAACTTTTTATTTCTTCACGTAAACAAAGTGAACAATTTATTGAAAAATGTTTGTGACAAGTGACAACACCACATGTGATAAGTGAATCAGATAATGTGAAAATGAGTAATGTATTGTACATGGAAAATCTTTGAGTAGTAGAAACTAATATAATATAAGAAAGTTTTCTGCAATGTTTGTTTAGTTGGATTTTACAAGTAAAGTATGTTTCCAGGAGTTGGCAAGCAATCACGACAGAATAATTCATTAGGTGAGTAAACAGATGATTAGATTAGCTAAATTGCAAATGCTCAATTTTTATTTATCGATTTATTTTTTGTCTATCAATACAAACGGCACTCTTATTGACTGAATGATTGATATCACTTACATTTAGTTGTTCTGACCAACTAGTTAATTTTTAGAGATACTAACCAAACATCAGCACAATTTAGAAGCAGCTAAAGCCACAGCAAGCAAAAATGACATTTCAGTACGCGCTAATATGAGCAATAACCAACCTATTTCGAAATTGCCTTTGATGTATAGACTTCAATGAAAAGCCAAAGAATTATCGAAAATTTTTTGATACATTTTGCTGATTATACCTGGATATTTCCTGAATTTATTGAATGCAATATCTTAAAATCTTGAGTTAACTGAAATTGGAAGTTTTATTTTATAACATTTTATTAAATTAAATCAGATATATATATATTTTTCTCAATTGGGCAAGATTCAGAATAATATACATATATATATTTTTTAAGTTTCTGCAGCAGATAAATTGAGATAAATAATTGATGTAAGCAATTACAAAATGTTAGGTTTATTTTAGAACATACTGAAAAAGAGAGAATACAAAGGGGATAAAGGTCGAATTTTCAGTGTTTCACAGCAAACTTTTTTTTCATTGGACAAATATTTTTTAATTTTAATTAGCCAAATCACTAAAGTTCATAAAAAGGCAGCAAGAACCCTGGTCAAAACCCTTTAATATTAATTTTTGCTATATGTCCAACTAAAAATACACAACCAAAAAAAATATAGCATTCCAACTTAATTATACATCAAGTTTTGAATTTATATTATTTTAATTTAACATCATTTTTTCCCCCTTCAAATCATTTATTTTTTTTAACTTATGTAAAAATATGTTTAACAAAAATTTATATTAAATCAAAATTAAATAAAAATAGTTCATATAAAAACAGAATTTGATACAGATCACACCTTTACGGCAATTGGGTTACTTTTATAAAAATTGACATCAGGAGATTAGACAAACAAACATATTCCATACATAAATCAGAATATAAATTAAAAGAAAAAAACAGAACAATTGTTATGAACATGCATTAAAAATATAAATCATAGAGTCAAATCAAATAATTTAATAGTCAGTCTGACAGGATCTAAAAATGAATTCTGCTAAAATGACACTGCTAAGAGTAAAGTACATTTCCATAAATGCCAATCTTTACTTATTTTTATTGTTTTTTTTTTGTTACCACTAAAATTTAACAGACATATTTTCGCCTTATTTAAATGCAAATTCCAATGATCAAATGAGGCAAAATTTACTATAAAATTTTAGTGGTTAGAAAAGAGAATAAAAGTCAACTGTGCAACTAACACAATTGAATTTAATGACAATATCTAAACAATTTTAATAAAATTTTAAAATTTTAAAAATAAATTTAGGAATATAATTAATTTAAAGTTATAATGTACTTCATTTATGTAACTTAAGCACTCATGACCCAAAATTTAGAATAACCAAAATTTCAATGATTCCAGATTTTGTACTAAATATATATATATATTTTTTTCCCCTTTTGATTCACAGTATAGTTTACAAACTATTTCCATTAAGAGTGATCCACATATAGCTGCAAACAAAAATTTTTCCAAATAAAAAATTTTGAGAAAAAATTTTACTCAATAAATAAAATCAAACAAGTACCACATCATAAATTAAACTATATATGCAATATACATTTGTAAATTTTCTGAAAAAAAAAAAAAAAAAAAAAATCTGTAGTTGACAGCTATGTCTACAGAATGAAAAAAATATAACATTATTTTTTAAATGAAACAATCTCCCAAAAAGATTAAAAACTGTGAAAAAGAAAATGCATTATTAATATAATTTTAAACTATAAAAAGGATGGCAAGTTGGATTAGTTCCACAGATACTTAAGGAAGTTATTTCCAATTTTTCTGCCAATCAAAGCCAATGAATCATTACTTTTGCAAATAAATTATATATATATAAAAAAAAAAAAAAAACCTCACACATAAACCATTTGTTCCATGGATCCAGTTCAGCATGCATTCTGTAATAGTAACTGGGTGAATTTCACGTGAACTGCCAGTTTGATGTCCTGACCTTTAAATCTAAATTTCATATTAATAAATTTATTTTTTGATATTCTAAAATCAGGTGTTAGCACATCTTTTTATGCTTAATTCAATGCATTCATTAGATTTTTTCAGAGTTGTGAAATAGTGATCTTTTTTTTGTACTTTAGAGAGCAAGTAATGGGAATTTACTTGTCCTGAATAAAAAACTCGCAAAATTTCAATCTTTTTTTATGCGTCCAAACATTTTAAAATTTTTATATATGGATTAAAAGTAAAATATCCTGTGTTAATTAAACAAATAGATAGTTTATATATTTAAAATTAGTATCTAAGAGTTAAAAATTTAAATGTATTTTGTGTCCGCATATGCAGAACATGAGTGTTACTTTAGGGAAGTTAATATTATTTGTTTTCAAAATATTTGTATATTGCAGTTGGCAATGGTAGTGAGAAAACGATGTTGTTTCTTCTTTACAGTGCGCTTATTTAGAACGCGATAATTTTGTTTTATAATTGCCATTTATCAGAATGTTCATTTCAACATGGTGAGTATTTTTATTTTCTTACAGGAGTGTTACCAATTTATTTATTATTATTTTTTAACGTATAAAAATGTTAATTTAGGGAATGCTGTATTTTTTGTTCAGGAATCAATAGGCCCAACTAAAATTTCAATAAAACAATTAGAATTTATTTTAGTAAAGAATTCCTTAATAAATGTCATGAGTGTTACCGTACATGAGTGTTACTTGGAAAAAAGTAAAACTCATGAGAAAATAAGTTAAGTAATTCTAAAACTATAAATCATGTAAAAGATTTAAGTTATTATTATAATAGATTCATGATTCAGGGATATATTTTGTCATATTATATATATTTATAATTATTTAAAAATTGTAACAGGATTTTCATGTCTGCACACGTGTTTTGTAAGTGCTATTTAAGATTCAAATTTTTAATTCTTAATAAATAATTTTCGAAGGACTATCTATTTTACACAAATCATAGTTTAAACTTTTAAAAATCTTTTTATATATATATTGTTACAAAAAAGCTGTTTGCTGCAAGATGAGTCTTATCGCTTGTCATGAGTGTCACCATTTTCATGAACGTTACTGTAGCTAAGAATCAGAATTTTATTAATGCATTTGTTACTTCACTTAAATTAATTGTTTTGTCTATTAGAACTTTCTAATTCTTTATTATAACTGCAATGAAAACAATTAATTTTTAATTAAATTTGTTTTTAATCAGAAGTTATACCCTTTATTTAAGAAGCAAAGTAACACTCATGGCATAAACTATTAAATGCTTTAAATTTATGAAATAAATAAATACTAATACATTTTTTATTTATTAATACGTATGTAAGAACCTTAAGCAATTTTTTAATTAATTATTGATACAAAAAAAATCAGAATGTTTTATAGAGGTAACACTTATGAGAAAAATAGTGACTGGGGACGACATTTCTTGAAATTTCTGAAATATAAATAAAAAAACTCGCAAATAATCTACTGCTTAGAATGTTGTAAACTATAAGCAACTCATACCTGAGTAAATTTTTATATTTAAACCAAATTATTTTTTCAAATTTTGTTTCACCTAATACGGCAATACATTTGAAAACCACCCAACTAAGAAAGATCCTGATATTACAGTGAAACCCCGATCTATCGTTCCCGCATCCATCGTTTTCCCGCATTGATCGTTTTATTTCTACGGTCCCTGCACAACATATACTTAAGTAATGTTAACGAAACCTGCATAAATCGTTTTCCCGCATTCATCGTTGTAAAATTTTTCTCCTCACCGAAATGAAATTTAAAGTTATGCGAATTCATATGACACACAAGCTGGAATTACTTCCTTTATCCTAAAATAACTCATTTGTGCTGTTTGTGTTGATGTTGAAGACAATAATACAAATGAAGACGGTTGCATATAACAGAGATTGCAAATATGTTTCCACTGATGAGACATGTGGGTGTCCTTTACATAGGAGAAATGTGTAATAACGCAAAACATTAAATTACTAATGGCGAAGAAGCAGAGCATAACGTTCATGCCGATGAAGATGAGCCACCAGTGTCAACTCTGTCTGATGTAATTGCGGCATTTGGAGCTGTATGGACTTTTATATATACATATGAAATTACAGAAAATGACCAAAAAAATGTTGTATATCTAGAAAATTTATTTTTTGATTAAATAAATATGAACAAAAAACCAAACAAAATTATTGATTTTTAAAAATAAATATCAATTTTCTATTACTACGATTTATTTATTTTACAGTTTAGTATTTATTCGTATACTGTTTATACTGCATAGATTAGTAATGTATAAACATTTTGTTTTTTAGTATTTTGAAGTTAGTCCGCATCCATCATTTTCCCGCATTCATCGTTTTTTTTCCCGCACCCCTTGAAAAACGATGGATCGGGTTTCTACTGTAGTTATTTTATATTGAAAGTGCAACAACAAAAATCCCATTTCATTAATTTTTTAAAAATAATTATTACTTTCTAATAGATGTGCAGTGGTTATGTAATCTTGCAGTGGTTATAACAGTGTAACAACTACATGTAAAGACTTGACTTTCTATACTCGCCTTAACCACAAAATCAAATATTGGGAAATCGTGAAAAATGTCTCACTGTGTCCATTGGTTTTCGTCATAAACCAAGATTACAAAATGACAATAATACCTGATAAAACTAATTTTTTTGCAATTTTTTTTTTTTTTTTTTTTTTTTTTTAAATATTGGTTTTCTGTGGCACAATGGGTGGGATGCCATAACGGCATCACAGACTAAAAACAATAGATTATTCTGTTCTAAATTTGAAGTATTTGGTTTTGAAAATTTACAGAAAATCGGCCATTGGTCCAAAATTTTGCACATTAAAATATTGTGATTTTCAACAAAAAAATCACAAAAAAGCGCAAAATTCATCAAAAGATTGCAGCAAATTGCAAATTTCCTCAAAGGATCACTAAAAAAAATTTTGTCAAAAACTTGTAAAAAAAAAAAAAAAAATGCAATTTACGTCAAAAGATTACAGAAAGAATTGCTAGTTTCTTGAAAGGGTTGTGGAAAAAAAAAAACATTAATTTCTTCAGACAATCCAGAAAAAACATTATTTTTGTCAAAAGAAAGCAAAAGAACATAAATTACTTAAAAAAAATCACAATTAAAACATGTATTTTGGAAAAGGATCGCGGAAAAAATGTAAAGTTTATCCAAGGGCCTCAGGAAAAACTCATAAATAAGTAGATACCTATGATGCCATAAGTAATTAACGCACTACGTACACGTTGCTACAACAGTAGCAAAAAAAGATTTATATGATATACTGCATATTTCAGACTTTTTTTTAAAAAAAATTATTAGCATTGCAGACACTTGAAGATAGTTTTGCCATTGGGTACTGGTTCACCAATAGAATAGACTCATATAGAAAACTTGTTTTTTTTAAATTTTGGATAAGCTAAGTTTTGAAACTCATGCCATTATATATATATTACTCATATTTTTTAAATCAAAAAAAAAAAAAAAAAAAAAAAAAAAATGTGAAGTAATTTGGATTAATTATTACTTGATCCAATAATCTTGTTTTTGACTGGCACATCATAATCATGAGAGAGATTTTTTGAGAAAATTTTGCATGCAGATGCGAAAAAGTTCATCATCCCCTATATTATACTATTTTGCTGCATAGACCAGTAGCAGAAAATTCTCCAAGTATCTGCAACACATGGTACTTCATAAACAAAAAATAATCTGCAGGTAAAATACTTTTACAACTGAAGCAGTTATTAATCAAATAACTACCTACTTGAAGCACTTTTAGGCATTACATAATTTTTTATTAATAATAATCCTAACTTTTTGCATTAAGTAATAAAGAGCTAAACATAATATGAAACAAATAAAGGTTTGGTGAGAAAGAATCTGAAAAAAGAAAAGAAAATTTGGTATGCCTGTCTTGCGTCTCGAATTTTCTGCATCGGGCTGCACAGGTATGAAGATTAACATTTAGTTAAAATATGGCAATTAGAAACATGAAAAACAAAAATCAATAAGCAAAACCAACCACTTTTAAGGCTTTCAAAGCAATTTATTATCAAACCTAATAAAAATCCATAATTTCCAATTTATAATAATATACATATATTAATCAAGCACTCATGGAGCATCTCTTCTTTTTCTTTAAAATAAGTTGTAAACCACTCAATATTTTCAAGCTTCCATTCTACACTGATGTAAGGGTTTTTGGATAATCTGATGCACACCAGTTCCATGAAGAGGCGAATAGAACCCTTTGTTGGAAATCGTTTAAGGTGCCTTTAAAAGAAGACATGTTCATGAAATCCAACTTTTTCTTCTGCTAAAAGTTTTTTCAGCAATCCACTACCCAACCCTCCATAGTACTGTTTTTGATTTTTTAATTTATATTTTTTTGTGCATTTTTTTTATAAACATTTTATAATTTTTATATAGACGCCCAACCTATACAAGTCATTTTGCTGCACAGATAAAAAAACTGACACAATTAAAATATGGCATTTAGAAATAAGAAAAGCAAAAATCAATAAGCAAAATCTACCACATTTAAGATTTTCAAAACAATTTATTATCAAACCTAATAAAAATCTATACATTTCAGATTTATAATAATACACATACATTAATCGAAAGCATCACACTCACAGAACAACTCTTCTTTCTATTTAAAATAAGCTCTAAACCACTCAATATTTTTAAGTTTCTGTTCAGCACTGATGTAAAGATTTTTGGATAATCCAATGCAAATGGAACTCTTTGTTGAAAATCCTTTAAGGTACCTTTCCAAGAACACATGTTCATAAAATCCAACTTTCAACAATCCTCCATAATACAGTTTTCGATTTTATAATTTTTATATATACCATATGTCCAATTTATACTAAACTATTTTGGTGCACAGATAAGAAAACTAGCATAGAAACATGAAAAACAAAAATCAATAAGTAAGATCTACCACTTTTAAGGTTTTCAAACCAATTTATTATCAAACCTAATAAAAATCTATACATTTCCGATTTATAATGTACATACATTAATCGAGAGCACCACACTCACGGAGTAACTCTTCTTTCTCTTTAAAATAAGCTCTAAACCACTCGATATTTTCAATCTTCCGTTCCACGCTGATGTAAGGGTTTTTCGATAATCCAACACACACCAGTTCCATGAAGTGGCGAATAGGACCTTTTGTTGGAAATCCCTTAAGGTGCCTCTCCAAGAAGACATGCTCGTGAAATCCAACTTTTTCTTCTTCCCCAAATTCTGAAAATGACATCAATGAAATAAATATAAAAGTATTAAAAAATCCTTTTGTAAGGATTGAATCTTTGTTTTAAAAGTCATATCTAGCAAGGTTCATACTCTATTTTAATAGCAAAATTCCCTGACTTTTCCAGGCTGTATATCCTACAATTTTCTGACCAATATTTCACATTTTTAGAAATTTGAATTCCAATACTATATCTTAATGATTTAACTTTTATGGAGCAAAAGAGAATACATTGATAGATTAATAACATAATAGGGGTCTGTTTTTAGGGTAATAGGATCAATAGGGTCGATAATGGGGACAATTTTCAATAATAAGGGTCTGTAGGCCAGATTTTTCTCACAGGGCCCTGTTTTTGTGAAATTGTGAATTTTTTACTTATATTTGTGAAAATTGTAGCCAGGATTTTGTCAATTTTAAATGATTGATGTTTTCAGGTTCTATTTTTAATATGTAAAAAGCTAAGTAACAGGCTCTTTGGTGAGTCAACTGCTTATTTACAAGCCAGATTTTATTATTAAATGACTAAATCTGTGAAAAGTTCAATTTGAAGGTGAAAAAAATTCTGTGAAAGGTCTATTTAAGAGACAAATAATTCTGTGAAGGATCCTGTTTTAGGATAAAATGTTTTGTGAAAAATCCTGTTTAAGGATTTAAAAAAAAAAAAAATTGTGAAAAGTCCTGTTCTAAAATAAATTATTTTGTGAAGGGTCCTTTAAAGGACATAAAATTTTCCTAAACATATCCCTGAATAAAATGTAAATTTATCACTGAAAATGAAAATAACTTACACATTTCAAACTAATTATCTATATCATTTGATATTTAAAATATAAACAAATATGATAATAAATTAAAAACACTAAAATACAATTTAGATGGATTCAAAGTAACTTTTTAGCCGGATAACTAAATTTATACATATTACACATTCACTTAGTCAGTGGTACTGTTAAGCTGTATTTTTCAGGAAGTATTAACATGCATAAGATAGAAGAAAGTTTTGGGATTGCCACATCTGACTATTTTTATCTTATGTACAACTCAACTAATTTTTCATTCATAATGAGAGATATGATTGATTGCAAAATCAGTTAAACAATGTTAATAGAATAATGTAAAACAACAAAAGATAATGATTGAATCAATATATTAATAACCTCTTTTGTTATTTCTTTTTTTTACCTAAAACGTTATTGGTGCATTCTACATATTTTAGTATTGTTCAAAAAAAGGGATGATAGTGCATTAAAACCAAAAGTAGCTAGTGTCCAATCAAAATCCTCCATTTTTTTACTTACCATTTACTACTTAATATATTTACTTTACCATTTTTTACTTTTATTATTTTATAGGTAGTATAGGATAAATCTTGCAATAGGTTTGAAAATCGAAAACAAATTTTTGACGGATTTACACATTTTAGACACTTGAGATAGAGACTTGAAATCTGGTATGTACTTAGAATGTAAAAATTGGAAGAAGCCTATTTCATATCAGTAACCTTGATTATTTAGAACTAATTTTTTCAGAATCTCGAAATATTTGTTCTGATGAAAGATTTATAAAAATTTCTGCATTTTTTTATTTTAAGGAGTGGATGTAAAAGACAATAAAAGAATATAAGTTTTGAATAAAGAACAAAGTTGATCGGATAATAAGTTGCCAAACTATTTATAATCCTATTTTCACACTCTTTGATTTTTCACAACCCAGTATTTCATTCACATTTCAATTCAAAGATATATTTCAATTGGAGATGAGTTGTTTTATCCAACACAGTAAACTGTTAGTTAATATAGTTATAATTTTTGGAGTTATAAGGATACTTTTTTTATGGAATTTGGTACCCATCGATCAAAAAAATATTGCCAAACTGTAAGATTAAATGCCAATAATGGCTTATCGTAAATGTCACATTCACTTGCCATTAAACATGTTACATGTGTTTATTACATCATCAAGTGATTTTTAATTCAATGTTTTATTTGTAGTATTATTAATCTTTTACTAATTTATTTGTTATTTCTTTATTTAAAATAAAAATTATGCCAATTTGCATAATTTACTAATAGTTTCATGATTTATATTATATGTCAAAATGGGCTGAAGGTATACTCAATTACTGCCCGCAATTCCATAATAGAGTATTAACATGTATTAAAAATATGGTAAATATACACATAAATTTTATTTTGGAATTGTGATGCATTTTATAAAACAGTTTACACATGTGCTATTTTCCTATTTTATAGTATGCATATTCATGATGGGTAAGTATTACGGTGGCCCCCAACGAATAGTTTCATTTTTTCTTAGAAAAATCTGGCAACTTTAAATGTTATAGATAAGCATATTAAAAAATGTTTCAAAATTATTAATAATATACAAGTTAAAATAATAACTTAAGAAATATTTTACAAAAACTGCTGATGTGTAAAAATTCAGAAAAACACAACAACCAAATCCTTTACCTGCTTCATTATCGATAGGAAATTTCCAGTGTTTCCCTTGTTCAGTCCACATTATCATTTCCTCAAAGGCATTGGCAGGAGCAAATTGAGTAAGAAGTCTCACTTCCCTTTCTTGAAGTTTCTCCCAAAGTGTATTCGTAGACTCTAAAAATAAAAAATCATCAGCATTAAAGAGCAAAAGGAGGGGAATATAGTAAAAAAATAAAGACTAATATATTAAATAAAAGTAAAAAGCTCAAAATCTGTAATTATCAAAGTTGGCCCTGTACTTGTAAGATATTTAACAATAGCAAATTCATTTTTGTCTGTTTATTATATCCGTCAAACAGAATATGAGATAAACACGTTATAATCATACACGATATTTACATTAAATTACATTATACAGTTGTATATAAATACTTTTGCAATCATCTTTAATATTTCTACTGCATAATATTAACAACAAAGTTACAATATACAAAGAAAAAAAGAAGAGTTAAATTAATTAGGTTCATAGGTGTAGTTTTTGGTATGGTTGATTTAGCATGGATCATAGAAGTGAATTAACATCAGTCAGTTGAAGCATAAATGCTGATGTCAGTGATATACACTCCTGGACAAAATTATAAACTCAGAAATTTTTTTATTTGTTTACATCATAATATAAATAAGCTTAGCTTTACATTAATAAAATAATGATGAATATTTATAATAAGACATCTAAATTTAATGCAACTTATAAATAAAATGGAGTAAGTAATTTAAATAAGAAAATACATAACTTAAAAAAAATAACATTATGTGAAACCTGGACAAAATTATAAACTCAAAGTTATAAATTTCTATATTCTGGCATATTTGATATAAATAAATGCATTTTGTGATAAGAAACTAATAAATGGAGTCATTATGAATCAATACATTTCAATACATCAATACGTGTTTTGATTTTTTTCATAAAATGACATTTTGTGTAACCTGGACAAAATTATAAACTCAAAATTATGAATTGCTACAATCTAGTATTTTGGATTTAAATAAATGCATTTTGTGATAATAAAATAATAAAAAAAAGCTATTAGACATGAATATATTTTATACATCAATGCATTTTTATAATTTTTAGTTAGATAATTTTGTTAAATATGGTTTATTAATATGGTTTTTGTATATAAAACGAAGAGGTCGGCGTCCAAAGATACAGAAAGAAATCGAAGATCTATGTGACAAACAGCATTTAGTACTGGAGCTCCTTCTAGCCGAATTGTAAATACTTTAAAGCTAAATGTAAGCTCTCGAATTGTTAGATGAATTCTTCAATGAGCGCAGAATAAGAAATGGAAGAAAATGAAAGCTGAGCCAAAACTTGAGCCCCATCACATGAAACCCAGACTTCATTTTGCACAACAGCACATGTCATGGACAACATAGTAGAGTACACAATCATCTGGTCAGACAAAAAGAAGTTTAATTTATATGGCCCAGGTGGCATAAGATACGGCCCAGGTACTATTGGAAAAATATAAAGCCTGAAGAGCGACATATCTTTAGTCGAAACTTTGGTGAACAATCAGTGACGATGTGGGCTAGTTTTTCCTCAGAATGGTAAAATCGCTCTGCATTTTCTTAATGGAAAACAAAAAGCAGAAGACTACCAGTTAATCCTGGATGATAATGTTTTGCCATATGGGCCATTGATCACTGACGAAAATTGGGTATTTCTGGAAGATAATGCAACAAAAAAGTTCAAAAGAATGGCTGCAGCAATAGGTATGTAAATGTGTTGAATGATGTGGTAAGCTTCCCAAAAATTAAAAGTTTTCACTCCTTAGTCAATGACTTATCAAGTACTCCTTATTTTCCAAGCATTTGGAAAACTTTAATTTAAAACTTTTTTTTTACCCCTTGCTTTTTAGTTTTTGTTTTGTTTATTCTCAGTATTGTTGTTACTTTATACCCTGTTGTTCAGGCTGCTTACCTTTCTTCTCATTGGTTGCTTTTCTTAAGAGTGTTCTTAACTGCTCCGCTCAACAAGCGAAAAACGTTTTGAAACATTTGCAAATTCATTTTTAACAGAAAGATATAAAATTGGAAGGCCTGACTATGGAAGCGATTTCGAATCGAACTTATTTTTTCAATTTATGATAATTAAATTACCTATCCAGTTCTAAGCTATTTCGATCACGAGATCACCCGTTCTTCTCCTGCTTTTTGACCGGTTTTTCTGCTTTCGTCGGGAAATGTGCTCAGAAGTGTCAACTTTGAAGGCTTGTTATGGAAAATCTATTGTGTTTTTAAAAAACTGAACATTGAGTGCAATTAGGCACTTCCTGAATAATAACACGTGCTATTTTCATGCATTTCCGAACAAAAATAAATTAAAGCATGTGTCACAAAGTTGCCCTTTTTGATTTAAGAACACCCTTAAGGCAGGATTGTTCCTGTAGCAGGTATATAAGCCTGCGCCTCTCTGTCTCTTTGCTCAGTTTTGCTTTTTCTAGCTCGCTGAGTTTTGCACTGATGAAGAATCTCGATAGTAGATTTGAAACAGTTGTTTGCTGCTTTTTCATACTTTATTTGTGCATTTATAATCGTTGGCTTTCTATCTTTAAACATTTTTGCACAAAGACTTCATTTGCTATTTGAGTTTATAATTTTGTCCAGATCTCAAATAATGTTATTTTACGAGAAAAATTAAAATATGCATTGACGTATTGAAATGTATTGATCCATAATGACTCCATTTATTAGTTTTTTATCACAAAATGCATTTATTTATATCAAATATGCCAGAATATAGAAATTTATAACTTTGAGTTTATAATTTTGTCCAAGTTTCACATAATGTGATTTTTTTCAAGTTATGTATTTTCTTATTTAAATTACTTACTCCATTTTATTTATAAGTTACATTAATTTTAGATGTCTTATTATAAATATTCATAATTATTTTATTAGTGTAAAGCTAATCTTATTTATATTATGATGTAAACAAATTAAAAATTTTCTGAGTTTATAATTTTGTCCAGGACTGTACACAGTTATGAAAACTTGATATGTTTATGTTAGACAAGTGTCAATCTTGCCAATATTTTTTTTTTTTTTTTCGCCAATAGTACATTTTATATTTTGCATGTGTAAATTGGAAACAATTTTTTGGTATTAAAATAAAATGTTTTGACTTATAGGTTTACATTATATTTTATTAACTATTTGGAAAATAATTGTTGTCCTTGGTAGAAAACAGGGAAATCTGAAGTATATCTGGATCATTTTATTGGTTGAATTCTGCAACTTATTCATTTTCTGATTGATTCATGTTTAAAGTCCAGAAATGAAATACTTCTGTTGCCATGATGACAAAAAAAGTATTAAAAAAAACTACAAAAAACATAACTCAAAAACAAATTGAGATACATCTTTCAAACAAGTTGCATTTAAAAGTAAACTTTTTTCTTTATATGACATAAACATTGAAATTGTGTAACGTACCGAAAATTGTTAAACTGAAATTTCATTTAATATTTATTTATGATTGGTCCAGGAATATCAATGTGACTCTAAATGTCCAGGCATATTAATATGAATCTGTTATTACGTAAGCTACGTTTTGATCACAGTAAAAATAATGTTATTATTGTTTTTTAAAATATAGAAATCATTTAGAAGTCTAAAATTATAGTCTTTGAAAAAATTATTTTCCAATTAGTTGTTGTAATTTGTTATATTACAAGCTTTTTTTTTTTCTTTTAAGTACTTTTAAAAAATGAAAAAAGAAATGTATTTTAAATAAAATAACTAAAAAATTGACATTTTAAATGAAATAAATGTAATATGAATATTATATGGGAACAATATTTGATGATTTGTTACCTGTGACTGGCTAATATAAAACTACCAAAAAAGTTCTAAACGCATCAAGACAGGAGAGCAATGAAATAAAAAATTTGACAGAGATCAATATCTAAAAGAAAGTCTGTAAATTTTAATAAGATTGTACACCAAGGGCTAAAATTGGACGAAACAGACAGCAATTACATTTTAAAGGGAATGATCTGATTATCATAAGTGACATCCAAAAATTTTGCTTCTCTGAACCATACTAGTTATAACATATCAATTAATATGCAGTTCAATTACGATACATTATCCAGAGCGATTATATGAGATAATGATAGATTTTCTAATCTTATGTAATCAAATTTAATGACAAGATATTGAAAAACATACCACCTACCATATCAGAAACAATATGGTTTATATTTATGTAAAATGGATAGTATTAAAGGCTTTTTACAAAAATATTTCATTGTACCAAATCAAATTAGCTAAAGCAAGCAAAATTAGCACTGAGCCCAGTTACAGAAAATTTGTCTTCATTATATAATGCATTGTATGATGCATCTTAAATATATGAAAATCTAATAGCTACAGATCTTAAATGGAATTTAACCCCCGGAATTGCACAGCGTCTGCCAAAGAACTGCAAAAATCCCCTTCTTAAGAAAAATGTCTGAATTCAGTTATTGATTTTAAATAAATTTAAAATTATTATCCTATTTCAAACCAATATAAAGCAGGACAGAGAGTATATAAGCTGTGTAATTTCAAAAATCTGGTATTCAGAAATCTGGCAACTGAAAAATCAGACATCAAAGTCAACTTCCACTATCTTTATTTTTCATTCTTCCATCTTGCACATGAAAGAAAAATAGCAAAAGTTTAACAATTAAAAATTTTGCAATCGAAAGCGATGCATTAGTAAACAGCGATATCACTGAGGCTGTGCTAAATAGAACTGCTGATAACGCAAGTAGCAACTCAGAAGAACATGGACAAGGAACTGTTCAGGAAAAAAATATTTCATTAGAAAAATGCATAAATTTGACTGGGAAATTAATATCTGCTTTAGAGAAATAAAACTGTACATCTGAAATCGATATTCTTATTTTGTATAAAATTCAACAAAAACTTGTTAAAGAACAATTGAAAGAACTGAAGTAAATAAAATTGAAATCCATGTTTCCTAAAGCAAATGGGTAAAAAAAAAAAGACATTATTGTTTATCAGAAATTTTTTTGTAACATAGAAAACATGAATTAAAGTAATTTTTAACAAATAATTAATTTTTGCCTTTTCTCACATAGATATGACTTGGCTTTGAAATAAATTCTGAGTAAAAAGCACCATTAAGAACGCCAGAAGTACTTTTCATATTCTTTCAAAAATCCAGATTTTTCAAAAGTTTGGCTTTGTTTCGGTCCTGACAATGCCACATTTTCAAGGTTATATATTGTATAATATATAAAATAAAGATTGTGACTAATCTTGAAAATTTCAAATTTATATCTCTTGAAAATGAAATTAGTTAAAAAAAGGTATAATTTTTTTTTTTTTTTTTTTTTGTTAATGCATTTGAAACCCAATAATTTTATAATAGAAGTTATTTTAAAAAAAAAAATAACATTACATTTTCTATAGATATACAGTGAAACCTTCCTCTGTGACCATATCCATTAACAATCATTTTTTTTCATGGAATGACATTTTTTCCCATAGACTCAATGCTAATTTTACCTCTTCATCAGTGCTGTAGTTGTTAAAAAAATCAGAGAAAGGTACACACAAAAGTCATGAACGTGTTGCTTAGAACAGGGGTTCTCAAACTATGATATGTGTACCAGTACTGGTACGTGATGTTTTGTTTACTGGTATATGAAAGTCTGATACTGGTACATAAAATAACAGTTCAATCCCCCACTCCTTTTTCTTAATTTGTCAGTTCACAGACTCATTGTTACCTGCTCTGTTATCACTGCTTTGATAACGTTCTGCTTTCTCTTATTTTAATTTCTATTAGAATTTTTAGACAAAATGGAACTAATGCTTTGGTAGATTTTGAGTTGAGATTTCATCCTCCCTGAATTCTTTTTCACGAATAACAAAGAATATTTATGTTTTCTATTTAAGTGCATCAATATTTATCACCCCTGACCTCCATTCAGAGAATTTCAGCCGAACTTTCTTCATGAGCAACTAGTTTTTTGGAAGAAAATGAAACAAATTCTGTCTCTTCCAAGTCGTTTGAAGAAGGTTTTATATGAAAAATTATTCCTGAGGGCGAATTATTCATCAAACTTCTAAACTAAGTTTAGATTTTTTTTTTGTATTCAGATAATTTTTAAGTGTTTAATCCTGTTTTGTATCTTTTTAAGCAATGGATTTCCCTCTGATGACAAATTATGAATGATGGTCAATAGGGATGCACCGAATAGTGATTTTGGCTGAATGCCAAATACCGAATATTCGGCCTACAGGCGAACCGAATACCGAATACTCGGCTAGCCGAATACCGAATAGTAACTATTCGGCCAAATACCGATTATTCGGCTTGTCGAATAATTTTACACTTCAAAGTTTAAAGGCATTAAAATGTTAAATTTTAAAACAGTTTTACATGATATTTAAAACAGAAATTTTCATTTTGATAATTAAAAGCTTTTTTCAAGTAAACTTTATGCTGAAGAAAATCTGCTTTGAGTTAATTAAGAAGAGGATAGTTATAAAACATTTTTAATTAATAAAATTATTAATTCCACGGATTCTTCGGTGAATTAAAACAAATGAATAAGATTTTCTTAAATTCTAAAGCAAACATTTTAAAATCAAAGAGAAATTGTGAAAAAATTGGAAGAAAAATTGTACAGGATCATATATTATTTGTGTTTCAGGAAGAGACTAAAGTAAAAGTAAATAAATAATACAATCTATTCAAATTTTATATGATGGCAACTCAACAAGAATAACTGTTCTACTCCCTTTTATTAAGGGAGGAAGTTTTTAAATACATCCTAGATTGGTGTCTGGAGTGGGCGATCCTTTTCAGCGATTGTAAATGTTGTTCTTAAAATCTTAGAGAGAAACAGATTATTTAATGGACAATGTTCAGGAACTTTCATTTGTACATAATTAATTCCTGTGAAAATCCTTGTGTTTGGTTAATTTTCTAAAATAATACTTAAGAAACAGCAAATAAATAATGTAAAAACATTCTCTTTTATTTAAATATATGATTCTGTTTCTGATTATTCGGAACATCTTTATAAGTTGAGAGTTAAATGTATAAATGTTAAGAGATTTTAAAAAAAATATTTTAAAAGCTTTTTTAAAGTATTCGGTTGGCCGAATATTTCGATATTTGGCCAAACCGAATATTCGGTAGACCGAATAGCTTGCTATTCGGCCAAGCCAAATATTCGGTATACCGAATAGTTTGATATTCGGCAACAAGGCTGAATAGGCTGAATAATGAATAGATACCGAATATTCAGTGCTTCCCTAATACTCTCTTGCTGAATTCTGTCAAGAAACTTTTAAAGAAATAAATAAAGTAATGAAATTGTCATTATTTGTTTACATTTACAAATTTGCATTTATTTACTGAACTTCAAAAGTACTTGGAAAGAAAAGTTATAAAAGATAAAATCATAAAATCAAAACAAATGTCAATGTGTTTATTTTTAAAATGCTACAGTAATTATGTATTTAACTTTTATTTTGATACTTAAATTTTTTAATTTTTTCCTAATGTGAAAAATAAATTTTAGTAACTTTAGTTGTTACCTTTTTTCAACAACTAGAATCTAAATTTAAACATGACCTTCATTAAGAGAACATCTCTTGGAGTGACCAATTTTTATTGGAATGGAACGAGGTTGCTTTAGGGAGGTTTTAATGTAATTATTAAATAATATTATTAATTCATATCATGCTCACCAGGTTTTGTTTCAGCATTTGGATCAAATATATTCAATGGAGCTGCTCCAAACAAGTTAACATGTTCTATTTTCTTAGCAGCAGGAGGTCTATAAAAATACAGATAAATAATGTATTTTAATAAACATTAAAAAATACTTAAAAATGATCAATATTATATCAATTAGAATTTTTTTTTTTTAAATAACAATCATATGAAGATTCATTTTTTTAAATATGAAATACATAAACATAAGCAAGGGTGAGGAAACACATCATTTTACTTGCCACTGGTGAGTCAATTTTTAAGTTGGCTTTCAAAACTATACAAACATACCAAAACCTTTTAACTACTTATTGTATTTTATTGAAAAAATGCTACATCCATTGTAAGCACAACAGTCTTCAAATTGACCTCCTCAATAAGCTTAAAAATATCGAATTGACACACCCGTGAGTAACGCTACTTTTGTTGACACAGTCACATGGATTTAACTTTAAATAAAGTTTTTTGGACAGTGTAGGGAGCCTCTTTTTTAATATTTTAATATGTCAATAATTTTTTTAAATCAGGTTTTAAATATTTTATTATTTTTTCAACTTTTATTTTAAGTCATCTTTATGCATGAGAAGAAAAAAATTTTAAATGTTGCACATGGTGTAAACACTGCACTTGAAAAAAATAATTATTACTTCCAAACTCGTAAACGCTGTGGTATTTTTTCCATAAAAGTATGGTAGCTATAGTTTGCAACTTTTCAAACTATTGTAATGTAAACATGGATGAAAGTTTTATCCTTGCTAAAATGTACATGTTTCTTAATTTGAAAGAAAAAAAGTATTAAAATGCATTGTAGCAATAATGATTAATCATTTTTGCAATTGTTTAAATTTTGCCATAACAATTTTCAATTGCATGTTATATTTTGCTGGGTAGTAAAATAAATTCTTGGCTGGTAAGACTTTGTGAAAATTCCCCACCCCTGAACAAAAGTGTGATTAAAACATATATCTCTGAAAAATATAGTGCTTATTTGAAAGTATGCTTCACAATTGACATTCAAATAAAATATGGAAATCAGGATATGAGCAGTAAAATTTTACCCACACTAGCCAGTATGGGCAGAGACAAATTTGTAGAGAAATTGAAAACGTATAAAAGTTGTGAAAGTAGTAGTATTTGACACATTGAGATATTTTCTGTTATATGTATGATGAAAATCTGATGGCATGCTTGGGGAAAAAAGAAAAAAAAATCACCAGCACCATTATTTGCCAAAATAACTATTGTTAAGAATAGCGACCACCAAAAGTTCACAGAGAGTGGTATTTTACCATTTCTACTTATGTCCCCTGTGCCAAGAATCCAGCAGAAGCCAGAAAGAAAAGAAAAAAAATATATATAAAATATTTGAACCGGAAAAATTTAATCTTTTAAGCATCTTAAGTGGGTTTTCTGTCATATAACTTTTGGTATCAAAGGCAGATTTAAGACAAAATTGGTACCAGTAAAAGCCAGAAAGAAAGAAAAAAAAATAAAAAATAAAATATCTGAAACAGAAAAATTTTAACCCTTTAAGCGTCTTAACTGTGTTTTCCCATCGTATACCTTTTGGAATAAAAGGCTGATTTAACACAAAATTGGTATTAAAGCTAATTTTCTTTTTATGTAAAAAACAAATAAATATGTAAGGTTATTAAATAAAAATTCTAATACCAATACTTTTCGTAGCTACTATTTTATGAATGAAACATGAATGGGAAATTTTACAGGAACCTTAAAAGTGTTAAAGTGAAAATCATTAAATGAGAGACATTGAAAAATGAGAAGGACTGAACAAGTGGCCCTAAAGCCATCAAATGATTAAAGCCATTTTGAGCTTAAATACAGTCAAAGTTCTATAATCCACACAAGTTGAGATGAAGGGTTTATGGAATATTGTGGATTATAAAGTATTATGAATTATACGTCATTTTATTATTCTTAGACAGCATTTTAGTCCTATAATCAGTATAATATGAAACGATAAATAGAATAATAAACTGATTATTAGATTTCATATCTCAAAAAAATGTCTTTTTAAAGTTATTTTATTAAAAAATTAATATATATGTGCATTTACATGAAAATAATTATATACGTTCTGTAATAAAGTTTATTTTTTACTGTTAATAAAATAAAATGGTTAAATTTAAAAAATGTAGATGTTTTATTATAGTTTTTTTTTTTCAATTTTTTTTATTATTTGTTTTAAAAAATCATTTTTTGATCACAAATTTGTAGATTTTTTTAAAGTGTTTATTTCACTGTTTACATTCGTAAAGTAATGCAGATTATAGAAAATTGTGGATTATGGGTGCACAGATTATTGATCTTTGACTGTACTTCTTGAATATCATCAAATTAAAGAAAGCTAATACCGTATTTTCGGGTGTATAGTCCGCGGCTTATACAAGAAAAAACCTTCGAAAAAGCTGCTGCAGCTTATACACGGTGCAAGTTATACAAAGATTTTTTTTTTTTAAATTGGAAATCGTGATTTTTTTTGCAATTTTTAAACCTTTAAAAATTTGAAAAAGCATCGAAATTTATAATTTTTTTTCGCTATGCCGCAAAATTTAGAGACTGCTCCCATGTTTGTAAAGGCTTTTTTTTTACTGCTTAAATACAGTTTTTTCTGGGTTTGGAAGAACTGTCGCAACGATCGCCAAGCTACCTGACCTCCGCTTCCAAATACTGTATGTACTCGCGTTAAGTCGAGAAATTTTAGACAAAAAAAAAGAATTTCAAAAAGGGGGGCTCGACTTATACGCGATACCTTAAAAAAAACTATAAATGAAATATCGGAAAATAGTTTGCTAGCGAATTGGTGCTGCAGCACCCCATTGTGTTTGTACAGTACAAAATCCAATATCTTCAACCTTTCCTACCTTGACAATTCTGAGTTTAAGATCATTTTTAGTTTATTTCTCAAAAAAATAAACTAACCTGCCCTGTTGCAAAAAAGTGTGATTTATGTCAAGAACACATTTCCAATACTAAAAAATAGAGATGAGAAAAGTCGTTTATTTTAAGGAATCGTTTACCGAAAGGAATGAGTCATCCGAAGTCATTCTTATTGAAATTCCTTCCTTTTTTTGGAAGGAATCTGAGAAAAATGAAATATGTCCGAGTAAAAAGGGACGAGTCCAAGAGAAAAAGGAACAAATCCAAGAAAAATGGAACGAATTTGAGAAAAAAGGAACGAGTCCAATAAAAAACAGAATAAATCGAATTTTTCTTGGTCATTCTCCGATTCTGATTTATGACATTAAGCATAATTTTTCAGAAGTTACCTTTCGGGAGGATTTCGAAGAATCGTTCCCTTTCAGAGTTGTACAATTTCTGAACGAGTTTGAGGAATTGCTCCTTTTCAGAACGAATCCGCGGACTCGATCAAAAAAAAGAAAATGCATCGCCACATCAAATGCCGCATCGCTTGAAATTTTATTTTAAAACATGTAAACACTTCGGCGTTTCTTCCGAAAATTACGGTACTAATGATCTTAATTTTTTACCCCAATTACTGTAGGTATTATGCATCACGAAAAAATTTGGTAAATTTGTGTTAAAAATTATGACTAATGGCTTCTAATTTCGAACCCTGATTGAAATATACGTTCGTAAATGGTGTATAGCCTGCGGACTATACAGAGATGCATCTCCGTATAGCCTGCGGACTATACAGAGATGCATCTCCGCGGCTTATACACAAACTTTTTTTACTGCACTGCTTGATTTAGAGGTGCGGGCTATATACCCAAAAATAGTTAAAATCCCAATAGTACAGCTTCATGAACAAGGATTTTCATCCACAAATTGCATAGGAACAAAATTTCACATTTAGAACCAAGGAAATCTGTTAGATGATTAACTACAAAGGAATTTTGAATTAAAAACTGTAATGAAATTACGAAGGAAAAACTAATGATGGTAAAATCAGGTAATATACATATAAAAAAATTATTTCTTTCATTTACGACGGTAAATAAAATATGCATTACATAATAATTATGTTTCAATACCAGTTCAGGGGTCTGTCCACACTTTTCTCACAGGGTCCTGTTTTTGTGAAATTGTAAATTTTTTTCTTATATTTGTGAAAATTCTAGTCAGATTTTTTAATTTTAAATTATCGATGTCTTTAGGTTCCATTTTTCATGTATAAAAAGCTAAGTAATATGCTCTTTGGTGAGTTCAACTGCATATTTACAAGCCAGATTTTATTATTAAATGATTAAATCTATGAAAATTTCAATTTGAAGGTGAAAAAATTCTATGAAAGATCTATTTAAGAGACAAATAATTTTGTGAAAGGTTCTGTTTGGGGATAAAAAATTTTGTGAAGGGTCCTGTAAAGGACCTAAAATTTTCCTAAACATATCCCTACAGTTATACTACAAAGGAGACTATTTTGAATTAAAAACTGCAATGAAATTATGAAGTAAAAACAAATGATGGTAGAATCAGGGAATCTACAAATAAAAAAATGATAATACTTGGTTATCCCATCGACCCTTTTTGCCAAATTATAAAAATCGCCAAACTAATAGCCAAGCTATACATGTTGACATACTTTTTATTTTAAATAACAAAAGAACAAATTAATTAGTAAAACATGAATAAATATACAAATAAAAAATGGAATTAAATACCACCTGATTACGTTTTAAACTGGTGTATTGTGTTTAATGTCATTGAATATGACATTCACAATCATCCATTATTGGAATTTAATCTTACAAATTGGTGATAGTCTTTTTGGTCAAGGGGATAACCAAGTAGTACCAAAAAAATATATTTCTTTTATTTATGACAGTAAACAAAATATGCATTATATAATAATTATGTTTCAATACCAGTTGTTCATCCGGACTTTTCTCACACAGTCTTGTTTATGGAAAAAAAAAAAAAAAAAAAAAAAAAAAATTGTTTGAAAAAACTTTTATATTTAGGTTTTTGTTTATAAAATTTTAACAAGATCTTTTACTGAAATATTGGATAATTAGGACACATTTAGTTGTTTTGTGACAAATCAGATTTTATTTTTAAATATTTAAATTTGGAAAAGTTTCAGTTTGGAGATGGAATAGGTTTATGTAAGGCCTTTTTCTAAAGACACAGAATTTTGTGAAGGGTTTTGTGAAAGGTGTTGTTTAAAAGTGAAAAATATTGTAAACGATCCTTTGAAATGACCTAAATTTTTTTTTAAACACATCCTTTGAAAACAGTTCTTTTTAAAAAATATCTATAAAACATGAAAATTATTTTTTGTAATTTCTAATGAATTGATTAATGGTTGGAAGATTTATTTTTTTAACTTCTGTGCAGATTACACTAAAGAAAATTTGGGTTCTAGGGGGAAAACTAGGTTATCCCATTGACCAAAAAATTTTCACCAAACTATAAGATTAAATACCAATAATTTATTATTGTGAATGTCACATTCAATGACATTAAGTACGATTCACATGTTTCAAACGTCATTAAGTGATTTTGATTTCGACTTTTTATTAATATTCCACTAATTATTTGTTTTTTCATTATTTAAAATAAAAATTATGTCAATATGTATAATTTGGCTATTAGTTTGGTGATTTGTATAATTTGGCAAAATTAGTCGACGGGATAACAGAGTAAATAGTACCGAAAATTTCATAAATATTTTTGTAAATATCTTTTTTTTTTTTTTCTTTTTTCAAATAACAAATTAACTTTATTTTTGAAACCAACAAGCCTAACGTAGAACGAAAAACCATCTGTAAATATCTAAAATAAAATATAACTGCTTTTATTTATTTTTTAATCTATTACCTAATTAATAAAATGTTGAAATTTTTGATGATTTATGATCAGAGTCTGATAAATCTCGGGGTGATTAAAAAATTCTTCTTGCAACTAACTTTTTTACGTACTGGTTAATTTTATTTTTTTTTATTAAAAAAATAATAAATAAATAAAATAAATTGATGTGTGAAAATATTTATTTTTAATATTGTAATTATTTGCAGAGGAAAAAATACACCATATTGGTACTTTAAATTGGAAAAAACGATTGATTGCCATTGGAGGCAGATGGGACATGGATAGTATGAACAGTTTATTGTTTATAAATTTAAATGGACCATCTTTAGAGGATTTCAATCTTGAAAAATCAATTGACAAATGGTTTTAAAGCAAAATCTCAAAAGCATTGTTAATTTATGTATATAATTTCTTGTCCTGAGTTAAAAATAAGGATATTGATTTGTCTACTTTTTTAATGTTAAATTTCATACTTTGTTTCTATTTAATTCTTACAATTTAAAAGTGATATTATCTTAAAATTTTTGCTCAGTTTGATTTTTTGGCACTATTTGGTTATCTTATTGACCAATTCACCAAATTATACAAATCGCCAAATTATACATACTGACATATTTTCTATTTTAAATAACGTAGAAACAAATAATTTAGAAGAATATTAATAAAAATACCAATAAAAAGTCGAAATGAAAATCAATGTTTTAAACACATGTATTGTATTTAATGTGATTGAATGTGACATTCATGATCATCCATTATTGGCATTTTATCTTATAGTTTGGCAATCATTTTTTGGTCAACGGGATAACCAAGTAGTACCAAATTTTATTGAATAGTTAACTTGTTTACTGCAAAATGACACATATTACTCAAAAATAGCTGAATATGGTTATGAATTTCTATATAAAGTTAAGCTGTGGTCTTGATTTCTCATTTCAGTTTAAGACTCTTCACCAACTGAAGAATCGCATTCGCTTTCTCAGAGGTGCCAAGTTTCATTAAAAGTTACCAGCAATCAGATTTCTGGGGTGCAGGTGGAAATGGAGTTGAATTTTCAAAAGTTAGTTAATTCACTTATTCCATGATTTTTTGATAAAAATGCTTTTTGTTTTTTGGTGAATATAGCATGTTTTTAGCAATAATTTGACAAAAATAGCATGTTTTTAGAAATCTGATGAAAATTGCACATTTTTCTTAATGTTTTGATGAAATGTGCACATTTTTCAGGATCTTTTGATGAAAAGTGTGTGTTTTTCATGATTTTTGGATGAAATTTGTTTGAAAGATTTTTTGCAAAATTTTAACAAAATTGGCATGTTTAATGCAATTTTTCAACTAAATTTGTGCTTTTTTAGCAATCTTTTGACTAAAATCTCGCTTTTACACAAATTTTTTTAAATATTCGTACTTTTTACTTAAACTTCGAATGAAACTCACATATTTCACACAATCCATTAAATTAATTTTGTGATTTTTTGTGATCTTTTGATTAAATTTGCACTTTTTTCATGTCTTTTTGATGAAATTTCTATTTTTTTACACGATTTTTTTTTTAAACAAAATTTTGTTTTTCTCGTGAGCTTTAGTCGAAATTTGTGTTTTTTGAAGCAATCCTTTGATGAAATTTGAGATTTTTTTTCCTCCGTAATTTTTATGTCATGCCTGTAAAGACATAATTTTTGTTGTATATCTGTAATAATTATGGATAAATTACAATACTTGGCACCTCTGCTTTCTCAAGAAGCTGTTGTTGAAGTTAAAAAAATTTTTATACATTTTTTTTTTTTGAAAAAATTTCACTTGCAGTAAAATGTTGAATTTTGGAAAATTTAGACTTTTTTAATTGTTTGAATCAAGTCATGTTTCAGTGTTTTTCAAAATTACTAAGGGGCTGTCCATAAAGAATGTCACACTTTTTAGGTGCGTTCGTAATTATATAATACGTAGCACCTATAGTGGTCGTTCAGTCCGTCCGTCTGTCCGTCCACATATAACAACTCAAAAACTACCCAACTGAATCGTTTGAAATTTAAAATACGTAATTATTACATAATTTTGTCGAGTCATTTCAAATTTTATGAAACTCAGATGCATAGATCAATTACAGGGGCAATCAAAAGTATTCCATTACATTACGGTCAATGGGGAAAAAAGTTTCATATGCATTTTAATCGTTTGAAATTTAAAATACGCAATTATTACATAATTCTGTCGAGTTATTTCAAATTTTATGAAACTCGGATGCATAGATCAATTACAGGGCCAATCAAAAGTATTCCATTACATTACGGTCAATGGGGAAAAAAGTTTCATATGCATTTTAATCGTTTGAAATTTAAAATACGCAATTATTACATAATTCTGTCGAGTTATTTCAAATTTTTTGATAATCGTGTGCATAGACCAATTACAGGGGCAATCAAAAGTATTCAATTACATTACGGTCAATGGGGAAAAAGTTTCAAATATATTATATGTTTGAAATTTAAAATACATAATTATTACATAATTTTGTCGAGTTATTTCAAATTTTATGAAAATCGGATGCATAGATCAATTACAGGGACAATCAAAAGTATTCCGTTACATTACGGTCAATGGGAAAAAAAGTTTCAAATGCATTTTAATCGCTTGAAATTTAAAATACGCAATTATTACATAATTCTGTCGAGTTATTTCAAATTTTTTGATAATCGTGTGCATAGACCAATTACAGGGGCAATCAAAAGTATTCAATTACATTATGGTCAATGGGGAAAAAGTTTCAAATATATTCTATACGTTTGAAATTTAAAATACATAATTATTACATAATTTTGTCGAGTTATTTCAAATTTTATGAAAATCGGATGCATAGATCAATTACAGGGACAATCAAAAGTATTCCGTTACATTACGGTCAATGGGAAAAAAATGTTTCAAATGCATTTTAATCGTGTTACACTCATGCGAACTTAATAAAATTTATATGTAACTATAAAGTACATATCATAATATACATCTTATATAATTTGTGTTGCAAAGAACATTTGTTATTGATTTACAAGGCCACACAAAAATATTCCATTACATAATGGTATAGGGAGAACATTGTTTGATGAGCGTTTTAATTGTAATTCACTATTTACAATTTTATGAGATTGATATATGAAAGTAATATTTTTAAAACTTCGTTATCGTACGAACACACCTCATTTGCTACGCTTCACGTGCAATTTCCAACTTGTTTTACAATATTTTTAACCTTCCCTCCCCCTCCCATTGTCACATATCATGTTATATTATATGTACACCTACTTGCAATTCAGGAACAAAGCACTGTGTTATAGATCATATTTAAAGTTTCATTTTTAAACTTTTACAGTGTGTTTAAATGACTTTTGTGAGAATAACAATAAAAATGATTTGTGCACTTATTTGTTTGAAATAAGATTCAGGTTTACAACAAAAATTATAATTAATACACAATAGTAATACAATATTAATATGAAAGAGTAATTAAAAACAGTAGTATTTTGGAATTTAAATGTAACTTAATTTTCTTAAATGCTTTAAATTTTATCTTAACTTTAAGAACACAAAAAAATTGTAATTTCAAAACAACTTCAAAATTTAATCTGCTGATTTTTAATGTTTTTATTTTAACCAAAATGTGTGATGTCACATTTCTTCTTGAACCCCTCCCACCCTACCTCCCACCTAGTCATAAACTGACCTCCTCCCTGAAAGCATGACATGATTTATGGATAGCCCCTCAATAAAAGAGTTCAGAAATTAATCCTCAATAAAAGAGTTCACATTCTCTGAACTTAGGTTATACAATACAATGAGCTGTCCAGTACCAAACATTAATTATAAATAGAAGTTTTCATATACGTCCATTAAAAACATTTCAAAAATATGCATTAAAGTATTTAACTGCTATAAAGGACGTCAAATACTAATAAAAACATTAAAAGATCTTAATAATTTTTACATGTTTCGATTGAATTTACTCAATCATCGTCAGAAAAACAAAATACAAATAAACACAAAGATGGAAAATGACAATAAACTATTACAAATGAAATTAAAAAAACTTGTCATTTCAAATCCCAAATATTTGGATTGAATTATTAAATAAATTAAAAAATTAAGCAGCGTGATACATAATTAAAATATAACGTGCGTGATTTTTATTTTTATTTTTTTAAATTTTAATTTCATTTGTAATAGTTTTTTGTTATTTTCTATCTTTGTGTTTATTTGTATTTTGTTTTTCTGATGATGATTGAGTAAATTCAATCGAAACATGTAAAAATTATTAAGATCTTTTAATGTTTTTATTAGTATTTAGCATCCTTTATAGCAATTAAACAGTACCAAACAGTTTATGGAACTGATAAAACAAAGCAAGTTTACTTAGTAAAAAAGTATTCTTATAAAGCAAAACTGACGAATAACCAAGTATTCACAAATGTTGAAATAATGTTCTTTATTTTTTATTTTGCGGATAATCAAAACTTGTGAATGTTGAGAAATTAGTGCATTATAAATCGTTAGCTGCATCAATTTCAAATTTAGACAAATATATTTGAGATGTAGGTTAGGGCGATCGCTAGTTTCATTGTCTCACCCACCTACTTATTGCTTTTTAGTGTATTCAATTTCTGTACTTTCTCTTTTAAATGTGTCCAATTTCAATTTTTTTCCTTTTTAGGTGCGTTTGTAATTATGTAAATATGTAGCACTTATAGTTGTCATTCAGTCCATCTGTCTGTCCGCATATAACATCATAAAAACTACCCAACTGAATCGTTTGAAATTAAAAATATATAATTATTGCATAATTTTGTCGAGTCATTTCAAATTTTATGAAAATCGGATGCATAGATCGATTACAGGGACAATAAAAGTATTCCATTACATTATGGTCAATGGGGAAAAATGTTTCAAATGCATTTTAATCGCTTGAAATTTAAAATACATAATAATTACATAATTTTGTCAAGTCATTTCAAATTTTATGAAAATCGGATGCATAGATCAATTACATGGACAATCAAAAACGAGTCGTTGGGGGCCACCGTAACACTTACCCATCATGGATATGTATATGAAAATAAAACATGTGAAAACTATTTATACAATGCATTGCAATTCATAAACAAAATTTAAATATTGTTAATATACATAGTAATGCTACATTAAAGAACTGCTGATGTACCAATTTCGACAAATTATATAAAACACCAAACTACTCAAGTAGTACCGAACTGTGTCAAAGAAACATCCTTATAACTCCAAAAATAATAATTCTATTAACTAACAATTAATTGCTTCCGATTAAGCATCTCATTTCCAATTAAAATATACTTCTGAATTGAAATTTGAATGAAATACAGGGTCATGAAAAATCGAAGAATGTGGAAAACACAATTACAAATATCTCGGCAACTAATAATCCGATCGACTTCGTTCTATATGCAAAATGTGTGTTATTTTATTGCTTTTTAAGTCCATTTCTTATAACAAAAAAATTCGAAAATTTTTATATACCTTTCATCAGAACGAATTTTTCGAGAGTCCAAAAAAAATAGTTCCGGATAATCGAGGTTGCTGATATTAAATAGGATTCGTCCCATTCTTACATACTAACTATATACAAAATTTCAAGTCTCTATCTCAATTTGTTTGGGAGATAGAGCGTTTACAGACAGAAAGACAGACAGACAGACGGCAAAATTTTTTTCTAAAAATATGTTTTTCGGAATCTCCACTATCTAAAACGTGTAAATCTGTAAAAAAAATTTTTTCGATTTTCAAAACGATTGCAAGACTTACCCTATACTACGTATGATGGGTAAGTAATAGCATTACGCAACAGGGAAAATGTTTCAAATGCACTTTAATAATATTACACTCATTCGAACATAATAAAATTGATATGCATCAATAAAGTACATAATATAATATACATTTTGCATAATCTGTGATCCAAAGAACATTTGTTATTGATTTACAAAGCCACATAAAAGTATTCCATTACATAATGGTATAGGGAGAACACTGTTTGGTGTGCATTTTAATTGTAATTAACTATTTACAATTTTATGAGATTGATATTTTTAAAATTTTGTTATTGTGTCGCATTTGGTATGCTTCAAGTGCAATTTCCAACTTGTTTATTTAGAGTCTAAGGTGTACGGGTCGTAAGTAAAGGCATATGATGGGGCTCTTGGTTGCTTGGCAGCGACAGTCATACTATTCGGGGCATGGGTAGGGGTCATGGACAAAGATAGGGTGCTCACAGCAGCAGTTGAGAGAATAAGACTGATAAAACAAAATTTATGGCAGCTTTCAATGGTCATGCAGTAAAAAATAAGTAAATAAATATCATTATTAAAAAATTAAAATAAAAAAAGAAGGAGAGAGAGACAATAGTAAGTAACAATAAATGCTTTACTTAATATTTTTAGATAATTAGATAAATTTTTTATAAAAAGCAAGCATAATGAGTTTTTAATTATAAATTTCAAAATCTTTCATTTCATTCAATAGACTGACAGCACAAATCTTTGGCCTTAAAGAAATAGGAGTTACTTATGAGTATAAAAATTTGTCATGATTTAAATAATTAATTTGAAAGCAACCAATATTTTTTTTTTTAAATGAAACATTCAAGTTATTTATTCTCAAATCTTGTTGTGTACTATCTACTAATTTTTAAAAACACATCATGCTACTAATCTATGTGTTTATAATTTTTGCTGTATGCTTTTAAGATATGGCAACACAAAAAGAAAAAAAATATTTTTTATTTATTACAGATGTCAGTTTACATTATTTGAGAAACAAAAAAATATTGTTGTATTACATGGTAATAAACTTTTTTTTTAATCATGTCTAAAAACTATTTAAACTTTTTAGGATTTCTAAATAATTTTCTCTAGACATAATCAAAATAAATCTATTTTAAGTTATAATAAATCAGCATAATTTTAAATATATTTATTGTCATAAAGAATGAAATAATAAAAATATAAAGAAATAGATTATATTTAAAGAACAAAATAATACAAACTTATTAATGATAAACAGAAAATTAAAAGCTATGCCTGTTTAAAACAGTTAATTAAACTCACACATAATTCAAATGTATATTATATAAATGGCATTTTTCTTAATTCATTATGAACTTACCTTGCTCTTGGTATATGCCTCTCTGTTTGTTTCACTTTTTCTGAAACTTTTGTTTCCTTGAGTTTTTTCTTAATAACCATGCCTTCAATTACTGACCTATAAGGGAAAAAAAAGACATAATGCTCACATTTTACAATGTAATTGTGAAGTTACATTATACCAAACAAATTAATAAAACAATCCTGGTAGTTAATTAAAACATAATAATAATCAACTTGTAATAATGAAAATATATTTACAAGGGGGAGTGTAAAAATAAGTTTCCTCTGTCAACTACCGATAGAGTTGTTTATGAAAGTCAAAAAATAGAAGGAGACATTAAAGATATAACATATCTTTATTTTTTTTACATAATTACCAAGTATATTGAGACATTTGTCATACCGCTTGATAAGCTTCGAAAAGCCCTCTATGAAAAATTAAGGGCTTTGTATACAGAAGAAGCGTTTAAAGACTTGTCCGTATGCAAAGTCCAGATGTTTTCCTAGAGGGCTTTTTGCAGCTTATCAAGCAGTATGAAAAATATCTTAACATACTTAGTGCGTTGACAAATAAAGATATGCCATATCTTTCACCTCTCATTCTATTGTTTGCCTTTCAAAGACAACTCTGACCACAGTCGACAGGTGAAATTTATATTCAGACCCCCCTCATATAATATACAGTAGTATTCCAACTTACATTCCCTTGACTTATGTCACCCCACAATTACATTGTCTGGCCTAGATTTTTTTTTTTTTTTTTTTTTTTTTTTTTTAATTAACATGCATTTTGAATTTTTTAAACACAGTTGTTCCTATGAAGGAAAATTTTTCTCTAACAGTCACATAAAGTTTACAAATAAATAAAGTCTTTAGAAAAGGTTCTGCTGTGCTTATAAGAGAAAACAAGTGGGTAAGTGTGATCACAGATCACACAGAGAGTTTTGTTTAATATTCCTTTCAAGAAAACTTATTCTTCAATTAATATATCCAAACATATGTTCTTACATAGGTGGTAGCACGAATAAATTTAATTTTAAAATAATTTTAAAATGAAGTTATTTAATTTTTATACATAAATAAAAACAAATGTGTTTTTCACGTGATTTATTTAATCCATTAATTTATGTTACATACATAATAATTTTTATATCTATTTAAATTTGACGAAAAAAAAAAATGATGATACAAAAAAAAAAAAAAATACATTAGCTTTTTTCAAAATTTCATGATCTATTGTGAGACAAGAAATATTCAGCTGTAAGTCCACAAAATTTGAACTCGCTGACTTATATAGTTTTTGTGTACAGATTCTGTGACAGATGGACAGACAGACAGAGGACAGAAATGAATATGGTTTCGTCAGACGAACGAAACCATTAAAAAAAAAAAACTGTTAGTTCAAACTTCATTTGAAAAAAATTTTCATATCCTCAAAGCTTCGAATGGACAATTAAAGTACAATAAATTTTAACATTAACAGCTTATTCATTTATTCCAAATTCGCGTATTGCAAACTCATTCTTTTGTTAATGTTAAATGTACATAATGTAATCTCTAAATACAACAGAATATGAACATTAAATATTGGACAATTTTTATTACTTATCCATTTTGCTTATTTAAATAATATATCGACTTACATCACGTCTTGGAACAAATTGCTGATGCAAATCGGGGTATTACTGTACTTGTACCTTATTCAGAAATTTAAATGCACCTTTCTTTGTACACCTTTTTGTATACTGTGTTTAGAATAACACATTTTAAATGCACATAAAAGTAAAAATATATATTTTTTAAATACATATTTTATGAAATTCATGCCTAATTTCATGACTTCCATTCATGATTAAAAAAAAAAAAAAAAAAAAAAAAAACAGGTTATAACACATTATTTTAATGTGGGTATCAAACTGATTAGAAAAAATTCACCTTTTTCCCATGTTTGGTACAAAGCATAAGGTTGTGAATTAATTTGTGCTCTGTTTCTTTTTTAACATGTGGCAATAATAAAAAAAAAAAGAACAAGAAAATATTATTTAAACTGTTGGAATGTTATTGCATGTGAAGGCATGAATAGGTAGTTCCTCAATAATAAAAAAAGTTAAAAGCTTCACCTTTCTGTTTTGATGTATTTAGTTGGAATATATTCTTCTTAAGATGAACAAAAACCATTATTTAAAAATGCAGTGGAATAATATGTTGCACATAGCACACTTTGCAACATAAAAAAATATAGACATTTGTGACACTATTTACAAAATACCAAAATAAAGAGAAATACTTTGAAATATATATTAGTTTCAGCTTGATGTAGTTTTTAATGAATAATTATTCCTTTGGAGAAATAATGGATTTTTAATCCATCACAGCATTTTGCTGCTAACTGCTACAAGAGTCATTGAGTAACTGATTGTTCAAGTAAAATAACAAGAATTGTCTGAAGCTGCCATCTGGTGTTAAGTTCTTGAACAAAAGAGCAAACATAAACTAACAATCATTGAGAAGCAGCAAGGTGCACACTTGCCAACTTTTGAAAATGGTAAAAAGTAAAATGACATTCGATTGCCATGCAATTTTTTATTCATAAGAACACAAGACCCATGTAACCCAATCTTTTATGTAACTCATGTGACATTTATATATCTTTTTAAAGCAGGGCTGGGTTTTTGCCGGCAGAAAATGATTTCTGCCATGCCAGTGGCAAAAAGTGGTTATAACCGGTTTTAACCAGTAGAAACTGGCAACAACCAGCATAAACTCATTTTATGATATAAACTGAGACTTTTTTAGTGATATTAAATTGCTTATATATATTTTATTCGAGATAAATAATAAATAAAAAATTGTGAATAGTTTTAATTTAAAAAATATATAAATTAGTATTAGAATTTGTTAGTTTTGAATCATGCAAGAAGAATGATCTATATTATTTGCAGATAATTGAAAATCATGAAAATGATATTAAAGACATAGTAATTGTTAAAATTATAAATAAATATCATGATTTATAAAGAGTTAAATACTTGTTACAAATGTTAAAATCTATTGCTGTTGCTTTAGATAAAAGTAAAAAACATGACTGTTCTATTGCAGCTGCTCATAGAATTTGCTTAACTTTACTTAATGATGGAAATATTATGGAAACTCACAAATGCAAGATTCAAATCTCATTTAATGCAGTTCTAGCTTATTCAATTCATCTAAGTATATGGGATCAAAATTGACATTTGAGCATAAAGAAAGAGCAAGAAAATTGTTTTTTGATATTCATCTAAATTTTCTGCCGTATATAATAACCCCTTAGCAAAATGAACTCCTTTTTCAGAAATATATTTCCCCAAGGAAGTTCTGGAAAATGTCATGACTTCTGTGGAAGATAGCTTTTAAAGTTCTTATTGATATTATTTCTTAGTTTCTGCCAGTTTTTGCCACTTACCAGCAGAAATTAGTTTTGGCCATTCCGGTTTTAACAGGTTATAACCGCCGGTTTAAAACTCCCCGGCAGAAACTTGTCAGCCCTGTTTTAAAGTACATATTCATACTATTGAATAATATAGTTATGGCCAGTATAAAGATTGTTTTGATGACAGAAAAATATAAAAACCATTATAAAATTCATAAAGAAACTGATCTTAAAGACACTGTTTGACTTTTTTTTATAATCTTTATATTTAAACAAACACCTGAACATTTTTTCAACATATGACTTTTTAAATACAATGAAAATCAATAGATTAATCTGCTGGTTTGGCAATGAAACCTGAACTCATTTCTTTGACAATATCCTATATGCATTTAGCTTTTGCTATAATTAAAAGCAACATGAAACAATTTTAGGGGGGAAAAATAAAACTTAGAAAAAACTTTGCAAAAAAGTGTAAAAATAAGTATCCTAAGAGTGAAAGTGTAAAGAATAATCGAAAAGGGTAAATTTTACCCCTAAAGAGTAAAAGTTGGCAAGTATGAAGGTGTTATCAGATTTCACTCTGCACCAGGTTTTTATGAGACATGTTGCTGTTCCTCAATCATCGAATTTTGCAGTAGGAAACCCATGATATCCTCACACACACTGGACAATTGGACAGAACACATAACAGCCTGCTTCTCCCTCTCCTTCAAGCACAGGTACCCATGTGTTCGAACAATCACACTGGATATTCCAATTGTGTCTCTTGATGTCTGACTTAGAGATCTGCATGAGTCAACACGAGACCCGAAGCCCCAACCTGACCCGGCCTATTTTCGTTCAAGACTCTCAGGCCAGGCCTGGGCCAAACTTTTTTCTGATTTTTTTTTTTTTTTTTTTTTTTTTTATATATATACAGAGCTGGGACTTGTTTTATTCATAGTCTACACAATCCAAAATTTTCATTTCTATTTCACACACTTCATATGAAAATCATTCTCGCCACATGCCTAGATCCATTTAAAGTTCAATAAAATAAGGCCTGGTCCAAAAAAGCTTTGCAAAAAATGCATACATTTTAAAACAGCCATTATTCTACAACTACATTTTTTTTTTTTTTTTTTTTTTTTTTAAATAATTGTAGATTTCTATGTTTACTAAAATATAGCTAAGTTAAAATATTGTAAAAAGAGTGAAAAAGAGCCTACCTATGAATCTTATTTTAAGCAGAAAATGTGTTGATCTGGGAAAATTAATATAGTAATACATGAGAAAAAATATGTAAAATACATTTATACTTGCTAAGAAAGGAAATTATCTATAACATTTTTTTTCTTTCTTTTTTTTTTTTTTTTTTTTTTTCTATGCAATTTTATTTTAGGGGATTTTATTGTATACCATATTTCAGATTTTAACATTTCAATACATAAAATATGAATTAACAATATTAATAATAACCGAAAAATTTGTATGCAAAAAATAGAAATTCATTAAAAAAAATAAATATTGTGGCCTGTGGCATTTCTATAAAAATGAAGATTATAAACATGAAAAAAAAAGTTAAGATAAATATTTTTGGTCAGAACTCTTCATACGAGACAAATTTTTAACCAAATATCAAGAAATTAATATTTTGTAGAAATTTACTTGGGCTGGGCAGAGATTTTTATTTTTTTCCAGGTCGGGTCGGACTCAGGCGCAGGCCGAACAAATAACTTTTTTATCAGGCTGGGCCAATATTTTTTTTGTATGTGTTGTGCCAGACTTAAAATTTTTGTATTGGGCCAGGTCAGGCCAAATTGTTATTTCTATGAGTTGGGGCAGGCCCGGGCCTGAAAACTTCGGTTCATGCAGCCCTCTAGTCTGACTGCATAATCCCAAAGCAGTACATTTAAATTTCAACCAGTTTTGTTTTTATAATGTTTTGTACCTTTTCATTTAAACATCCCTAATACATATATCATAATAGCAGTGTGCTACCAAACCTATACAAAGTTCATATACAGTTTTTTTTTTTTTTTAATTCTAATTTTTAAGACTACAAATTTCCAATTATGGAGCAGAATGTAGCAGGAAATCAAAATTGGAGTAGATTTTTCATTCCTGTTTTCATAATTTAACTCTCTGTGGCTGGTGGTGACTACTAATTTTGCCTTTATCGACTGACATACTATAGGTATATAAATACAAAAATAAATAATCTTTTAATGCAGTTTTTTTTTCCCTTGTATTTTATCTTTCAGTCACTGATTAACTGAAGACAGCAGTAATTAATTACTTAAAAATGGTAAATATTTGATGGTATTTTCAAATCTAAATTATCTACTTCCTGACTTATTTTTAAACTCAATTGTGCTTGCAAACATATGAAATTGGAAAGGCTCTTATTCTGAAACTGTGTAATTAAACAATTTTCCCCTTTTCGGTAAAAGCAGAAAATCGTTCAGAAAATGCTGTCAAAATTGCCATTTTGACCCCAATTTGCCCCAATGTAGCAGCAAAGAAAATAAAAAAGACAGCTGTCATCAGTCACAAGTTAATTTAATGGGAAGAAACAAAACTCTGCTTGATCACAAATTATCTCCATAATTATACCTGCAAGTTTCATGCTTTTATGCTTAAAAATGAGTCAGAAGATTTTGTATTTATGAGAATTTTCTTTTTCTTTGAAAGCTGCTTGTACAATAAATAAAAACTGAAACATTGATGTATATGTCATTGACTCACAAGAAAATTAACCAGGGGTCTGTCCAGACTTTTTTCAAAGGGTCCCGTTTTTGTGAAAATTTTCTTATATTTGTGAAAATTCTAGCTATACTTTTGTAAATTTTAAAATATTGATGTATTCAGGTTCTATCCATTATGTATATATATATTAAAAAAGGTATGTAATTTATTCTTTGGCGAGTTAAACTGACTGTTTACAGGCCAGATTTTATTTTTAAATTATTATATTTGGGAAAAGTTCAATTTCAAGGTGAAAAAATTCTGTTAAAGGTCTATTTAAAGAGACAAATAATTTTGTGAAAAGTCCTGTTTTAGGATAAAAAATTTTGTGAAGAGTCCTTTAAAGGACCTAAAATTTTCCTTAACATATCCCTGGTGACATCTCAAAAAAATCTATTAGCTTATTATTGCATTAATAGGTCTGACTTAAGTGCATTTTGCTACAGAAAAAAAGGTCACACATGTATCCAGAAACCTCAAGATTATGCATGTCATATTTATGTTACCATTTAAAATGTGCAGAGGGCAGTACTAAACAATACTCTCCCAAATTCATGAAAAAATCTTTCTAATATAAACAGAGTAATGTCAAAATGAGTTGAGTGTATGAGTAACTGCTGCATATTTGTTATATGTGTAAATTTAACATTAATTATACCTACACAGTCATCTCATCCTTAACTATGTGATTACTTAATAATTTATTAGTTAAAAATAGTACAATATACTATTTGTTCATTTGCCACCACAGAAAGGAAGCAAATTGTGTATATGTGTGTGGGTAAGAGAAAGGGAGGGGGGGATACATTTACTCAATCCTCCAAACCTTTTATATATCTTTACTAGCTGACCAGTCCAGCATTGCCCGGCCCGTGATGTTATTTAGTTTTCAAGTGTTTTATCTGTTTTCTAAATGACCCTTAAATGAAAATGAAAATTGTATTTTATATCTTTAAGTCCTTTTTGTCAGAACTTATATTTTTAAATGGAAAAATCGTGAAAAGATATTGAATGGAAGGCATATACAATTTGGTATTTTATTCTCGACATCATATGATTTTTGGAATCTATGCGTACCAAAAGCAAACGACACCATGACAATACACTCAGGTTTCAACTGAATTTGAAAAAATTTTCACACATTTTATTTTGTAAAAAATAATTCTGTCAATACGAACCTTTCAAAATTTTTGTAAATGATTTAAATCTGGTTTATTGAAATGCTCTAAAAAGATTGTGTTAAAATACGGACATTAGTTACTTTTAGGGTAGAAAAAAATACACTCTCCATGATCTGCGATATCATTCGTGTTTGCTGGTATATTTGAAAGGGTCACAATTCTCATATTTTTTTAAAACCGATTATACCATATAAATTATAAGATATATTTAAAGATATATTTTTGGTTTGTTGGTAGCTATAGAATTGTGCCCTACAGAGGCAAAACCACAATGAAATGATCTGGTTTTTATAGATTTCGTCAAATTTTTTTGCACATTTTATTTTGTAAAAATTATTTTTATCCATCCAAATGTTTCTAAATTTTTGCAGGGGGGGGGGGGTATAAATTTGGTCTATTGAGATCTTTTAAAAGATTTTGCTGAAATATGTACCTTTAGATACTTTTAGCGTAGAAAAAATATCATCTCTGTGAGTCACAAAGTGACCTCTTTTTGCCAGTGTATTTAAAAGGGTTAAAATCCATATTTTAAAAAAATGATTACATCATTGATTACAAGAAAGTTTCAACTTTGAAATTATACTTTTGTTTTGTTTATATTTCGAAAATTGCATCCTGGAGAGGTGTTGACAAAATAGAGAAAAATGGTTTTGGGAAAAACGACCCTTTTTGAAAAAAATTTCAAAGGGTTAATGGCAACCTCTTTCAAATTGGTTATAACATTTGAGACCTAAAAGTACAATCTCTCAAAATGTCTTTCAAATTAACTGCGGAGAGCTGTTTGGTTGATTTGGATTTAAACAAACTCGGAAAAATGGTTCTTCCTTCACTTTGATGAATAAATGTGTTTGTGTGCATATGTGCAAGTGTTTTCGCTCTCCGAGCATTAAAAATATGACTTTTTGATGAGAATGAGTTCTGCTTCTTAATTAATATCTGTGAAAATTATCAAAAAATTTAAAATTCTGAGTTTTACGTACATCAGGAAAAATCTTAAACTAACTTCACAAAAAAAAAAACACAGTTTTGTACATGCCATAGTTTTCACTAGCCATTGCAGACACACACACAGACAGAGCGATTTTTTCTTTTTATTAGTATAGATATGTTAGGGTTTTGTTTTTACAGCTGCATGCAGAGCTAAGTGATATAATTTTATGTTACAGTAAAAAAATACAATATTTCTTTTTACCATACCCTGTGAAATACAATATTTTTAAGTTGTGTCACAATTCTTGCTGTTGAGCAATAAAAAAAAAAAATAAAAAAAACCTCTTACCTCATTGATTTCTTTTCATCAGCTGATTTCTGATCCAAAGATATTCTTATCAATCTTTTAGCCAGCTCTGATCGAGGGGGTATGGGATTTTCACTGATTGCTGAGGCAACTTCTTTCACTGAAGACATCAAATTTGCACTCACTTTATCATCAATACTGCAAAAGGAACAGATAAGCAGTGAGTAAAAGTTGAAACTCAGATTTTAAAATCTAGCAATAGCATATTTAAAAACAGTTTGCATTTATTTATTTCTTAAGAGTATAGACTGGGAGGCAGCAGCACAGACAATCATCTCATCAAGCTCATGGGTGAAAATCTAGGATGATTTAAATCTCTATTTGTATGTTAAAATACAAGTGGTCTGCCAAGTCATATGTTGGTGGAAAGCACCTAAAAATCAGATTTCAGCGGTTCACTGATAGGTCTATTACAGTAAAACCTCCAAATAAGGGACACTTATGGGACTGGAACTTTTGCCCCTTAAATAGAGGTGTCCCTTATTCAGAGTTTTGATTGTTATTTTTAATTAACTGCTCAAGAAGGATATAAAAATTATGAGTTATTAAAGGTGAAGTTTAAATGTACCCAAAGCATATAAATTACCTTAATCAAACAAAAAAGGAATAGAGAATCAATGAATGGAAATTTTCAATTGATTACTAAATCATTAAATTATTTGTAGAGTTATTGATCTTGATTTTATATGCAAATTCTGGACATGAAAAAAGTATTCAAACAAGTAATCAATCAAAAGTGATTGTTTTGTAAATTTCAATTTTTCTCTACAAACCTTTCAAGTGTTCATTTACCATATTTAAAAAAAATTAATTCTTCATTATCAGCAGTATGTACAAAAAAGTATTCAACTGCTGTGCATATTTTAAAGAAACAAATATCTCAACTTTTAAGCTCAGCTAGCAGGAAACATTTAGACACATTTACAAATTCATTTTTTAGCGGAAAGATAAAAAACTGGAATGCCTGATTGTTGAAGCGATTTGGAATCGAACAGTGTTTTCACTTTTTTGATAAATAAATTACCTATTGAATTATCAGCGATTTTGATCATGTGATAAATATGTTTTTCATCCTTTCTGAGTAGTTATTCTTCTTTTGTGTGAAAATTCAATTAAAAATGCCCATTTTGACAATATTTTCTGTAAAATCCATTGCGTTTGAAAAAAAGAAAAAGTTCGATTACATAGTTTTTGAACAACAACGCCTACCTAGTTTCACACATTTCCGAATAAAAATAAATTAAAACTTATGTCATAAAAGTTGCCCTTTTTGATTTGAGGACAGCTTAAGTGCATCTGTAAAGTTCTTTATTTCATATTTTTTTATATTCTTTACTTTCAGAATCATTCTCAAAATTTTCAGCATTACTTTCGGTGGGGCTTACTTTCAATTTTCGCACGGATGTCAAATCAGAATTGTGGGTAAATAAATGCTCATCAATTATGTCATATATCTCTGTATTTGCATAACTGTTTGTATGTTTGATAAACTCACAAAAATCTGTATTTTCATTTTCATCACAGACTACTTCCTTATCCGTTATGCAAAAACCAGTCCCTTTAATCTCATTTTAACTGTCCCTTAAATTGAGTGCCTCTTATTCAGAGGTAATAATATTGCTCGTCCTATACCAAGGGACTGGGGCCGGAAGTTTTGTCCCTTATTCTGAGTGTCCCTTATTTGGAGGTTTTACTGTATTATGTTTTCCTGCTCCCAATCCTCCATGTTTTAATACTTTTGAATGCAGGAAAACACAATGATAAGTCTCATTAAAATAAATAAATTTTTGAGTTCAGCATAACGAAAGCTTTCACAAGATACCCCATACGATATACAAAGAAAAGTTTTTTTTTCTTCAAGTAATTTAATTAGCCCCCCCCCCCCTCCTGCATATATTTGTAAATGTTTAATAATCTGTAAATATGTGGGTCAAGTGTCTTTATTATTTCCCCTAATTTGAGCTTTCCATGTTTCATAATTTATGAGTAAAATGCCTGTGACAGACACCAGAGTGATCTTATAATAATTCCATTTTTGCTTTATAAGTACAGAACTCTAAAAAGAAAAAGAAAAAAAGCCACTGATCTAAAGGACCAATAAACATGAGAATTTACTGATCTGGAGGCATCATTACTGGTCCATAAGATAAAATTCCATTAAGTTTCTTTAACTCTTTGAGTGACACCCCCTTTCTTAGATTATAAACCAAAATTACTCTCACTTATCCAAAATTTTCAACATAATAAAACACAAAATTATAATTCACAAAAAATTAAACAACAATACATACACAAAAAAACTATAAAATTATTTATTAGATATTTTATTTCTAATTATTTGAACTGAGTATAATATTTAACAATTTTTTTAAGATTGTGTTATTTTTCTTTGATTGCAGCTTTTTCAGGGGCAAGAAAATTTATTTAAGGGGGTGGGGAGTTACTGGTCCTACAGGTCAGTAAGATTAGAGGTCTGATTGTATTTTCAGTAGTCTCAAACCAGCAGGCCACTAAAGATTTTGAACACTGCTTATTCACTAACTGGCCATTAATTATTGTTCACTTGCAATTTTAGACATTTTGTTAAATATCTAGAAAAATACATGAGGAATCATCTCAAAACTCTTAGTGTATAAATATAATAGTATAAGTCATACATCTCCGTGAAGATTTTTTCCTGAAACTTATTAGGGGACCATCAACAAATTAAAAAAGAATGAATATCTTTTGAATAACCCTGTCAAAACTAATGTAGCAAAAACGCTCAAACTCTAGATTATGATAGAGTGCCTTATTGTAATATACTGTGTTTATTTTTATGCAAATAGCATGCATAGTCGCAGAGTAATTAAGGTTTTTATAAAAATGGTCCCAAATTTTTCCAAGTTTTTTTCCTTATAATTTTCAGAGTTCTTAATATAAAATAATTTTTTTTTTTTTTCTGAAAACATGACAAACAACATTGCACACAATACCCTGTAATCAGAATTAAAATATAATAAAAATTGTATGAAAAATGAGTAGGTTTACTAAATAATTTTTCACTGTGCATGCATCAACTATATTATAATTTCATTTGCATATTATGTTAGCTAAATGTATAGAGCAACTTTTGTGAAAATCGCAAAATCATAACTTGAATAAGTTGAAAATCCATTATTGCCAAAATGAAGCAAAAACAAGAGGGGTTGTATCCATATATTCATTGATTTGTGTCAATATAGAATACACAATACGGGACATACTACTACATTTGGATAAAATCCCTCATTTTTTTGCTTCATTTTGGAAACAACGGATTTTGTCCTTTTTCTATAGACGATTACTTTCAGAATTTTCAAGCTATGATTTTGAGACTTTCACAAAAGTTGCTCTATATATTTAGCTAACATATTATGCAAATGAAATTTTGGTATCGTTGACGCATGCACAGTGAAAAATTATTTAGTAAACCTACTCATTTTTCATACAGTTTTTATTATTTTTTTATATCTGATTACAGTGTATTGTGTGCAATGTTGTTTGTCATATTTTCAGAAAAAAATATTATTTTATATTAAGAACTCTGAAAATTATAAAGAAAAAACTTGGAAAAATTTTGGACCATTTTTATAAAAACCTTAATTACTCTGCGAGTATACATGCTATTTGCATAAAAATGAATACAGTATATTACAAGAAGGCACTCAATCATAATCTAGAGTTTGAGCGTTTTTGCTACATTAGTTTTGACAGAGTTATTCAAAAGATATTCATTTTTTTTTTTATTTGTTGACAGTCTCCTATGGAGTTTCAGGAAAAAATCTTCACAGAGGTGTATGACTTATACTATTATATTTATACATTAAGAATTTCGAGATGATTCCTCATGTATTTTTCTAGATATATACCAAATTCTCTAAAATTGCAAGTGAACGATAATCAATGGCCAGATAGTGTATACTGTTGATACTGTCATATAATACTGTTGATACTTATATCATAAAGAAAAAATATATCTATGAGTAATATTGATGTCACATAAATGGACAACAAACTATGCAACCAAGTTCTTTTTTTTTTTTCCAATTTTTTTTAGCTTTTAATCCTAGTAGCAAGATTTTCTGTGTTAATTTGCAGCAAATCAAAATTTATCTTTGATCCAAGAATGCTGATTAAGTTTACTATCATTAAGTTATTTGAAGTTGCAGGAAGCTACAGGACTTTACAGCAGTGTCCCTAAAAAATACACCTAATTATAATTTTACTGGCACCAAAAATATTCAAGCAAAATTTTCCTTTTATGACATATTTGAAAATAAGCATGTTCATATTTTCTAATAAATTTGTTCACAAATTCTGGTGTAAGTTCTTTATTTTAAACAGATTTACTCAGTGCCGGAAAGGGTTAATGGGAGTATGGCAGTTAATATGTTATGGGAAGTTATTATAACCCATAAACTGAGCAAAATTTGCATTTACTAGAAAATACAAGGAAAAAATATAAAATATATAGATCAAGTACAATAACTCTAACGACAAAAAATAAATTTCCTTAATTTTTCTTTGCCTAGAATTTTTCTAAGCAGTTAGATCAATCTGCAAGCTATTTAAAAAAAATCTTTATTTCCGCTGGCATAATGCACTGTTTCTACTATTAGAAGACTTTTTTCTAAGCTATCTCTATCACATGTAGCCTGAATACTAAAGATTAACCAATTTGAATTTGAAACAATATGTAAATGGTTCAGCATTTGTTTCTGGCTAATATTACATAATGAAATTAAACTTTGCCAAGATAAATAATTTAATTAACAGATGCAAATTAACTAATAAACATAAATTTAAATACTGATACAATCAGAATCAAAATTAAAAAGCTGCTGTAAATAATGAAATCTTTTGAATTAATTTCTTTATTAACCTTTGGTATGTAGCTAATATGAAAGTACCAATTTAATAAATTTCAAAACTTTATTTAAATATACCTAAGGTATTTTTGATACAAAAATGCTGTTTGGTATTGATAATGGGCAATCTAGAAAGCATTAAATATAATGCTTTTCACCATTTTCTATACATTAGGCAGTATATTCTATATTCTATATCTTGGGAATCTATGGTTAGTCCTCATTTTATATTAATAGGTCCTAGTCTTGATTGGATTATTTTTAGTATTTAGAGTTGTTTGTCTATTAATTATAGAGTATAGTCTATTAATTATAGAATTTACAATTATAAAGATGCTCTGAAAGTGCAATGGAAATTTAGGAAAAACATTAATTATTATTAATTTATTAATTAATAATAAGTGGATAAATAGTAATTTTATATTTTGATACAATAGTAGTTACTATAAAGACAATAGATAAAAGCATTCAGCATGCCTCATAGTTATGCAAAAATGTACTTTTTTTTAAACTTTAAGTTCTCATATCATCAATTTAGTGCATTGCTATCTGTATAATGTGTAGCTTATTATTACTATTAGTCTTCTAAGTGTACAGCAGATCTTAGACGCTAGCAGCATATCTGTTTAATGGTTCATAAAAAAAGCTACACAAATATCAACATAAAGATTTGCATATGAATACTTTACATATTTGTTTTTGTTTTTTTAAAATAGGTTAATTTATGCCAAAATGGGCCTAAAGTGAAATAATCCACAAAAAGCTGCAAGAATCCATGTTATCTTATGATAACATAAATGACATAAAAGACTAAACTATCCTTTAATGATTGTGCTTATGCATCTTATCATTATGGAAGTTGAATATATAAATACTTTTATAAATACATCCAAAGTTATTCAGACAATACCAATAAAAGAACCAATGAAACCAGTATTTTTACATTCATATTATTAAAAACAGTTGAAGTTTGAAGAGAAATAGAAGGCAGATTACCAAATCACTAAGAAATATGTGGATAAATGGACATTATATAACCAGAGTAATTCATATATTACCATACAATAAACCAATTGAACCAGTATTTTTACAATCATCTTATTGAAAAAAGTTGAAGTTTGAAGTGAAATAGAAGGCAGATTATCAAAATAATGAAAGAAAAATGGATAAAAAGGCAGTAGAAGGCTTTTTCATTAAACTACTTCATCAGGAGTGTATAGTTTAACAAAAAAGTAAAAACATCCAACCAATTTCTGTTATGAGTCGTGCTGAAAGCTAAGAATTCGACTCACAATACACCCGACTGGCTGGAAGCTATTCAGATGACAAATTAGTAGAAAGATACAAATGGGTTTTGGTTTTTACAAATTGGTTTATTGTATGGTAATACATTAATTACTCTGGTTATATAATGTCCATTTATCCACATATTTCTTAGTAATTTGGTAATCTGTCTTCTATTTCTCTTCAAACTTCAACTGTTTTTAATAATATGAATGTAAAAATACTGGTTTCATTGGTTCTTTTATTGATATTGTCTGAATAACTTTGGATGTATTTATAAAAGTATTTACATATTTGTTTACTTTATACAATACAAAAAAAAAAAAAAAAAAAAAAAAAAAGGGGGGGGGGCACAAAGTTAAAACTTTTGTTATTTGCTTTTGAATTTGGAAGTTATATAACAACAGAAAAGCTTTAAAATGTAAAGGGAGATTTTTTAGGACATACATTTTTTAGAAGAGGGGAGGGGGGGGTGCATGCTGAGTTAAAACAATTTACACTGGTGTCCAAAATTTAAGCATAATTGGTAATTAAGTAATTATTTTTAAGTAATGAAAGAAATATGACTCGGAATGTGCTGAAACTCCAGATGTGTAAACAAAATAGTACGCGTCACATATTTTCGCGAAGAGTTTTCCCCGAAATCGAACAGGGGACCGTCAACAAATTGAAAAAGAACGAAGATCTTTTGGATAACCCTGTCAAAACTAATGTAGCAAAAGCGTTCAAACTGCACATTATGACTTATTGGCTTATTGTAATGTACTGTGTTCATTTTTACAAGGAATGCATGTATACTCTTAGAGAAATTAAGGTTTTTATAAAAACAATCCTAAATTTTTTCAAGTTTTTTGCTAATAATTTGCAGAGTTCTTATTATAAAATAATGTTCTTGTCTGAAAATATGACAAACATCATTGTACACAATACCCTGTCATCAGAATTTAAGAATAATAAAAATTGTATGAAAAATGAGTATGTTTAGTAAATAACATTTCATTGCGCATGCGTCAACGATATCAAAATGTCATTTGCATATTGTGTTAGCTAAATGTATAGAGCAACTTCTGTATAGGTTTCAAAAACATAGCTTGAAAATTCTGAAAATGGGAGCCTATAGAATCAACTCAAAATCCGTTATTTCTAAAGGAAGCAAAAAAATCAGGGGTTTTACCTAAATATAGTTGTACGTGCAATATTGTGTAGGTACTAAACAATGGAATATGGATACAGCCCCTCATCTTTTTGCTTCATTTAGGGAATAAAGGATTTTGATCTCATTCTATCAACAATAATTTTCAGAATTTTTAAGCTATGTTTTTGAGATTTTCACAAAAGTTGCTCTATACATTTAACTAACATAATATGCAAATGAAATTTTAATAGCGTTCACGCATGCGCAGTAAAAAATTATTTAGTGAACCTGCTCATTTGTCATACAATTTTTATTATTTTTTAATTCTGATGACAGGGTATTGTGAACAATGATGTTTGTCATTTTTTCAAAAAAGAACACTATTTTATATTAAGAACTCTGCAAATTATAAGCAAAAAACTTAGGACTGTTTTTATAAAAACCTTAATTTCTCTACGAGTATACATGCTATCCTTGTAAAAATTAACACAGTACATTACAATAAGCCAATTAATCATAATGTGCAGTTTGAACGCTTTTGCTACATTAGTTTTGACAGGGTTATCCAAAAGATCTTTGTTGTTTTTCAATTTGTTGACGGTCCCCTGTGCGATTTCTGGGAAAACTCTTCGCGAAAATATGTGACGCGTACTATTTTGTTTACACATCTGGAGTTTCAGCACATTCCGATTCATATTTCTTTCATTACTTAAAAATAATTACTTAATTACCAATTATGTTTAAATTTTGGACACCAGTGTAATATACTTAATACCAATACATATATTCAACTTATTTAGCCAAAGATAGATTGAATTGGCAATTTAAAACAATTTTTATCTTCCCATGAGCTTTTTTATAAAAATCTAAAAGCAATCACACAAAAAACTGATAAATATCACAAATGCATCATATTTAATTTTAGAATTATATATATAAAACCCTTCCGTGTATAACAATTCTGGGGTCAACCTATCCACGAGAAAAAGAAACTCATTCGCCAATGAAAACGTTTCATAGTCGTAATGGAGCGTTCTCATTGGTCAGATTTACAGTGGGAGCTATAAATGACGTCACTACTTTTTACTTCGCTTTGAAATCTTTCCACGATTTCAAAACGTACATTGTTAAAAATTTGACCCATTTGCTGCAGCGGTACTCCACAGCTTTTATAGAATATCTCTTTTCTGACCAATGAGAACACAGTAAAGTAACCGTTTTCTATAAAAGCGGTGGAGTGACACTGTAACAAATGAGTCAAATTTTTTACAGTGCATATTTAATTAAAACTTTTTATTAAAGGAAAGTGAAGGTGCATTTTAAATGCAATATTTTAAAAATTTTTATATACGGGTTGCTTTAATTTTTTTTTCTTTACAGCCATGAATGACTCTTGCGAATTTCAAATCTATAAAAAACATTGTGAAAAGTTACCTCCGATTTTAAAGGCAATCTATTTTCAATGAAACTGTTCCATAGTCGTAATGGAGCTTTCTTAATGGTCAGATTTACAGTGGGAGCTGTAAATGATGTCACAACATTTTACTTCGCTTTGAAATCTTTTCACGATTTCAAAAACACTATTTAATTAAAACTTTTTATTTAAGCAAACCGCGGGTGCGTTTTAAATTTTATTATAATCCTCACCCCCATCTACCAGATAGTTTTGCTATAGTTTTAACCCCTTGAGCTCTGCTGGTAGAATTTTCTACCACATCATTTTAATTCCAAAACATCACAATGACACCAGAAAATTTGACCACAATTACTTCAGAAAGGTTTAATGCATTTTTTCGTGTTTATCATTAACCGTTTTTTTTTCTTTACAAAATACTGGTGCCAGTGTGACATTTGGAATTTTGAAAAAAATTACACTCCAGAGCTCAAAGGGTTAAATGCAAATTTCTGTTGAAATTTTCTTTCTTTTTTTTTTTTTTTTTTGTTTGTTAGATTTTTCCTTTTCCAAGTTTAATCGCTGTATTTATAAAAATTGTTTCATCATAAAGTGGCTATGATTGACCACAGTTGTTGTAATTTTTTATCATCCTTTAAAAATGCAAACACGTCATTTTGACGGGCTATCTTCTAGTTACTATTAATCTTCTAAGTGTATAGCAGATCTTAGATGTTAGCAGCATATCTGTTTAATGGTTCATAAAAAAAAAAAAAAAAAAGCTACACAAATATCAACATAAAGATTTGCATATGAATACTTACATATGTTTATTTTATACAATTGTACAAAAAAAAAAAAAAAAAAAAAAAAAAAAAAGGCCACAAAGTTAAAAAATTTTTTGTTTGCTTTTGAATTTGAAAGTTATATAACAACAGAAAAGCTTAAATATGTGAAGGGAGATTTTTTAGGACATACATTTTTTAGAAGAGGGGAGGGGGGGGGGTGCATGCTGAGTTAAAACAATTTAATATACTTAATACCAATACATATATTCAACTTATTTAGCCAAAGATAGATTGAATTGGCAGTTTAAAACAATTTTTATCTTCCCATGAGCTTTTTTATAAAAATCTAAAAGCAATCACACAAAAAACTGATAAATATCACAAATGCATCATATTTAAATTTTAGAATTTTGTATAATAAAATAAGTTTCAGAAAACCCACAATATATTCATAATACTATTAAATTACATCATTCAACTATATATTATATCATCCACAGTGTAGTTCACTAAAAATACTGTGGTTTACTGTAGTTATATAGTATTTTAATGATTTAAAAATAAAAAAATAAACATGCCAAAAACTAATATAAACCTCTCATATTTTTTCTATTGACTTTTTAGTTTTCATTATTAGTTCAAAAAATACACACAATTTACAAATCTTTGAATTTTATAAAAACATACAAAATTGCTGTTTTGGAACCATTCTGATTAAAAAGATTTTTTAAATAATATTCTTTTATAAACAGCTTTTAACTTCTTTTGTAGATAGGTTTTCATATACAAAGTATGAAACATGTAAAAAAAAAAAAAAAAAAAAAAAAAAAATGGTACAGCAATGAAAAAAAAAAAAAAAAATAGAATTTCTTAAAATAATGTGGAGTGGTATTTATTTGCTCATTAATTTTTTCAGCTAGTATATAAATACATTTTTAATATAAAGTAGGAATTCATTATGCATTTTCATTCATTATACAGAAAGTATTTTTTTAAATATAACAAATATCAGATCACTTTTGTTCTTAAAGTCTTTTCCTCCTTTTACTTTCTTCTATCTTTACAAAAAGAAAGTATTGGACTCATAAATTTTTTTAAATTCTGGTTTTTGTTGGAGGGATTACAGAACACAGAAAACATGTTTTTACAAAATGTTTATCCATGAATCTGGCACACTATATATATGTAACACAAATTTTGTGGGTGCTCTACTTCAAGAAATAATGAAAGGAATTTAATAAAACTTTAGAATCAGTTAGTCCCTGATATAAATTGGTGCTGATTACTTTTTGATGTCAATCATTCAACAAGTGGCGCTGTTATATTGGACTCATTAAAATTTTCAAATTCCAGTTTTTGTTCGATTAAACATGTTTTTGCAAAACGTCCATATGTGACTCTGTCTGTATGTATGTGACACAAATAGGTGGTCTACCTCTAAGAACAAATGAATAAAATTTAATAAAAGTTTAAATTCAGTTAATCCCCGATAGAAACTGGAACTGACTACTTTTTGGTGTCATCATCCAACAGGTGGCAATGCTATGAAGCATTTTTTTACACTTCTGCAACAACTGTATCTCAAGAACTTATGTAAACATTTTTATAAAACCACAGATTGTGTTAGTTCTTGATGCAATTTGGCAATGATTACTTTTTGGTGTAAATCACTCGACAGATGATGATGTTATGTTTCATTATTCAGGATAATCTCAATAGCTCTATTTGCATAATTAATTTATCAATTTTTATCAAACTTCAGATTCAGTTAGAAGATGACATAAGTTGTTGATGATTAGATTTTGGTGTAAATTTCCTAACTGGTGGCACTAATATGCTTCATTTTTCAGGAACTATTGACATATATTAACATATAGATAGTAAAAAATTTTGGGATTGCCACATTTGACAGGTTTTTATTAGCATTAGAAAAAAGAGCTGAAAAAATTCCTTAACCTTCTGAGCGTCTTGCAAATGGGTAAGATTGTTAATTTTGTTCTCTCAACATTTTGTTTTAAATGCTCAGACGATATGATTCTTCCAACATTACAAAAAAAAACTTAACTACAAATATGGATGTAATCCTCCAGAGTATTAATCATTCTAAAATGTATTGAAATTTCATTAAATCTATAGAATTATATTACCTTAAATATTGCTCATATTGCAGTGAAATCTGAAGCTTAGTGTATGGAATATTACGTTCCGAAGGGGTTAAATTAGCAACATACATTTATTTATATTAATTTTACAGGTATTTAAAAATTCATTTGTTTTATAATTATGTAAAAAAGCAGTTACCACTTTGTTTACATTTGCTAAAACAGATTCTTTAAGCACAATATATCAATGATCTAAATCACTCTTGATTGTTCTTAAAAACACATTTGATTTCATATTTTATAAACTTTTACTTTTATGTAATATAAATACAGCAGACTCTCTCAAAACTGTACAGCCCGGGACAAGAGGTTGTGCAGATTTTAGAATTTTGCAGATTTCTGGTCACTGCTTTGTTTACATTCTTTAAACAGTAATTTGAATGTAATTAATAATGCAATTGAGATTATAATGAATGCTTACAATACAGGGTTGGCAAGTTTTTGACACATGACGGTCTTTACCGGATTTTACCATGGTTTTTACTGTCATATAAAAACTTTGTCAAAAATGTCGAAAACTGTCAAAAACCTATTTTTTAAGAAAATTTGTTTCTTCATTATAATTATTATTAATTTTCCTTTTATCTTTAGTATTCAGTTGTTTTACATGAAATATTCAATTTCAAAAAGACTCTAAAGTATATTTATCCATCAAAGAAAAATAAAAAAAGAATTGCTTTAGAATACTAGTATGTTAATGTATATATCTCTATTAGAAGACATATACAATAATCTTAAGCTATTTGGCATAGTTAAAAAAAAAAAAAAAAAAAAAAAAAATAGACTTTTTGAAGAAATTTAATAACTTATAAGTTATTTCTTTCAATTAGCCTTAAATAGTACCTAAATAATTTTAAATAAATTGTATACAGGACACCAATAGTTTGACTTTATGGTAGCTTTTATAAATTTTGATCTTAAAAATATTTCTTGACTATTCAGGTTAAATTTTACATACAAAAATATAAGTGCTGAAATGATCTACAATTAATAAACAAAAACTATGGTATATAAATATATAAATTATTATTACATTCTGATTTTGCTTAAATATTGTTTTGTTGTGTTAAATTTTAAGTCTAAGAGCTTGTATCTGATCTTAGTTTAAAAATTAAAAAGTTTAAGATTCTGCTTATTGAAGTAAAAATGAAAATCACAGTTTAATTAAATTTATGAAATGCATAAGATGCACATTTTAAAATATTATATCTAAGAATATTCCAATTTATTCAATGACCAGCCAATACTTGACATCTATTGTGATACTATGTAACAGCATTCTTGCATCTCTAAAATGATTTTAATGCATTTTATTAAAAATGTAAATTGGATATTATTTAATAATTATAATAATCTTTTACTATCATTTAATATTAATGTTTATTGCAGTTAGTAGAATTTATATATTAAAGGAGATTATGAAAAATATTTTCTCTTTGTACTCAGTATTTTTAAATTTTTCTTATTTAAGAAATGTTCTTCTTTTAATTAAATTTAACAAATCTAATTGTGGATAATAATAAAAACAAGAGCAACAAGGAAAAATCAATTTATAACTGCATTGTATGCTACATTTACACTATAAATTGGAGGGAAATCAAAAATGATACTTAATAAATACTAGATGATGTACCGGAAAAATGATACCGGAATAAACCAGTAAAAACACAGTTTTTACCACTGTCATGTCAAAAACCCAACTCTGTTACAATATAATAATATATTAAAATGAGCAACAAAACTAATAAAAATTTAGATAAATTTTAAAATATTATTAGCAAAGGTCAAGTTAATAATGAATAATGTATGATTAAATATTAATAATAAAGATGAGATGCATTTTTTCCTATGAAACTTGCCTTATACTAATTCACATCAAAATAATAAAATAATGAAGTTTTATTTCAGGTTTAGCCAGACTTAATGATAAAAAATGTTTCATTAATGTGCATAAATACATTTAGTAAAAAGATTGTGATTACCAGTGATATTAGCAATATCTGGAATTTTTTTTCCAGAAATAATTTTATTCTTCCTTCATAAAAAAAAACATGTATTCAGTAATAGTAATGAAATTTATAAATTAAAATATATGTGGAGATGATATAAAACTAAAAAAGTCAAATTTTGTCCCTATATTTGAACTGAATGTTTCACAGTTTACATCTATAAATTATGTGCATATTTTAGAGAGTTGCAGATTTAAGAGAGTCTACAGTATTGTCATAATTAAGAAAAATGCAAGACAGACATAGCTGCCAACCTTACACTAATTGTTCGTAATGTCTGGATTAATTTGACCCAAGTTAACAAAGTTTCAAACCAGAAAACTTATTTTATGAATGCTTGTTTATTTAATATCATGTTCCTACATGGAACATATTTATTTTCTTTAAAATTTTTCTGGTTCAAAATGTATTAAACCAGGGTCAGATTAATGCAAGTATTACGGAAGATTAGTTTGAGGATGGCATCTATGGACAGATATAATCATTTTAAAAGTTAATTAAGAAATTAAGACAAACGGTGGAATATCTTGAGTAGCTTCAATTTCTTCCGCTACTGAATCTTTCTGAGCCAAATTTAATGCAGTTAATTTTTCCTTCAGTTCTGATTCAACTTTCTCTGAATCTTCTTTAAAATTGCTGGCCACAGCTTTAACAGCCATATCCATCTTCTTTTCTGGTGTACTAACAATGTAAAAAGGTGTACAATAAGCAATAACATATAAAAGTACCATATAATCACAAAGTTTAAACAATAAAAAATTTGATACAAAGCTGAAGATGTAATAAAATTATTAATATAAGAAAAATGTCATAAGTAACTTTTTATAAATAAAAATCAAATTTAATAAAAAAATTAACCCCTTGACTTTCAAAATGTTGCTGCTTCTTTTCAATAATCAACAACCCTGACGTACACCCCAAGTTGTTCAGTACAACAGCAGGAGTGTAGAAAATGTTTTTACACCCAATAGTTTAAAGATGAAAAGACAATGGACATTTGTTTAACCATACCTCTTATAAGTGCTTAGCGACAAAAATAATGAACTTTAGAATAATCCATGAAGGCAAACATATGCAGAAACATGATTTCCCACCAGTTGTAAAATCAACACTTGATGTTTAACTCCTGAAACAATTGTGAATGGATTGAATGCATGGGGACTACTTCCATAGGATCCAAAGAAAGAAACTGTTGAATGCACACTAACATAAAAGAAAATGATAATATCACCAATAAAAGAGAGATAAATGGCTTATTTCTTGGGAAAATTACAATAAAACACTTTGTATAAATCAACATTAAACGAAAAAAGCAAATCAGGACGCGTTTCAAACTACCAAAAAAAAAAAAAAAAAAAAAATTACAGTTTTTCAACAGCTGAACTAACATGTGTCTGTAAGAAGACAGAGTTAGAGATAAACTAGAGATGACGAGCTGTAATTTTTGTAGCTTGAAATGCGTCCTGATTTGCTTTTTTCATTTAATGGTGATTTCTACAAAATGTTTTATTGTAATTAATGATTATAGCCATTTATATTGGTGTTATTTCACTATTTCTTGGAAGTACTTGAAGATAAAATAAAATCAATCTTAGAAAACAAAGGCAAATGGAAAGGTCCTGTAGAGCAAACAGATCTTTACTATATATGGTTAGAGATGAAAGAGACTTTGAATATGGTACTAATTTCCCAGGGAATCTATCGCAAAACAATTTTGGTATAAAACACTTAATAATATTTTTTAACTATTATTTATTAAATTTTTCCAATTTACTCGTTATAGGGTGCACCAATTATATCTATTGAGGTAGCATACATTGAAGAGAAGAGTCTACTGATGCTGTTGATACTGTGACTATTGAGCAGGTGAAAAGAACAATTATTGAAGATTCTGACATTTGAGATGAATCTCGACATTCAAGAAGAATCACTTGAGAGTGGCAGACACTTAGTGCCTTCCAATAATCAGCCATCTGAAAATTACCATCTCCCTTCAAAAGAGTCTTTTTTTTTTTTTTTTTCCAAGAAAGGGAAGGTAATACAAAGAAAAATAGTGAAATTTCCTACAGCTGTTACTTCTCCTGAAAATGCTTCAATATTATAAGAAAAGAGTAGGTCTTAAAAATGCTAAAAATGCAAAACTGAAAGAGAAAAAGAAAAATTCAAAAGAAAGAGTTAAAAATAACAGCCGATGGGAAGGGGAAAAAAAGGAAAGTCAAGAAAGTCTCGCCCGAATGTGATGCCTCTCTTTCATAAGAAGTTTCATTCTAAAGTACACTTTGCAACAAATTAGAAAACCTCTCTCACATTTGGAGATTTTTTTTTTTTTGCTTTTGGATAAATCATTTTGTTTTACAGTCATTTCAGCTTTTAATTACACTGTTTATTATAGTTGTCTTATTATTTATTACTACTGCAAAATAACAAATAGGATAGATCTTTTAAAATTACAAAATATAACAGACTGTTATTTTTAAAAGGGGGGGGGGGAGGGACTATGCATTTTGATATTTAAAAAGTTTGCTAAATTGTCTACTATTGTTGTCAATAAAAACTGATGTTTCCCCCTCCCCCTGTCGTTTGTATCACTCTTGTACAAAATACAAAAAATGCATTTTTAATGTCAGGAATGCCTGAAAATTTGTTTAATTCATTGAAGTACAATTCAAAAAGTTTTGATAACAGAATATGAGAATATTATTATTTAACAAGGGAAAGCATATAACGAGATTTTCTAAATACAACTTATAGATCACAAGAACTGTACAAAAATTAAATTTCTTAACATTAAGAAAACGTAATTAGTTTGATGGAAACTGATTTTTACATGGAGAAAAACATGAAATAGTTCAGCAATTAAAATTATACCTCTAAAATTAGCTTCTTGGGAATTAGCTATGATAATTCTTTGCAAATCGTAGATCATTATCTATTATGTAAAGTGAGATAAAATAAAAATTGATTTACAGAACAGAAGGTAAGGTCCCTGATGTGAGGATTTACTAATGAGATTATTTTACGTAACCATTTAAATTTCTATGCATGATTTTATTTAAGTATATTCAAATCTATAACTGAAAAAAAAAAAAAAAAAGTATAACTTTACTAATTTTACACTAAAGTGAAAACTGGAATGACTTACTTTTGGGAGACCCACTACTGGTGCATCAAATATTTATTGTGCTCATTACTGGAGCATAGAGAAAGGTAACATTTTTTACTTTTCAATTTTTTCCAAAGAATATATTTTGAAAATTTAAATGTTTATTCGGATTCAGGAACATTAGAACTAGGTTAAAAAATATATATCTTTTAGAATTCATTAATACTTTAATAATAATTAGATAAATGTTCTTAAGTAGCCCACAACTGGTGCATTTGCCCTATCTGAAAAATAAAATGCTCAGAATCTTTCACTACCAGTAATTTTTAATTGAAAATTTTACTTGTTTAATCACTACATTTATACCATTCAGTTAGACAAAAAGTTATATTTTCAAAAATCTATACTAATAAAAAAAAAGTTTTGTATGTCTGTTTGTCAGTGTGAGTATTTGCAATGGCTAGTGAAATCTACAGCAAGTACAAGGCTGAAATGCATATTTGCAGATTTTAAACTTATCAATGCATATTTGGACGCTAATTAAAAAAAATAGGAAAATTTCTGAAAATTTGATTCAGATTTTTTTTTTTTTTTTATATAAAAAGTAAAATAAAAAATGTAAAAATAAAAAGAAATGTTCTTTTGAATAGAGAATGAACAAACATTTGTTAAAGTTCAGAAAACAAACAAATTGATCTATTTCAAACTTTCAAATAATTTATAACAGTCTTTTACCACTGTATCATAATGTAATGTTTGTATAAAACATACTATACTCCCTGTTGGTAGAAAGTTGAATTAATCATTATGTACCATTAGTAATTTATGCAAATTTCTTAATTCCTTATTTCAGTCACTGTCCTTATTTTAACACTTTTTTTTTTTTTTTTTGGCAGCATGTAAATAATAATAAGACTAATCAGATTGGTTGGTTGTGTTTATGATGGCCATTTATCAACAAAAAGGATATAGGCCCTGATGGGGAGGGGGGACATCCAAAGGAGGTCTTTCTAAGGGAACCTAATCTGTATTTACGCATGGAAATCCAAGGTTTGAAGAAATCCATGGGAAACTCTGCACGATTAGGCTGATAGGCATGATTCGGTTCAAACACAACACCTCCCATCTCCCAGCTTCGAGAGCAGAATCTCTCAGTCACTGGTGAGGTAAGACCAATCAGATAAAAGACTAATCATCTAATCAGACTTACATCTCCTACAAAAATTTTGAAATGTTCAAACAAGTGTAGAAATATTTTTTTAAAAATGAGTGAAATTGTCCACAATATCAGTAAAAACCTGAGTGTTTTGTCGCTGTTTCACTTGCATTTGGTGCACATAGACATTACAAATCAAATTAAAGAAAAATTGCATGTACTTTCAATTCAATAATTTTTTTGAAATTTTTTTTTTCTTTTGTCTAAAAACATAAATTTAGACAAAATGGAATTAAAGATATAAAATCATGCAGATTTGAGGTTCATTGAAGGGTCATTCATCACAAGCCTGATCAATGCTGGACAAGTCAAGCAAATTAGCAATAAAAGATTAAAAATTCTGCGATGGATAAGTGAAAGAATAAGCTTTTTTCTGTGTGTGTGTAAAATAACAAAAACAGTTTTTTCCGTTTTTCGTGGGTGGGGTGGGGTAGGAATAGAGAGGTAGAGAAAGATAACTTTAACTCAAGTTAATTATAAAGCCAACTAAGAGAATAAATTATAAAAGTGACCCATATAAGTTGGTGCCACTGAATAAATATAAGCTGCAAAAACAAATATAAATGACAAGTTGAATGTAGATTCTGCCATTGCAGAATTCAGTTTCGCCTCCGATTAGAAAAAAAAAAAAAAAATCGATAGGGTCTTTTAGAAGGGCGACCCCGTTTAGAATGCAATGAACTAACTTCATTTTTCTTGTTCTTATCAATATAATAGCAAACAGAACGACGTGAAATACCCAATTGATTAGCAATTTCTCTCTGAGTCATTGGAATTGCGGAATAATAAAGAGATACAATTTGACATGCTACTTCTTCATTGACTAGATTCATCAAAAACAGATTTTTTCTTTAGTTTAAGCGCTTTTTTATAGATGCTGAGAAAAAGAAAATGCATTTTAACAATAAAAGGGGTGGAATCCAATCGAATTCGATGAATGAAATATTTAAAAGACCCGATTGATTTGGTTTGAAGAAAAAGCAAAAGTAATTACATTATTGAATCAATATATAATAAATATATTTCCAAACTTAATGTCAAGTTTGCCGGTTACAATTTTGCATGCAAATATTCACACATCTTCAGTTAAAATTGTAATCTGAGTACCGGCAAAATCCAGAAATTTTATTTTATATGCACTCACAGAAAAAGTTTTATTAAAAAAAAAAAAAAAAAACTAATTTCATTTTTACTGTGACATTATTTTCACTAACTGAAGTCATCTGAAAGTAAAATCTCAATTTCAGTGTCCATAATTAAAAGAAATATTGAAATGTAATATCGTTATGAGTAAAAATGCGATGTTTTAAATAGTGACGTCATTTTTGCTTCAAATGTTTTTTAAAAGTTACTGTTATTAGAAATATGAAAAAGGCATCCGTAATATAATATTGTAATTCCCATTTAATGGTTGCTGAATGACATTTTCCTCATTTGAAATTTTTCTTTAGACGTTAATTTTTATCATAAATTATTTTCTGTTATTTTATTTACATTATTATTATTATTTCTCAGTAAATATATTTTTTTACCTCAATTAGTGCATAATTATACGCAATCGTTTTATTGTGGTTAAATTTTACGAAAACAATTTACTTTTTTCTTTTAAATGCAAAGACATGTTCACTGATGAAATAAAGCTTCTGACTCGTGGAAAGTGATAATGGAAAATAAATTTTTATTATCGAGAGAAAAGCTAAACTGAGTTGCCATCATTTTGAAGAAATATCGTAAAAAGCATTTAAAATTAAAAATAAAATATAAAAATGGAAATAAATTAAAAAATAGCTAAAATGGACACAACTACAAATAAATAGCTTTCATTAAAAAAAATAATTATCAAAATCAGTTGAGTAGAAAATTCATTGCTGACGACACAACATTTTTTAGCTTGTCTGAAAGAAACAGCATCGGAGGCTAAAAAAAAGGGGGGGCAATTAGATTTATACACATAATTTGAATCTTTATAACATTTCTAAATAAAAAAAATACCCAGGTAACTTACATTCTTTCTGCTTCTATTTGTGCCAGTCGCTCCTTTTTGCTTAAACGCTTAAGAGGTCTTGCAAGGTTTAATGAAGATTTAGATGTCTTTTCAGAGGTTATCTAAAAAAAGGGACAAATTTTGTATAGACAAATAATTTTTTTACCTGCAATAAGGCTACCAAAAAAAAAAAAAAAATGTGCACACACACACACACACATATGCATATACAGTAAAACCTCTGAATAGCAGCCACCACAGGGAGCATGATAAAATGACCAAACTTCAGATGTTGCTGTTTGTTATTCAGAGGTTCCACATCTTAAAAGCTGAAAATCACATTACATTAAAATCAAAATAATTACCCAAAATAATTTTATTTTTACAATTTAAAAAAAGACACACTATAGAAATTACTTATTCGCAGTTGTTTTGTTTTATTTTAAGCATGGATCTTTCTCTGAATGCATAGTCATTTGCTTAGATTTTTTTTTATAAAATTTATCATCATTTTAAGTGAGCACATATTTTTTAATTTCACCAGTTTTTCTTCAACATCAAGGAAACTTTCCTGGAACTTAGGTCCAGAAATCAGGAGATTTTTCTATTGACATTTCAAAAGACATTCCAAAAACAACTTATCAATCTCACATCACCAGTTCTTTGACACTTTGTTTTAGATTTAAATTTATTCATTGAAACATGTTTTTAAAATAAGTCTTTTTTTTTTTTTTTTTTTTAATGTCATCTATTTAGATCCTCCCGTAATTGTGCATTTCAGCTAATTTTCGTGCACTGATACCTTTTTAGCAGTCCTGGATAACTTTCAACTTATCACTTAAAGTTAAAAATTTTCACTTTGAATTCAATCTTTTAGTACAAAGTACATGCTAAACATAAACAAGAAATATAATCACATGATTCAAAAATAGTACAAATAACTACTGATTGCTCACACTTAAACTTCAATTTCATCAGCTCCACCCCCTCTCGCTATAACTATTTAGGTAAGAAGCAACCACTAGAGATTAGTAGAAGAATTGTAAGGCCTCAAATAAGAAAATCCACCCCCACATTCTTTGCAATTTTAATTGTAGTTAAAAAACAATTAAGAAAAAAAATACTATAGTCTGTCCATTGTTCAGAGTCAGAGGTTCAGTCTAATGTCATTTCAATGGAAGAGATTTAGTAACACTAAAAAATGACCGGTATTCAGAAATTGCCATTGTTCAAAGTGACCGTTGTAGGATGTTTCAGTTTATATAACCATCGAATTAAAAAATGGAAGATGAAATTCTTACCCACGGTTTTAGTGGAAGGTATATAGGGTTATATGCTGTATACCCTCTGGATTTAAAAAAAAAAAAAAAAAAAAAAAAAAAAAAAAAATGTGCACACATACATATGCATATATAATCATGGGAGGAAAAAATGAAAGATAAATTTCATACCCAGGGTTGTAATGGAGGATATATGGGGGTATACACTGCATATCCTATTGATTTTTTTTTAAGGAATACTGTACACCCTCTATTTCCCAAGAAAGCTACAATATGCACACACAAGGCACTCTCTGCCTTGAATGTACAGTCCTTAATGTGAATTCCTTTTAACCGGAATTGTTTTCATAGCCCTCTATAAAGACGAATACAAAGATTTGATACTGATAACATAAATTACTACTATTAACATGAACAAAATTTTGAATCCCCTAGAGGTTCATGTTAACAAGGTTCGACTATATTATTATGAAGTGTTCATTATACATAGAATATTTCTGAAAACTTTAGAAAATCAATCAATCACTGAGATAAATCACTTCTGGGACGAAGAGTTTTTTCAATTTTTCTTCTTCCTTAATAACTGTACATGAAATTTGCCAATATCGAATTTTTAAGTTGTATATGTGTTGCTATTTGCTTTAGCATAATCTAAAACTTACAATTGGAAAGCAAAGGCAAAACGTTATCTTTTCCCCACAAGAAACTTCATATCTCCAAAAGACAATATAAATGCAAGAGGACAGTACATAAACATTTTTTCTGCTTTTTACAGTCTCTTAATAACTAGTAGTAAAATATATTTTAAAGGTCAATAAAAATTTTTAAACTAATTTTCTAATGTGTAACAAGTACATATTGCAAAAATCTGTATTTTATAATATGACAGATACTCAGGAATAAATATGGAAATTTAGGTTAGAGGATTTTTCGTGAAGGAAGGATTTTAGAGACTTTTTTTTTTTTTTTAATTTCCATATTTACTACCATTAAATTCAATAATGTCCGTTATACAAAATAAATATACATATATTTTTTTCCAAATCAAGAAATATGTGTTAATTATACACCAATAAATAAAATAAATATTTGATAAAATGTGAGCATTTGTATGAAATAATTTTTAACTGTGCATTGCATGCATGAACAATGAAATCCCCAATTGGATCACTTTCTTTTAAAAAAATTCTAAACAGAAAATTTAAGACAATAGAAAATACAGTCGGCTCTCTTTAATCAGAAATCTGGTAAATCGAACCTTTGCTTAATTCGGACTAAACAGGAAGTCTCGAAATTTTCAATGACAAAGTAGCATTAAAAATTTTCATTTATTCAAACTCTTTTTCTCTTGACTACGTTTAATTCGAACTAACGCAAATTCCAATTTTTCACATTTCCTTATTTTCTCATGGACTTTAGACCCTTGAGATAACTTTCTTTCTTTCACTTTTGTAAGAATTCATCTGAACTAGTGTGCATATAATCTCATGCATTTGATATCCACTTTCTTAACACGGCTTCTGTCCATCAATGAGACCTCCACCCTTTCTTACTTGAACTTGTTTCTAATTCCCTTAAATAGTTTATGTAGTATTTGTATCTTTTAATTTAATATTAAGTCATATTCTTATGATAACTGCCGAAATAAATTTGAAAAATACCGTAATATGAATTCCTTTGTAATAGTACTCTTTTAACCCCTTCGCAACAGGAGCCTTTTACGAAATGTTTAATGCTTCTTACTGGTTTTTAAAAGCAGAAATTTGTGCATTATTAAATCGAGAAAATGCTCTGATTAAATAAGACAATTTTTACAGTAAAATTTTACTGGTGGGGATAAACAAGGATTCTTAAGCCTTTCTGTGGCACGTATACGTGTCGCTCGTCCCCAAGGACTTAAACATGTTTTCCACTCATACTTTCCATAATTTGAACATTTTTTGTGGTCCTGATGAGTTCGAATTAATGAGAGCCAACAATATTAATCTAGTAATTAATGCTATCAAAAACAAATAAAATATGATCATATGATTAATGTGTTTAAATATAAAGAAATTAATAATAATTCATACTGTAATATTAGAAAGTAGAGACTTCAGTTTTTGTTTAGCAGCTTCTTTCTTTTCTTCAGTTAATGGAGCAGACTTAAGCCTATATTAAAGAGACAAAATTATAAAATAAACTTTCTTATTTCATCATTTCAATCTACTGGTTTATTTAAACTAATAAAACAGAAATCGATTGCATCAAAACTTAAAAACATTTATATATTAATGCTATTGTACCATATTTTCAGGCGTTGGTTATCATAATAGAGAGCTGTCACAGTATAGACATTTTATTTTTATTATATGTTATTCAAGTTACTTAAAAATGACACATTATTTTTTCATTCAAAAAATTCCTAAAAATTTTTATAAAACATATTTTGTTACTTTTCATAAAAAAACAATAATCCAGCAGTTCAAATGCATCAATATTATATAGCATACTTTTAAACTGTGGAATTTTTTTTTAATGAAAAGTGACGAAATATTATTTTGTATGTTATTGTTTTATAAAAAAAATTTATATGTTTTTTTTTTTAAACATATGTTATATCAATATTTCATAGCATACTTTTAAGCTGTTATTTATTTATTTTTTTATTTTTTATTTATTTTTTTTTTTAATGAAAAGTAACAAAATATGTTTTATATTAAAAAAATGTAAATGCATACAAACAATAAAAGGAATTTTTTAAATAAAAAAGATAATGTGTCATGTTTTTTAATAACTTAAATAACATATAATAAAAAAATGTCTATACTGTGATAGATTTCTACTACAGTAAATGACTGAAGATGTTGTATAATAATGTTAATACACAGTAAAGTCTATTAACGCTAAATCAATTGGAAAAGATAAAATTCTCTGTACTAGGCAATATTTTGCCTTAGACAAATTCAGGGCCCGACTTAGACGATTTGGGGCACTGGGGCAAACATTATTCAGGGGCTCACCTTTTATCTTTTAAAAAATTTAGTAAATTATGTGGAAGTGACTAAAACTTAACTTCATACTTATTGTATGGATACATAAATTTAATATTAAGTATCATTCACATATACATACAGAATACCACAAGGAAGATATAACTCTAAGAAACTATAAAATACAATTTTTTTTTCAGTTATAAAATTATAAAGATAAATGTAAACTGTTAAAACATAAATACAGTTATTTCAAGTATTATTGCATGCATTTGAACAATTCCATCATTTAGAAAGTCAAGTGGTGGTATGCATTTAAAAATAATCGCAACAAATTTCAATACTTATTATGTTGTCACTGCATTCCTCATAATGTACTTACTTTGGTATAAAATTTCCTACTATGACAAATTCTTTTAAGCAGACAGCAACACATACAAGATGTGTGAGATTACAGTAACATTAAAAAAAAAAAAAAAAAATTATTATGATATCAGTAAGAGAGAAATTTTAAAAACTACAAATTAAAATCTCTTAATTTTTGGCCTTTTTTTATCATTTGGTTACCCTTTAAGAAAACTTATATTTACCCTTAGGAGGGGGGGCAATTTAAATAAAGGGGTCCAGGAAAACTGCCCTGCCTACCCCTGCATTAGTCAGGCCCTGGACAAATTTTACTTGATGTTTTTGGATTCCCAGCAATTTGAAAATCTTTCTAAGTTAGACAGATTTCCATCCTAACTTGCTGTGTAGTTTTAACTCTTTCACAACAAGAAACTTTTTCTCTATTTTTAATTTTTTACGACTGGTTTTTCAAAACAGAAAATTTAATATAATTTTAGAAGTATTGGATAATTAATTAAAATATTTTCTGTTTTATCTAAAGTGTCAAATCTGTAAAAATTAGAGATGCAAAATATGCTTACAAATCATTGCATTTATTCTAAAACTTTGCAAATCTTAAAAATAAGGGTTTCAATTATATTAATAAACTTAAAATTTTGGGCAAGCATTGATAGTGAAATTTACAACTATACAATTTTCTTAAGATATTGACTTTTTTTTTCTTCTTCTTTTTTTCATATCTCAAATACATAATATAGCAAATGATTAAACAGAAATATTCATAAAAAGTACAAACATTCATAGTTGACTTTATTAATTCAAATTTTTTTAGAAGAGGATATAAAATTTCCCATTTTCTGAAAATGACTTGCATATCAAGTTTTGTTAACTATACATTTGTATAAGTAATATACAATCATTCATTTTAATCCTTGAGATCTGTTTTTTTTTGGGGGGGGGGGAGGGGGGAGGGGGGCTGAGACCAACACTGAAAGTACACAACAAAAATTTGTTAATAACATAACATTTTACAACTGTTTCTAGATTAACATTGTCGTTTAAAAACCTTGATTTTCATGTTCCTGAAAATCTCTTTAAAATAGCAATTTTGTTTTCTATATCCAAGCATTGGCCAAAAAAAAATAAAAATAAACAATAATAATAATAAATAAAATTTAAAAAAAACTGTAAAAGTTATTATTTTTGTTCTTATACAATATCATTACAGCGTTAGAATTCCTAAAAAAAAGTTACTGGTCCCAAGGACCAGTAAGCATCAGAATTTACTGGTCCGCAGACATCATCACTGGCCCGCTACATAAAATTCTATTAAATAATTTTAACACTTTGAGTGGACTCCTCTCCCCCCCCCCTCCCTGGAAAATAAACCAATCTTACTTTGCTTTTATTATAATTTGCTAAAAATTAAATAAACAGTACGTAAAGAAAAACTATCAACTTATTAATTAGATGTTTTATTTGCCATTATTTATTTCAACTGACAGTAAGGTTTAATGCAAATTTTTTTCGATTTTTCTCCAGATTGTAGCCAGAGTGGTGGAATTGTAGCTAGTGTCAGTGATGCAGCTGGTATTGAAAAATCCTGAGTCTCCGGGACCCAGAACTTCTGGGACAGAATTCTGGGTACCTTTTCTTCAAAAGCGGGTTCCCACCAGTAATAAGTCATATTTTTCGACTCAAAATTTGAACTTGTTCATTTGCACAAGAAAAATAAAATGCAATAATTGTTTTAATAATAATAAATAATTAAAACCAATATTAATTTAAGAGAAATTTTCTGTACTTTTTAAAGAATAAATGTGCAAGATACAAATTTAATTATAAAATAATACACTGGTGTCCAAAATTTAAGCATAATTGGTAATTAAGTAATTATTTTTAAGTAATGAAAGAAATATGAATCGGAATGTGCTGAAACTCCAGGTGTGTAAACAAAATAGTACGCGTCACATATTTTCGCGAAGAGTTTTCCCCGAAATCGAACAGGGGACCGTCAACAAATTGAAAAATAACGAAGATCTTTTGGATAACCCTGTCAAAACTAATGTAGCAAAAGCGTTCAAACTGCACATTATGATTAATTGGCTTATTGTAATGTACTGTGTTAATTTTTACAAGGATAGCATGTATACTCGTAGAGAAATTAAGGTTTTTATAAAAACAGTCCTAAGTTTTTTGCTTATAATTTGCAGAGTTCTTAATATAAAATAGTGTTCTTTTTTGAAAAAAATGACAAACATCATTGTACACAATACCCAGTCATCAGAATTAAAAAATAATAAAAATTGTATGACAAATGAGCAGGTTTACTAAATAATTTTTTACTGCGCATGCGTGAACGCTATTAAAATTTCATTTGCATATTATGTTAGTTAAATGTATAGAGCAACTTTTGTGAAAGTCTCAAAAACATAGCTTAAAAATTCTGAAAATTATCGTTGATAGAATGAGATCAAAATCCTTTATTCCCTAAATGAAGCAAAAAGATGAGGGGCTGTATCCATATTCCATTGTTTAGTGCCTACACAATATTGCACGTACAACTATATTTAGGTAAAATCCCTGATTTTTTTGCTTCCTTTAGGAATAACGGATTTTGAGTTGATTCTATAGGCTCCCATTTTCAGAATTTTCAAGCTATGTTTTTGAAACTTTTGCAAAAGTTGCTCTATACATTTAGCTAACACAATATGCAAAGACATTTTGATATCGTTGACGCATGCGCAATGAAAAAATATTTACTAAACAGACTCATTTTTCATACAATTTTTATTATTTTTAAATTCTGATGATAGGATATTGTGTACAATGATGTTTGTCATATTTTCAGAAAAGAACATTATTTTATAATAAGGACTCTGCAAATTATAAGCAAAAAACTTGGAAAAATTTAGGACTGTTTTTATAAAAACCTTAATTTCTCTACGAGTATACATGCTATCCTTGTAAAAATTAACACAGTACATTACAATAAGCCAATTAGTCATAATGTGCAGTTTGAACGCTTTTGCTACATTAGTTTTGACAGGGTTATCCAAAAGATCTTCGTTATTTTTCAATTTGTTGACGGTCCCCTGTTCGATTTCGGGGAAAACTCTTCGCGAAAATATGTGACGCGTACTATTTTGTTTACACAGCTGGAGTTTCAGCACATTCCGCTTCATATTTCTTTCATTACTTAAAAATAATTACTTAATTACCAATTATGCTTAAATTTTGGACACCAGTGTACTTATTTAAGTGTAGAAGATAACAAGTATCACTATTGTTTGCATTTCTATTAAAATGGGGCAAGACGGTTTCATTAAAAAAGACTTTTTTGCTGAAAAAAGGGATATTTTTGTTGAGTAAATGGGTACTTTGCTTAATGAAATGGTGCTTTCAGGAGTCACATTCACCCAGAAAGATTTGGAGCAATAAAAAACAGATTGGGAAGCAGGAAAAACAGTTTTTGGAGTAGCAACAACAATTTTGAAGCAGGAAAATTAGTTTTTAAAACAGAAAAATTCTCACCCGGCATTCACTTATTTATTTTTTTTTCCTGCTTTTTTGTCGAAATTTCCGTTTTTTCGCGTTATTTTGACGAAATTTTTTGTTTTTTCGAGATTTATCGACGAAATATACCGTTTTTTGCGATATTTGTTGACGAAATTTGCCTTTTTATCGCGATTTTTGGATGAAATTAGCCGACTTTTCGCGATCTTTTGAAGAAATCTGCTGTTTTTTCGGGTTTTAGGATGAAACTAGCCCCTTTTCTGCAAATTTTTTGATAATATCTGACGGAAATTTGTCGCTTTCACGATTTATTTGACAAATTTTGTCGTTTTAACGTGATTTTCGGACAAAATTTGCCGTTTTTTCGCGATTTTTTTTAAAGAAATCTGCCTTTTTTTGCAATTTTTTGAAGAAACCTGTCGTTTTTCTGCAATTTTTTGAAAAAATCTGTCGTTTTTCGCGGGTTTTTTTTTCTTTTTGAAAAGAAATTGCCATTTTATCGCCATCTTGGACAAAATTTGCCGTTTTTCGCGATCTTATGAAGTAATCTGCCTTTTTTTTCGGGTTTTGGAATGAAATTAGCCATTTTTTCGAGAATTGTTTGACAAAATTTGCCGGAAATTAGTTGTTATTTTGTGATTTTTTAACGAAATTTGCCGTTTTTTCGTGACCCTTTAGCGAAATTACCGCGTCCCATGGGATGCGTAAGGGCTGTTTTTGGCGTCCAATCTTTGATTTTTTGCGTAATTTACGCGCTATAGTGCGTCGTCCGCGGCATCGCTGATAATAATTAAAAAAAATCTTATGTGCGATCGGTTGCGGTTTAATCCTAAAAGAAAGAGGCACTGGTCCTGCGGACCACTAAATTTTTTAAATTAGTGGTCCGATTGAATTATCGGTGGTCTCGGACCAGCGGACCACCAAGGATTTCGAACGCTGTCATTATACAACTATGGTAGAAAGACATGAGTTCTGTTTTCCAATAAACAAATGATAGAAAAGTGATATCTCTAGACTTATTTATGTTACTAACACTGAGCAGAGCAAAGGCTTCAAAATGACAGAATATTTTTTTCTTTATATCACATTAGTAACAAGTCAGTTTATTTTCAGTTCTTAGAGGATTGTCAAATACTGTTAGAAGCATTGGACACATTCTTGTTTCTTAAATAATATTTTTTCCCCTTTTATTTTTAAATTTTTGTATAAATATAATTTTTACCATGAGCCTGTGCTTAAAAGGCTAGTATAAAAATAGTGCCCAAGCTAGTTTCAAGTATGGACTAAATTCGCAAATTGAGATTTTTTTTTTTTTTTTTCAGATTTACTACAATCATAATGGAAATTTACATTTGTTTCAATAAATTTCCAGGTGAATTTGAATTTCCCTGATATTTTCATGTTTTTTAGGTGTGTGATCAGGATCACCCTATATATTCTTTTTAAATAATAATAAAAAGCATAATTTTCTATTATTGCAAATTTTATGGTAAGTTTACTTATCCATCAAAATCCATGTATTAAATATCTATGATGCAAAATTGTTTTAAAATTTATTTAGTTTTAATACTTTTAAACTCTGAAATATAGAAGTAATCAGCCATCCAAGTACTTGGTATTCAACCATATAGTTACTATTCAGTCTTAGTTTTAATTGTGTACCAAATATTCAGTATTCTGCCAAAATGACTATTCGCTTATTCCCAATACAGTAAAATTCCTTTAATACGGAGTCATCACAACTGCAATGATTCCGGATCACAGAAGTTTTAAAACTAAAATATATGTAGATAAATGATAAAATCTCTTATTAATATGGCAATACAAAAATCTAGAAAACTCAATAATTGAAGATAATTAAAAATATTGAGAAAAATCAATTCAAAATGTTCAAAAACAAATGTTTTAAAAATAATTATGTATCTTTTATGCACTGTCACCATCTATTGTAAATCTTTTAACACAACAAACATAGAACTTTTTTTTTTTAAGGGATTTCTGATTTATAAATACTCAATAAATGATGCAAATCACAAGAATAATGAACATGTCATGGAAAATATCGAAAAAAAAAAAAAAAAAAAAAAAAAAAAAGAGTCTAAAAAAAAAAAAAGTATAGTGAGAAATTTAAGACTTACAATTAATTTAACAAGCAACCTTATAATTAGATTAATATATTTAAAATTGGGATGTATAAGGCTAATGTTTTAAAAAATTAAATACATAGTAACTACAAATATTAAAGTAAGTCACAAGTTAAATAATTAAAAGAAATAATAATAGGAAAAATCAAATTTTGTGATGTTTTTGCGACATTTTTATCTTTGGAGAAAGAAACATTGAGAAATTACAATTAATTGTGAATTTTTTACAGCTTAATAATTAAAAAGACACCTATATTAATTACACATATGTATTTTAGAAAGTACTTACAGTTTTAAAATTGATAAAGTAGTATTATTAGGTAGCCTTTTCATTTTTTTAAACTATTTTCTGAAATTCTTTCACGTATATTCAATGGCGCCAGTGGCGCAGCCAGAATTTGGTTCTAGGGGGGTTTTGAGTTTCTGATAAAGGTGATTGCCGGTTATTTGAATAGCCGGTTAAAAAAGTCAGTACTAATTACAATATTCACTGTGTAATACTTAAAGAGCATCTGTGTGGCAGGAAATCTTTTTTGTAGAATGAGTCGCAGAAAAGTGATTTAGTTCAAATAACCAATTTTTACTTAACTAATCCATGTAAAATGCACTTTCACAATTTTAAGCAGAATTTTCACCATTTAAACGAATCACTTTATTAAATGAAATCTGATTCAGTAAAGCGGCGGATTCCAAAATCCACCAAATTATTTAAATATTAAGTTTGGTTTTGATTCATATAAGAGGCAATTAAAGCAACCTTTCTCAGCTCTGGGAGGGGTTTTAACCCCAAAACCACCCCCTTGGCTGCACCACTGAATGATGCCATCTATTATCTTTAATTGAAAATAAAAATGAATTAACATAATGAAATGTCAGACATTTCTGAATTAAAGATATCCAGATTAAAGATTTTATATTGTATGTACATATTCATTTGTATGTATGTCATGTTCATATGCAATTGTATGTAAGTATGAATTCATTGATTACAAATATGTAACAATATTATTTGACATTGTCTCCTCATAGATACATGTCTGCTTCAGCTGATGGCGAGCTGTTATTGTTTTAACTCAAAACACACTCTGCAATTTTTTTTTTTTTTTTTTTTTTTTTTTTTTTATGGTGAATTTAACAAAGTGTATTATTTCAATTAATACTATATGTTTTACGTCTTTCTAAGCTCAACTACCAAACATTTTTTACCCAACATAAAAAGTATTTTTTGAAAATAAAAAGTCACAATGTTCACCAATGAGATGCAGTTAATATGAAAGTACCAAAAGAACTAGAATTTAGAATAAACAAACAAAGAAAACCATTGTTAATAATAATAAGGGGGAAAAACATTACCTGGCAGATTCTTTTTTCCTTGAGGCTGTACTTTTGGTTTCCTAGAATGAAAAGGAATCAGTCAGAAGAATAATGAATTACTCATTAATCTTTTTTATTTCATATATAGATTTTTTTTTAATTACAGTAGACTCCCTCAAATCCGCACGAATCTTATGGATGTAAACAATGAAACTTTCAGTTCGGACATTGGACAAAATTTGATTTTTTTAGTTTTGTATCAATTCCGTATACTTTTTAATTTGTAATTTTCTTAATAATACGCTATTTATGTTTTTTTCATGAAGGAAGAATAATTTTTTTTGGAAAAAATTCAAGATATTGCTGATATCACTGGTAATCAGAATCTTCATATCAAATATATTTATGCATTAATCAAGATATTTTGGTTATTAAGCCAGGCTAAACTTGAATAAAAAAATCCTATTTTATGATTTTGATGTGAATTAGTAATGTACTTTTATAAGGCAAGTTTTGTTGAATAATTTTGGAAAAATACATTTAATCTTTATAATAAATATTTAATCATATACTATTGATTATTAGCTTGACCTTTGCTATTAGTACTTTAATCATTTTAAAAATTATCTAAATTTTTATTATTTTAGTTTATTACTTATTTTAATATTTTATTATATTGTAAGCATTCATTATAGTTCTGATTGCAGTATTAATTGCACTCAAATTACTGTTTAAAAAATGTAAACAAAGCAACGACCAGAAATCCACAAAATTCTAAAATCCGCAAAACACTGGTCCCGAGCTGTGCGGATTTGAGGGAGCCTACTGTATTATTATTACTTATATCATAAGCTAAAAAAGATCAATAACTTGTTTGAAACACAATAGAAGAATTGCATTTATAAATAACTTATACAGGGTTCCCAGCAAAACATGACCGGCAATTTCGCTGATCAAATCTCAAAGCATTTTCTTGACTAAATGACATACAGTAGACTCCCTCTAATCTGCACAGCTTCGGACCCGAGGTTGCGTGGATTTTAGAATTTTGCAGATTTCTGGTAATGGCTTTGTTTACATTTTTCATCCAATAATTTTAATGCAATTAATAATGCAATCGAAATTATAAAGAATGCTTAAAATATAATAAACTAATAAAAATTTAGATAATTTTTAAAATTATTAAAATATTAAAAACTAAGGTCAAGTTAACAATAAAAAATGTATAGTTAAATATTCATTATAAAGATTAAATGTATTTTTCCTAAATTATTCAATGAAACTTGTCTCATAAAGGTACATTACAAATTCATATCAAAATCCTAAAATAAGGAAGTTTTATTTCTTGTTTAGCCAGACTTAATAACCAAAAAAGCTTGATTAATACATAAATATATTTGAGAAGAAGATTGTGATTACCAGAGCTATCAGCAATATCTTGAGCTATTTCAGAAATAAATTTATTCTTCCTTCATGAAAAAGCATAAATTCAGTAATATTAATAAAAATTACAAATTAAAATACATATGGAATTGATATAGAACTAAAAAAGTCAAATTTTGTCTTTATACAGTAGACTCCCTCAAATCCGCACAGCTTGGGACCAGAGGTTGTGCGGATTTTAGAATTTTGCAGATTTCTGGTCATTGCTTTGTTTACATTTTTTAAACAGTAATTTGAGTGCAATTACTAGTGCAATTGGAACTATAATGAGTGCTTACAAAATGAATGCTTATAAAATATTAAAATAATAAAATTTAGATAATTTTTAAAATGATTAAACTACTAATAGTAAAGGTGAAGTTAATAATCAATAGTGTATGATTAAATATTCATTATTAAGAACAAATGTATTTTTCCAAAATTATTCAACAAAACTTGCCCCATAAAAGTAGATTACTAATTCACATCAAAATCATAAAATAAGAATTTTTTTTTTCAAGTTTAGCCAGGCTTAATAACCAAAAAATTTTGATCAATGCATAAATATATTTGGTAAGAAGATTGTGATCACTAGTGATATCAGCAATATCTTGAATTTTTTCCAAAAAAAATTATTCTTCCTTCATGAAAAAAGCATGAATAGAGTATTATTAAGAAAGTTACAAATTAAAAAATATATGGAATTGATACAAAACTAAAAAAATCAAATTTTGTCCCAATATCCAAACTGAAAGTTTCATTGTTTACATTCATAAAATGTGCGCAGATTTTAGAGAGTTGCGGATTTCTGGTTTGTGGATTTGAGGGAGTCTACTGTATATGAACTGAATATTTCATTGTTTACATCCATAAATTATGAGCGAATTTTAGGGAGTCTACAGTACAACAAAATCTGCTACTCATTTTTGAGATCTTTTCTTAAAATTAGCAAATTTTTTCTGTGATTGTTCTTAATTTTTTTTTTTTATTGCTATTATTATTATTATTATTTGCAATTGTTTGATGAACTATGTGAGCCTCCCCCCCCCATAAGATTATTTGATAAATTTTGTGTCATTTTATTACCTAAGATTTTTTGCTACTAATTCTGTTATCCCGTCGACCAAATTCACCAAATTATACAAATCGATAAACTAATAGCCAAATTGTACACATTGACATAATTTTTATTTTAAATAACGAAAAAACAAATAATTAGTAGAATATTAATAAAAATAAAAATCACTTAATGACATTTTAAACACGTGAATCGTATTTAATGTCATTGAATGTGACATTCATGATCATCCATTATTGGCATTTAATCGTATAGTTTGGCGATAATTTTTTGGTTGATGGGATAACCTAGTAATACTGATTTTTTTTTCATGACTTTTTAGACAATATTTGTACATTCACTGACTTTTCTTATACATTTTGAAAATTTTCTGACTACTTTGAAATTCCTTGACTTTCCAGATTTTTCCTGATGCTGCAAACTCTGCTACATCAAACAATATTTTCAATTGTTATATTGTTCACGCACATATTTTTAACAATAGCATGCATTTGAATTATTAAGCAATTTATATTTTTACAGAAAATACAAAAATTTATGAAAACAGATAAGCTCAATTGGTACTTCAAAACAGGGGACTCGCTAAGGGGATGGGGACAGGAGGGTAGCCTCCCCCCCCCCACAAACATTCACAAATGTTGTTACACTTGGCAAATTTAAATAAAATTTTAATAAAAATTGTAGTACATTTTCGATTTTTGATAGAATTTGCAAAAGTTACAACTCTAATTGGAAATATTATTAAATTTTTTACAAATAAGAACTGTATTACATTTTCTAAGTGTGGTAACTTGGCAAAATTATAAAACGAGTTGGCAAATATGAAAATTTGACTTGGCAATTTAAGGTCTTCTCTCCCACCAATAAAAAGTCTTGGCGATGGCCCTGCTTCAAAATTCTTTACTTTTAAATAATTTATGCTATGGAAGTCAAATGCTTAAAAAGCAATTATTTATCTTTTATTCATATGACAGCAGTGTTGCAGACCTGTTTTTAACAATTACTCCTAGTATTTGCAAAATACTAGTGTCCAAAACTATCACTTTAATCACATATTTTTGAAAGGTTGTCACTTGTCAGACTGTCTTTTTCTTATTACTGAAGCATTAAATAATTGCTTATTGCGATAGTTTGATGACTTTTTTGCCTTTTTTAACCAATGTAAATACCTATACATGTAACTAAAATTAAATCATCAATGTATGAACAAGTTAGCAGAGTCCTAAAGATGAACAAAAAATGCACAGTAGGAACCAGAAAATGCATAATAAGAAACTATGAATAACCAATGTTTGTTTTTATTATTAATTTCAAGTTTTTAAGGTAAATAAAACATAAATTTATCACTACCGTAAAATCTCGTTAATCCGCCCTTCCCGATCAAACACCCCCTCTCCCCACTTTATAATGAATTTGAAATTTTCAAAAAATCCCGAGAAAGCGCTCTGCCTCCCGTTTCTCAAAGGTGATTGAATCATTTTGAAATGAATGAATGATGAATCTTTGATGAAATGTGCGTTTTTCCGAGATTCTTTTAATTGATTTCATTCTTGTTTTGGCTTTTTTTTACTAATTTCTCCCTTTTTCTGCATTTTTTTCGACAGAATTTACGTTTAAAAAAAAAAAAATCCAAATTTTATCAAGTATCAAAATTCATAATTCATTCAACAATTCATTCATTTCATGATGATTCATTCCTATAAATTTTTTTGAACAATCGCGAAAAAATCCCGTGTAAGCACCCCCCTCTAACTATTGTACGATTTTTCTTTTCGTTTGGGGGGGCGGATTAACGGTATGTACACTATATGGCCAAAGATGACCCTCAATTGCGATTTTAGACATTTTATCTAGAAAAATACTCAAGGAATTATTCTGAAACTCTAAGCGTGTAAATATATTAGAACAGGTCGTAAGTTTCTGTCTCCATAAAGATTTTTTTATAAAATTCTACAGGGGACCGGCAACAAATTGAAAAAAGAATGAATAACTTTTGGATAACCCTGTCAAAACTAATGTAGCAAAAGCGCTATAACAGTAGATTATGATTAAGTGACTTACTGTAATATACTGTATTCATTTTTATGTGGATAGCATGTATACTCGAAGAGAATTTAAGGTTTTTATAAAAATAGTCCCAAAATTTTTCAAGTTTTTTGCTTATAATTTGCAGAGTTCTTAATATAAAATAATGTTCTTTCCTGAAAATATGACAAACAATATTGTACACAATAAACTGCCATGAAAATTAAAAAATAATAAAAATTGTATGAAAAATGAGCAGGTTTACTAAATAATTTTTCATTGTGCATGCATCAACGATATCAAAATTTCATTTGCATATTGTGTTAGCTAAATGTATAGAGCAACTTCTGTAAATATTTCAAAAACATAGCTTGAAAATTCTGAAAATGATCACCTACAGAATCAGCTCAAAATCTGCTATTACCAAAATAATGCAAAAAGATTAGGGGTTATATCCATATACCCATTGATTAATGGCAATACAGAATACACAGTATGGCACATACTACTATATTTGGATAAAATCCCCCCCCCCCTTTTTTTTTTTTTTTTTTTTTGCTCCTTTTTGGGAATAATGGATTTTGAGTTCCACATGGGTGCAAGAATTCCATCCAAGTCAAGACTGAAATCTTTTCTGAGCATTAGATATAACTAAATGCAAAAGGGTTAGAAGATTTCTACGCCTTGCATTAAGGCTAAAAATTTACCTTTTACAATAAAAGAAAGTAATTAAACGTTCTTGATGGCAAAACTGCTATTATTTAAATATATAAAATAGAATTTTGAGTCAGTCAAAAACCTCTTCAAGACTGAAGGTCTTTCACCCATGGTTCCAGAAGATCAACAAGTATAAAAATTATTATTACCTCATCTGGTCTTTCTTTAGATGAATCATCTTTTACACCTGTTCCTTCTGTAGTAACAGAACTGTCTTTAGAACAAAAATTCCTACAAAATACATAAATGTAAATATAACATTTGTACAGGTCATATCATGTATGAAAATGATATTTGATAAATTAGAGATGTTTTGAATATTCAGCTATTACTATACATTCAATCTTCTTGCTAAATATTCAGTTGGCTGAATATTGGTGGACATTCTTATTTAGCCAAATAAATTCAGGATATAATATATTTTGGTACTTTATGTTAGTCAGATATGATACAGTAAAACCCCGATAATTCGGATTAATTGGGACCGGACCCAATCCGGATTATCGAAAATTCAGATTATCTGGAGAATTAGAAAAAAATTAAATAAAACAGATTATGCTTACAGAAAATCACCTTTATGTTAAACTTATTGAAGATTTACAGAGAGTAAAAATGTTCACTTTGCTTAATACTTCCGATAAGATTTCAGAAAAAGTTTTTTTTATTCAGAATACGATGATGAAACAAGTTAATGTTATGGAAATTAGCCAATCATATCACAAACTTGAAAAAAAAATGACCAAACCGATCTGAATTATCGGGGTCCGAATCAGCAGGGTTCTACTGTACCACTCTCTATGAATGATGAATAAATTAAAATACTTCAAAGAAAACTAATTAAGATTAGTTATAAAAAAAGTTTGATAATTTCTACAAATTCAGAACCATTTGTCCGGAATGGTTGGGGTCAGATGTAATCTGGATAACTGGTTTTTCCGGTTAACTGATTGGGCATTAAAGCAGCATCTATTTGATAAGTTTTATGAAATATATATGATATTATGAGAGTACTTCTAATTTTAAATTAATTATTAGATCACTTGAACTAAGAATCAGATGCAAGTAAGATCAAATGTTAGAGTTTGAAAGAAGATAATTTATGGGAATTCCTTGGGAACAAAAATTCTTCTATTTTCTCTGCATAAAAATGAAAATATCTATAATATAATTATACAGTAGACTCCCTCAAATCCACAAACCAGAAATCTGCAACTCTCAAAAATCCGCACATATTTTATGGATGTAAACAATGAAATTTTCAGTTCAGATATTGGGACAAAATTTTATTTTTTTAGTTTTGTATCAATTCCATATATTTTTTAATTTGTAATTTTATTAATTATACTCTATTCATGTTTTTTTCATGAAGGAAGAATAATTTTTTTTGGAAAAAATTCAAAATATTGCTGATATCACTGGTAATCACAATCTTTTTCCAAATATATTTATGCATTAATCCAGATTTTTTGGTTATTAAGCTTGGCTAAACTTTAAAAAAAAAAATCCTTATTTTATGATTTTGATGTGAATTAGTAATGTACTTTTATGAGGCAAGTTTTGTTGAATAATTTTGGAAAAATGCATTTAATCTTTATAAATGAATATTTAATCATACACAATTGATTATTAACTTAACCCTTGCTATTAGTACTTTAATCGTTTTTAAAATTATCCAAATTTTTATTTTAGTTTATTACTTATTTTAATATTTTATTATATTGTAAGCATTCATTATAGTTTCAACTGCATTATTAATTAGATTCAAATGACTGTTCATAAAATGTAAACAAAGCAATGACCAGAAATCAACAAAATTCTAAAATCCGCACAACCTCTGGTCCCAAGCGGATTTGAGAGAGTCTACTGTATATGCTTCTATTTCAAATACTAGATGCTGTTATCAAGCTATACAATTGTTTCAAGCAAAGTATATGTCAAAGTGGTAGTGTATGACACTTTTTCTACAAATATTCCATTAAAAATATCATTCCAGATAACTGGTTTTCCGGTTAACTGGTTTCCAGATAAATGATTCCACACTGTATTTGTATTATAATATCTTTAAAAAGTCTTCTAAAAATAGATTTAAAAAAAAATGATAAAACTAGTCGTTGGGGGCCACCGTAATACTTACCCATCATGGATAGGCATAATATAAGATATGAAAATAAAACATGGATAAACTATTTGTAAAATGCATCGCAATTCGAAAATAAATTATAAACGCATATTTAAATAGTTTTCATATACATAGTAATGCTTTATTAATGAATTATTGGTGAGCCAATTTTAACAAATTATATAAAATGCCAAAATACTCAAGTAATACCAGATTGCGTAAAAGAAACATCCTTATAACTCCAAAAATATTAATTATACTAACTAACAATTTGCTTCGTCGGATGAAGTGTCTCATTTCCAATTAAAATATATCTTTGAATTGAAATTTGAATGAAATAAAGGGTCATGAAAAATCAAAAAATATGGAAAACAGGATTACACATATCTCAGAAACTAACATTCCGATCGACTTTGTTCTTTATGCAAAATGTCTGTTATTTTATTGCCTTTTACATCCATACCTTAAAGTAAAAAATTTCAAAAATTTTTATACACCTTTCATCAAAATGAATTTTTCGCGAGTCCGAAAAAAATAGTTCTAGATAATCGAGGTTATTGATATTAAATAGACTTCGTCCCATTCTTACATACTAAGTATATACAAAATTTCAAGTCTCTATCGCAATTTGTTCGGGAGATAGAGCGGTTACAGACAGACAGACACACAGACGTCAAAATTTTTTTTCTAAAACTATGTTTTTCGGAATCTCCAGTATCTGAAACGTGTAACTCCATAAAAAAAAAATTCCCGATTTTCAAAACGATTGCAATACTTACCCTATACTACGTATGATGGATAAGTAATAAGTAAGCACAAGCATATTAATACAAATAACAAAATCTCATGCAATAAGTTTTATTAAAGATTAGGCTTATATCTGCAAATAACATAGGACAGTTTTATTAAATCAATACCAATACATAATTCAAATAAATACTATACCAAAGTTTCTGCCTGGACAGCCAGTGTGTGTTTTACACTGCCTGTCTTTAGGTTTATAAGATAGCAGCCCTCTTGCCCCTGATTTAAAATTTGTGCTCTTATTGCTCCCAGTTTCAAAAAAGGGCCTTTGTTCTTTTGTTTATTAAAAAACTTACTTGCATAATAAAAATTGACTCATTACTGTCTTTAAAATAGTGTCCTGCCTATTAAATATTAAAAGCAGGGTACTTTTCGCTTAGACAGGTGCCAATATTTTATACAGTAGACTCCCTTAAATCCGCACAGCTTGGGACCAGAGGTTTGACAGATTTTAGAATTTTGCAGATTTCTGGTCATTGCTTTGTTTACATTTTTTAAACAGTAACTTGAATGCAATTAACAATGAATTCAAAACTATTATAAAGGCTTACAATATAATAAAATAATAAAATAAGTAATGAACTAAGATAATAAGAATTTAGATAATTTTTAACAAGTTTAAAACATTAAAAGTAAAAGCCAAGTTAATAATCAATAATGTATGATTAAATATTTATTATAAGATGTATTTTTCATATGAAATTTGCTTTATAAAGATACAGTATTAATTCACATCAAAACCTAAAATAAGGAAGTTTTATTTCAGGTTTAACCAGACTTAATTACCATAAAATTTGGTTAATACATAAATATTTTGGTAAAAAGATTGTGAATACCACTGATATCTGCAATATCTTAATTTTTTCCAAAATAAATATATTCTTGCTTCATAAAAATACATGAATTCAGCAATATTAACAAAAATCACAAATTAAAATGTATGTGAAATTGATATAAAAAAAAGTAAAATTTTGCCCCTAAATCTGAACTGAATGTTTCATTGTTTACACTTGTAAATTATGTGTGGACTTTAGAGAGTTGTGGATTTTAGGATTGCAGATTTGAGGAAGTCTACTGTATATACTACTGGGTACCAAGACACTCAGGTATTAGTGATAATGAGTCAGGGTTGGCAAGTTTCTTCTGCAGTGGAAGAAACTTATTCTTTATAAATTTACCATATAACTTTCAACTTTGTAAGATTCAATAACTGTCTTCTTGCTATAACTTTAAGTAAATTAATTCCATCAGATCTATACAAATTTAATTAATTATATGCTAAATTAATGATTATATCAGTTTTTAAGCTGAGATCACATGACACCTGTATAAAGATCAACCACTGGATAAATAAAGAAAAAAAAGATTATTGGTACTATTTGGTTTTCTAGTCGGCCAATTTTGCCAAATTATACAAATCGCCAATGCAATAGCTAAATTATACATATTGGCCTAATTTTTATTTTAAATAGCGAAAAACAAATAATTAGTAGAATATAAATAAAAATACTAGAGTTTCCCCCAGGTTTAAAAAGGGGCAAGGTGGTACTGTTCTGAAAAGGGCACTTTTTACATTCTTCAGGGCACTTTTTTGATTTTTAAGAGCACTTTTATAGAGTGGAACCTAGAATCTAGCAGTTCAAAAAATCATGGAAATCTGGAAATTTCGTCAAAGAATCCAGAAAAATATCCAAAAAAAGAGATAAATTTTGTTAAAAGATCACGAGAAAACGGAATATATTGTAAAAAGATCGCGAAAAAAACAACCAATTTCGTTATAAGCAAAAAATGGCAGATTTTGCTAAAAAAACCACGAAAAAATGACAAATTTCGTGACAAAAATGCGAAAAAACATTACATTTTTAAAAAAGATGACAAAAAATGGCAAATTTCTTCAAAAGATCTCGAAAAACCAGCAATTTTGTCACGTTTAAACACAAAAAAACACAAATTTAAAAAAAGGGGCACGAAAAAAAAAACACATAGTTCGTAACAGGAGTGGAATCTCTTTCGCATTTCTTATATATATATATAATGGCAAGACGGATTTATTGAAAAAGATATATATATATTTAAAAAAAAAAAAAATACTTTTGTTGAATAAAGAGTTCTTTTTGTTTAATGAACGGATGCTTTCAGGAGTTGCATTTAGAATGATTTAGAAAGTCAAAAACGTATTGTGAACAGAACCGTTCAGGGGGAGGGGGGAGCGATCTCCCCGGGCACAGAATTTTAGGGGGTGCCAAATTTATACTACATGCTACATTTTGGCAGGGTTGGCAAGTTTCTGCCGGGGTGGTTAAAACCAGTAGTAGAAACCGGTTAAAACCGGCATGGCAGAAACTGGTTTCTGCCAGTAAGTGGCAAAAACTGGCAGAAACTAAGAAACAGTACTAAATAAGAACTTTACTCAGCAATGATTCATAATTCACACTTACATTTGATATGTAAACCATTGAGCTAAAAATTAAAACATAAGATTATGAATGTTATTCAAAGTATCAAAGCGTTTAAAAATGATCATATAAATACATACCTTGCTTATTTAAAACACTAATTTTCATTCACTTGAAAAACAGAAACTTTCACAACAATAACCTGATACTGTACAAGTTTAATTATTAATATTATTGTTTACAGTTGAATTTCTATTTCTTTTAAAAATAAATTTACAAAAAATTCTGATTTAATAACAAATTACTTTTCAGATTATTTTTAAATAAATAACATAATGCAATTTCTTGTGAAAATATATATGTAAATAATTAAAGCACAAAAAATAACATAGACAAAGAAAATTTAATGAAATATCTTGTACAATTATTTTACAATATTGAAGAAACAAACTACCATTCAAATATACTATAGTATTTTTTCCACGAAGCATTCCATAACATAGGGCTAATTTTGCTAATCTTTCTGCCCCCAGATTATTTCTTAATTTGTTGAGTATAAAATATTGAGTTGTATAAAATAATTGTTTAAACATAAATTACATATGCATATGTAACAACAACAAAATATATATATATATATATATATATATATATATATATATATATATATATATATATATGGGTGATTCTCAAAATAGGGGACAATTTATGTCTTTCGGCATATAAAAAAAATTGAGAGGTTTTCTGTCATGTTTTTATATTTAGATATGTTTGTCTTAATATTATTCATTATTTGCACTCAAGAATTACTCACTTTTTAGTTAAAAACACCTTGAAATAACAGAATAAATGTTCAAAATGTCATTAGCATGAATGTCCACAGCAGCTGTGCCTTGTATATACTAGCTTTTTCAAGAGTTAATATCATGTTTATAAAATAAAACAAACGTTATTCTTTCTTTAAATTAATCAAGGAAAGGATTTATCCAATAAATTTCTTTTTAAAAATAAAATTATAGTACATAAAAAAAGAATTAAAGTTTGTCCTCCATATTCGATTTTCAAAACAAGGTCATACTAAAACAGCTGGTTATTAATCAAAATTTCATTTTCACATATGACAATAGTTTGAAAATATAAAGTTTCTCCATGGCAACAAGTAGTCATTTTAAACCAGCCAGAAAATAGAAGCATGTATTGTATTTTAAGAATAGAAGTTGAATATTAGGGGGTTACATCAATTGTATGTCATTAGAATGGATAATAATTTTCATGTTTATTTTATAGTTAAAATTTTTATTTTATTTATTTGCATAGAACTTTTGTGTTTTAAAAAGCCCCAGAAAGGAATATTGCATTGTGATTATATTATGGCTCATAATCTTATTTAAATTAAAATTTGTCAGTAGCATGGGCAGATATCAGTGTCATTAGCATGGTTTTTCTGTCCATGCTAAAGACTCCTATGTACATAAATGTAACCAGTGCTTATATTGTATCCTTTATAAAGTTTAATTTTACGTATAAATTTAGGTATTACATTTATTATCCCTAAAATATGCATTAAATCTGTAGGAAAATCACTAAGACAGCTTCTTACATTGTTAGTGTCAGAATGTTGCTCATGTAACAAAGTTTGCTCTTTGGTAATGTTTTTATTCTCCTTATATGTATATATGTAAAAATGGAAACCATTTGCTGAAAAAGAAGGCTAATAAATATAGAAAAAAAAATATTTAAACAGGAAGAAAATAAAAATTTCATAATATATTTATTCCATACAATTCGTTTTGTCATTAGCATGGCTCAAAAAATACTAATTATTTTTTTAAGTTAATTTTTAAATATTTAGCTCTGCTGACTACATGGAAAGTATACCTAATACTATATTAACAACACCTATTTTTTTCAGAAATTTTGCTAACAGTAATTTTTTTAAGATTTCATTTTTGAAATCGTCCCCTATTTTGAGAATCACCCATATATATATATATATCTGTTACATTACTCAATTTTTCAAAAATCAAATTTTTTTTAAATTAAAACTATCCACAATATTTTATTTGTGTGCATATATTTATTCTGAATTATTTAAGTACTAATTATTTAAGGATGAACTACTTAATAAATTTAATATTACTAAAAAAAAATCAGAGATTATGTCACAGAATGTCTTTATGCCAGTTGTTGCCAGTTTCTGCCGGTTATAACCACTTTCTGCCACTGGCGCGGCAGAAACCACTTTCTGTCGGCAAAAACCCAACCCTGCATTTTGGGGCTGTCACAAGAAAAAGCTGGGGGGGGGGGGGGGGCGTCAAATTCTAATTATGCCCCAGATGCAACATTCTCTTCGCACGAAAATGATTGTGAATTGGGAAATTCCGCTTTTGGAGCAATAAAAACACAATTTTGAAGCAGGAAAATTAGTTTTTAGAACAGAAAAATTCACTTCTGCCATTAATTTTTTTTTTTTTCCTGCCCCTTTGACAAAATTTGTATTTTTTTGCACTCTTTTGACAATATCTTCCTTTTTTTCGGGATATTTTGACGAATTTTGTGTTTTTTCGCGAATTTTGCCATTTTTTGCAAATGTTTTGACAGAATTTTCCATTTTATTGCGATTTTTGCATGAAATTTGCCATCTTTTTTGCAAATCTTTCGACGAAATCTGCTGTTTTTCAGAATCTTTTGGGAATTTTTTCCATTTTTCGTGAATCGTTTGACAAAATTTTTCGTTTTGTCGCAATTTTTTGGTCGAAATTTGTCGTTTTTTTCACGATTTTTTTAATAAATCTGCCGCTTTTTCCTGATTTTGTGACAAATTTAGCCATTCTTTTGCGAATCTTGCATGGAAATCAGTCATTATTTTGTGATTTTTTTAGCGAAGTTTGCCGCTTTTATGTGATTTTTTGACGAAATTAAGCATCTTGTGGGACATTTAAGAGCTTTTTTTGCGTAATTTACGTGCTATAACGCGTCTGCATCATTGTTGAAAAGTTGCATTTTTTTTCAAATGTGAGACAAGGAGGGCACTATTTTTTTGAATAAGTGGCAAGAGGGGCACTAGTTTTTGGATGAGGGGCAAGAGGGGTGCTATTTTATAAACTAAAAGGCAGGAGGGGCGGAGTGCCCTCCTGAAACCCTCTGGGGGAAACTCTGAAAATACAAATAAAAAGTTTAAATAAAAATCCCTTAATGACATTTTACACGTGTATAGTATTTAGAGGTCTGCACGGGCCGAAATTTCCAGGCCCGAGCCCGACCCGAAAGTTAAAATTTCGGCCCGAGCGAAAAAAATATTGGCCCGACCCGGCCCGGCCCAAAAGTTAAAATTTCAGCCCGAGCTCGGCCCGGTCCGGAAAAAAGTTTAAAATTCGGCCCGAACCCGGCCCGGCCCAGGTGAATTTCTACAGAAAATTTATCTTTAATCTTATGGAAGAGTTCTGACCAAAAAAAATTATATTAGTCTTTTTTTTTTTTTCATGTTTATAATCTCCATTTATGCAGAAGTGTCGTAGGCTGCGATATTTGCGCTTTTAAATGAATCTTTGTTTGTTGTATGTAAATGTTTCAGTTATCACTAGTATTATTAATCCATATTCCCTGTAATCGAGACAAAAAGTCGAAAAAGTGGTATATGGTAAAATTTCCAAAGACAAAATCGCTTTGGAACGAAAAAAAAAAAAAATACATTCCCTTCTTAACAGATGTAAATGTTTAATGTATTTTTTTCTCCCATATTGTTGTATTCATTTTGCATGGATGAACATTTTAAAAGAAACTTCCAGTTTTCAGTTTAAAAGAAAATTCCGTCATAATCATTTTTTTTTCGTGTGTGTGTGTGTGTGTTTAATTCTATTTTAAAACGCCTAGTAATCTACGATTCTTTAAAAGGAATAAATTCTAATGTTTAATTGTAGAATAATGTCGGCTTAAAAGTATATGCCTTTTTTGCCAACATTTTTGGACAAAGCCAAATACTACTGATTTATAAAAAGTTGAGAAAAGGATTTTCATATAAGAAGTTTGAATAGGAACTGATTATTTTGGTCCATGAAAACTAGGAAGAATGGAATCAGTCTCGGCTTCGTACGGAAAAAAAAGTTAGGCCCGGCCTGTCCAGCAAAAGAATTAAGGTCCGAGCCCGGCCCGGCCCGAAAGATTAGTGACTAGGCCCGGCCCGGCCCGACTCTTCAGAAGTAAGGCCCGAGCCCGGCCCGAATGCCATTATTGGAAATCGGCCCGAACCCGGCCCGTGCAGACCTCTAATAGTATTTACTGCCATTGAATGTAACATTCACGATCATCCATTATTGGCATTTAATCTTATAGTTTTGCGATAGATTTTTGGTCGATGGGATAATCAAGTAGTACCATATTATCTAAAAAGCACAAAATCAATTAAATGTTATCCATTTTAATTTAACCAGCATATTTTTCAGTTAATAAAACTTTTGAAACTAGTAGTAAATAGAACAGTGGAATAAACACCATCAGTAGAGTGAAACTCATTTAAATAAAAGACAGAGCTTTGAATTTACATCAATTTTACTATGTAATATAGTACAGTAATCACTATATTTTTAAAAAATCATTAAAATCCTCATCTTCCTTCTTGCAGCAAAAAAAAAAAAAAAAAAAAAAATCTTAGCAGTAGAATGTTGCAATCAGTTTCTCAATTTAGAATGGATGCATGCAAAAAATGAAATAAAAAAACTTTCAAGCCCTACAGAAAACTTCATGCGAGTTTAAAAACATTTTGACATACTCATAGACATTGGTATAAAAATCTAGGCACCAGGGGGCAGTCTCTGATCACTAAGTTTCATTTGTTTTTCTTCGCAAAATTTTATTAGAATTCTTGAAAAATAATGAATAAAATTTAATAGTGAAGAACTTCCCTTTGGCATTTAGATTTTTATGCCCTGCCCATAGATTTTATATTTAAAAAACCTGGCTGTTTTTTTAGTCATCAGTCCTAAGCTTTATACCGGAACCGGACCAATTTTAATAATTATTTTTTAAAATGAAAGCTATTCATATGTAGATGTGCCCATTCTATCTATTTTTTAATTTATTTCGATTTTTATATTTTATTTTTAATAGCTTTTTTATGAAATTTCTTTAAAACAATGGCAATGCATAAAATCATACATATTGGAAGATAGTTTGAAGTAGATAGCATGCGCGAGTATTCCTTTAAGACCCGATGAGCTGTATCACTTGTAATCAAAGCTAGTAAAAGTAAAACATGTATTATAGCCGCTGTTGTTGATTTAAAAAATGATACTTTACTTTTTCTGAAAACCAGAACGATCGTTCGATTTGGGTTTTTATTATATGCGACTCGGAAGCAAAAATTTAAATGAATGTCTAACCCGTACGATCGTACAGGCTGGGTCTTAAAGGGGTATAAGCAATAGTACCAAAGGCCCTGCCCTCCTTTCCCATACATTAAATTCCGCCCGGTGAAAATTGGCTTAATTTAACACTTTTCTTAAAATTATATTTACGGTTATTATCCCACGACCAGTCAAAAAAGCAAGTATATATATATACATCAATAATCAATATATTTTTTAAAATGTTACTATTCGACCTAACATTTCGTCGAATATTCAGTATTCGGCCTCAATCACTAATCGTTACATTACTACAACAAATATGAACAATGTTAAATACTCTAGAAAGGTGAATACTTAAGACAATTCTACTTCTATATAAGTTATACTGAATTGCGTACCTGCTATAAATTGAAAATATGTTAAAATATTTATTTCTTAAATAAAAATTAGTGTAACAAATTTTACAAGAAGCCATGTTTTGAAGTTTTGTTTACTAAAGTGTTCTCTCTAAATACAGATACTGGACATCCCGATCTAGCCAATCATAGGTCGCAGATGGTGGTAAAAAAACACGGAGAAATGAGACAGCGATGGCGAAGCAAGTTACAACTAAACTCTTCATTCAATTTTAATTCGGCAATCCCTGTGGCTGAAAAATAATATATTTTCGCGTGTTTGTGTTTAAACTTTTTACATCCCAGCGTTAGTATTATTTTATTATATTATCTTTTATTAATTTAATTTAAGGGAACTATCTTAAAAAATTGTTTTTATTATTTTTAATCCCTGTCTTGTTAAAATGCTGTAAAAGGTCTTGATTTGTATATGTAAACCTACAGGATAAATACTTGATTTTTTTTTCTTTTAATTTTCAGCATGGGGAAAATAATGAAAATTGGTAAAGTTGTCCTGGTCCTAAACGGAAGATATGCAGGACGTAAAGCAGTTGTTGTAAAAGTAAGTCAGATTTGTGAAACTTTTAAAATTTTATGTTGTTACTCATATTACAGATCTTTAGAGCTTATTTTTTCATTATAAACTTTCTTATTGTATGAAAATCGTCTTAAAGCATGTAAGAATTTTGTATTAAGTTGATATCTATGATATTTTATAGTTTCCAGATTTTCTTATTTATATTCATTTGACATTGCGGAGGAAGTGGTATAGCTTTTCCCTTCGCCTGAAAAAATCATATTGCAAAATTTTAAATAATCGGGCACCTCCGCGTTGCAACATTTTTCTGATATTTTGAGATACAATTGTACAAACCAGGATTGGAGTTTTGATGATGACAAGTGAGTTTTACTCCTTTTTACTTACAAAACCTTAAAGATGACATTCCACATATAACCACTGCATTATATGAAACATTGTATGTAACATGCATTATTAAACATATCGCATTATTGCTACAAAAGTGTCATAACTCAAAAATTAGGCATAATTAGTTATAGCTGCTATTCTTCAAGGTTTTCATTCTTCTACCAATCGCTTAAAGTAGAAGATTATGCACTTAAGGGTGTATTTCGATTCAAACTGCTTAATTTCTGATTTATTTTTAAATTCATTTTTGCTCTCATATCAGGCATGAAAGGGTTCCTCCTAAAGGAGGAATTTCACCTTTTTTAAAACATTTTTGGACACACTCTGGATTGATGCAAAAATGCAAAGAAAATTTTTAAAGGATAATTGGGGGGGGGGGGGGGTTGTAAAATTTTAATAATCTGACATTCTGTCCATTCAAATCCTTGGAGTTTGTTCTTAAATCGTTGCACAAAAGAGACATAAAATATGCAAAAGAGACATGTAAACATTTTTAAGTCATGTAAATGAAGTTGTTCAAAGTGTCTTTCAAAAACAAAAATTTTTTTAGACTTGAAAAATTCAAAATGAAATTAACTTTCTTTTTAGAATATTTATTTATAGAATAGAATATTTTGTAATATTTATACACCATCTTTGTGTAATTACTGTGATTTTTTTTTTTTTTTTTTTTTTCTGATTTAGATATGTTTTTTAAACAAGGATCAATTTAGCAGGGAGATTTTTAAGAAAAAAGGGGGAGGAATTTAACAGTTAAACCATTCAGTATAATATTTGTTTTGGAAAATTAATGACTGTGTATTTTGCATAAGTTGATTAGATATATTTGGATTTGCACCTTTAGCATTGTTATTACTTTCTAAAAAAAAATAGCAATCATACATGCAGTCACATTTAATTTTATTGTATAAGTAGCTGTTAAAATGACACTTCAATTATAAGAGTTTGGCACCACAGTATAGGTGGAAAAAAATTTCCACCTTTTTTCTCATTTCTCACTTTCATGCCTGCATATGCATCAAACTAGCAAATTCTTTTATTTAGAAAGTACACAAGGTGCTGCAATTGTCAATTCTTTGATAAAGGCAGAAAATATTGCAATAAAAGCAATCAAGAACGGCATTTTGAATCTATTTTTCCGAAGCGGGAGCGGGAGATCTGGGAAAGAAAAAAAGGGTCATATTGAGAAGATAACTGTTTATAAATCAAGCTCTAATGAATTGAGTGCAAAATGACATCACACGGCACCTTCAAAAATCCCCTCAGCAAGTTTCATGTTTCTACTTTTAAAAATGTATCTGAAATTGTATCAGAAAATTTTGAGCTGTTGAAGGTGGAAAAGCGTTTTTTTGAATACATATTTAAAATTCAGGGACCATGTAGCACATGTTACAACATGACCATTGAACCTACCACGACCTAAAACAAGTTTTGGCATTTCCTGAAAAATAAGTTTTTTCAGTTAAGACACTTTAGTAGCAACTATATGATTAAAGGAGGTAGGGAAATACATCATTTTACTTGCCTTTGGTGAGTGGATTTTTTGGCAGTCATTGAAAAACACGAAAGTTATAGAAGACATTCCAAAAACTTTATTTTTTTCACTAGTTACATTTTGAAACTGTTCAAATTGCTGCAATGTAAACTTTTTACTAAATTCTATTCTTTATTAAATATTCCTGTCTTTAATATATTTTTATTTTTTGTAGGGAAAAAAATGAAAATGCACTATATTTAGTGTATAATTTTATGGATAATTTCATTCACACAACTAGTAAGAGGGTATCTAATTAGTTTTTATTTACAAAAAATTATATTTGCTTTATGCATGTTTGCTTTATATTTGCTTAATCCATTTGTTCACATGTGAACAAAGGATGAGTTCCATATCCTGCATTAAGTGGGAGAATCTTGGCGAAAAAATTCCACTAAAATGCAATTTTGGCAACATGAAAATTTTTTCAAGATGGCAGAAAAACATTTTCTAAATCTTTATTTATAAATCAATGATTTTGCACCTTATAATTAACAAAGATTTAAAAACTAAGTTTTTCGGTACGAATGCAGTTTACTCTCCTTGGTGCGATTTTCAAAAGTTGCCAAATTAGCGCATTTTTGAGTCTTGTCTCCCGGAGCAACTTGCTCCAAGAGACACTACGCAAAAACGCACTTTCCAAGATGGCGGCAATCAAAATAAACAAAAAGCACATAAAATACAAATCTAAAGACAAAAAAAAAGAGAATTTTTACTTACCCGTCGCCGCTGTTTTGCTCCGGATTGGCTGATCAATCATATACTTTTTCCTGCAAACTTTCAACAGCGTAAAGTATCCATTTGAATACTTTACTTCCTCATTCAAACAATCAACAACTTCTATAGTAGTTACTGAACGGTATCTAACTAATTATAAAAAGAGGAAAATGCAAAAAAATAAACTCACTCATTGAATGCAAGACGCAACTCCAAAAAACAATGCTGCCGGAAGCAATAAGCGCTCCCTCTCTCAGTTCTCTGTTCTCTTCTTTCGCCCAACAAGAAAACATTTAACAAAAAAGAGCGTCCAATCAGGAAACGGCTTAGAAATCGGTAGGATACGTAAACCGGAGCACTCCTTATGGTTGCCACATTGAAGATGCGAGAGGAGAAAATGAAAATGCATGGTTGCCATATTGAAGCATTTGTCGCGTCAAAAAAAGTCGCCTTGGCAAAGGAGAGTAAACTGCATTTCACCCAATTTTTCGACCATCTTGAAATTTCTTTTTTAAAGATAGATAAAATCTTGCTCACAGTTGCCAAACAAAAAATTATAAAATATAAAGTAAAATGATAAGTATAAAAATATTTATACAAAAAAAGAAAACAGTTAATATTTACGGCAGCCATTTGCTAAATTGTCTAGCTCGTGTCAGCGATAAAAGATAGAAAATATAATAAATCAGGGGTGATTCTCGTCAGAAAATTTGAAATTGGGTTATCAGTTCCGCATAGTTGCCAACTTGTACAGTTTCGCGCATGCAAAAAACAATTGCGGAGAAATGCAAATTTCGTGAAAGGATTGTCGAAAAGGCACACATTTTGTCAATATTTCGTGGGAAAAGGACGATTTCTTCAATGTTTTTGTCAATGAACTGTGTCAAAAGGTCTCTGAAAATCATGAATTTCCTTTTTAAATCGCAGAAAAAACGACAATTTCACCAAATATCACAGATGAAACGCTGATTTCGGATTAAAGATTGCGGATATAATGGTGATTTCGATAAAAGATCGCTTAAAAATATTTTGTCAAAAGAATATTGGGTGGAAAAAAAGACCGATTTCATCAAAAGATCACTGGGAAAAAAACTCAGATTTTGTAAAAGGTCTCTTACAAATATTTTGAAAGCGGATTTCATAAAAAAGTCGCGGGGATAAAATGCCGTTTTCGAGAAAAGATTGCGTAAAAATGCAAATTTTGCCTTAAGATCGTCCAAAAAACACAGAACAATGCCGATTTCGACAAAAGTTGATCACAATAAATTGTCAATTTTGCTAAATTATTGCAGATAAATAGCTCATTTCGTCTGAAGATTGCGGATAATCGCTGTGGGGAGGGGGTAACTGAAAAAATCTCTAATTTGATGAGAAAATTTTAGAAAACACATTAGCATAATCTGATCAGGTGGCAGGCTTAATATTATTAGCTAACTCATCAAATGTAGACTTCTTGAAATTGAAAATTCTTCAGAAAATGAAATTTCCTGGTCATATGGGTCTATTGGTTACATTTGAGTTTGGATATAAAATTGTGAAGTACTTTTTAAATACTATGCAATTGTTTTTTTCTTCCCAAAAGAGATATTTGCAAGCTTGATGAGTGTGCCATACAAAAAAGCAGAATGCGTTTAAAAAAATGCCATACATAATCCTTAATAATAAAAATCAGGGAACTTTTTTTTTTCACAATTTCTGTAGCCACCCTGAAATATTTTAAGGGGAGATATTGTATTCTATAAATTTTTCATCTATGTTATCAAGAATTTTATTTATTAAGTATTGCGTTTCAGCAAAACTTGTTTATGCATATTTTCATTTCAACTTTTGCTTATTAATAATTTTGTTTCCCTCTAAATAGAATAACGATGAAGGAACATCTGACAAGCCCTACGGTCATGCTCTCATTGCTGGTATTGATCGTTACCCTCGTAAAGTGACCCGGAAAATGGGAAAGAAGAAAATTGCTAAGCGTAACAAGATCAAGCCATTTGTTAAAGTTCTTAACTACAACCATCTTATGCCAACCAGGTGAGCTTTCAGCACATTTAAAGCAGTGTTAGAAATTAGCAGTCGTTAGTCAACAAATGCAACTAAAAAATTGAATTTGACGACTAGAAAATTATTCTTGGTCATCAAATTTGACGCCTAACTTTTTAAAAAATTTATTAGACATTCAGCTGCGAAAATTTAAAAAAAAATTAGTCTAGTCTGAAAAATCAGAACTAAAAAAACATCGCGAATTTCGAGAAATAGTCGCGAGAAAAAAAAAACAAATTTCAGCAATTGCTCGTATAAGAAATCGCCACTTTCGGCAAAAGATGGGAGAAAAAACGATTTTTTTTTTTTTTTTTTTCAAAAAATAAGAAAAAAAGCAAAAGTTTTTTATATGATAGCGTAAAAAAAAGGCAAATTTCTACAAAGTATTGCGAATAGAGATGCAAATTTCCTCAAAGAATTGCAAGAAAAACGAGAATTCCATAAAATAATCGCAAAAAAGTTAATTTCATCAAAAAAATCTTGGGAAAAAGACGAACTTTGTTATAGAATCGCAAAAAAATGTAATTTTCTATGAAGGATCATGAAAACAAATCTTAATTTCGTCACAGAATCTTTAGAAAAAAAGCTAATTTTGTCAAAGAATTACAGAAAAATAAGAATCTTGTCATAGGATCGCAATAAAATCTGTTAATTCCATCAAAGGCTCGCGAAAAAACGCAAATTTCTTCAAGGAATCCCAAATAATCAGTAATTTTCACCAAAGGCTCGCGAAAAAAAACACATAACTAACAGGGGGTTGTTCCCAGCCCTGCAGAAAACGACAAATTTTGTCAAAAGATTGCGAAAAAATACTGCCAATTTCGTCAACAAATCATAAAAAAAATGGCAAGGCTTGTCAAAAGATTGAAAAAACGGCAAGTTTCGCCAAATGATTGCGAAAAAACACGACAAAGTTTGGCAAAAGATCGCGAAAAAACCAGCAAGTTTCATCAAAAGATTGTGAAAAAACTGCCAGTTGCGTCGAAAGATCGCAAAAAGAGCTGCAAATTTCGTCGAAAGATTGCGAGAAAACGGCAAATTTTGCCGAAAGACAGCAAAAAACGCAAAATTCGTAAAAGTGGTGCGACCTCTTTCCCCCCCCCCCAAAAAAAATTTGGGAGTGGCTTTTTTTCTTGTCTCTGTAGTAACCTTAAAGAAAATTTTATGCGAATTTCAAAATTATTCTTTTACTCCAAAATTATATGCAGTATTACAGTAATATTAATATGAATTTTAGAAACTGCAACTAAAAATCTTAATTTGACGCCTGCCTTTTATCTCCCAATTTCTATCACTGATTTAAAGTCATTTAAGTATATATTTGACAAATTGTCATTTGTACGTGTAGTAATAGTATTATTTTGCTTGTGCATGGACAATTAAATACAGGGTTCATACTCATCAGGAAAATATGGGATTCTTGGAAAAATCAGAGGATGAATTTTACATTGTAAAAATTCGCGGATAATACAAAAAATTTCCCAAACCTGGGAAAACCTGCCAAAATGAGTCTGTTCTGGGAAATAGGGGGAGGGGGGCAATTGTTACTGTTCGCGTGCTTTATTATCATATGTTATATCAAAATGTTGTTAATTGTTGATATGGAAAAATTGTATATCCTAGTAAATACATCAGGGGATTTTTTCTTGGAAGATGAGTATGAACGCTGAAATGGGAAAAGAACTGAGAATGATGAGTTAAATTTCCAAATGTCCTATGTAAAAAAAATCATGTAAAAATATTAAAAATTGAGCGAGATATATGAAAAGAACGTCCTCATAGACTTAATATTATCATCTGGGTCAATTCAGTCAGTAGTGTGGGCTCTTAACGACTGAATTCATGATTTTTCATAAAGGAAAATAAAATTTATTTCTTAAAATAAAGATAATCATTGATAATCACAATCTCCTTTCCAGATATATTTATGTATTAATTAAGCTTATTTTGGTTATCAAGTCAAGGCTGATTAAACCTGAAATAAATAATTTTTGTGTGAATTAACAATTTACCATAGAGTCAAATTTTTATTGATTGATTTAGGAAAAATACATTTCATCTGTATAATGAATATTTAATACTTTATTGGTTATTAACTTTATCTTTGCTTTTAATATTTTAATCACTTTAAAATTTATTTAAATTTTTAGTGTTTTAGTTTATTATTTTAATATTATATTGTAAACATTTGTTATAGCTTTAATTGCATTATTAATTACATCCATATTGCTGTTTTAAAAATGTAAACAAACCAATGACCAGAAATCTGCAAAACCTTTGGTCCTGTTGGCATTAAGTTTAATTAAATCCAAATAATTTCCCCCCTCTCTTTCACTGACCCTATGTTTGATAAATTATATAGAAGTTTACTTGTCATTTTTAAGAGTTTATTCATATTTAAAGAAGAGGTTAAAATTATGACATGACTGATTAGTAATAGTACGAGATCCGGCTGCAGAATCAGTGTACCCATCGAGTGTTTGCTGAAAACCAAATTTTTACACATATTTATGATTAGGAGAATTTATATCTACCAGGTTGCCTATCAAAATGTGGCCGCTAGTATTTTTAATTAAATTATTAATAATTCATAATCCGTAAGAAATTTCACTGACTTGTTTTTTCAATAAAATGTCGTCTACTTTACGGCAACATCTATAAAGACTCTAAAAAATCATGGTTGCCTTTGCGCACCTGGCCGCACCTCTTTGCAGCCAGGTATACACAGGTATGATTTTGTTACATTTATACACCCACAACGTACATTCATAATTTATATATCAAATTAAAGCTAATTTTTTTCTGTTTATTATTATATATGGTTGCCTAATTAAATCTGGCCGCAAATAAGGGTTGCCGGCTGTTAAATATAGTAAATAAAAGCAGTGGAGTGACGCTGCAGAATCGTTTGTTTCATACACTGTTAAAAATCTGCTGCATTTTGTTGCAACGCACTCCATCGCTTGTATATAATATCTCAATTCCAACCAATGGAGAAAGCTCCATTTCACGGCCAAGTAACCGTTTTCAATACAAGCAAGGGTGTGCGTTGCAACAAAATGCAGCAGATTTTTAACAGTGTATTTTTCAATTTGGAACAATTTTAATCAATTTAAGTTGTGTTTTAATCGATTAAATATATTAGTTTCATTTTGTTATAAGTACATATAAACGTATATGACAAAATTACACTTAAAGTAAAGTAAAAATGCAAAACTAAAATTACTTAAACTAAACTTATTTAAATTAATTTACTTTAAGTGTAATTTTGTCATATACGTTTATATGTACTTATAACAAAATGAAACTAATATATTTAATCGATTAAAACACAATTTAAATTGATTAAAATTGTTCCAAATTGAAAAATACACTGTTAAAAATCTGCTGCATTTTGTTGCAACGCACACCCTTGCTTGTATAGAAAACGGTTACTTGGCCGTGAAATGGAGCTTTCTCATTGGTTGGAATTGAGATATTATATACAAGCGATGGAGTGCGTTGCAACAAAATGCAGCAGATTTTTAACAGTGTATGAAACAAACGATTCTGCAGCGTCACTCCTGATTTTATTTACTATATTTAACAGCCGGCAACCCTTATTTGCGGCCAGATTTAATTAGGCAACCGTATATAATAATAAACAGAAAAAAATTAGCTTTAATTTGATATATAAATTATGAATGTACGTTGTGGGTGTATAAATGTAACAAAATCATACCTGTGTATACCTGGCTGCGAAGAGGTGCGGCCAGGTGCGCAAAGGCAACCATGATTTTTCAGAGTCTTTATAGATGTTGCCGTAAAGTAGACGACATTTTATTGAAAAAACAAGTCAGTGAAATTTCTTACGGATTATGAATTATTAATAATTTAATTAAAAATACTAGCGGCCACATTTTGATAGGCAACCTGGTAGATATAAATTCTCCTAATCATAAATATGTGTAAAAATTTGGTTTTCAGCAAACACTCGATGGGTACACTGATTCTGCAGCCGGATCTTAGACTATAATTGAAAAAAATGTTAACAAAAGCAGGCCTCGCAGCGTTCCTATATTTCCTATAATTCCTATAAATTTGAAAAACATTCCTATTTTTCCTATATTTCCTATTTTTTCCTATATTTTTCATCCCTCCACCCAGGCATGAGATTTTTCCGCGGATCCGCGATTTTCCTTTTTGTTATCATTTTCCGCTTCTCCAATTTTTTTTTATATCGTCAAAACATCGCAGAAAAACGGGAATTTCATCGAAAGATCGCGTGAAAAAAAATATTTTCGTCGAAAAGTCTCGAAAAAAATGCTATTTTCGTCTAAAGATCGCAAATAAATGCTATTTTCATAAGAAAAAAAAACGCGATTTTCATCAGAAGATCGCGAGAAAAATGTGCTTTTTATAAAAAGATCGCAAGAAAAACGCTATTCTCTTCCAAAGATCGCGAGAAAAACACGATCCTCATCCAAAGATCGAGAAAAAAACGCAATTCTCGTCCTAAGATCGCGAGAAAAACGCGCGATTTTCGTCTGAAGATCGCAAATAAATACTATCTTCATCAAAAGATCGCGAGATGAACGCAAGTTCCATCAAAAAGTGAAAAAAACGCAATTTTATTCAAAAGATTGTGAAAAAATAAATTTTTTATAAAAAGATCGCAAGAAAAACGCGATTTTCGTCAAGAGATCGCGAAATAATAACGTGATTTTCGTCAAAAGATCGCAAGGAAAACGCAATTCTCGTTAAAAGATCGCGAGAAAAACGCAATTCTTGTTAAAAGATCGTGAGAAAAACGCGATTCTTGTTAAAAGATCGCGAAAAAAACGCGATTCTCGTTAAAAGATCGCGAGAAAAACGCGGCTTTCCTCCAAAGATCGCGAAAAAAGTGCAATTTTCGTCTAAAGATAAATAAATACTATTTTCATCAAGAGATCGCAAGAAAAACGCAAGTTTCATCGAAAAGTCGTGAAAAAACCACAATTGTGTTCAAAAGATCGCCAGAAAAACGCAATTTTCGTCAAAATATCGCGAGAATAACGCAATTTTCACAAAAAAATAGTGAAAAAAAACACGTTTTTCGTCAATAGATCGCAGAAAACAAACGATTTTTGTCCAAAGATCGCGAAAAAAATTTATTTTTCATCAAAGAATTAAAAAAAATAAAACTTTTTTTATGTTAAGAGATCACAAGAAGGGTAGAATTTTCCCCCAAGTATTGAAGGGAAAATGCAAATTTCATCAAAGCATTACAGAAAAAAAAAAAACTGGGTATGCTCTGGAAAAAGTATAATTAATGTAGGGAAGGATTTCCCTTCCCCCCTCACTCCCTCTTCTCTGCTGTAACTTTTCATAAAATTTGCTGTAAATTTCAGGGTTTTTTAAGATCTTTGAATTTTTCTTGCTATTGAAACTCCTTTCATATAAATTTATTACAAAAAAATCATTTATAACCTTTATTTGAATTATTATTATTTTTTTTAATGCAAATTCTGCAAGTGATGACGATTCAGAAAATAATTGTAAAAAATGTTGAATATTAGAGGAGGGGGGGGGGTTTCAACTCCTGAAACCAGTATTTTAATCCTGAAGTGTGTTAAAAACTTCTGAAATAGTCTGGAATGAACTTTAAATAGTCTACGTTAATGTTTTAAAACATGTGTTGGTGTTATTACGTATAAATAAAATTTCCTATAAATTCCTATATTTTCTTTAAAAAAATTCCTATATTTCCTATAATATTTTTGAAGAAAGTCACTTCTAGGCCTGCAAAAGACGAATGAAACCAAAGATCGTGGATAATTCAAATTTCATCAAATGATTGCATAAATAAGGTGAATATCGCCAAAATGATTGCAGAAAAAACATGAAATTCATCAACAGGTTTCAAAATTCTCTATTAACCCCAGTTATTTTACTTCCCATGCTTTCTCATGTAGAATTTTCTTTTAAAATGAAAAAATTTGTTGGTAGCTCAACCAAGCCACAAATTTTAAAAGGATTAAATATTTTAGCGTTATCTTTAGAAATAAAAAGGGCATGGTGCTATTTATGAAAAAAGGCACTACTGCTGCAGGAAAGGGCAACTTTGCTAGAAAAAATTTGTTATTGCCTTTAGAAGGGAAGCAGGAAAATACATTTTTTAAATATGATAAATCAAATAACATTAATTTCGATTTTATGATATAAAAATTAAAAATACAATTAAATTAAAACATGATTGAATAGTTTCATGTTCTTTTTCTTAAAGAAATGAAAAAATTCTACCGTTTTGGGGCACACAAATTTAGAAATACTGCGGAATAATAAAAATATTTATTAAAAATCTCTGGGTAAAAACAATGGTGCATTTTACTACTTTTAAAAAGGGCAGGGTGCTGCACCCTTCAAAAATAGCCTAGAATGAACACTATATTTATTATTTAAAGAAAAGGTCAAACCAGTATGTATTTGTAGATGAGTACTACAATTCAAAAGGTATTCTTAAACATGTCTGTTCTAAATGTTTTTTTAAGGTCTTGACCTTTAACAGCCTTTTTTATTAATCTCTCTCCCCTAGGACAGAGTCAGCACAATTCTCACTAAAATTTCAGATAGTTTTTTCATGAATCCACAAGCATCCCTGTTTTAAAAAGGTGTGATATACAGAGATTTTAACAGAAGCACTTTGTCAGTTTTGAAAAAGGCATGACATTTGTACAGGGTTGGCAAGGTTTTTCCCACCCCCGGTATTTACCGTCCTGGGAAATACTATGTTTTTCCCACATGGGAAAAACTAGTTATTTAAAACAAATATAAATTTAAAACAACTTTTAAAAATGTCAAAATAGAGTTTAAGTAAAGCATTTTAAAGCATTCTATTATAGACTAGACCAGAATCTGGTAACAACAAAAAAATTAAACAAATATGATGAACATCTGGTTGTAAAAGAATATTTTGCGTAAATATTATACCTAACCAAAATTTTCAAACTAAAAAAACTAGTTGGATGTGGCTGTCTCAAAACTTTCTGCTTTTTTTATACATGTTAATACTTTCTAAAAATGCAGCACAACCTTTAAATGGAGGCTTGGACAGCATCTGTTCAGATTAACATATACAGACAGATACTATCCAAGCCGTCGCGAAAAACAGCCACCATTTAGGTGATTTACACCAAAATCGAGTCAACAACTTATATCAGCTTCTAACTGGTGCTCAGCTTTGATGAAAATCTGTGCATTAATTTCTAATATGGAACTATTGCTGAAATAATTAAAAATTCTGCACAACAGCACCAAAAACAAATCAAGACCAATTTTATCAGGGGCTATCTTAATCTGAAGATTGATGAAAATCCATGCATTATCTCGGATACAACTATTGCGAGATTTGAAAAATGTAACATAACTATGCCACCAACAATTGTAGTGCAATTTACACTAAAAACTAAAGAAATCTATATCAGTGACTGACTAAATCTGAAGATTGATGAGAATAAGTGGTTTAAGTTCTCAAGATAGTTACTGCGATAATGCAGCATAGCAGTGCCACCTGTTGAGTGATTTACACCAAAAAGTAATTAGCACCAAATTATAAAACTGAATCTAAAGTTTTATGAAAATCCATACATTAATTTTTGAGATAGAGCTATAGTGAAAATCATGAAAAATGCAGCATAACAGCTTCACTTGTTGAGCGATATACACCAAAAACTAATCAGTTTCAGTTTATATCAAAGTTTAACTGAATTTAAAGTTTTGAGAAATCCCATGCATTAGTTCTTGATATAAAGTGCCCACAAAGTTTTTGTCGCATACAAAGTTACTAACAGACATTTTCTAAAAACCATCAAATTATATTTAGGACATTCTACTTCTAAAGCCTATTTAAATCTACCAAAAACCCAAGTCTAAATTTTCCATGAATGGAATATTTTTCTTTATTACAAATAAAAGAAGGTAAAAATTGTGTTTAACAGATCTATTTAAAAAATAACATTTTTATTTAAATGTAATGCAAATTATTTATTGACTTGATAACACTGATATTTTTAAGTAAAATAATTTTGTGTGTTCTAAAATATTTATTTAGGAAATCCATTATTAAAAAATTTTATGAGCAAATTATATATTTTATGCAATAATCTTTATATATAAAAATGTTCTGTGCGTGTGTATGTAATAGAACTCCTCCTAAACGACTGGACCGATTTTGATGAAATATAGTGTGTGCGTTCCAGTAGATTCGAGAATGGTTTAGATTCACATTTCGTCAAAATTGATTCAGTACTTTTTTAGTAATTCGGCAAAGACTAATAGTTAGTGATTTTTCGCTAATTAAAAGTGCTATCTATATATTAAAACGAAAGGCAGAAAAAGTAATCGTGGTTTAATTGCTTCTCTACGCATCGATACTTGCGCCGGTCTCTGAGAGTCTCCTCCTATTGGTTAATCAGAGGATAGTAGTTACTGTCTGTAAGAGCATTTGCAAAGCGCTTTTGTAAATATGGGATAAGAACGCTGACACTGTTTAATCAATGCTATAATAATTAATTTTTTAACTTTACTAATCTTATAATGATTGGAATACATTGTTTTTTTCACTTTACGTAAGTTAATTAATTTATTTCAATCTGTATTCTTTTTTTGCAATGTTATTGCCGGCAATCTTAGGCTTAATTGTAGAGATGTTTCATGTGAAATTGAAACATTCAATAAGTTAATGATTAAAGTGTTTATTTACGTTCTTGGCCGATAAATCATTTTCTATATTGTAATTTTAAAATTTATTTATTAGTATGTGTAAAAAAAAAAGGCTGGAAATCACATTGTTTTTTGTTTCGTGTTTTGATGGTGCGATTTTCGACGGATAGTTTGACTTCATGGATGTAAACAGATTCGCAAATCACTATTTATTTTTTGCTTCAGTTTCTTATTATACTCATGTCAAAAAACGGTGATTTTTTTCCCACTTATAATTTCATTTTTGAGCAAATTCATAACGTTTAGGAAGTATTTACATTACATCTCATAGTCTCGCCGAATAATAGAAAATTGCATATGAAATGAAAATAATCCCAGTTATAAACAGCTTTGTAAATCATTAATATTTCTTTAATGTTTCACTTTTTTTTTGAGTACACTTTTTTTAAAAAGTGTTCCCGTGACAAAATTTCCTGAGTTTTTTTGGGGAGAAGGAGGAGGGAATATTTTGATGAAATTTGCTATTTTTTTTTTTTTTTTTTTTTTTTTTTTTTTTTAATTGCTTGATCTTGATCTCTCAACAATGTTTTTTCAGAAATATGAAGATCATTATAATCAACAAAGAAAAATAAAATTATCAGAAGAGATCCCTCTTTTTGCATAACTTTCAATCATGATAAAGCAGTCCTTATATACCATATTCATTGCTTGCTGGTTTTTTTAATGATTATTTGGCAAAATTTGCATTTTTTGTGGTACCTAGATGATTTGAAAATTACAATATAGAAAATGCTTTATCGGCCAAGAACGTAAATAAACACTTGGAAATAAAATAACTTATGTAAAGTGAAAAAACCAATGTATTTCAATCATTATAAGATAAGTAAAGAAAAAATATATAATTATCATAGCATTGCATTAAACAGTGATAGCAAAAATGCAGTCTCTCTGTGTTTTCTCACAATCTGTTTACCAATATTTGCGTTTTTTGAAGTACCTAGACAAATTTAAAGTATTTTTTCACGATCTTTTGACGAAATTCACATCTTTTCTGGTACCACGAAAAAATTATTTGTTTTCTTAGGGATTTTCGGTGAAATTTGTCATTTTTTTCTCGCTTTTCGATGTAATTTGCCGTTTTATCAAATTTATGCTTTTTTCATGATTTTTTTTTAATTTGTCGTTTTTTTCGTTATTTTCAGAAATTTGTCATATTTTGGCTTTTTTTCTTTGCAAAAATTACCTGTTTTGCGATCTTTTGATGAAATGTGCCTCTTTTTTTCATCTTTTGACAAAATGTGTTGTTTTCTCACAATCTGTTTGCCAATATTTGCGTTTTTTGAAGTACCTAGACAAATTTAAAGTATTTTTTCAAGATCTTTTGACGAAATTCACATCTTTTCTGGTACCACGAAAAAATTGTTTTCTTAGGAATTTTCGGTGAAATTTGTCATTTTTTTCTCGCTTTTCGATGTAATTTGCCGTTTTATCAAATTTATGCTTTTTTCATGATTTTTTTTTAAATTTGTCGTTTTTTTCGTTATTTTCAGAAATTTGTCATATTTTCGCTTTTTTTTCTTTGCAAAAATTACCTGTTTTGCGATCTTTTGATGAAATGTGCCTCTTTTTTTCATCTTTTGACAAAATGTGTTGTTTTCTCACAATCTGTTTACCAATATTTGCGTTTTTTGAAGTACCTAGACAAATTTAAAGTATTTTCAAGATCTTTTGACGAAATTCACATCTTTTATGGTACCAGGACAAATTTATTTGTTTTCTCAGGGATTTTCGGTGAAATTTGTCGTTTTTTTTCTCGCTATCTTTCGATGTAATTTGCCGTTTTATCGAATTTATGCTTTTTTTGTTAAATTTGTTGGTTTTTTTCGTTATTTTCAGAAATTTATCATATTTTCGCTTTTTCGTGATTTTTGTTTGTGAAATTGTTCTTTATTTTTTTTTTTTTAGAAATTTGTCGTTTTTTTCCACTATTTTTAGCTAAATTTACCATTTTTTGCGATTACCTGTATAAATTTTATGTGCTTTTTGAGATCTTTGGGCGAAATTCACATCTTTTATGATAACTGGATGAAATTCGTCATCTTGAGGTCTTTCGGCAAAGTTTATCGTTTTTCTCGATTTCTTTCGATGACAGTTGTCGTGTTGTCATGATTTTTCGATGTAATTTGCCGTTTATTGAAGATTTTTTTGCAAAGTTTATCTTTTTTGTGATTATTTGATAAAATTTGCTTTTTTTTCAATCCTTTGACGAGAATTGTTGTTTACTCACAATCATTTGTCGAAATTTGTTGATTTCTCACAATATTTTGAATTTTTTTTCATATGTTTACAAATTTGTCATTTTTAAGGATTTTTTTTGTCAAAATTTACCTTTTTTTTTTTTTTTTTGTTTAGGAAGTATTTACATTACATCTCATAGTCTCGCCGAATAATAGAAAATTGCATATGAAATGAAAATAATCCCAGTTATAATCAGCTTTGTAAATCATTAATATTTCTTTAATGTTTCATTTTTTTTTTAGTACACTTTTTTTTTAAAAGTGTTCCCGTGACAAAATTTGCTGAGTTTTTTTGGGGAGAAGGAGGAGGGAATATTTTGATGAAATTTGCTATTTTTTTTTTTTTTAATCGCTTGATTTTGATCTCTTAACAATGTTTTTTCAGAAGTATGAAGATCATTATAATCAACAAAGAAAAATAAAATTATCAGAAGAGATCCCTCTTTTTGCATAGCTTTCAATCATGATAAAGCAGTCTTTATATACCATATTCATTGCTTGCTGGTTTTTTTAATGATTATTTGGCAAAATTTGCATTTTTTGTGGTACCTAGACGATTTGAAAATTACAATATAGAAAATGCTTTATCGGCCAAGAACGTAAATAAACACTTGGAAATAAAATAACTTATGTAAAGTGAAAAAACCAATGTATTTCAATCATTATAAGATAAGTAAAGAAAAAAAATATAATTATCATAGCATTGCATTAAACAGTGATAGCAAAAATGCAGTCTCTCTGTGTTGTTTTCTCACAATCTGTTTACCAATATTTGCGTTTTTTGAAGTACCTAGACAAATTTAAGTATTTTTTCAAGATCTTTTGATGAAATTCACATCTTTTCTGGTACCACGAAAAAATTATTTGTTTTCTTAGGGATTTTCGGTGAAATTTGTCATTTTTTTCTCGCTTTTCGATGTAATTTGCCGTTTTATCAAATTTATGCTTTTTTCATGATTTTTTTTTTAATTTGTCGTTTTTTTTCGTTATTTTCAGAAATTTGTCATATTTTCGCTTTTTTTTTCTTTGCAAAAATTACCTGTTTTGCGATCTTTTGATGAAATGTGCCTCTTTTTTTCATCTTTTGACAAAATGTGTTGTTTTCTCACAATCTGTTTACCAATATTTGCGTTTTTTGAAGTACCTAGACAAATTTAAAGTATTTTCAAGATCTTTTGACGAAATTCACATCTTTTATGGTACCAGGACAAATTTATTTGTTTTCTCAGGGATTTTCGGTGAAATTTGTCGTTTTTCTCGCTATCTTTCGATGTAATTTGCCGTTTTATCGAATTTATGCTTTTTTTGTTACATTTGTTGGTTTTTTTCGTTATTTTCAGAAATTTATCATATTTTCGCTTTTTTGTGATTTTTGTTTGTGAAATTGTTCTTTGTTATTTTTTTTTAGAAATTTGTCGTTTTTTTTCACTATTTTTACCATTTTTTGCGATTACCTGTATAAATTTTATGTGCTTTTTGAGATCTTTGGGCGAAATTCACATCTTTTATGATAACTGGATGAAATTCGTCATCTTGAGGTCTTTCGGCAAAGTTTATCGTTTTTCTCGATTTCTTTCGATGACAGTTGTCGTGTTGTCATGATTTTTCGATGTAATTTGCCGTTTATTGAAGATCTTTTTGCAAAATTTATCTTTTTTGTGATTATTTGATAAAATTTGCTTTTTTTTTTCAATCCTTTGACGAAAATTGTTGTTTACTCACAATCATTTGTCGAAATTTGTTGTTTTCTCACAATATTTTGAATTTTTTTTCATAATATGTTTATAAATTTGCTATTTTTTAGGGATTTTTTTTGTCAAAATTTGCCTTTTTTAAAAAAACATTTCCTGAAAATTGCCATTTTTTTAGACGTTTTGGCAAAATTTTTATTTTTGTGCAATACTTTTGCGAAATTTGTTTTATTTGGAATATCTAGACAATTTTTTTTTTTTTGCAGTTTTTTTGCAGTTTTTTGACAAATTTTTTAGAGATCTTTTGAAGAAATTTGTTGTTTTTTGCAATCTGTTGACGAAATTTGCTGTTTTATTTTCCCACATCTATTTATAAAATTTCCGGGCAATGTTTTTTTTGGGGGAGGGGGGGGGGGAGTATTTTGATGAAATTTTCTAATTTTTGTGATTATTTGCCAGAATTTGTGTTTTTTATGGTACCTAGACAAACTTTGGTACATAGCAAATGGTTTCTAGCATTTTTTTTAAAAAACTTAAGCAGTTGAAAAAAATTCTGCAAACATTTTCAAGTCTGTGACGTGTGTCGCAGCGTTGCACCAATTCTGCGCCCGGGATCATGTCATGTTGGTGTTACGTTGGTAAATGGAAAAGCATATTGAAATTTTTAATAAATATTAATCTTTAAAAAAAAATTTTCTTTGAAAATTTTTTTATAGTGGCAAAATACTTTTTTTTCTTTGATTCTTTCATATTGTTGCTGTCAAGTTTTGACGGGCTTCACCTAGCCAGAATAAATATTATCATTAATTTTTTTAATATGTGAAATTTACATGTATTTTTGATTTATGAAAAGGTAATAGAAAAGTAGTTGAAAATGCAAATGTTTATTTGTTGAATGGGGTGGGTAATGTAACAACAAATTAACCACGGAGAGGATCATTGTTATAGTTGTTGCTAAATGGCAAACTATAAATTCAGTCTTATTTTGCTGCGAAGTAAGTGAAGTATGTATATTTTGTATGAAATGAGTGATGACAGTAATTTATGATTTATTCATGTTATGTACAATTTATTGGTGTTGTATTTGTAAATGAAAAATTATCAAATGAGAGATATTCTAATTCTATGACAGCATGTTTGAATGTAATTCGGCCAATTGCGGGTCATTTGCCTGGATGTAAAATGCAGGTTGTTCTTTTATTTATTGAAATTTTTGCTGACGATTAGTCGTTAAAAAATCCTTTAATAGCTGGAAAATACCTTTTTCTTTCTTCGGTGCCGTCAAGTTTTGACGGGTTCCATCTAGTATATATTAAAGAACGTCAGGATTTCGTATTAATCATAGCACAAAAAAATCTACCAAACCAAAAACCTTGAAAATGGGGTAAAAATACTTCTTATAACATCGAGTGCCGCTAAGAAATGATTTTCGAAAATTCCACCCCTAAGATGAGTAGAAAAAAGAACGAACTTTTAAAAATTTCCTTAAAAATCGGCTTTTGTAGTTATTTTTCAACTGATAACATATTTTAGTGCATTCTCTCATTCTGAATCGAATGGTACTAAGCAAATTCTTTTAAATCCAGTAGTTCCTGATATAATTCACATTTTCCTAATTTGGCGATTTCTTCGGCGCAAAAACCTGAAATTTTCAATGCTTATCTTTATATATAAAAATCTTCTGTGCGTGTGTATGTCACTGAACTCCTCCTAAACGACTGGACCGATTTTAATGAAATTTTGTGTGTGCGTTGCAGTGGATTTGAGAATGGTTTAGATTCACATTTTGTCGAAATTGTATCAGTACTTTTTTAGTAATTAGGCAAAAACTAATAATTAGTGATTTTTCGCTAATTAAAAGTGTCGATGAATAGAGTGCGGACGGAATGTCCGAGCGGTCTAAGGCGCCAGATTAAAGCTCAGCTTCTTGAAGAAAGAGATCACGTGTTCGTGTATGCTTTACAATAATATTTCCTGTATTATAATTTTGATAAACCGACTTTAGAAAATCGTTAACTTTTAACTAAAAAGAGAAAAATAAACTTTTCTATCAAAAATTGAGCCGACTGAAATACTGAAGAGTAAAAAATAATTTCCTTACATAATTGTAATAAGAAATTAAATTAAGAGCGTAGTGTATAGCGTGCGTATTACCATATTTACGTACATTTATTTGATTTTCTGGAGTCAGTGCCAAGAAGGACAACATCTGTCGGTGACAGGACAACGTCTGTCGGGTCCGCTAGTTCTTATGTATTTATACTCCTTTTATACAGAATGATTTTAAATCTAAGGGAAATTTGTAATTACTATAACTTTAATTTTACACATCTGATACAGAAAGCCAGAATATTTTTACATATTTTGTTTTGAAAGTTTTTCCCGTTATTTACCACTTTTTCCCGGTATTTACCACTTTTTCCCACTGGGATGGGAAAAATCAGTTTTGGGCGGGAAAAAGCCAACCCTGCATTTGTATGCTTAAAAAAGTGACCTGAAGGGGATACTACTACAGTAAAACCTCTAAATAACAGACACCTCGGGAGCGCAAAAACTGTCTGCTATTTGGAAGTGTCTGCTATTGGGAAAACCTCAGAGATTGAAAAATTGCTAATGAATGTTTAATGTTTCATTAATTGACTTTGATATGTTGTAAAACCTCGATTATATGATTAACCAGAAACGATAATATTTTTAAAGCAATAAAACTAAATTAAAATTGTGCATGCCTTTTTCCGTTGTTTATTACATTCGTACGAAAAAAATTGTTACAAAAGTTTGCTTTTACTTGCGATTACCTGCAATTTGTTTTTCAATGTGAAGTTTTAACTCTGTCAGTAGTTTTAATCCTTTTGAATCATCTTTTTCCACAAAGAAATTGTATAACTGTATACTATATCTGTTTCTTAAAAGCATACTATCTCAAATCAAGAAGGGTGAAGGGGAGAAAGATTGTGATCACAGATAAATATAGGGGGAGAGAGGTTTTTCCTCAGCTCATTCCCACATTTATCTGTGATCACAAAATTTGTGACCTGATAAATTTAGAGAATTTTTATTTTTTTTCCCCCATTAAAAAATAATTTTCTTTTTTGCCAAAATTCTGTCTGTTATTCAGAGGTTAAACATACGAAAGTTCAATTTTTGGGAGTGATGATTGGAAAACTGTCCGTTAAATAGAGGTGTCCATTGTGGAGGTTTTACTGTATTTGAACCATTATTTGCCTTCTTTTGAGCATCCCTCAAGGATGGTTTGTGCTGATTGACCAATTGACTGACTACAATATATAGTCGAGTCTCTATATAACGAAATCCATCGTTCCAGTAAAAAATTCGTTATAAAGAGAAATTCGGTGTATAGAAAATGATGTTAAAAATCATATTTAATGTGTAAATTTTGAACAAATATTATTTTTTTATGTTTTTAATTACGAATTTAAAATGTTTAAAAGTAAATATTAATCTAACATTCTATTTCTTAATTATTTAAACAGTTTCAAAAAAGAGAACAGACATTTATTTGAAAGCTTAATGAAAATCAAATAAGGAAGACTTGCATTAATTTCAGACGAAGAAATCTGTAATTTTTCATTGTTTTTATTTTTAAATTGTTATGCTCTCAATAAAAAATAAAACAAATGCTCAAATTTTAGCAAGGAATGAAAAATTATAGTTAACATTCTCCTCCATTTGAAGGCCTCTCTTACGCGCCTCTCATTGATTCCTTATATGTGTAACAATCTAATTGACTCTGTTTTGAGAAGGATGTTGAAAGGTGTGTAGGAGGTGGGATGAATTCGTTTGATTTAAAGAACAAGGAGAGAAGTAATATTAAAAAAACTCAGCACTGAACGATAAATCAAAAATAAGTGATGGAAAATTGATTCCATATGATTTCGAAGCTTTTATAAAACTGAATAAATTAAGACCAATTTATGAAAAACTTCGTAATATGGAGATAGTTATTTCGCTATATAGAGACTGTTTTTAATGTAATCATGCGAAAAATGGACCAATCCTACAAAAAATTCGTTATATAGAGAAATTCGATGTATGGAGTTTCGTTGTAAAGAGACCCGACTGTATGTCAGTGCTGCATGTAATTGCATCATGCAGAAAAGTCAGGTATTTTACGAATATTTTCTAAAAAGTCTTAGAAAAATATTAAAATGATACTAGTCTTAACTAGTCTCGGAGAAAAAATCACAAAATTCATCAAACAATGGCAAGGGAAAAAAGAACTAGAAATTTGAAGAATAATTGCAGGAAAAACATTAGTTTTGACAAAGGATTGTGAAAATAAGTAGAAAATTTCATTACATTCCCGTTTGGTTAAAGCAGACTTGCCAAGTCTCCTGATTTTCAGATGTTTCTCCATACTCCTGATTTTTGACATATTTCTCCTGATTTTTCACATTTTTAAAATATTCTGTTATCTATACATATAATAAAACAGTAGGACCCGGTGTGTCTGTACATTGAAGATAATTGACAAAAATGGAGTCAGGGCGATAAAAGAAAACCAATGAAACACAAAAAAAAAAAATTTGAATTTTTTGTCTGTCTGTCTGTCTGTTTGTTCGAGGTTATCTTCGTAACTACTGAATGGATTTTTATGCGGTTTTCACTAATGAAGAATGCACACTCCCGGGCAGTGTATAGGCTTTGTTTCATCAAAATCGGACAACAGACAAAAAAGTAACAAAAAGAAACAAAAGAAACTATTAGGTGCGCTGCTCACGTTTTTTAGTACATAACGTTTTTTAGTACATATAAAATCCAATAGATGTCACTGTGCGATTTTAAAACGCGCTATCGTTATGTTTTCGCCAGTCTACTTAAGTATGAGAAAGTTTCAAGCTGGCTGTCGTTCCATGTGGTTTAGTCGGTAGAACGTCAGTGCGCCATACTGATGGCCCGGGTTCGATTCCCAGCATGGAATTTTTTTTCACTATGTTGGCATTAACGCCTATAAGCAATTAAAAGAATTTGAAATATTGTATTCAAGGCGAATTTTCTCTCTGGGAAAATTTCCTTGCATTAATATGTCAGTGTAATTTTTTTTTCGATTTAATTTTTTTTTTCGAAACTTTGTTTTTCTTAAAAAATTACAGTAAATATTTGATATTTCCCAACGTTTTTTGAATGATCGACTTGCTTTTTTTTTTTTTTTTTAATGTATGTCTGAACCTTATCTAACTACTTCTTCAAGATTTCTTTAGATAAACCGACCAGCGTAGCGGGCGAAGGCCGCTAGTTTTACAATAAAATATGTTGTGATTCAGTGACGAAAACTCTAGTACAGGCATAATTGTTCTTTAGTATGATTGATCAGTAGTATTTTATGCGATAAACTACATTCAGATTCATTATAAATGATAAATCTTTAAGTTTTGTTACTGTCTGCATCTGCTGCATTATCAATAACTTGTCTCGATTAAAACTTACTTATGATCTTTACCTTTTACACTAGTTTATGAGTAACAAAATGCCCCCTTTTTTTATAATATTTAAGTCAAATTAAAAATATGTGAAAACATATGATTAAATTCTTAAGTTTTCATAGATAAAAATATCCCCTGATTTCTGAGACAAAATCTCCTGATTTTTAGTTTTCGTCTTGGTCGTGAAAAATTAAGAAATTAGCCTTTTATGCTTTGCTGGGAAACCTGTCATGCCTATCTGTTAATATTAATGTACTTTTGATGTTTTTAAAAGTTTGTTTTATTGTTTCGATCTAATCTTTTCTTTTTTTTAAGGTACATGGTTGACATTGCATTTGACAAGAGCATTGTCAACAAGGAGGTTTTGAAAGACCCTGCTAAGAGAAGGAAAGCAAGGCGAGATGTGAAGGCAAAATTTGAAGAAAGGTAAATAATATATACACTAATTAAAGAATTAATATTTTAATTACATAACTACCAGTGGTGTCACTGGAATCGGAAAAATCCTGGGACCCAGAATGTCTAAGTTTCTGTATTCCCTTTTTTTTTTTTTTTTTTTTTTTTTTTTTTTTTTTTTTTTTTTACAAAAACGAGTCCCTATTAATAAGAAGTCACTTTTAGACTCAAAAATTGGACTTATCCATTTAGAAAAAAAATGAATTGCAGTAATTGTTTTAATAATAATGAATAATTAAAGCCAATATTAATATTTTAAAACTATTAAGAGAAATTTTCTTTACCTGTTTTAAAAATAAATGTGCAAGATACAAATTTAATTATAAAATAATGCTTATTTGGGTGTAGAAGATAATGAGTATCACTGTTCATATTTCTTTTAAAAAGATGTAAGACGGATTTATTGAAAAAGGCATTTTTGTTGAATAAAAAGATACTTTTTGTGTTATAAATGGATGCTTTCAGGAATCACATTCACTCAAAAATATTTAGAGGTGATCAAAAACTGATTTTGGAGCGGGAAAAGAATAAATTTTGATAAAGGAAAATTAGCTTTTCGAAGTTTTGCTTTTTGTGTCCTTTTGACAAAATTTTTCATCTTTTTGGGGGGAAAAAAAAAATTGTGAGAGATTTTAAAAATTTAATGATGATTTTTTTTTTTTTTTTTTTTTTTTTCCTTCCCGCAATCTTTTGGCAAAATTTGACCCCTCTCCCCCTTTTTTATGGATCTTTGTGACATAATTAGCCATTCTTTTACGAATCTTTTTCTTGTGCCATCTCAAATTTTTTGTGTAATTTATGCACTATAATGTACATTGACTATGCAAGTTTTCCAGTTTGTGTGGTCTTTGACAGATCTAAACTTTTTTTTTTTTTTTTGACCTGCTTGTCTAATAGTTAACTATTAGGCATTGGGCTTGAATTCAGAGTACATAGAAATGTTTGTAACACATTCTTTTTAAAAAATGGATTGTCCTAATATCTTAAATCCTGCAAAAAAAAAGCATTTTTATTGGTTTTCATTAGGAGGAAAAGTCTTGTTTGGTTGGGGGGGGGGGGAGCTTTTATCACAAATAGCCAATATGATTCAAAGAAATCTATAGAATAGATCCAATGGCACTTCTTATACTTAATAAAAGTTTTTCATATTGTTATAGGCAGGGTTGTTATGTTTAAAACATTTCGTTTAAAACAGCTGTTTAAAACGCGTTTAAAACATTACATTTAAAACAATGTTTAAAACATGATTATTGCTAATAATGTCACAAATTAAAATTTATGAAATAAAATTGTATTAAAAATTTCTAATTAGCTGTATGTACTAAAAGACATTAAAATTTTATTAAAATTATAAATTGGTTATTTAATTTTAATTAAGTATTTAAAGTAAATTTATTTCCTCTAAAATTGGAAATACATAATTTTTTTTAAATATCTCAATTATGATTTTTTATATAATATCAAAGTTCTATAATATATTAATTTTCGAAGATTAAAAGTAAAACTGAAAGAGCATTTTTCGGATATACAATACAACAAGACAAGTACAGCCTTATCTAGAATGCAACAAAAAGAAAATATTTTGATAAATTTCGACAAAGCTAAAATAATCTTTTCAACATCAAACCACATTACTCTTCAACTATCCGTGAATCCCTCAAAATTTTGCTTAACAATGATACTGTTTGTAATGACATCATTTCTTAATATTCGGCACTCTGGTACAGTATCCTTGGTGTTTTGATGAATTCATAGCGACTTTGTTTGTACACGCAGACTGTTTTTGTTTTGTTTTTACATTTCTAATGAATTATCTTCTTTTATACTCCTTTGAAAATGGATGCGAGGGCATCCAAAAGATCTGAGGTAAATAATAATTAAATAATATCTATTTTTACAACACTTTTTAAGTATTTATTTGTATATTTTGAGAGATCTATTTCTCCGTTTTAGGGAATAAATTCAGCAGTTGGTGCACAGAGAACATAATATTGAGTAAAAAATCTGGGCTAAAGGCCTTCTTAATATACTATAAATAATACTTTCTCCTATCAATAGATAATGCTATAATACTTTATAGATATTTGTTTAGTAGTTAAAAAAAGATTTTTTATTGTTTTTTTTTCTCTTTCTTTATTAAAATTATAATGACTTCAGTTTAAAATATTCATATATAAAAAAATTCAACATTAATTTAAATTTCTTTTAATAGCATTTCCTTTTTAATAATTCATTTATGAAAATAAACTGAAATGAAAAAAAAAAAAAACTTATCTACTTTCAGTTCCTTTTAAATTCTAATTGTTTAAATTTGCTTTTCTGTCCTCAGATTTATAAAAGTATGCTACCTACCAACCAATCTATCTATTTTGATTTTCAGTTTGAATATGTTCTCAAAATAATAATAATAATAATTTAATAATAAAAAATGGACATGTTTAAAAAATATTTATTTCTTAACTATTTTTTTACGTACTTCATATTTTTTTACACATTTATTACATATTTTTTACATATTTCATTACGCTTTAAATGAGAATCACTTGCAATTGATGAGACTGAAAAAGGCTTGCTGCCAAATTATGTCCTGAACTAATTCCAATAATTATAAAGTTAAGTCAGCTCCATTCTCTGATTATATGTTTGATGCAGTTGCCAATCATAAATTTGCCATTGGAAAATCAGATAAAGTGGAAATAACATTTATTGTGGTGGTTCAGCCTTGAAAAACATTGATAAAAATGCCATGAATATCATAAAACAGTTACATACAGCTGTATGTTCTACTGCTGGATTAGAAAGAGTTTTCTCTACTTTTGGTTTTGTGCAAAGCAAAACCAGAAATCGTTTGGGTGTTGATAAGGCTGTTGTAAAGGTATTGACAAACTAGTTACCATTTTTAAAGAACTGAACAATTAAATGTTTTAGTTTAGAATAAAAATAAAATTGCTAATTAATGTTTGGTATTTGTTATATACTTTTTTCCTTCCTTACTGCCGTTTGAAAATATTTTCATTCTTTATATTTAATAATTTTTGTTCACTTTAATCAAAATTGTGCTGTGTGAGAAAAAAACGTTTTAAACGTTTAAAACATGTTTTAAACAAAAAAAACATGTTTTTTGTTTTTTTTAATAAAAAACATGTTTTTTTCCAACCCTGGTTATAGGTAAGAACTATATTTAAATTAATAATATACAAAATGAATTTGCCTAACTTCACTTGGATAATGACTCCTAGCATATATGAATAAAATTTGTTATTTATGTAAAGTTTTTACACGAAGCAGCATTCCACTTATAAAATAAGAAAAAATAAATTAATTAAATTTGTCGTAATTTTGTACTCATTTTTCATTTATCTTTATAAATACAGTAAACTCTGTAAGATCTGTGTATGATGGAAATCTGTAACTCAGATAAAAAAAATCTGTCTCAATCAATTCCACCTTATACAGAGTTTACTGTGCATACTTTTTTCCTTCATTTGTTTTTCTTATAAGAAAAGAGCAGCTGACATCAATGTGGGTTAAATTACTGTGGGATGGCAATGGCAAGTAACACTTGTTTCATAAAAGGAGGGGTTTAGTCTAAATTACTGTACTGCCTAATATATTCTTAAAGGAATGTGGGTATAGGATGGGTAATTGAGAAAATTTAATAAATGTTATTTGTTATAAAAAGTTAGACTGTACTTAATCTTTTAGTTTATACTTGAATTCATTTGAATATTCAGAAAAGTTTTCAGTCTCTCTTACCTTGAAAAGTAATTTTTTGAATAGTGTGCTTATTTTTATTAAAAATCTAAATTCAATATTGGGAATTTTGGGAAACTGAAATAGTATAATTTAACTCCTTAAGATAGATGAAAATTGAATCTGTTGCCAGGGGCCAGTAAATTTACGTTTATTAGTGGCCACTACAATGTTTCAAACTTTGAAATTTAGATAAGGTATAATTGTTATATAAATACATATTTTTCTATAAAATTAAATGGATATTATTTAATAAGTAAATGTGTTTATGCTACATGCATTACAAACAGTTGAAATCTGAGATGGTGAGTGTATTTTGAGAATTACAGTATCTTATAAAGAAAGATAGTTTAACTGCATGGGTCGAAATATTGAAGATTCTGCAATGTCCTCAAAATCTGCTTACATTCTGATGTGAAAGAATAAATTACTCTAAATGCATGTGGGATACTGGTGAATATATTTTTCAGAACAAAACTGTATTTTTGATCAATTGAAAAGCCAGAACGTTGAAAATACATAATGTTATTGAAATCTGCTTACATACTGTAAGAAAAAGAATTAACCAGTTTACGAATTATATGTAATCAGAGTAGAGAAGCATATTTCCATAAAAAAAAAGGCTGTATTTTATTTGACAGTCTTTGATATTTTTTAAATCACCATTCATTGGTGAATGGCTATCAATAATGGTTATTTTGATTGTCACTTTTACAACTTTAATTACCATGTGGCGAGTTGCAGCCATTGATTTTTACCCGTAACAGTTTATATTGAATCAGTGATTCAATCTGAAAAAAATATCCCTAATAAATACTGAAATTATTGCATTGTTAAGCATGCATAGCAAATACAGACAATTGTCTCCTTCTCCCATTGTTTTTTACTTCAGTGATGTTGTTAATTAAAAATACATAAAATCAAAAAAAGTTTATTTGTGAGTAAATTAAGTGTATATAAGCTTAGGTCAAAAAAATAGTATGTGTTGTGTATATTTTTTTAATAACAATTTAAATTTTTCTTAAGAAAGGTGTTATAGTAAAAATAAAATATTGACATGTTTCGGAACCATCAAATAAGTTCCATAGTCATAATATAAATAAAACAAAATTTCAAAATATTTCTCGGACAATACAAATGACACGCGACAATGAGATATAAATAACAAAAAACACACGCTCTATTGCAAAAAAATTAAAATATAGACCATGATCTAAACTTAACTAAATTTAATTTAATTTTTTGCAATAGAGCGCGTGTTTTTTGTTATTTATATTTCGTTGTCGCGTGTCATTTGTATTGTCCGAGAAATATTTTGAAATTTTGTTTTATTTATATTATGACTATGGAACTTATTTGACGGTTCCGAAACATGTCAATGTATTTTATTTTTACTATAACACCTTTCTTAAGAAAAATTAAAATTGTTATTAAAATGTTTATATAAAAGGTGAATATTTTAAAATCTGATGATTTAAAAAATCAATTGGATTTAATTAACTTTTTATCATAGTTGTGTATATTATTAATGTATATTTTTCTTTCTTTCAGGTACAAGACTGGCAAAAGCAGGTGGTTCTTCCAGAAGTTAAGGTTTTAAATGTGTAAACTAAAAGAAAATAAACTAAAAAATTCTAACATGTTTAGTCATTTTTTTCCCTCAAGACACAAATTTGTTACATGATCATTTGGTTCAATACTGCCAAGCAGGGCATCAGAGTCGCAGTTGTGCCCAAACTTTCCAAGTCTCCTGATTTTTCAAATATTTTACAGTTAAGTGTACAGTATAAGATCTATATAACGCAAGCCTAAAAATGTAAGATTATGTGTATCATAGAATTTTGCATTAGATGGATCACATTTCATTCATCATAAAATTTACTTCATAAATATAGTCACATCTGTCAGAAGCATATCGGTATTTTTATACTGCGTTCCTTACTTAGAATATAAATTTTTGTATTATATAGAGCATTCTACATCTTGTTGCCGAAACGTCAGTGAAGACTTACATTGGAGACACGAAATTTTTTTGTTTCTGTCTGTCTGTCAGTCTGTTCCGCGATAACTAACGCAAAAAACATCCGGTTGGCTTGAAATAAAGTGGGTATGTTAGTGAGGCACTGGGATTAAGCTGTCTAGTTTTTTGTTACATTTGATTCATTCGTTCGGAAAATATAGAATATTTTATTTTGCGCAATAATGCTTTTCTATGGCAAATCCAATGATTTTTTATTTATTATTTTTTTTTTCCTTGAGAGAAAATGTCACATTTCATTAATGGAATTCAATGATAAATGGACACTGAAATTTACCAGTTAAATTATTCGTATTGTTTTGAAATTTTGTCTATGCATTTGTCAGATTTTTAAAGTTATTATATTACTGTAAATTTTGGAGATTTTTTTTTATAAATGTGTTCCAATAATATAAACTAATTTGTTTTAAAGATTTACTTATTTAAAATGTATTTATTTTATTTTCTCTTAATGGTTGCTAAGCAACCATTCATCCTAATCCTTATTATATTTTAATGCTATAAATTTGAAAGCGTGTACAAAAATTTAAGTGAAGTCAACATCGAAACTGATGAATTAATTAATGTCTTTGTATCTTTGCAGATAAATATAACATAGCTCAGAAAAGAATATAGGCTGTTTTATTAATTTTATTCAAATATTTTCCTTAATTCAAAATTTCCTTCTTTTTCATACAGAATCAAGAGTGATTTTTTTAGATAAAATTTAACCAATTTCCTTTGTCGTTGCCAAAAAATAAATCAAAATTTGGAATAATAGTTTTTCAACGGCAATAAGTTTCAATTGAGCAATTTCCATTCGAAAAATTAAACTAAGAGAAAATAAATATGACGTCAAAATAAAAATAAAAATAGTACTTTGTTAAATATTAAACACGGAAATTTGTTTCGTTAATAAGAATTTTTCTGACAAAAATAGGGGCATAATCAGAAGTAAAAGAAATAAAAAATAATTATATTTTTAACAAATATTTCAATTCGTAAAATTTAACGTCATAATTGAAATAAAACAGGTATTTTATAGTTGTTAAAAATACAAGTAATATAGACAGCAATATCTCATGAATAATGACGTCATTGCCGAAACTTCAGTGAAGACTTATTTTGCCGACGCAAAATTTGTTTTCCATCTCTGTCTGTTCTTCTGTCTATCTGTCAGTCCCCGATAACTGCCACAAAATGCAATCAAAACTTCTTTTTTTTGTAAACAAAATTGTAAAACACTAGATTACTGAGTTTACACTTTCAAAAGTTTCTGATACATCAGATTTAGGTGTTTTTGGTAGGGCAGGTATCTAGAGGTATGAGGATAATGAAAAATGCTTATTAAAACTGTCACTTATCCTTATAAATCAAAATGTAGAAAGAAATACAAGATATACAATAACCATTAGCCAGGGCTCGAAAAATAGCGTTCCCGGGATCCCGGGGAACCCAGAAATCATTTCTGGGAACGTATATTTTTTCACTCAGGTTCCCAGCTGGGAACCTAAAAAATCGTCATGATCGCTACCGATCCGCGCACGCATTATATCGCGTATATTACGCAAAAATATAACTCTTGAGCGGTCCGTGCGATGCGTAATTTCGTCAAAATATTACGGAAAAAGTCCGAACATCGTTAAAAAATCGCGAAAAAACGGCAAATTATGTTTAAAAAATCACGAAAAAACAGAAAATTTCGTCAAAAAATCGCGCTAAAACAGCAAATTTCGTCAAAAAATACCGAGAAAACAACAGCTTTCGGCAAAAGATCGTAAAAATTCGGGAAGCAACGCAAATTTCATTAGAAGATCGCGAAAAAACGGCAAATTTCGTAAAAAAAATCGCAAATGTCGTTAAAAAAATATTGAAAAACGACAGGTTTTGTTAAAATATTGCGATAAATCGGCAGGTTTCTTTAAAACATCGCAATAAAACGGCAGATTTTGTCAAAAGATCGTGAAAAAACGGCAGATTTTGTCAAAAGATCGCGAAAAAACGGCAATTTTCGTCAAAATACTCACACATAAATTTTATTGGGAACCTACATTTTTCATCTGGGAACCTCAAAATTTTTTGAATTTTCTAGCCCTGCATTAGCATATTGATAGAAAGTTACAAATTTAAATTTAATAAGACTACGGGTTGTTCAGGAGAGGCAGAGCCCCCCTGAAGAAATCTACTGTGGTATAATAAAAAAAAAAAATAATAATAATAGATCATGAATTTTTCAGAATATCCTAACATAACTAAATCTTTAATTTAACGGCTTTTGATGGCTTCAAATTTCTTATTCTTATAAATAATTACGTAATTTGAAAATTGTAAATTGCATTTTCAGGAAGTTGAATATTACGCTAAGTGTGTTTTAAAAAAAAAGATGTGAAAAGCTGATGTTGAGGCTCTTGATCTGCAGATTTACTAGTTAAATATACTTTTTAAAAATAATTTAAATATACCTGGACTCAAATCATTCATTATATTGTCTAACTCTGTTAACATGAACCTCAAGCAGAATCAAATTTTGTTCATATTAACAACAATTCAAACTAATTCACATTAAGCATGTTCATGTTAGGTTTGACTGTATTGTTCATTTTCTAAAAAGTTTATTGTAATTTTTTTTTCATTAAAACGTCTAAGTTAAGGTGATAAAGTTTTCTAGACAGTATAATCTGGAAATTGAAGTCATTCTTTACTTTAAAAATTCATTGTTTGCATCTGAGCAGTTGTGTGTTATATGGAGAATTGCATTATAAAAATCTACTGTTCAGTGATGAAAACTCCAGTACATTTGTTTTTGTTCTTTAATATGATTCATCAGTAGTATTTTATGTCTAAACTACTTTGATTCATAAATGTTGAACAATGAAATGGTTACAATGGCCATGTTTTAGAGCAGGGTTGGAAAAAAAAACAGGTTTTTTTGTTGTTTTTTTTAACGGTTTTTTTTGGTTTAAACCGGGTTTTTTTTTTTTTTAAACATCCTTTTTTATTACATATACATGCATATTTATTGATAAAAATAGACATTGTTGAATTATAAGTAGTATAAATGCATTTGAAAATAATTTAAATTAAATAATTATAGTTAATTAAGTAGAAAATTGAAAAAAAAATCATATTTTAATTTTAATAGTTATTAGTAAAGTCTTGTGTTCAAACAATAAGCTATTCTACATAGTGAAACATTGATGCTTTGAAAATCTTTATAAATAATCTTTTTATTACTTATACATAGATGCCAACTTCTCCGGAAATTCCGGAGTTTCTCCGGAGAAGTACGTTAAAATACGGTAATAAGGTAGAAAATACGGAAATTTACGGCAAAAAAATCGCGATATTTTCGATAATTCGGGACCAAAAAATAACGATCTTTTTCGATCAATCATTGCAAAAAACCGCGAAATTCTGCAATAGGTCATTGAAATACATCGTAAATACATTTCCGCCAGTTGTTCGGCACAGAAGATCACGATTTTCGTCAGTAATTCGCGGTAAAAAATCTCGATTTTCGTCAGTAAGTCGTGGCAAAACACCGCAATTTTCGTCAGCCATTCGCGTAATAAAACCACGATTTTCGTCATTCATGACATAAAATCGCGATTTTCATCTACTAGTCTGGAAATGATCGCGATTTTCGTCAGTCACACCAGGAAAAAATCTCGATTTCCGTCAGTTCCCGGTAGCAGAAACCGTGCAGCACGGCAGCGAGCGCTGCAGATTCATTTCAATTCTTGCAGATTAATTTCCAACTTGGAAAAAGGGAAAAAAAAAATATTTCTATATTCTCTATTATATCACTATTATATCTTATATTTCCACGGTCAGATGTTTCTGCAGAAAATTCATTAGCAGAATTTACCTCTGAGACCTTCTTTGATTATGTAAGTGATTTTCCTTGCATCATTGCAGATGTTGAAAAGGACACTCTTCTTTTTGAGTATAAAGAATTGCGTTCTTGGATGGAGAATAAAATAGCTGAAAGTCGAGATGAAGGCTTACTCTGTGACTTGCGAAAGCTTTATAAAGTAACTATGTTACTACTAAAGAAAAAGTTTCCCCTTATTTTAAAGCTTTTCATGTTTGCTATTTCCATCCCTGTGTCAGAGGCAAGGCCGTAACTACCGCCGGGGCAGGCGGGGCACTGCCCCGAGCCTGAGGGGCCCCAAACAGGTGATTTAAAAAAAACTATTGATTTTAGTTTCTCATCTAACTTCCTAAAAATGCCCAGCACCTAGCTAAAAATTAATAATAAAAATAAAAAATCAAAGTGCTAGAGTAAATGTTTCTGCGGGTCCGATGGTATACTCCATACGCTTCGCATGCAAAAGCAGCTCTAGAGCAGACTGCAGAATGTCGAGTGGAACAGGGCCTGATTAATGCACAGGCCTCCGGCGCCTCGGCTATGGGCCCAACTATTTCAGGGGTCCACAAATTATGTGGCTGATTTTTTTTTTTTTTTTTCTTAATCAAATACTTTTCAAATACTAATATTGTTTTATAAAATGTAAAACGTGAAATTTAAAAATTCTGAATGACTCAATAAAATTTTTAGAAGCTTTTAACCTAGGCACTTTTCACCCAAATGTCAACTCATCAAATCAACTTTCTTTTTTTGTGCAAATGTCGCCTAAAACGGGTAGGTAAGGGGCCCAACTTCAGCTTGATCGGGCTCTGGAGCCGAATGTGTCATGTCGCGACAGCATGTTTGCCGATCCCACCGAAGCTAGTAAAGAAAATATGGGTTTCTGATCGGTTGAATAATATAAAGAGCATCTAAAAAATTCTAGAAAATCTTTCTTTTATCTATTAATAAATACATAAAATCGAAAAAAAAATCAAAATCCATATTTCATCTTTTTAGGCTTATCATACTGTGCACGATTAAATAGCGACGTGTGAAAAAAAAACTGCGCCCGGGGCAAAGTTTTAATTTGCCCCGGAAGGGAGGGGCCCCTCTAGTTTGCCCCGGGGCCCCCAAGTTTATAGTTACGGCCCTGGTCAGAGGCCGTATGTGAGAGTTGGGGCTCTATAATTGCTAGTGTGATGCTAAAAAGACCTAGAGGTAATGATGGTTTTATAGAGGATATTGGCACATCTGATATGCGTGTGTTTATTATGCTGAATGGTCCAGAGAGTGGATTTAAGCACATAAGTAAATTTTTGAAAGCTGCATTGATTGAGAAGTATGGTATGTCATACTTCCAACATTTTAAGCACGTTTCTACTAAAGCTGCTTTTAAACAATGTCACTTCAAAAGTAGTTAGTAGAATCATTGATTCAGGCAATTGCTTACCATGTTTTCACTAAGTACCACAATAAATTCCTTTTTAAAAATTTAGCCGAGTTATTTATTTATTTTTAACTTTTAATATACTTTTATCTTAGTACATTGCATTAACTGAATTGCAGATTTATTTATTTGTATGGTTATGTGTATATCATTATTATCCATTAGATATTTGTATCAGCAAATTTTGCTTTCTATACGATTTGAAAATGACTACAATTTTTATATTAAAAAGTTTGGTTATGCATCGTTAGGAGTCGCAGACAAATTTTGGCTTGTGATACTAGTGCTGCAGATTGATATTGAAAATTCTGCTACTGGGCGTCAGTTATTCGCGATAAAAGACCGCGATTTTCGTCACTTATTCGCGATAAAAGACCGCGATTTTTGCCACTTATTCGCAATAAAAGACCGCGATTTTCGTCTGTCATTCGCGATAAAAGACCGCGATTTTCGTCTGTCATTCGCGATAAAAGACCGCGATTTTCGTCTGTCATTCGCGATAAAAGACCGCGATTTTCGTCTGTCATTCGCGATAAAAGACCGCGATTTTCGTCAGTCATTCGCGAAAAAAGACCGCGATTTTCGCCAGTCATTCGCGATAAATGACCGCGATTTTCGTTAATCATTCGCTTAAAAAGATCACGATTTTTGCCAATTATTCGCGTCAAAAGATCGCGATTTCCGTTAATTACTCTTGGGAAAGATCGCGATTTTCGTCACCTCTGCAAAAGATCCTATTTTCGTCTGTCAGTTGTGGGAGGAAATCACTTTGTTAGCAAACCAGTTGCGAAGAAAAAAATATTTCATGAATTTCACAGCTAGTATAGAAATCATGGATTTTTTGCTCTATAAGGATAAAAAATATAAAGTCATAAAAAAGTGACAACATTTATTTTAATTTTGTTTGTATGAATAAATACAAAAGCTGTCAGGGTTGAGGATTGAGAAAGTATGTAAAAAATATTTTAAAAATATCTCGAAAAAAATTATTTGCAACTCCTGAAACGACTCCTGAAAGGTGACTATTTTACTCCTGAAGAGTGTCCAAAACTCCTGAAATTTAACTAGTTCACTCCTGATATGGTACTTACAATGTTGGCATCTATGCTTATAAGAAACATTTGATGTAGTTTGTGAATATAATATTCTTTTCTACAATTAAAAAAATAATAAATTTGAGATTGTTCTTGGGGGGGGGGGGGGTTGTGTTTTGAGAGACAATTTGAAATCAACATTTATTGTCATTAGATTTAGCAGATTAGCAGGGGGGGGGAAATTTGTTATTATTAAAATATTATAACTAGCACCCAATTTTTGAATACTTATTCAACTTCATATTTTGATTTTAATTCTTAAAGATAATCTCCCCAATAGAAAAAAAAAATTCTTTTATAGTTTCACTAAAATCATCCAGTTATAGCTCCTTATTCAAAAGCATTGTGCATGTTATGATAGATTGCTTTAAATAATCTGCATTTTTTTAATGAAAATATTTTATACTAAATACAGAATACCTATTTTTAATCCATTTTATCTTTGAACAATTCACATATTCTAAGATTTTTCTTTAGAGTAATGGAATATGGTCATCAATGCATACTCAATTTCATCCTATACATAAAAAAAAAACCTAGAATCACTATATTTAATACTTTTAGCTGAAAAAAAGTGTTAAGCGTAGAAAATATTTATATCCAATAATTTGTAAGTCTTAAATTGTAAAAAAAAATGAGAAAATATCATTAGATTTTTTTGAAAAAAACCAATTGGTTTAAACCGTGCCAACCCTGTTTTAGAGTATTAACCTTTTATAAGCCAATATTCCCAATTGGGAACATAAGTTTAAAAATTAAATTTAATCAAAATTGGCCTAAATATTAGCAAAAATAAATAAAAGATGACTTGATTTTTTGAAATCAAACTTACATTCATATCATTAATGAGAAAATGTACAGAAAATCATAAAAATGACCAATGACAACTCACTGGAAGTGACCAATGTTCCCGATTGGAGACATTCTGAAAATTACATATTTAAAAAATCCAGGGGTGATTCTCGTCCGAAAATTTAAGGCATCCTCTTCCGAAAATTTGAAATTGGGTTATCAGTTGCCAACTTGTACGGTTTTGAGCGCGGAAAAAACAATTACGTAGAAATGCAAATTTCGTGAAAGGATCGCCGAAATAGCATTCATTTCGTCAATATTTCGTGGAAAAACGACGATTTAGTCAATGTTTTTGTAAGCGAACTTTGTCAAAAGATCGATAAAACACGCGAATTTCCTCTGCGGATCGCGGAAAAAACGGCAATTTCACTAAATATCGCAGATAAAACGCTGATTTCTTCTGAAGACCGCGGGAAAACCCCGATTTCGTCTAAAGATTGAGGATATAACCCCGATTTCGTCTAAAGATTGCGGATATAACCCCGATTTCGTTAAAAGATCGCGGGAAAAAACGCCGTTTTCGATAAAAGATCGCTTAAAAATATTTTGTCAAAAGAATATTTGAAAAAAATATGCCGATTTCATCAAAAAATCACGGAAAAAATGCCGATTTCGTCAAAAGATCGCGGGAATAAAACGACGTTTTCGAGAAAAAATCGCGTGAAAATGCAAATTTTGCCTAAAGATCGTTGAAAAAACGATGATTTCACTTAAAAAAACATAGAAAAACGCCGATTTCATCAAAAGATCGCGGAAAAACCGCCGATTTCGGCAAAAGATCGCAATAAATCGCCGATTTTGCTAAAATATTGCTGATTTCGTCTGAAGATAGCGGGAAAACGCCGATTTTGTCTGCTGGAGGGGGGGATTCACGACCCCCCCCCCCCCCCCGCCGATTTCCGAAAATACGATGCGAATTTCCGAAAAAAAAAATTCATCCAGAATCACCCCTGAAAAAATCTTCGATATTGACTAATATCCCTTAATTAAAGCTTTAAAAGGCATAATGTGCAAAAAAATAATTTAAAATGTGACTGGGTCTGAATTTGACCTGTAAAAGGTCTCAATTATGACATATTTAAGATCTTCATATCATTCTCTATATTATGTAAGTGTTAAAACATACCAAACATGCTTAAATGTGTTGTACATGTAAAAGGAGTACATATTTGAGTCGGTGACGTATTTCTTTTGCTTAAAATTAAATATACACTAAGCATGTTTACATTTAAAAATTAGGTTTTTTCATTGTCAAAAATATTTTCTTATTGCTGAAGTACAGTCAAAGGGGTACCAATAATTTGCGGTACTTTGCGAATGTAAACCATGAAATAAACAGCTAAGAAAATTTAAAAATCAGTGATCCAAAGAAGGATTTTTTAAAACAAATAATAAAAATAATTGAAAAAAATTATAACATTTACTTTTTATTAATATAACTCTTGTATTATGAAACATATGCAATATGTATATGTTATTTTTCTTTTAAATGCACATATATATCAATTTTTTAATAAAATAACTTTAAAAAGGCATTTTTTATTAAGGAATACTAAAATAACTTATAATACTCTATAATTCACAATATTCCATAATTTGCACAACCTTTGGCCCTAACTTGTGTGGATTACACAGGATGGCTACAAATTCTGGAAATCAGGGAACTTTATAAAAAATGCTCAAAAATCAGGGAAATTTCTCTCTCTGCAAAAGTACTCCTGTTTTCACCTTACCAGCAACATTGACTTGTTGCCAAACAGGCTACATCTAAACTAATAATAAGGTGTGATAAAGAGAAATAAAGCTGTACTGCTGAGAAGTGATATCTGTCTCAAAATTTTCTAAATTTAAAAACCCAAATTTGTCAATATTAGCAATCTTTTTATGAAATTTGGAAGTTTTTCACAATTATCTTTTGATAAAATGTGCAAATTTTTTTTTATACATTTTGTGCGTTTTTTGCTATCTTTAGATGAGATTTGCACATTTTTCATGATATTAAGATAAAATGTGCACTTTTTTTTGCAATCTTTTGTTTGACTATATTCTCATGCTTTTACGCGAGCCTATCACGAAATTCGCTCTTTTTTTTTTTTTTTTTTTTTTTTTTAACGCAAGTTTTGCATGAAATTTGCATTTTTCAATGATCTTTAGGACTAATTTTATGCTTTTCCCTAATCTTTTAATGAAATGTGTATTTTTTTTTGGGGGGGGGGGGGCAAATTTTTGAAGAAATGAGCATTTTTTATACCATCTTTTGACAAAATTATGTGTTTCCACAATCCTGTCAAAATTCACGTTATTTCAAGTGATCGTCTGACAAAATTAGCTATTTTTATCCGATGCCCATAACACTGTAACTTTTGTTGCATATCCATAATAATTAGAAATAAATTTTAATACTTAGCACTTATGCTACTTGAATGCTGTGCAATTTTTGTTTTTCTTCCCAAAAGAGATATTTGCAAGCTGGATAAGTGTGCTATGTGGGAAAGAAAATACCGTATGTGTTTTTTGATGATAAAAATCAGGGAAATCTGATATAGATAATCAGGGAGCTTTTTCATCATTTCTGTAGCCACCCTGTTACAGAAATTTAAAATTGGGAGAAAGATGGAAATTACCACGTGGGCATAGTTTGATTTTCTTTCATTTTGATCAAGCCCAGGCTTATTCAAATAAAATTCATTTTTGACACACATAAAATAATACATTTACTATTGGCAAAAGTTATTCAATGATATTTAAAATTACCTCAAGTGGAGTATACAGTTAATGTATTTATGATAATTTTGATTTCCCCTTCCATAATTCTGGTACCTATTTTATTTTCTAAAAAATAACCTTGATTTACATTTTCAAAATTTGCTTGACTGTAGGTTAATTACTATGTTATTATTACTTTCTTTTATCTTCAATAGAATAAAGTATTGTAATTAAAATTTCTTTCGACATTTGCTTTTCAATGGATTTTCACATTTTAGGGGTCAGATATTCCAAAAAACATGTTTTTACAAAATGTTTGTTTGTCCATATGTCGCCATTCCACCATCAAAAAGTGTATGAAGGATATGCATAGAATTGAACGAAAAATTTTTTAATGTTTTTTGGCTGCGGTAAGCAGGTTCTTTTAATTTTCAAATAATCTACCAGAAGGGGGTGCTGCAATTGTGATTTTTGTGCCATTTTCAATATTTTACCGACTAAAAGTGTATGAAGTTATGCATCGAATTGAACCAATTTTTTTGCGTAAGTGTATGACTGTGACTAGTTGATCCTCCCTGAATTTGAAAAACATCCATGGAAAGGCAGCACTGCAATCCTGATTTTTATGCCATTTTTAATATTGTACCGACCAAAAGTATATCAAGTTATGTATCAAACTTAATTTTTTTTGTGTATGGCTAGTTGGTCCTCCCTGAATTTGAAAAAATCTGCCAGAAGGGGGCGCTGTGATTTCGAATTTTATGCCATCTTTAATATTGCATCACCTAAAAAGTGTATGAAGTTAGTTCTAGAACTGAACTAAATTTTTTGTATATGTTTATTTTTTGGTAAGGCAAGTACGTCCTTCCTGAATATGAAAAAAAATCTGCCTATCATTCTGCTGTCTTCAGAGACGGAAATTCAATTTTATTCTGATTGACTGAAGCAGAAATTTAAGATGAAAATCAAAGTTGGTATGGTATTGATTTAAAACTCTTAAAGCATTAAAATGAGTAACTTTTTTTTTTTTTTTAATATTAAAATGTACGTATGAGATAGTAGAAGAAAGTTTTGGGATTTGCACATCCAACTAATTTATGCTTTAAATGACTTTTAAACCATGCTTCAATTTTACTTAGAAGAGAGAATAATATTTTTTTTCGTTTTGGCTTGTTTTCAAAATCTACCTTTTAAGCAATGTTTATCATGAAATTACTTGCGTTTTTCTTCAGGATAGGTTTTTTTTTTTTCGCAATTTCTTGAATTTGAATTGTTATAACTCAAGAACTGTTAAAGACAAATGCTTAAAAATTGAATTATATCTTTTTTGATTGTTTTATTTTAATTTCGATGTAGGAAATATATAAAAAAATATAATTGAAAAAAATATATTTACTTTTGAAAATGTGATTTTTTTTTTTTTAAGTTGCATCATTTTTTGTTTCAAATTTCTACTTTAAATATTTTTAATTAATACTTTTAAAAATACTGAATCAAAAATAAAATTTAGATATTTCTATTTATTTAAATGCAAATATATATATATTTCTATAAATTGTATTTTGAGTTAAAATAAACCCTCTTTTTTAATAAATTTTAAATTAAAAAAATTTTTAAGAAAGTTACATAAATTCATGAGTGAAGTTTAAAAAAATGTATATATATGAGGATCCCAGAAGCCAAGGGGTACAAGTGACAAAATTTAGATTTCGAGTAAATTGAGTTCAAAGTTACACATCGACTGTAATTGAATGAATTGAGATATGAACATTTTGCTTATTTCTTAATGATCCTTGAACTCTTGTTTCAATAAAACCTGTTTAAAAAAAAGGTGGAATAGGATATTTTTTTAATATATAACTAGAGATGTAAATTTTCCGGAAAAATATAAGTGGCGGAAAAAAACGGAAAAATTGTTTTATCATGACTGTTTCTCCCAAATAAATTATATTTTCTTAGAGAATATTAAATAATAAACATTTTTTCCCATTTATATGTATTAAATGAAAATTATTTTCACTTTATATTACAAAATAAAAAGAAAGTAGCAAAGCCTGCTTTTAAAAGTTTAGTTTTTTTTTCAACAGCCTAAGAATTTTAATTAAATGATATTGTTTGTTATATCATATCTCTGTTGAAATGATTTTTCAGTTACATGTTTAACTACCAATTGACCTAATGTAAAAACCTGAGCCAATATGTCTGCAGTTTGGAATGAAATAAATTATGCATTCCATTTACATAAGTATAGTTTTTAAGTAAATGATACTAGTTTAAAGAAATTATTACAGTTTTGTGATTATTATGAATGAATATCAGTATTAAAAAATTCCATCGTTTGTTTAAAAAATGTATATTTTTATATTATTACTTTTACTTACCCATCATACGTAGTATAGGGTAAGTCTTGCAATCGTTTTGAAAATCAAAAAAAAAATTTTTGACGGATTTACACGTTTTAGATACTGGAGATTCCGAAAAACATTTTTAGAAAAAAATTTTTGCCGTCCGTCCGTCTGTGTGTCTGTAACCGCTCTATCTCCCGAACAAATTGAGATAGAGACTTGAAATTTTGTATGTACTTAGTATGGAAGAATGGAACGAAGCCTATTTAATATCAGTAACCTCGATTATCCGGAACTATTTTTTTCGGACTCTCTAAAAATTCGTTCTGATGAAAGGTATATAAAAATTTTCGAATTTTTTTATTTTAAGAAATGGATGTAAAAAGCAATAAAATAACACAAATTTTGCATAAAAAACGAAGTCGATCGGATTATTAGTTGCCGAGATATGTGTAATCCTGTTTTTCACATTCTTCGACTTTTCATGACCCTGTATTTCATTCAAATTTCAATTCACAGATATATTTTAATTGGAAATGAAGCGCTTAATCCAGCGCAGTAAATTTTTAATTAATATGATTATTATTTTTTGAGTTATAAGGATGTTTCTTTTACGCAATCCGGTACTTTGGCGTTTTATATAATTTGTCGAAATTGGCTCATCAGCAATTCATTAATGGAGGATTATTATGTATGTTAAAATTATTTATTTATACGCTTAAATTTCATTTTGGAATTGCCATACATAGTTTACACGCGTTTTATTTTCATATTTTATATTATGATGGGTAAGTATTACGGTGGCCCCCAACGACTAGTATTTTTAATTTAGCATTCACTAATCAACAGCCTTTTTGTATTACTAATATGCTTTACTTGTTTTTTTCTTAGAATTATAATTTTATTTCCTTTATAAAATATGTTTAGTTTTGGTATAGCTTTCCAATCTCAACTCAAAAAAGCTTTAATTTAGTTTTATAATCTAAATTCAAACAAAACTAAGTTTAACTTTAGTTTACTCAGGTCTGCAACTAAAAAATAGCATAGGATTTATTGACTGTTAGATTTTTACTCACTGAAACCAAATATATATATATATATATATTAAGTTTAATTAAATGTAATTTTTTTTCTTTTTACCCTGAAATCTGGTATTCTATTATTCTTAAATAAGAAACCATATTCAATAATGTTTCCACATAGTAATTTTATATTTCTAAGAATGGAACTCAAAAGTTATGAAAACAGAACACTACAAATAGAAAATGCTCACTATTTGAGGAATTAACAAAAGCAGTTACATACAGAGATAAACTTCTACTGTGCTTTAGAAAACTACAAAAATTCAAAGTTTAATCAAGAGGGAAAGTATAATTTGGAACATAGTTACTTGTAATAAAATATGTTTTTTTTTTTTTTTTTTTTGTCATCGCAGTTGTACTTTTTTAATGCAAACTGCCCATGTTTTTGCAACATTACTGTACATTATGGAGGTAAAATGGAGGTCAATTTTAGATTCAACACCTTGAGAAAACATTCAATTAATCAGCTATAACGAAATCTTGAAAAATGCAGCATAGTAGTGCCACCTACAGGACAATTTACACTAAAAACTAAACAACATTAATATATATCAGAAACTGTCTGAAGCTGTAGTTTGATTTAAAAAGAAAAATCGTCCTTGAGGTAAAACTATTGCGATAATCTATAATAATGCAGCATAGCAGCGTCATCTGTTGAGCAATTTACACCAAAATGCAATGAGCACGAAGTTATGTCAAAGATTAACTTAATCTGAAATTTTATAAAAAATAAATACATTAGTTTGAGATAGAACTACTGTGGAAATTACGAATAATGCAGCATATCAGCGCCATCGGTTTGGCGATATACACTAATAACTAAACATCTCGAGTTTATATCAAGGTGTAACTGAATCTAAAGTTTTGTGAAATTATGTGCATCAGTTCTTGAGATAGAGTGCCCATAAAATTTGTCACATACAGAGTGGCAGATATTTCCCGAAAACCATCAAAACGTGTTCAGGACCTTCTAAAACATTTACATACACCAAAAACTGGAAGTCCAATTTTTCACGAATTCAATACTTACTTCTTGAAAAGGTAGATTAAAGTAATAAATGCATACTTCAAAATTTTATGTTGAATTTTTAATTTTATCATTTCCATTAATCGGCATATTATTGCAATAATTTTACACATGAATTAATTTTTAAAAAGAGAAGTTGCATTTAATTACATATCTAGATTTTTTTCATGTAATCAAGTTTTTGTGAAATTGTGAACTTTTTGTATATACTTGTACAAAATATATTCAGAATTTTTGAATAAGAAATTATTACTATATTTAGGTTCCTATTTAGAAATTTTTAATAAGGTTATTTACATACATATATGCAACTTAATCAGATTCAGCTGCTGTATGACATGAGATTTTTTTTTTCTTCAATCACTGCACTTGCGAAAGATTCAATTTGTTGATTAAACTTTTTCTGAAATGTCTATTTTCAAGAGAAATTTTGCAAAGGGTCTTGTGTTTCAAACAAGAAAAAAATGTGAAGGATCCTTTCAAGTCTTCTCAAACAGATTTCTGCTCAGAGATCAGATTACCCACATTTAAATTTTCATGTGAGACACTCAACATAAAAATAAATAAAATAAAAAGTATGAGAATGTAGCTATTACAAAATTTTCACTATATTATTTCATAAATGAAATTTCAATTTTTCCAGTTCGGAAAAATTGAAAAATAAGCCTTCGGAAAAAAATCGTTTTTTTTTTTTTCAATTTTTCCGGTTTTTTTCCGACCATTCCCATCTCTATTTATAACTAAGCAATATTTATCATCATTTGGCACTTATACCCCTTGGCTTCCAAGCAATAATGAAAATTAAAGGGTACAAGTGCCGAATAAATACAAGAAATGAAAAATTTTTAAATAAAAAATTGTATTTATGAAAAAATTAAGATTAATGTTGATACAAATAAATCAAAGGACAAAATTTTGTTTTAATATAAATTCTAGAAAAGGAAAAAATATGAAATAAAAAAATGAATTGACGAAAAATTTATGAACAATGTTGATATAATGAATGAAATGAAAAATTTTGTTCTAATATAAGTTTTAAATTTTTATTATAAGTTTAGAAACATTGGAATTTCATATTTTTTAACACTTACCAACAAAGTTGAAAAGTGAATATGATTTTGGTTTGTCTGTCCTAATTCTCGTAAATATATTCGGATTGCCCTGAAATTTTTGGGAATTATTCATGTTTATTTCAACACAAACTTATTGCAAATGACTCTGTGCAACTTATTGCACAATTTCTAACATGATTAGTTTATTTACAGGGACAATCAAAAATTTTCCGTTACATTACGGGTTATGGGAAAAATCGTTTTAAATGAATTTGAAATATGTTACACCTTGTCACATGTTAAAATTTATATGCATTTATGAATTGCACTAAAATAGACATTCTATAAAATCTGAGGTGAAAAGAATAGTTATTAATTATTTACAGGACCATACAAAGATTTACATTACCTAATAATAAAGAGGGAATTGTTTGCGACTTGTTTTAATTATATTACAATTTTCATGTATAATAAAATTAATGTATATCGCTGATGCTTGATATAAATTATTTCGCAAATACAAAGTATACAGTACTTACAGGGACACAAAAAAAGATTTCAAATAGGACCGAATTTCTATCCGAATTACTGTACAATTATCGATGATGATTGATGAAGGAACAAAATGCTATTTAAATTATGATTTGCGCTTTAAGTTTCACTAAATGTAATACACGTTATATGATATGTATAAATGCTATAGTTCATATACAGGGCTACACAAAAATATTCGTAAAGGTTACAGACTATGAGCGTACTTTACTTAAAGATTTCTTTTAAATAAGTCTTGTATTTCTATGCTGAACTGCATTCAGTTTACTAAGAAATGATTGTAAATTATAGGTAAAATGATAAACAGGATCACACACAAATTTTTATACATGGTCAACGATGAATGATAATTTCTGGAAATGTGATTACAGTAGTCTTAAGTGTGTTTAATTTGAAGTAAATTTCAGCTAAATACTGGCATATAATAAAAGTTCAAGATAAACTACAGGATGAACAAAAGTATACAAGTGTGCTTCCATCTATTAATATAAACTGCTGAAAGAGAAATTTCAAACTGTTATGCGTTTTGCTAAACTAATTTTTCCCATTATACAGTTTATATCAACCGACAAATAAAACATAGGGCTGTTAAAAAGTATCAGAATACATATTTGGCAATGGACTGTAACACTTTATTACCCTCAATAGCAAAAATTTTTAAAGATTTCAGGGAGTGTTCGAAAGTGTTTCATAATCCATGCTTAACGCATGATTTTTCTTACTTGATAACAGTTAAAATGCATATATTTAATGCATAAAAAAAGCAAATGGCTTTGTATGTATGTCGTTGGTCGTGCTTCTGCTATATAGACGTTAACGGACACAACTGCACTTATACCCCTTGGCCTCCAATCGTTTCACAGTTTTGGGAAAGAGGTTAAGTGACTGACCCCTATAACTCAGTACATAATGAAAAAATCACTCTTAACTCTTTACCTACAAATAAATAGACATATTTCCAGATAGCCTGTGCACTTAATTCATTTTTTTCAATTTTGTCACTTATACCCCTTGGCTTCTGGGCTCCTCATATAAGGAAAGGGCAGCTGACGTCACTGTGGACGAATTACTGTGGATTAGCGAGAAAAACCTGTCCGTTCTTTAACGACTGACGCTGCACGGATGAGCTCCGGGAATTTGATTGGTCTAAATTTGCCAATGTATAAGTAAGTATGATATGATTGGGCTTCATCGTCAAGATGATTCTTACAATGATCGCTATGACAAAAGATGTAGCGGTAGATTGGTTGACAGAAGATTTTGTTTGTAAACATGCCCTTTCCTTATATAAACCCTGGTGTCTGAAAAGGTTCGGAGAATAGTAGTTGAATTGGACTCATTTAATAAAAGGTTTTCATTTGATATATTTCCGAAAAAAAATGTCTCACATATAAAAATAATAATAATAATAAAAGCTAAAATCTACAAATTTTAGTGCCTGTAATCTCACCATCGGCATTTAAGCTTTTTATTTTTCTTTTTGTCAATCTCCAAATTCTGTACTATGAAAATGTAAATCGAATCACTAGGAGACAACCGGATGATAATGTTAAGTCTATGGGGGGGAGGGCGTTATTTTCAATTTTAATTTCACATCATTTGTTGTTGGGGGGGGGGGTGGCATAGGATAGTTGAGGACTATTTACAACCGGGCAAGTTTTTACCTTTTGTATTTTATATATACAGGGTGTCCGAAAAGTCTGGAAACGGCCGAATAATTCGAGAAATACATATGAGATTGAAAAACGTAAGTATACGTGTTAAATATTTTTAAATAAGCTACTCAGTGATACCAAATTTGACCTTCGCAACCGACCCCCTGGGGGTCAGAGGGAGTCCAACTTTGAAATCTTTAATTATAACCCCCATTTTTTATTGCAGATTCGGATTCTACGGACAAAAATACGTAACTTTTGTATTTGATGTTTATTTCAAATCCTCGTTAATCACGGTGTATTCGAGCATATTAAATCGATACATATTTCGGCTTTTCCAACGGGATTTTCCCTAATCGAAACTGATTGGGCAGAATTTTTGACGTCAAATTCGCCGTCTTTTGCAGAAATAGCGTTTCCTGAAAATCACCCGTGGCGATTATTTCAATAGTGCTACACTGTTAAAAATCTGACCCATTTGCTGCAGCGTCACTCCACAGCTATTATAGAATATCTCTTTTGTGACCAATGAGAGTGCTCCATAACACAGTAAAGTAATCGTTTTCTATAAAAGTGGTGGAGTGACGATGCAGCAAAAGTGTCTATTTTTTACAGTGTACTTTACTGTGTTATGGAACATTCTCATTGGTCATGAAACAGATATTCTATAAAAGCTGTGGAGTGACGCTACAGCAAATGGGTCAAATTTTTAACTGTGTGTAGTACTATCGAAATAATCGGCATGGGTGATTTTCAAGAAACGCTATTCTTGCAAAAGACGAGGAATTTGATGTCATAAATTCTCCCCAATTAGTTTCGATTAGGGAAAATCCCGTTGGAAAAGCCGAAAAATGTATCGATTTAATATGCTCGAATACACCGAGATAAACGAGGATTCGAAATAAACATCAAATACAAAAGTTGCGTATTTTTGTCCGTAGAATCCGAATCTGCAATAAAAAATGGGGGTTATAATTTAAGATTTCAAAGTTGGACTCCCTCTGACTCCCAGGGGGTCGGTTACGAAGGTCAAATTTGGTATCACTGAGTAGCTTATTTAAAAATATTTAACACGTATATTTACGTTTTTCAATCTCATATGTATTTCTCGAGTTATTCGACCGTTTCCAGACTTTTCGGACACCCTGTATATATATATATTATGATAGTTTCAATTTTAAAACCGGTTCCAAAATTAAAAGTTTTTTTTTTTTTTTTTTTTTTTTTTTTTTTTTTTTTTTTTTTTTAGAAAAATTCGAAGCCAAAATCCAAAAAGTAAAAACTAGCCCAGTTGAAAATATTTGTACGAGATATCTGAAATAACGTACACATAGACTTAACATTATCATCCTGGTCTTTTTGAGTGACTAGTGTGGGCTCTTAACATTTTTGTGGCAGTATTGAGCTAGATTGGAATACATTAAGTTATACTTCAGTTTCTTCTGTCTGAAAAACAGTGGCTACCAACCAAATTCGTTGAATTCACATAAAGAGTGAAATCCAGATTAATTAATGCATATTATGAAATTCTACAATATTTTGTATCTATCCTAAATTTATGGTGCCAAAAATAATTTAAAGTGTACCACAGGTTCGCCGTCCCTTCATTACACCATAACACTGTGGAAAAAAAAAAATTTTTAATTACAATATTATTTTAAACAAAAGTATGTCATGCGCGAATGGGTGTGCGCTGAGCGCTCCCACAAGAGCTGTTGAAAAAGTGTAATCGGCAGACGTTTGATTGGAAATATCTGATGGTGAGAATTTTTCTTATATGAGAGAATCGGAGACTTGAGTCACTGAATCCAGCAAGCTTTTTGAGTATTAATAGAGTACAGTCAGTATATAAACATATCACAAGAATAAAGTGCAATGTTCGGGGGAGGGAGGCTTAAAAACGACCCCCAAAATTCACCCATTATTGAAGCAAAATACAGGGATGAGATTTTTCAGACTTTCCTTCAATTTTTAAAGCAATTCCACCAATTAAATTTTTGGGGAAATTTTATAAATTTTACCTTAGTTTTTTTTTACTTTTGTTTTTGTACTTAGATATAATAGTCCATTTTTTCTGAATTCCTTTTAATGTTTTCCTTAGTATTACTAACTTGTCTTTTAAATAACACTTTAAAAATTTTTATTTTTTATTATTTTTCCCTAAATGTTCAGTTTTAGTGGTTGGCTTGCTGCACCTTTAACAATCAATTATGATAACTTTAATTCTTTAAAAACTTACTCTTGTAAAAAAAAAAAAGTAGGAATTCTGGTTCGTCAAATGCATAATATGGTTGCAATTATTTTGATTTGCTGTTTCAAGAAAAGTATCTACTATTTTTAAAATTACAATTAAAAAATATTCATATCAGTGGTTTTGTTAATGTTCTGTATCTCGGTAAAATAGACTTTTCACTGCAGTAAGTAAATAATATTTACCTAATTCTTTCTAACAGTTTAAGCCAAAGCTAAATTGTATGTAATATATAAATTTTAATAGCAATTATAATTATTCTGCTTGAAATTCATGAGTATTATTTCTCAAATGACGTTCGAGTGGTTTTCAGATTTTTTGCTTTTTTGTCAATCTCATCCCTGAAAATCCTTACTAATATTATAAATCGGAAAGTGAGTTTGTTTGTTTGTTCTGCTTTCACGCCGTAACTACTGAACCGATTGCTTTGAAATTTTGCAGACGTAAAGTTAGAAGTCCGGATTAAATAATAGGGTAATTTTTATTTATTTTATTCAAATATTTTCCTTAATAATTCAAAATTTAATTATTTTTCATACAAAATCAATAGGCATTTTTCAGATAAAATTTAACCATTTTCCTTTCCTGTTGCCAAGAAAATAAAACATTGGAATAATAATTTTTCAGTGGCAATGAATTTTTAATACAAAAACTTCCACGGGAAAAACTATAATAAAATAATTTAAAAGAAAATAAATATGACGTCATGTTTGAAATAAAAATAAAAGGTGTATTTTTTATAATACATTTAACAAGGATATTTGTTTAGTTAATGGGAATTTTTGTGTAAAATATGGTGACATAAATTAAAAGTAAAAAGAATGAAAAAGAATTATATTTTTAATAAAATGGTTCACTCATGAAAATGTGACGTCATAGTTGAAATAAAACAGGTACTTTATAGCAGTCGTTAAAAATACAAGGGGTATGAATATCAGTAGCTAATGGAGAGAGATAAATAATGACGTCATATTTAAAATGAATCAGAAATATTTTTTACTTATATTAATTAATAAGTTATAAGTTACATACAAATGAATATTTTTATTCAAAACTCATAATTATCAATGGAAGAAATTTTTTGTGGGGAAAAGGTGGAAAATAAAATCATTGATTAATATATTTTTGGCTCGATTTTTTAACACTTTCGAACAAAGTTGAAAAGTTATTATGCTTTCGGTTTGTCTGTCTGGTCGCTTTCCAACTTTCGTAAATATACTCCGATTTCCATGAAATTTTTGGACATTATTAACGTTTACCTAGCACGAATACCTATTGAAAATGAAGTTTCTACCATGATTAGTTTATTTACAGGGATAGTCAAAAAATTTCCTTACATAACGACATTATGGGGAAAAATCGTTTTAATTAACGATGTTACAGCCTGTAGAACATATTCAAATTTATATGCATTTACAAAGTGCACTAAAATATGCATTTTGTAAAGTATGTAGTGAAAAGGGCACTTACTATTCATTTACAGGGTCAGACAGAAGAATTCCATTGCATAGGAATAAAGGGAGGAACAGTGTCCGACATATTTTAATTATGGTAAACGATTTCATGTATAATCAATATGATATATGTTGCTGAGGCTTAATGTAAGTTATTTCATGCATAATACGAAGTGCATAGCATTTACAGGGACACACAAAAGATTTCAAATATTATATATTCTATCCGAAGTACTGTATATCATGAATGATGACTGTTGCATGGATGAAATGCATTTTGAATTATGATATGTGCTTTTAAGTTTCGCTAAATGTATGCATATTAAATGGAGAGTATAAATAGTTAAATTTAGATATACAGGGTTACACAAAAGATCTCGGAAAGGTTACTGAATATGAGTGTAATTTACTTAAAGGTGGTTTTTAAATAAAATATGCATTTTTATTTTGAACTGCATTTAGTAAACTAAGAAATGTTTGTAGTATATATATAAAATGATAAACAGGGTCCCGCAAAGAACTGGATACAAGGTTGTCTTCGGATGATAATTTCTGAAAATGTAATTTAGGTAGTAATAAGAAATATTTTTGTTTGAAATAAATTTTAGAAAGATACTTTCGTGTATTAAAGGCACTTGGAAAACTACAGGGCTGAACAAAAGAATTCAAGAATGTTTCTATCTATTAGTATTAATCGCTGAAAGGAAAATTTTGACCAGCAAACAAATTAGCAACTAGGGATTATCAGAAGTTTTTACCATAAATTCGCGATAAAAAGTTAATTACACATGCTTTTCATCATCGAAATTTTTTGCTTGATTGATCAATTATTTCTTCTTTAAATGTTATGTGAACGAAGTCACGGGTAACTGCTAGTATATTATAAAATAAATTATACCTTCTTGCCAGGGCTGGATAGCACAGTTGACTAGGCGCCAGGCATTTCCTCTTCGGCTGTTGGCGGGTTCAAAATCCCGCCCAGGACATTTTTTTTCTCACAGACAAAATTAGGATTAGTTATTTTCGGACAACAGTAACTGATTTTTACGTATGACAAATATAAATGAGAACATTCTTCTGCATGCATGCACACACACACGCACATATATATATATATTACATATATATATATATGTATATATATGTATACATATATATATATATATATATATATATATATACTCATTTATTTACAGACGCATTGCAGTTTTATGGGTCGAATGCTAAAAAAAAAATTCCAAAAAACAGGATTATTCATTTGATAAAATTTTAATTTTATTCATTCTTATTTACAAAGTAAATTAAAATACGCTACATGAAATTAAAATGTGCTATTTCGTTTTTCTCTTATCAAATACCTATCAATTTAAAAGATTATAATTTTTTTTTTTTTTTTTTTTAAATATCGTGTCTCATGTTTTGATTAAGAATAACTGATTTCGGTTAAAACCCTTTTCGGAGACATTTTATCACGTAATTTTGCAGGTGGTTGTTAACCCCTTGGGGACGAGCGACCACTATAGATGCCGGCACCGATTGTACACAGATCCCGCGAGACTACCATTGATGCCGGCGCTGTTTGTACTCACATCCCGCGAGACTACCATTCATGCCGATCAAACGGAACGTTTTGTTTTTCACAGTTTAGCATATAAAAAATTTATCCTAATTCTATTTGAATGTATATTAAGGAAGAAGACTTCTCCTTCAAACTAGGAAAGCTAATGAAAAAAAAATTTTTAATCCACGCGAATTTAATTTTTTATGGAAATACTACAATGGGAAAAAGATTATTTTTTCAATCACGTCTTTGTGTTTCATAAATCTTTTTACGCGTCTAGTAAAATTTTATTTTTCTTTATTAGAAAAAATTCTACTGAACTTGAGAGGGAAAATTTTGCGGTTAAAGAATACGATCATTAGAAAGCATATAATTCACTTAAGTAAGCATATTAGTAAGCATATGCACGTTTACGAATGACAACATGAACATCTGATTCATGGCTTTATTTTTCGCGCTTTTATCTCGATCAGAAATACTATTTAGTTGCAAAAATCGACGTCATCAAGATTTGGCGTTTTCTTTCTTTTAGAAGGAAAGATCTTTTTTATCTTTTTATTTTATTTCAGAAGTGCTTCGCAGTTAAAAAAAATAATAAAAAGAAAGAAAGAAAAGTGTTACATACTGATTGTGAGAGCTATACGCTGATAATTTATTCTCAGCGCCACTAAATTAAGAATATTTTTCTGCTTTCCTCTTTTATTTTTACTTTTCACGCTTGTTTAAATTAATTCGTTTTAAATTAATAATAAACATTTACGCGATATCTTTTATTAAATTCTGACTATTTTAAAGACTATGCGCATACTTTAGCATGCATATTTTGAATCAAAAATCCGTTTTAGCTGTTATAATTGAATATATTACATGCATTATTTGATGTTCAGTTATATATATATATTTTTTCAATTTCAAAAATACTTTCAACATTAATGGCATTTTTATCAGTATATTTAAAATTACTATTTAATTTCATTCACTATTAATTACTTTTAATTTCATAACTTTATTTATAGTTTTAAATATTTAATACATAAGATATAACTAAAGATATTTTAACATCAATAAATTCTTTGATGAATGTATTTAAATTTATTATTCAAGTTAACTCATTATTATTAAACAATCCTTATCTATCAAATTACTTATGTTATGCTATAAGTGATATATTAAAATAAAATGGCTAAAAACAACTTTTGTTTAATATATCACTTGTAGCATAACATAAGTAATTTGATATTTTAAAGTGATGATTCATATTATACATAATTTTATGTAATATTTCATTTTATAATATATTACTATATATATCTATATCTAGCTATAATGAACAAATTCAGCGAAATGCATATTTTATTTTAAAGTATAGTTTTATTAACTTTTCATTTATTACTATGCAATACTTTTTATTTGATAAATATTTTATGATTTATTATATTTTTATATATAATTTTTGAATTTTCAGAACTGCTTTTAAAGAAACATTTCAAATTTGTTTTTTATGTATGTTTCTATAATAAGCAATAAACACTAACATGCAGAAGTTTTCACACGTTTTATTTAATTAGTCTTATTTGTTAATAAAACAGCTTCATTAAAATGCTTATTTTGTTTAAGAAATGTCTTAAAAATTATTTAGAAGCAAAACTATTGCTGTTTTAACAAAAATATTTTTTAAATTAGGAAAATATTTCGTTTGTTGCTATATTAAACTTACACTAGCAGGGGTGACCGAGCTCAGCTCGGTCAAAATTAACTTTGTGTTCAACTCGATATAGTATTATTACTGTAAAATATGTTATTAATAATAGTATTATTTACAAAAACAATCAATAAGAAAACTATGTTAGTATGCACATGTTCATAAATTTTCTTTAGTTTAAAATTTACAACGAAAGGACATCAATCCAAATCACTTTTTTAGCTCGACTCTGATTAGTTTAACTATGCATCTCGAAGACTATTAAGAATGTATAAGAAATTTCTTCACATTCTGAAAGACAATATTTTTTGCCAGATATAACTAAATTTGGACACATTCTTTCATTTGGCGCCAAATATGTGTTTTGGTTTCGTAACCTTAATAGTCGATTTTTCGGCCAAATTTCGCCAGTATTTTGTCAAATATTGCCAACTTATCGACTTTTGCCATAGTCTCGTGATCCTGATCCTTATTACCTAAATGATCCACTAATCACATATGATCAAACATGTGACTTAGCTCAATGGTCTTCAGGTAATCAAAAACAGTAGAGTATAAAATGAATCAAAATCGTTTAAGCCATTTCTTAAGTAAAATTAGCGTGACAGCATTCAGCAATGAAGCGATATGACCCACTAATATAATTTTGTTTAATATACAACTCAGCTCAATAGTCTTCTCGTGACAAAATACGTTCCATTGCAAAATTTAGGTAAAATTGACTGAGTCGTTGTTATGTATAATTAGAATAACCCTAACCCATTAAGACCTAAAACTACCCACTAATTGAATTGTTACGTGCATGTGTCCTATCTCAATGGTTTTCTTTTGCCCGAAAACGACATAATAGAAAATATACTCAAAATGGTGAGAACAATTTTCTAGATAAATTTAGCTTGACCCACAAATGACCCTTATATCGAAATCTCTCGAAAATGTGACTTAGTTCATTAATTTTTGCATGCCGAAAAACGTTAAATACAAAATTTAGATAAAATAGATTGAGCCAGTTTTTAGGTATAAATAGTTTGTCCTTGACCCATTATGACCCAAAATGACCCTTATAATCGACCCTTATAAATGATTTTCTCGTGCCAAAAATATGCTGTATACAAAATTTCGTTAACCTCGATTCACCCTTTTTTAGATATAGCTTGACCATGACCCATGATGACCCACAAATGACCCTTATAATCGAAATCTCTCGAACATGTGACTTAGTCCATTAGTTTTCTCGTGTATAAATATTGTTACACTCAAAATTTCGTTAAACTCTATCCTGCCGTTCTTTAAATATAAATAACTTGACCCAGACCCTTTATGACCCAAAATGACCCATTAATCGAAATTTCTCGATCATGTGACCTAGCCCAATGATTTTCTCGTGCCAAAAAATGTTGTATACAAAATTTCGTTAAAACTGATCCACATGTTCTTTAGATATAGCTTGACATGACCCGTTATGACCCAACATGACCCATAAATGACTCTTATAATCGAAATCTCTCAAACATGTGAGATAGTCCATTAATTTTCTCGTGTCAAAAAACTTACATACAAAATTTCATTAAATTTGATACTGTCGCACTTTATATATAAATAGCTTGACCCAGACCTTTTATGACCCAAAATGACCCAGTAATCGAAATTTCTCGAACTGAGACCTAGCCCAATAGTTTTCTCGTGCCAAAAAAATGTTGTATACAAAATTTCGTTAAAATCGATCCACCTGTTCTTTAGCTATAGCTTGACCATGACCCATTATGACCCATCATGACCCACAAATGACTCTTATAATCGAAATCTTTCGATCGTGTGACTTAGCCCATTAGCTTTCTCGTGTCAAAAAACTATTACAGGCAAAATTTCGATGAAATTTGATTCTGCGGTTCTTTAAATATAAATAGCTTGACCCAGACACTTAATGACCCAATATGACCCATTAAAATTTTTTTTCGAACATGTATCCTAGCCCGATGTTTTTCTCGTGCCCGAAAACCATAGAATGCAAATTTTTAATCAAAACTGCGTGAGAAAAACTCTAGATAAAAATAGCATGACCCACAATGACCCCCAAAATGACCCACTAACCGAATTTTCTCGAACATGTTACCTAATCCAATGGTCTTCTTGTAATCCAAAACGATAAAATATAAAATTTGGTCGAAATCGTTAGAGCCGTTTTTTAAATAAAAATGGCTTGACCCACAATGACCCAAAAATGACCCACTAATCAAAATTTTTCGAACATGTGACCCAGCTCAATTGTTTTCTCATGCCAAAAAACGATTGGATACAAAATTTCCTTAAAATCGATCCAGCCGTTCTCTAGATATAAATAGCTTGATCCTGACCCATTATGACCCAAAATGACCCAATAATCGAATTTTCTCGAACATGTGACCTAGCCCAATGGTCTTCTCGTGCCCGAAAATGGTAAAATCCAAATTTTTGCGAAAATCGTTAGAGCCGTTTTTAAGATAAAATTTACCCACACAGACACACACACACACAATTTTTGCTCGCATTATAGTATAAGATAAGTGATCTGTGATCATACTGTACTATTTTGAAGGCTAAATAATTTGTTTAAATGTTTATTACGTATACTTAAAAAGTCATTTTTATATAAAAATATCGTTGAAAATAACTCATTTTTTGTGTGAATATACATAGTAACAACCTACTTAATGCATCCAAATTTCAAAAGGTTACATGGAAAAATGAATTTTTTGCAAATTTTTAAAGAACACATTACACGAGTTAGGCTTAGCTGCGCAAAAACCTTCGGCCCTGAAGATGAAATCGAATTTCCCCGCTCCGTCCTCAGATACGCGCTTCGAAATGCGTGCGCCGTCGCGAACGGGTTAAGCAAAACAAGCTTGTTAGTACACTATAGAAAATAACTAGCGACGGTTTATAATGTTTATTCTTTCTGCAGTCACCTGCTGCAGAGCGAATAAGTCTGGTAATATGTTTCTAAAGTTTTGCGGTGATTAGACGTTGTTCTTTATTAATTAAAATAAAGAAAGTTATTCTAGAAAAAATTCTTCTTGAAGAAACTTCAAAACGCCACTTGTGTTAACACGCATTTAATTTTTAAATACATAATATTGAATTGAATGTATATAATGCAAAATAACTGTACCTAATTTTAAAATATATGAGTTATTGTAAAATGAATATAAATAATTTACAAAAATCCAAAGATGTCGAATGTAAAAGAAATGGGTATATATAACATGACTTTTTTTTCTTTTCTTTATATCCATAGCGTTTCAACGATACCCTCTTACTCTTTGTAAATAAATAAATATGTATTAATGGACCTATAAAAGTATTCTTATTTATATTTTTCATAAGTATAAATAATCAGATATCGTAGTCCGAAAATAATTCTAATTTTGTCTGAAAAAAATGGCCTGGACGGAATTTGAAACCGCCGACAGCCGAAAAGCGAAAAAGTAAATGTCTGGCGTCCAGCCAACTGTGCTATACAGCCCTCGCTAATAGGGGCATTTTATTTTATTATATATTTTGCTTCAGTAATGGGTGAACTTTGGGTGTCGTTTTTTAAGCCCCCCCCCCACACCTAAATATTGCACTGTATCCTTGTGTATGTTTATATACTGACTATATTCTATCAATACCCAAAGGCTCGCTGTATTCGGTGACACAAGCCTCGGACCTTCTCCTTGTTAGTAAACAGCGTAGACTTCTCATATAACTGGACTGAGAAATAACAACCTTTTCTTGAAGCATTCTTGATCCTCCCCATCATCACGTGATGGTGCGCGCCAAGCTAGTTCCTGCCGCCGCTCCCATCAGCCACTAAGACCTATTTCGTCTGCATTACGTTATTTTAATAACAAAAAATTGTCAAGAAAGGGACTACGATTACGGCCAAAAAAAAAAAAAAAAAAAGTCATTCTATTGGCGATCAGATTTTGGAGATGAATGCTTCAAGGATCGGCTGATGGAATAAAGAGATTCATTATCTACTCAATTTCTGATCTAGATCTAAGGAAAACAACGTTGTTCCAAGAAGGATCAACGTTTATTTTGTACTTTATGCTGTATATTAAATTATATGGTAAAATATTGTAAAAATAATAAATATTACTATTTTTCATAATATTTCTGACCTGAATGTTATTTTTAAAACGTGTTTTAAGTCCTTTTAAATGATTGATGTCTAAAGAATCTATATTTTAACTTAATGTTTCGTAGTCAACAGTCATAATTTATACAGTCATACAGTCGAACCCAGTTAAGATGCGTTCTAGGGAGTGGACAAAAATCACGTATTAAACGTAATTTGTATAATTTTGAAGATAATGAGCTTTTTTGCACATCTCATCGTTTAAATGAAGCTTGGAGATTTTATGGTTACTACTTGGTTATCCCGTCGATCAATTTCGCCAAATTATACATACTGACATACATTTTATTTTAATAACGAAAACACAAATAGTTAATACAATAATAATAAAAATACTAATAAGAAATCGAATGACGTTTTAAACATGTGTATCGTATTTGATGTCATTGAATGTGAGATTTACGTTCATCCATTAATGGCATTTAATCTTATAATTTGACGGTAGTTTTTTGGTCGACGGGATAACCACGATTTTATTTATATGTTTAGAGGGTTGCCATGTATCTGGGAATTACCTTTAAATACTATCTGATTTTTATTATACAGGAAATAACTTGTAGTAAACCTGAGCAACGTTTATCCATTGCATAAAATGAGGAATAGTTTACTATAGTTAAAACGCGCCCCAAACAATGTTTTCCCCTATACCATTATGTAATAGAGTACTTTTCTGTAATTTATTCCTTATTCCCTAATGACCCTGGTTTCATTCCAGACTTGGACAATTTATCACTATGTCTTTTAAGCAATTAAAATTGAAATATTCAAAAAATCAAGGTGAGAGAAAACTTCTACAAGATTTCCATAAACTATTTCTGTTTAGGCGCAAGCCTTAAATAAAGAAATACAATTTATTGATATTAATGGATTTGGCCTTGACAAAATTAATTACTGTCAAATAAAAGTTCTTGATTAATATTTATGAGTAAAATAATAATTTAAAACTACTTAATATTGATTTATTATTAAATTAATGTTTATTTCTTGACAAGTTGACAGCTTAATTGAATTTAAAATCATTTAAAGATATTTATTGGTCTTATAATTATTTTATGTCAAAATTAATGTTTTATTTATTGATAAGTTGTCAACTTGAGTAGTTTCTAAATCATTATTAGAGATTTATTGGTTTTTTAATTATTTTATGTCAAGTTAATGATAATTTTTTTTTAAATTTATGATCATGTAATTTTATCTCTGTGGTTTTTCTTATTGGGAATTAAAATGGCCTATAGAGGCGCTGCTCGCAGCCTTTGATACAGGATGTCCCTTTAATTTCCCTGTAACTAATGTTAAAGTCCCATTGAAACAATTCTTTATTATAAATGTATTTAAAAATTTTAGATATGCAAATTCGTATAATATTTACTTCGTCATATAAGGCAGAAAACAAATGTCACAGGAAATCTGAGATTGTGCAAAGGAATAATTATTCTGAACAAATTTAAAACGCATGTAATGCAATGAATTTATACGGCGTTATCGTGAATGGAGAAGTTACATCTTTTCTCCACCAGATGGCGTATTCGAGTGCTTGAATCGCCAATTATATTTCCCCAAAAAGGGGTTCAGTCTTGAATCTGCAACCAAGCGGATAACATGTACGTGTAGGCTCTGTAACTACAATGTGTAAATTCAGAATCTTGAAATAGATTCATGGCTCTCTATGAGAGAATAGCAATGAGAGTACAATGATATTATCTTGATTACTAATATTCGTATTCTGATGCCAACTTTATTCCTTTAATAAACTATTGTTAATCTTAATTGCTCTCCCATTTGACTTCAATACAACATTTTGATTTGATACACCCAATTTCTACAGGAAAAAAATACATTGTTAGCGTAGCCAAATATATATATATATATATATAACTACACACATCATAAATAGAAAACATTCCTAAGAATAAGCTCTAGGGACCTAAACCTTTTGTGAAATTTCTAATATACACGCATACACACACGCACATATGCATAGAATAGATTTTTAAAAGGCGAAACCAAAATCAGATAACTTCAAAGTGTTAAAATATGCTCATATATCCATAGCCAGGTCTTTTACCTATTTCAAAATGTTTTTATAAACTCAAAAGCGTTACATATTCACTTGTTTTTCGTTCATTATATTTCCAGTTGATACATTATTTAATTTATTAATCAATATTTGCTTTAAAAAAATCCATCAAGCTATTTCTTTTATTTTTCCTTTTCATATGGAAATCTTTCTACAGAAAAGTTATGACGCTTTATTCAATTTTTCTCAAACTCGTCAAACTATTATATATATAAAGTCACTCCGTGTATAACGATTCCGGGTTCAACTCATCCACAAGAAAAAACACTTATTGTGACCAATGACAAATTCCGTTGTGAAAAGTTATCTCCGATTTTAAAGGCTATCAATTTTTTGCCCAATGCAAACGTTCCAGAGTTGTAATGGAGCGTTCTCATTTGTCAGATTTACAGTTTGATCTGTAAATGACGTCACTACATTTTACTGTGCTTTAAAATCTTTTCCCTATTTCAAACACAATATTCACACTGTTAAAAGTTTGACTCATTTGCTGCAGCATCACTCCACCACTTTTATCAAAAACGATTACTTTGCTGTGTTATGGAGCATTCTCATTGGTCATAAAAGAGACATTCTATAAAAGCTGTGGAGTGACGCTGCAGTAAATGGGTCAAATTCTTAGCAGTACACTGTTAAAAATTTGACCCTTTTGCTGCATCATCACTCCCCAGCTTTTATAGAATACACTGTAAGTAACACACACAAAGTAACCGTTTTCTATAAAAGCGTTGGAGTGATGCTGCAGCAACTGTTAAAAATTTGACCCATTTGCTGCAACATCACTCCACTGCTTTTATATAAAGTGGTTACTTTTACTGTGATATGGAGCATTCTCATTGGTCATAAAAGAGATATTCTATAAAAGCTGTGGAGTGACGCTACAACAAATGGGTCAAAATTTTAGCAGTGTAATACGGTAAAATAATAATTTTCTATAAAAGCTGTGTAATCACGATGCAACAAAACAGTCACATTTTTAACAGTGTTTAATTAAAACTTTTTATTTAAGAAAAGCGAAGGTGCGTTTTAAATACAATATTGTTAGAATTTTTATATTCGTGTTGCTTTATTTATTTATTATTTTATTTATTATTTTATTTTATTTAATTTTTTTTTTTACAGCCGTGTATGACTTTATTGTCACATAACGAATCACAATTGTTTACTGTTTATTGTTGACATTTGTTTTCGATCTTATAAAGTATTTTCTTTTAAGTATTAGCTAATGGTATAAAATAGTTAATTCACAAATGTTTTAAAATAGCATTATTAGTTCATGTTTTGCATTATTAATGCATGTTAATTTGCATGTTTTTGTGAAATAATTACTGTAATTTTGTGAGTGAAATTCATTAGCGGCATATTCTATGCCATTATTTTACCCATCCAATTAATAATTTAGCTACCCTCTCATATTCGTCTGGAAATGGCCAAAATGGGAAAATTTTTTATACATTTTGGATATTTTTATTATTTTCTCTCAATATTTTAAAATATTTTTTGGCTGTAGTTTCACAATGTATTCTTTTTCTTTTATAATTGATATTTTACATTACTTTATTCTTTTAAAATTTATGCATTTACCATTTGTTCATTACAATCCCTCCCCATCCACCAGATAGTTTTGTTATAGTTTAAAATGCAGATTTCTATAGATTTTTTTTTTTTTAGATTTTTTTTCTCATGTTTAATCTTTGTATTTTTCAAAATTGTTTAAGCCTAAAGTGGCTATGATTGACCAAAGTTGTTGTAATGTTTTATCATCCTTTCAAAAATGGAAACACGTCATTTTGACGGGCTATCTTCTAGTATATATATATATATATATTATAATTAAAAAAAAAATATGTATATATATATATATATATATATACATTTTTTTTTTAATTTTCGCGTACAAATCCTGCAATAGTAAAGTAATTCTTGCAATAAAAGCTTTATTATTATCATTTTAATTGATGGCAACTGTTTAAACGAAAAATGTTTATTTTTTCTTCTCATTGTTGAGCAAGAACTGTGTTTTGTCAGAAACATGTGAAGGAGGTATTCCAATTGTTGAACCCTCCCTATTTCCATGATCCCTCCCTATTCCTCCTTTGGGCCGATTTTGCCCATTTACAATCGCCGCCGAGATATTAACCATCATAATGTGAGTTTGTAAACGATTTGTGTATAATTTATCACGCGACAAAATTTAGTACATGCATACACATACACACATATATATATATAAACTTTTTAAATTCGGGTGGTTTAGGGTTCCTAGGGTCATATAATGAAAAGTTATGAAAATTTTTTTTAAAGTAATACCATAGTAACGACTGCAATAGGGAGTATTTCTTAGGAAATCTACCTTACCTGTTATATTAACATTTTATAATAAAAAACAGAAAAGGATAGATAAAAGAAATATAAAACTAATTCATTTTTACGTATCAATAAACATAAATTTCGTAAAGGGAGTTTTCTGAGGGGGGGGGGGGGATACGTAGGATTTCGTGAACAACGGATAATTTTAGAATATCTTTTTGGGTAATATTTAACGTGAAATAAACAATAAAAATGTTACAGAAAAAACAATTTTTACTTTTTTATTTTTATTTATTTGTAATTTTGTTACAAAAATATACTAATATTCTATAACGATAACTAGAAAAGGATGAATAAAAGAGATTCAGCACTAATTAATTCCTTTATATACCTGAATAAACATAAATATCGTAAATTGGAGTTTTTTGAGGGGGGGGGGGGATATTTAGTATTTCGTTAACACACACAGATAATTTTCTAATATGTTTCTAGGTAATACTTACTGTCAAACAAATAATAAAAATATTTGATAATAAAAAATCTATTTGTTTTTATTTTGTAAGTTCGTTACAAAAATGCACTAAGATATTGTAATAATAAATAGAAAAAAAAATAGCTAAACAGATATAAAGGTAATTAATTCGTTTATATAACCTGATAAACATAAATATGGTAAAGGGGCGTTTTCTGAGGAAAAGGGGCGGGATATTTAGTATTTAGTGAACAGCCACAGATAACTTTCGATTGCATTTATATAAGCAGGGCGGTAGCTAGAATTGAACAATAGAGGGGGGCTCATAATTTTTTTTTTCTCTCTATGACGCAGAAAGATAAATGAGTGCATATTCACATTGTAGGTACTATGTTTCTTATTAAACTGTTGTAATAACTACATTTTATATGATGAAAATTTTGAGTGTATAACTGATTCAAAATTAAACATCCTGTTAGCTTCATATATACAAATAGGATGAGGGAGTGTTGAAACACTTATTTTTCATAGAATATAGTAACTTTGCAAAACTGCGAAAGGGTCTCAAAACTAAATTAGATTTTTGAACAAAATTTCATATGAATTTTCAAAAGAGAAATTCATTGAGTGACCTTGGAATCTTTTCCAGCGGGGGATGAACCGCCCATAGCACCCCCTGAGCTACGGCCCTGTATATAGGTAATATTTACTGTTAAGTAAATAATAAAAACATTTCATAATCAACTGAATTACTTATTTTTATTTTGTAAGTTCGTTATAAAAATACATTAAAACATTACCGTAATTTCCGGCGTATAATCCGCGGATCAAACAATCATTTATCGACCCAGAAATTTTGTACAAAGAAATGTAACTTATTAAATCGCCATAAATACTTGTCTTCAATCACTAAATAAGATTTCTGGGTCCCAAAAGAATTGTTTGATCCGCGGATTATACGCCGGAAATTACGGTATTATAATAAATAGAAATGAAAGATGAAGAGATATAAATGCAATTTATTCATTTATAAATTTTGATAAAATTGAATATCGTAAAGGGGCGTCTTCTGAGAGAAAGGGGCAGGATATTTAGTATTCCGTGAACAGACACAAATAACTTTAGACTCTATTTATAGATCGTTCGGAGTTTTCGTGGTTTTCTTCGAACCTTGCGTAAATACGGGTTAGGTTCCCTTAGAAAGACCCCCCCCCCACGAAGGGCACCCCCCCCTCCTGGGCTTATATCCCTCGAGTAGATAATCGGCCGACACAAAATAAACCAAACTATTTATTGAAAAGCTTTACTGTCAAGTAAATAGTAAAAATATATCATAACCGACTGACTTACCAATATTTATTCTGTAAGTTCGTTAGGAAAAATGCAGTAAAACATTATAACAATAAACAGAAAGCGCTAGGTAAAGAGATGCAAATGAAATTATTTCGTCTATAAATCTTAATAAAAGTTAATATCGTAAAGACGAGTTTTCAAAGGTGAGGGAGAATCATCCTCATTTCATGAGCAGCAATAGATAACACTTCGATATAGTCCAATAACCGACAGCACAAAACTCACGTCATCGAGCATAAGAAAAAAAACCTTTATTTTATAGAAAATTAGTAATTGAGGAATCTAATGATTCATGACTGCCGGAGGTAAAGTGGTGCATATGCCAAAAATGAATACCACTAGTGGTTGTCTTGTAGATTTAGCATTGTATTTGTCCTATAATCAAAAGTATGAAAACATGGAAAATTGGGTGCAGGAAAACACATTGCTAAGCCTACGAGTCAACCTCTAGTGATATTTATTTTCGGCTTATGCATCCCTACCCATCCGCTAAACATTGATCATTCGATTTCCCTGTTACTACTCTCCCATAAAAAAAGGGGGTTGTTTTCTTGTGTTCGATGACCTAGGTGACCTTTTGTGGTGTCGGCTCTTGGACTTTGGGAGACATCCCTTATCTTCTCTAAGAATGCAGTTTTAGTTCGTTCTGCCAAGATTCTTGGCCAATTCACGAAATCACAGGCTAAATTCGCAAAATAAGGAAAGGGCAGCTGACGTCACTGTGATCGAATGACTGTGGATCAGCGAGAAAAAACTGTTCGTTCTTTAACGACTGATACTGTACGGATGAGCTCCGTGAATTTGATTGGTTTAAGTTTGCCAAAGTATAAGTAAGTATGATATGATTGGACTACGTCGTCAACACGATTGCTACACAGGGCCGTAGCTAGAAGTGAAAAATAGGGGGGGGGGGCGCTCATAATTTTTTTTTCTCTCTCTCTGACGCAGAAACATAAATTAGTGCATATTCACATTGTAGGTACTATGTTTCTTAATAAACTGTTGTAATAACTTCGTTTTATGCTACGAAAACAATATGATGATGAAAAATTTGAGTGTATAACTGGTGCAAAATTAAACAACATGTTACTTTCATATGTACAAATAGGATGAGGGAGTGTTAAAACTCCTATTTTAGATACAATTTAGTAATTTTGTAAAACTGCGAAAGGATCTCAAAATTAAATTAAATTTTTGAGCAGAATTTCATTTGAATTTTCGGAACAAAAATTCATTGAGTGACCTTGGAATCTTTTCCAGGGGGGGCTCAAAATATTTCAGGTGGAGCTGAGCCGCCCATAGCGTCTCCTTAGCTACGGTCCTGTTCCTACAATGAGCGCTATGACAAAAATGTAGCGGTAGATTGGTTGACAGAAGTGACTGTTTGTAAACATGCCCTTTTCCTCATAGGCGCCCCATTAGCGAGAAGAATTCGGAAGTTTAGTACCAATTGCTGCCAGCATCCTTTAATATACAGCTTGCATTGTATTAAACCCATCAACGGTACAACACAGAGTAAAGAGACCTTAGAAATAATATGTTTCTTAGAAATATCGTTCGTGTCAGAAATATTAAATTATAAATTTGAATTTATCTTTAAGCCAGTCTCGACGTTATGAAACACAGAAATTTCTGCAATATCGAGCAATGATGTTCCCTAGTGGAATATTGTTACATGTTATCATGCTGGAATAGGTTACTTAACCCTAACACCGGCACATACACTGTGTTGGTCTGGGATACCTAATTTTAATTCCAAACTTGCAAACGGCACCAATAATACTTTAGTAAGATTTTGTTGTTACAATAAAAGCTAAAGTTAAGGAATTCGAAACATACAAAACTAGTTGGATGTGCCAATCCCAAAACTTTATTCTATCTCATACATACATTTTAATATTAAAAAAAATAGTTACTCATTTTAATCCTTTAAAAATTTTAATTCAATACCATACCAACTTTGATTTTCATCTTAAATTTCTGCTTCAATCAATTAATCGGAGTAAAAACGAATGTCCGTCTCTGTACGAGCCAATGGACAATAGAATGATAGGCAGATTTTTTTTTTCTAATTCAGGGAGGACTTACTTGCCTTACCAAAAAATAATCATATACAAAAAATTTATTTCAGTTCTAGAACTAGAGATGGGCGTTATTTAACGTATTAGGATAAATAACAATGTTATTGTTATACAGTTCATTATTTAATAACAGGTTAACGGAAAGTCCCTGTTAAATTTAGAACACGATCTCAGCAACGTATTAAAAAATAAAGATTTGAAACGACCGTTTTTTAGAAGTATACATTAAAATTATAATAAAAATAAATTTTCCGAAATTTTTTTTCTGCATTTGTAAAAAAAAGAGCTTAAAATTGTGCTTAAAAAGAATCATATTTCAAACGCTTATAGCGAATCGGCGGATGCTTTGAACCAGCCAACGATTGAATCTTCCCCTTTGAGCGTGTTATCCAGCAGAGCCGGTCTGTTTGCACTGTTTCAGTAGTTACGGTTTCAAAAGCCTTCGCTTCTTTCCCTTTAAGTTCTTTGGCCATTCACTGGCGAGGAAAAACGGTTATTTTATTATTCTTTTTTGGCTGTCTTGTTTTTTCTGTTATCGCTGCTGTTATTTTATTCCAAGTAATCGGTATGTTTTTGATGTAACTATTTTCTGCTGAGACTGTAACATTTGGTATAAAAGTGTTTTAAGTTGAAAAAATATGTTGATAATAAATATAACAGAAATAACAATTTTATCTGAGTGAATGACATTTTATTAAAAGTGTTTGTTTATTCTTTATGGTTTTCGGAAGTAATGAAAGAGGAAGTATTAAATGATTTTCAATAGAGAAAGATTCTATGTTGATATTGGAGGGGTGATGGAAGATACGGAGGGTGTACTCGTTTTTGAATATTTAAAAGGGTTATTACTACATGTTTATGGAATTTTTTAGAGAGGGGGGGGGGCGATTTTGGCAATATAAATTTTGTTTTCCGGCCAAATAATTTTATTATTTTTTGTTTTGCATTTGCGTTAAAAGATTTTATTTCTGTGATTTTATTTCGCTAAAAAAAAGAAAAAGAAAGAAAGAAAGAAAGAAAATAGTTTTCCATAATTTGTGAAATAACTTAATTTTAGTACAGTTGTAATTAATTTGAAAAGTACATTTGTATGAACGAAATTTGTTTGTATGAATTGCATTCGATTAAAAGAATATAAATAATATTTTTGTGTTCTTGTGAAATTAACTTTGAATATGTGTTGATTGATGTGCGGCCGCTATTAAGTCGCGGATCAATTTTTCTTTTATAATATTTTACAATATAGTTGAAAAGTGTTTATGAATTCGGTTTGTCTGTCCTTGCTCTAACTCGTGTAAATATAGTCTGATTGCCATGAAATTGATATATGTATTATTAGAATTTAGTATGGCATTTTCGGTTTTGAGAAGGAAGTTTGCAGGACCGCTCAGAAGAATTCCATTACTTTACGGTGAACGAAATTTGTTTGTATGAATTGCATTCGATTAAATGAATATAAATAATATTTTTGTGTTCTTGTGAAATTAACTTTGAATATGTGTTGATTGATGTGCGGCCGCTATTAAGTCGCGGATCAATTTTTATTTTATAATATTTTACAATGTAGTTGAAAAGTGTTTATGAATTTGGTTTGTCTGTCCTTGCTCTAACTCGTGTAAATATAGTCTGATTGCGGAGTATCATGAAATTGATATATGTATTATTAGAATTTAGTATGGCATTTTCGGTTTTGAGAAGAAAGTTTGCAGGACCGCTCAGAAGAATTCCACTACTTTACGGTGTATGTTGAAAAATCACTCGCTCTGTATTTTAATGATATTACAGTATTTAAAACATACTAAAATTGATATACATCACTGTCGTGTACTACAAGGATATTACTAAAGAATATGGTGTGCATAGAATCTATAGCTTATTTATAAGAACATACAAAAGTATTTGGGTATAGAAGAAAATTAAAATTGATTGCAGTTATTGAAACCTGTGAACAAAAATTGTTGGAAGTGCATTTTCAATAATGGTATGCGTTTTAAAGTTTAACTACTTTTTAAATGTTACTTGGTTTGTACAAATTTTAGATCATATGCAAGGTCGAACAAATGTTTTCAATAATATTAGTCTATTGGCTGAAATTGCTGAATAGAAATTTTCAAATGTGCTATGCTTTTAACAGAGCTAACTTTTAGCATATTATATATAGTAAGCACACATGTCTGTAGATCATATACAGTACTGAAAAAAATCGTATATTTTAATGACTACTCATGGTAATAGCAGAAATCGTGTTTTCAAATGCATTATTATTTTTTTTTTCCCAAAGTGCTCAATAAGACGCCATCCCACCTTAGTAAATTGTCAAGTTTTGTTATAGCATTCTAAATGTGTTGGAAGGCATTTCATAATCTATACTGTGTAATTTTTTTTTTTTTTTTTTTTTTTTTTTTTTGTTAGAAATCGTGTTTAAACTCTATTTATTACTATGCAGGGTATCTCTTATCATTTACCAATAACTAATTTCTAAACCGTAAGTTTTAGCAATGTAGTTCCAACTGTAAAAATGTTTCAAATTTTCTTTTTCTGTTCATCATATAAAAACCAATTTACGTTATTTTTAAATAGATAAGAAATTACAAACTTTATCCAATGTGTGAGTCCTATAAGCTTTATTTTGTCATGTTCTAACAAGTAAAACACTAAAAATTTATTCTTGTATGCTCTAAACTTACTGAATTATGATACTTAGAATTTTATGAATTTCTAATGTTTTAATCACAATAACTGGAAAAACCTGTTTAAGTGTCAGAAAATGCCAAAAATGCATGAAATTCAAAGTATCATAATTAATTAAGTTTAGTCTTATATCGCAAAAATTAAGTGTTTAATCACAAACTGATTTTGAATAATGCAGCATTTATAATTATGTCAAAAAGTTATTTAAAACGTTTTGTTTGAAAGACCTTCTAATTAAAATATCAAATTAAAATAATGTTATAAAAATAACAGGTTGTTGGAACCTGTTACCTGTAAAAGAATGGAACGATGTAACCTGTTAACGAAAAATAACTATATTTCCCATCTCTAATGCATACACATATATATATATAAACTTTTTAAATTCGGGTGGTTTAGGGTCATATAATGAAAAGTTATGAAGAAAATTTTTAAAGTAATACAATAGTAACGACTGCAATAGGGAGTATTTCTTAGGAAATCTACCTTACCTGTTATATTAACATTTTATAATAAAAAACAGAAAAGGATAGATAAAAGAAATATAAAACTAATTCATTTTTACGTATCAATAAACATAAATTTCGTAAAGGGAGTTTCCTGAGGGGGGGGGGGGGATACGTAGGATTTCGTGAACAACGGATAATTTTAGAATATCTTTTTGGGTAATATTTAACGTGAAATAAACTAAAATGTTTCAGAAAAAACAATTTTTACTTTTTTATTTTTATTTATTTATTTGTAATTTTGTTACACAAATATACTAATATTCTATAACAATAACTAGAAAAGGATGAATAAAAGAGATTCAGCACTAATTAATTCCTTTATATACCTGAATAAACATAAATATCGTAAATTGGAGTTTTTTGAGGGGGGATATTTAGTATTTCGTTAACACACACAGATAATTTTCTAATATGTTTCTAAGTAATACTTACTGTCAAACAAATAATAAAAATATTTCATAATAAAAAATCTATTTGTTTTTATTTTGTAAGTTCGTTACAAAAATGCACTAAGATATTGTAATAATAAATAGAAAAAAAAAATAGCGAAACAGATATAAAGGTAATTGCCGAAACGTCAGTGAAGGCTTACTTTGGAGACACGAAATTTTTTTTGTGTCTGTCTGTCAGTCAGTCTGTCAGTCTGTCAGTCAGTCTGTCAGTCAGTCTGTCAGTCTGTCTGTTCCGCGATAACTTCCGTAAAAAGCATCCGATTGGCTTGAAATTAAGTGGGTATGTTAGTGAGGCACTGGGATTAAGCTGTATAGTTTTTTGTAAGATTTGGTTCATTCGTTCGAAAAATATAGAATATTTTATTTTGCGCAATAATGCTTTTCTATGGCAAATCCAATGATTTCCATTTTTTTTCTTGAGAGAAAATGTCACATTATGATAAATGGATGCTGAAATTTACCGGTTAAATTATTCGTATTGTTTTGAAATTTTTTCTATTCATTTGTCAGATTTTTAAAATTATTACTGTAAATTTTGGAGATTTTTTATAAATTTAATCCAATAATATAAACTAGTAAATCTGCAGATCAGGAGCCTCAACGTCAGCTTTGTTCATATTTTTTTAAAACACACTTTGGGTAATATTCAACTCCCTGGAAACTGTAATTTAAAATTTTCAAATTGCGTAATTATTTAAGGTACCCTGGGGTAATAACGCCACGTTAAGGTTCTACCAATTTTCACGGCTTAGTTTTAGATTGTATTTTTCAAACAAATATAGGATCTGATACAGCAACTCATTGACTATCTATATAAAATAAAATAATTTAACAGATATTTATTCATAAAATGTAATGGCGTTTTTTCTTGACCAATGCTATTTGGCGTTATTACCCACCTATATGGGTAATAACGCCATGCAAACAAAACTATGAAATAAGATGGAATAATTGCATGTAGATAGGCCAATTCTAAAAATACAAACTCTACAAGCTTAGAAATTGACAAATTGCATTCTAATCTATTGAAAATGTTCAACTTTTTGTGAAAGTGTAAGAAAAATAAAGGTGTGGTGTGGGAGGGGGGGATGAGGCAAAAGAATATCAGACCGTGAGCTTCTTTTTGCTTAAAAAGGACCGCTTAAATAGAAATATGAGAAACATTGGACAGCTTTAACTGTGTTTATTTAAATCAGTATTTAGGATGTAGCTCGGACACTGTAGGGAATTAACCGGGGTATTAAAGTCAAGGGTTGGCGTTATTACCCCGGTATAGTTATTGCGCAATACATTTTCAATTACAAATTATCTCGAGAAGATATCCAAAATCTTCAACAACATTTTAAAAGTACATGAAGTGCACTACAAATTTATGTAATTAACAAAGTATCTCCGGATAAAAAGATAGTCTTCACATCACAAAACGTATCTCCCAAATTTTAGATCAAGCGTTAATTTTAGTTGTTTGTAAAAACAAAAAGACCTAAAAATGAAACAAATTAACTTGAAGCTGTTTTTTGCGATTTATATGACTCAAAACACTTCTGCGCAGAGGACATGGGTATCATTTACCTGATTATTTCATAATTATGCAAAATATAAGCACTTGGCGTTATTACCCCGCCTGGCGTTATTACCCCAGGGTACCTTATAAGAATAAAATAGGAATTAGAAATTTTCAGCCATCAAAAGCGGTAAATTAAAAATTTAGTTATGTTAGGATATTCTGAAATTTTCATGATCTATTATTTTTGTTTTCTTTATTATAACATAGTAGATTCCTTCAGGGGGGCTCCGCCCTCCCCTGAACCCCCCGAGCCTCACTTAATTTAAATTTGTCACTTTCTAATAATTGTGCTAATGATTATTGTATATTTTGCATTTCTTTATACATTTTGATTTATAAGAATAAGTAACAGTTTGGGCAAATATTTTTCTTTATCTTCATACTTCTACATGCCTGCCAGCCACAAACACCTAAACCTGATGTATCAGGAAATTTTTAACTCAGTAATCTAGAGTTTTACAATTTTGTTTCCGAAAAAAAAAATTTTTTTTGATTGCATTTTGCTGCAGTTATAGCGGGACAGACAGACATACAGAAGTAGAGACTGACATATGAAAAAAATTAATTTCGTGTCTCCGAAGTAAGCCTTCACTGAAGTTTCGGCAATGACGTCATTATTCATGAGTTATTGATATTCATGTTTCTTGTATTTTTAACGACTACTATAAAATACCTGTTTTTGTTCAACTATGACGTCATATTTTACTAAGTGAAATATTTATTAAAAATATAATTCTTGTTTATTTCTTTTACTTCTAATTATGTCCCCATTTTTGTCAGAAAAATTCCTATTAACGAAACGAATATCCGTGTTTAATATTTAATAAAAAGTACTACTGTATATCTATAGTTATTTTAATTCTGACGTCATATTTTTTTTTTTTTTTTTCATAGTTTAATTTTTCGAATGGAAATTGCTCAATTGAAACTTATTGCAGTTGAAAAATTATTATTCCAAGTTTTGATTTTTTTTGGCAACAATAAAGGAAATTGCTTAAATTTTATTTAAAAAATCCCTATTGATTCTGTATGAAAAAGAAGGAAATTTTGAATTATTAAGGAAAATATTTAAATAAAATTAATAAAACATAGCCTATGGTTTTTTTTTCTGGGCTATGCTATATTTATACGCAAAGATACAAAGAAATTAATTAATTCATAAGTTTTGATGTTGACTTCATTTAAATTTTTCACACGCTTTCAAATTTATAGCATTATAAGGATAAGGATTAAGATGAATGGTTGCTTAGCAACCATTAGAAGAAAATAAAGAAAATGAAATAAATACATTTCAAATAAGTAAATCTCTAAAACAAATTAGTCTATATTATTGGAACACATTTATAAAAAATCTCCAAAATTTACAGTAATAATTTTAAAAATCTGACAAATGCGTTGACAAAATTTCAAAATAATACGAATAATTTAACTGGTAAATTTTAGTATTCATTTATCATTGAATTCCATTAATCAAATGTGTCATTTTCTCTCAGGGGAAAAAAATGAAAATCATTGGATTAGCCATAGAAAAACATTATTGCGCGAAATAAAATATTCTATATCTTCCGAACGAATGAATGAAATCTAACAAAAAACTATACAGCTTAATCCCAGTGTCTCACTAACATACCCACTTAATTTCAAGCCAATCGAATGCTTTTTACGGAAGTTATCGCGGAACAGACAGACAGACTGACAGACTGACAGACAGACAGACAGACAGACAGAATCCAAAAAATTTCGTGTCTCCAAAGTAAGCCTTCAACTGACGTTTCGGCAACTAATTTGTTTTAGAGACTTACTTAATTCAAAGGTATTTATTTCATTTTCTTTATTTTCTTTTAATGGTTGCTAAGCAACCACTCATCCTAATCCTTATTTTTATAATGTTATAAATTTGAATGCGTGTAATTATTGAAAGCGAAAATTTAAATTAAGTCAACGTCAAAACTGATGAATTAATGTCTTTGTATCTTTGTGTATAACTATAACATAGCCCAGAAAAGAACATAGGCTATGTTTTATTGATTTTATTCACACATTTTCCTTAATAATTCAAAATTTTCTTCTTTTTCATGCAGAATCAATAGCGATCTTTTAGATAAAATTTAACAAATTTCCTTTATTGTTGCCAAAAAAAAAAAAAAAAAAAAAAAAAATCAAAATATGGAATAATTTGTCAACGGCAATAAGTTTCAATTGAGCAAATTCCATTCGAAAAATTAAACTAAGAAAAAATAAATATGACGTCAGAATTAAAATAAAAATAAATATAGTACTTTGTTAAATATTAAACTCGGAAATTTGTTTGGTTAATAAGAATTTTTCTGACAAAGATGGGGGCATAATTAGAAGTAAAAGAAATAAAAAATAATTATATTTTTAACAAACATTTCACCTGATAAAATTTGACGTCATAATTGAAATAAAACAGGTATTTTATAGTAGTCGTTAAAAATATAAGAAACATGGATAGCAATAACTCATGAATAATGACGTCATTGCCGAAACTTCAGTGAAGGCTTATTTTGGCGACACAAAATTTATTGTTTTCCGCCTGTCAGTCTGTTCTGTCTGTCTGGCCGCGATATCTGCCACAAAATGCAATCAAAATTTCTTTTTTTCGGAAACAAATTGTAAAATCCTAGATTACTGAGTTTACACTTTCAAAAGTTCCTGATATATCAGATTTAGGTGTGAACAGGTATGTAGAAGTATGAGGATAATGAAAAATGCTTATTAAAACTGTTACTTATCCTTATAAATCAAAATGTATAAAGAAATACAAGATATACGATAACCATTAGCAAATAGATAGAAAGTTACAAACTGAAGTTTAATGAGACTACGGGGGGTTCAGGGGGGCTCCGCCCCCCTGAAGAAATCTACTATGTTATATTCAGAACTAGCGGCCTTCGCCCGCTACGCTGGTCGGTTTATCTAAAGAAATCTTGAAGAAGTAGTTAGATAAGGTTCAGACATACATTAAAAAAAAAAAAAAGCAAGTCGATCATTCAAAAAACGTTGGGAAATATCAAATATTTACTGTAATTTTTTAAGAAAAACAAAGTTTCGAAAAAAAAAATTAAATCGAAAAAAAAATTACACTGACATATTAATGCAAGGAAATTTTCCCAGAGAGAAAATTCGCCTTGAATACAATATTTCAAATTCTTTTAATTGCTTATAGGCGTTAATGCCAACATAGTGAAAAAAAATTCCATGCTGGGAATCGAACCAGGGCCATCAGTATGGCGCACTGACGTTCTACCGACTAAACCACATGGAACGACAGCCAGCTTGAAACTTTCTCATACTTAAGTAGACTGGCGAAAACATAACGATAGCGCGTTTTAAAATCGCACAGTGACATCTATTGGATTTTATATGTACTAAAAAACGTTATGTACTAAAAAACGTGAGCAGCGCACCTAATAGTTTCTTTTGTTTCTTTTTGTTACTTTTTTGTCTGTTGTCCGATTTTGATGAAACAAAGCCTATACACTGCCCGGGAGTGTGCATTCTTCATTAGTGAAAACCGCATAAAAATCCATTCAGTAGTTACGAAGATAACCTCGAACAAACAGACAGACAGACAGACAGACAGACAAAAAATTCAAAAAAAATTTTTTTGTGTTTCATTGGTTTTCTTTTATCGCCCTGACTCCATTTTTGTCAATTATCTTCAATGTACAGACACACCGGGTCCTACTGTTTTATTATATGTATAGATATCCTAACATAACTAAACCTTTAATTTAACGCTTTTGTTGGCTGAAAACTTCTTATTCTTATTTTATTCTTATAAATAATTACGTAATTTGAAAATTTTAAATTACAGTTTCTAGGAAATTGAATATTACCCAAAGTGTGTTTTAAAAAAGAAATGATGTGCAAAGCTGACGTTGAGGCTCTTGATCTGCAGATTTACTAGTTAATTAGTTTATATAACGTGATAAACATAAATATGGTAAAGAGGCGTTTTGTGAGGAAAAGGGGCGGGATATTTAGTATTTAGTGAACAGCCACAGATAACTTTCGATTGCATTTATATAAGCAGGGCCGTAGCTAGAATTGAACAATAGAGGGGGGGGGGGGGCTTATAATTTTTTTTCTCTCTCTCTCTGACGCAGAAATATAAATGAGTGCATATTCACATTGTAGGTACTATGTTTCTTATTAAACTGTTGTAATAACTACATTTTATACTAAGAAAAGTATATGATGATGAAAATTTTGAGTGTATAACTGATTCAAAATTAAACATCCTGTTAGCTTCATATATACAAATAGGATGAGGGAGTGTTGAAACACTTATTGTCCATAGAATATAGTAACTCCGCAAAACTGTGAAAGGGTCTCAAAACTAAATTAGATTTTTGAACATAATTTCATATGAATTTTCAAAAAAGAAATTAATTGAGTGACCTTGGAATCTTTTCCAGCGGGGGGGGGGGGGGGGGATGAACCGCCCATAGCACCCCCTTAGCTACGGCCCTGTATATAGGTAATATTTACTGTTAAGTAAATAATAAAAACATTTCATAATCAACTGAATTACTTATTTTTATTTTGTAAGTTCGTTATAAAAATACATTAAAACATTACCGTAATTTCCGGCGTATAATCCGCGGATCAAACAATCATTTATCGACCCAGAAATTTTGTACAAAGAAATGTAACTTTTTAAATCGCCGTAAATACTTGTCTTCAATCACTAAATAAGATTTTTGGGTCCCAAAAGAATTGTTTGATCCGCGGATTATACGCCGGAAATTACGGTATTATAATAAATAGAAATGAAAGATGAAAAGATATAAATGCAATTTATTCATTTATAAATTTTGATAAAATTGAATATCGTAAAGGGGCGTCTTCTGAGAGAAAGGGGCAGGATATTTAGTATTCCGTGAACAGACACAAATAACTTTAGACTCTATTTATAGATCGTTCGGAGTTTTCGTGGTTTTCTTCGAACCTTGCGTAAATACGGGTTAGGTTCCCTTAGAAAGACCCCCCTCCCACGAAGGGCACTCCCCCCCCCCCTCTCCTGGGCTTATATCCCTCGAGTAGATAATCGGCCGACACAAAATAAACGAAACTATTTATTGATAAGCTTTACTGTCAAGTAAATAGTAAAAATATATCATAAGCGACTGACTTACCAATTTTTATTCTGTAAGTTCGTTACGAAAAATGCAGTAAAACATTACAACAATAAACAGAAAGCGCTAGGTAAAGAGATGCAAATGAAATTATTTCGTCTATAAATCTTAAAAAAAGCTAATCAATTTTTATTATTTCGAGTTTTCAAAGGTGAGGGAGAATCATCCGCATTTCATGAGCAGCAATAGATAACACTTCGATATAGTCCAATAACCGACAGCACAAAACCCTACGGCATCGAGCGCAAGAAAACAAAATCCTTTATTTTATAGAAGATTAATAATTGAGGAATCTAATGATTCATGACTGCCGGAGGTAAAATGGTGCATTAGTCAAAAATGAATATCACTAGTGGTTGTCTCGTAGATTTAGCATTGGGTTTGTCCTATAATCAAAAGTATGAAAACATGGAAAATTGGGTGCAGGAAAACACAATGCTAAGCCTACGAGTCAACCTCTAGTGGTATTTATTTTCGGCTTATGCATCCCTACCCTTCCGGTAAACATTGATCATTCGATTTCCCTGTTACTACTCTCCCATAAAATAAAGGGGTTTGTTTTCTTGTGTTCGATGACCTAGGTGACCTTTTGTGGTGTCGGCTCTTGGACTATTAGGGGAGACATTCCTCACCTTTTCTAAGAATGCAGTTTTAGTTCGTTCTGCCAAGATTCTTGGCCAATTCACGGAATCACAGGCCAAATTCGCAAAATAAGGAAAGGGCAGCTGACGTCACTGTGGTCGAATGACTGTGGATCGGCGAGAAAAAACTGTTCTTTAACGACTGATACTGTACGGATGAGCTCCGGGAATTTCATTGGTTTAAGTTTGCCAAAGTATAAGTAAGTATGATATGATTGGACTACGTCGTCAACACGATTCTTACACAGGACCGTAGAAAGAAGTGAAAAATAGGGGGTGTGTCATATTTTTTTTTCTCTCTCTCTGACGCAAAAACATAAATTAGTGCATATTCACATTGTAGGTACTATGTTTCTTAATAAACTGTTGTAATAACTTCGTTTTATGCTAAGAAAAGAATACGATGATGAAAATTTTGAGTGTATAACTGGTGCAAAATTAAACATCATGTTACTTTCATATGTACAAATAGGATGAGGGGGTGTTAAAACCCCTATTTTAGATACAATTTAGTAGTTCTGTAAAACTGCGAAAGGATCTTAAAATTAAATTAGATTTTTGAGCAGAATTTCATTTGAATTTTCGGAACAAAAATTCATTTAGTGACCTTGGAATCTTTTCCAGGGGGGGGGGGGGGCTCAAAATATTTTAGGTGGGGCTGAGCCGCCCATAGCGCCTCCTTAGCTACGGCCCTGTTCCTACAATGATCGCTATGACAAAAAATGTAGCGGTAGATTGGTTGACAGAAGTGTCTGTTTGTAAACATGCCCTTTTCCTCATAGGCGCCCCATACGCGAGAAGAATTCGGAAGTTTAGTACCAACTGCTGCCAGCATCCTTTAATATACAGCTTGCATTGTATTAAACCTATCAACGGTACAACACAGAATAAAGAGACCTTAGAAATAATATGTTTCTTAGAAATATCGTCCGTGTCAGAAATATTAAATTATAAATTTGAATTTATCTTTAAGCCAGTCTCAACGTTATGAAACACAGAAATTTCTGCAATATCGAGCAATGATGTTCCCTAGTGGAATATTGTTGCATGTTATCAAACAAGAATAGATTACTTAACCCTTTCCGGCACACTGTGCTGTCGGTCTGGGATACCTAATTTTAATTCCAAACTTGCAAACGGCACCAATAATACTACTTTAGTAAGATTTTGCTATTACAATAAAAGCTAAAGTTAAGAAATTCAAAACATCCAAAAATAGTTGGATGTGTCAATCCCAAAACTTTCTTCTATCTCATACGTACATTTTAAATATTTAAAAAAAATAGTTACTCATTTTAATGCTTTAATAGTTTTAATTCAATACCATACCAACTTTGATTTTCATCTTAAATTTCTGCTTCAATCAAGTAATCGGAGTAAAAACGAATGTCCGTCTCTGTACGAGCCAATGGACAATAGAATGATAGGCAGATTTTTTTTTTTTTTAATTCAGGGAGGACTTACTTGCCTTACCAAAAAATAATCATATACAAAAAAATTATTTCAGTTCTAGAACTAATTTCATACACTTTTAACCTCCTGGATTCGGCGGGTACGACATATGTACCCTAAAAAAAATATCCCCAAACATCGGCTAGGGTACAACCGCTGTACCTTAATGCTCGCTTCCCCTGTTCGAAAGGTAAGATAATCAATCATCTGTCATCGCAGAGTTTTAGGGGCGGGTGTTTCTCTTTTCCGGAGTGAAAATAGAAATATCTCTTGCTTTGGCGTGCTAATGCAATAACTGGTTTTTGAATTGGCGATTTCTCAGGCAGAACTCTTTTCTGTTATTCTATGATTTTATTTACTACGTTTGTTAATACGGCGCTAGGTAATATTTTCTTTTAGTCTTTCTTTACTCGCTAGAAAAGTCACTAAATATATTGTTTAATTACAAAGCAATATTTATATTTTGTAAAGAATGGCTCCACGGTTTAAAGGTCTGAGTCAAAAAGAAATAGAAAAACTAATGAACAATTTTCCGTTTTTGTGATCTTGTGGTAAAATTTTCCGTTTTTCGCGAATTGTTTGACAAAATTTTTCTTTTTATCGCGATTTATGGATGAAATTTGTCGTTTTTTCATGATCTTTTAAGAAATCTGCCGCTTTTTTCGGGTCTTTGTGATGAAATTAGCCATTTGTTTACGAATCGTGTCGGAAATTAGTTATTATTCCGCGATTTTTAACGAAATTTGCCGTTTTTTCGCAATTTGTTGACGTAATTACGCACCCCGTGAGACGCATAAGCTATTTTTTGCATTCGGTCGCCGATTTTTTGCGTAATTTACGTGCTATAGCGCGTTCGTATTATCGCTGAAAGGCAGCGTTTTTTTCAAATGTGGGGAAGAAGGGCGCTTTTTTTTTTTTTTTTTTTTTTTTTTTTTTGAATGAGTGACCACGGGGACGCTAGTTTTTGGATGAGGGGCAAGAGGGGCGCTATTTTTTCAACTAAAGGGCAGAAGGGGTGGAGCGCCTTCCTGAAATCCTCTGGGGGAAACTCTGCATACAGAATTATAATTATTAGTGTTTTTCTCAGTAAATACTTGCCTAATTGATTAAAAGAAAAAATAAAAAAGAAAAGAAAAGAAAAGAAAAGAAAAAAAGCAGAATACTAGTAATAAATATTTTTTTTCATCTGCACCGAAGAATATTTCTGCAGAAATAAATTTAGTAATTCTAAATTAATATTTTATAACTGAAATATCAATTACATAATTCGTTTCTCCTATCGTCCCATCGGTGTCTGAAAGGTTTTTTTTTTCTCTCGAAAGAGACAAGGGGGGGGGGGGTGAGTTCAACCGTAATCGCGTCCGTCGGCCTCATCGTTCGGAGTTTTTTGTGGTTTTTTTTCAACCATGGATATTCTTGCATAAGTAGGTGGTAGGTTCCTTTAGAAACATACCACAGAAAGCAACCCTTACGGTCTGTATCCCTACTGAAAAAAATCGGTCCTAATGAAAGCAAGAACAACAGCAATTTTTCCTCAACATTTTGTAACTTGTTCAAAAAGAAAATAGAGTCTTCTTCCTATGCACACACACACACACACTCACACTTATATATCTATATGTCTATCTGTCTATATATATATATATATATATATATATATATATATATATATATATATATATATATATATATATATATATATATATATACTTTTTAAATACATCCAAAGTTATTCAGACAATACCATTAAATAATCTAATGAATCCAGTTTTGTTACAATCATATTAATAAAAACAGTTGATGTTTGAAGTGAAATAGAAGGCAGATACCGAAATTACTAAAAAATATATGGATAAATAGATATTATATAACCAGAGTAATTAATCATACATTTAATTCATAAACGAGAAAATACATATTTGATAAAAGAAACAAAAAAAATTAAAATCAAATATATATTTAATATGGAAAAATCATCCATATGTTTCGATAAAATAAAAAAAAAGAAAAAAAAAAGAGAGAGAGAAATTGTTTCTAAATACTGATATGTGTAAGAGGTTTTCTCGGTGAATAACTAGAAAAATTATCAGATCTTTTTAAATAGTCTATTTTCTTATCCTTTAGAAATACAGTCAGCTCATTATTTATAAAATTGCTAAATTTGCAGCTTCGTCAGTCTAAATATTTCTAAAACAGAGAATAGAAATTCAAAAACAAATCAGGATCTAAAAAACTTATACTCTGTGATTATGAGTATTTAATATGATTTGAGACATAATGCATATTTTTTCTAGTGGAGAAAAAAACAGTATTTATAGAAAACGATTTGTAAATTGAGTATTTGTAAAAATCTATACACATTTATTTCTTCATAAATACATTCTCACGGGAAAGAGAAAAAGGATTAGGCCACAAATATGCAACTGAAAATATATTCTTTTTTAAAAGGTAAACGGAAAAAAAGTGACCGGAAAAAAAGTTATCGGAAAAAAAGTGACCTAAACTACAAAAGCGGAAAAAAAGTGACATGGAAAAAAGTGACAAGGAAAAAAAGTGACAAGGAAAAAAAGTTACCGGAAAAAAAGTGACAAGGAATTGATTTTGGGGATTTATTATTGATTTTGGGGATTCATTGGTTAAGTATGAAAGGGGGATCGGGGGGGGGGAGCTCATAGTTTAGGTAAATGGGTTTTCATGCTGAATTAACTGTTTTGGTTCAATTTTTGGATATACGTTCATCCTGAAAAGACGCTTGCCTGATTAGTTTTGGGAAGGGACGATTACTCCCCCCCCCATCCGTCCTCAATTAGATGAATGGGGTTTTACGCAGAATTATCGAACGTGTGTCAGATTTGTATATAGGATCTTTTCGATAAGGCTTATGTATAGTATAAAATGCCTGAAGAGATTCTAGGAGTTTAAGGGTTAAGTATAGAGGGGGAACGGGGGATAACCTTTCTTAAATTAAATTAATGGCTTTTTACGTATAATTATCCGATTTGCTTAAAATTTTGGACATAAGTTCATTATGATAAGACGTATCATAGATCAGTTATTTGTTCTTCGACTTATTATAAAGGGGAGGACGAGCAATTCTCCCCCTCAAACTAGATAAATATGCTTTTATGCAGAATTATCCCATGTATTTCAATTTTAAATATAGGTTCTTTCTGGTAAAGTGAATTCCGGAATAGTGTTAAGGATTTAATGGCTAAGTATAAAGTGGAGATGGAGGAAACCCCTCTTAAATTAAATAAATGGCTTTAAAATAAATAAATGGCTTTAATAAAAAAATTTAAATATATTTTTTAAAATTATTTTTTAAATTATTATTATTAAATTACTAAAATTATTATTAAATTATTATTATTATTATTATTAAATTACTAAAATTATTATTAAAATTATTAAAATTATTATTATTATTATTATTATTATTATTATTATTATTATTATTATTAAATTACTAAAATTATTATTAAAATTATAAAATTATTATTATTATTATTCATTATATATTATTATATATATATATATATATTATAAATATTTATTATATTATACATTATATTATATATATTATATTATATTATTAAATTATTATATATATTATATTATTATTATTATTAAAATTATTATTAAATTTTTAAATTAAAATTATTTTTTAAATAAATAAATGGTTTTAAAATAAATAAATTTAAAATAAATAAATAAATAAATAAATAAATGGCTTTTAAATAAATAGCTTTTTAATAAATGGCTTTTTATGCAGAATTATCCGATTTGCTTCGAATTTTGGACATGGGTTCATTAAGATAAGACGTATTTCTGATTAGTTATGGGGTTCTATTGGTAATTAAAAAGGAGGGCGGGTGATTACTATACCCACCTTAAATTAGATTTAAAAAAATTATGCGCACTTATCCGATGTATTTCAAATTTTGGATATGGGATCTTTCTCATAAAGTGAATTCCTAAATAGTTTTATGGGTTTAATGGCTATGTATAGAGGGGGAACGGGGGATAAACCCCCTTAAATTAAATAAATGGCTTTTTACGCAGAATCATCCGATTTGCTTCAAATTTTGGATGTATATTCATTATATGATGGCGAATCGCTGATTAATTATGGGGATCTTTTGATAATTAAATAGGGGAAGCGGGCGATTAATCCTCCACTCTTTAAATAAAATAAATTTTTTTTTCTTTCACAACTATTCAACGTTTGGATATAGGTTCTTCCTGATAAAATGAATCCCTGAATAGTTTTAAGGGTTTAATGGCTAAGTATAGAGCGATGAACGGGGGATAACCCACAATTAATCAGGACTTCGCCTTATCATAATGAACGCCCAATCAAAATTGAATCAAATCGGATAATTCTGCGTAAAAAGCCATTTATTAATTTAAGGGGGGGGGGGTATCATCCGTTCCCCCAGTGTTTACTTAGCCATTAAACCTTTAAAATTATTCCGGGATTCACTTTATGAGAAAGAACATATATCCAAAATATGAAATATATCGGATAAGTGAACATAAAAAACAATTTACCTAATTTAAGGGGGGGGGGATAATCACCCGCCCCAATTTTTAATTGGCAAAATAACCCCATATGTAATCAGGGATACGCCTTATCATAATGGTTCTATAATCCAAAATTTGAAGCAAATCTGATAATTCTGCGTAAAAAGTAATTTAATTTAAGGTGGGTTATATTCTATTCCCTTTCTATACTTAAAAACTATTCAGAGTTACTTACCTTAAAACTATTCAGAGATCCACCTTATCAGAAAGAACCTATATTTAAAATTTGAAATACATGGGATAATTCTGCATAAAAACCTATTTTTCTAGTTTAAGGGGGATATAATTGCTCACCCCCCTTTATAATAAGCAGAAGAACCCCCTAACTAATCAGAGATACGTCTTATCATAATGAGCCTATGTCCAAAATTCTAAGCAAATCGGATAATTATGCGTAAAAAGTTATTAATTTAATTTTAGAAAGGTTATCCCCCGTTCCCTCTCTATGCTTAACCATTAGAACTCCTAAATCTCTTCAGGCATTATATACTATATATAAGCCTTAGCGAAAAGAACCTATATGCAAATTTGACACACGTTGGACAATTCTGCATAAAAACCCATTCATTTAATTGAGGACGGATGGGGGGGGGGGGTTAATCGTACCTTCCCAAAACTAATCAGGCAAGCGTCTTTTCAGGATGAACGTATATCCAAAAATTGAACCAAAACAGTTAATTCAGCATGAAAACCCATTTACCTAAACTATGAGCCCCCTCCCCGATCCCCCTTTCATACTTAAGCAATGAATCCCCAAAATCAATAATAAATCCCCAAAATCAATTCTTTGTCACTTTTTTTCCGGTAACTTTTTTTCCTTGTCACTTTTTTTCCGCGTCACTTTTTTTCCGTGTCACTTTTTTCCGCTATTGTAGTTTAGGTCACTTTTTTTCGGATAACTTTTTTTCCGGTCACTTTTTTTCCTAGATTCTTTTTAAAACCGCCAAAACAACCCATTCTGTGGGAAAATTTCTCACCCCAGTCGAAAGAATGCCAACACTCCTGCAGTTGAACGGCAACCGCTGTCAGAAGGCGTGGATTGAACTGTCCACGGAGAAGGACAAAGGATGCTCCCTCCTTGACCACTTAGTAAAAGGGGGGAAAAAGATTCTCGAGATAGCCGTATTTTAGTCAGAAAAAGAAACAGCGGATCCCGTTTCTAGGAGGTTAAGTGGTGCAATATTGAAAATGGCATTAAATTCGCGATAGCAGCGCCCCCTTCCGGCGGATTTTTTTTTCAAATTCAGGGCGACCCAACTAGCCTTAGCCATACACTTACATAAAAAATTTCGTTCAATTCGATGCATAACTTCATACACTTTTGGTCGGTACCGTATTGAAAATGGCACAAGAATCGCGATTGCAACGCCCCCTTCCGACGGATTTTTTTTCAAATTTAGGGAGGACCAACTAGTCATAGTCATACACTTACACAAAAAATTTGGTTCAATTCGATGCATAACTTCATATACTTTTGGTCGGTACCATATTGAAAATAGCACAAAAAACGCGATTACAGCGCCCCCTTCCGGTGGAATATTTCAAAACTGAAGGAGGACCTGCTTGCCACAGCCAAAAACATTCACAAAAAATTTTGGTTCAATTCTATGTATAACTTCACACACTTTTTGATGGTAGAATGGTGACATACACACAGACAGACAGACATTTTGTAAAAACATGTTTTTTGGAATCGCTGACCCTTAAATCGTGCAAATCCGTCGAAAACCGGAAGTCGAAAAAATTTCGATAGTAAAATCCTAACATTGATTCAAGAACCTGAGATACGTAGACACCACACCGGCAACCTTTTCTTAGGCCGACATCTTTGCCTTCCGTCACGTGACAAAGGGCATATTTAGCGCGCCAAACCGGTTTTTCTCCCGCCGAAACTCATATTGTTATGTTTGTCTTGAGTTGACCGCACTTCTGCTTTTCTCTTTGTGAAATCTGAAAGATGCCAATAAAGCGATCACCGCCAAAAAACGGCATCTTTTCGCCAAAGATTTTGAATTCGAAACCATGCCGAGAGAACAACGGGATGTGGCGTCTACGTATATTAGAAAGTCAATGCATTGATTCTTCCCGTGGAAACTAGCGCAGCTAAACTTGGACCAAATCACGTGACGTGAGCGTCACTGTTTTTCCTGCAATTTTGATGCGTATTCGATGGGTAGACATATTTGGCTGATTATTGCCCTTTGGCATATCTTTCTTAAAATATAAACAGAAAAAAAATGTGATGCTTTCTTGACATCCACTTTATTTTTCTTATGAAGCAATTACTATTCCTCTATGCAAATACTCTATTTGTGGAATTGCAACAATATTTATTTTATTATTTTAAATTATGTATTATTGATCAATACTTGACAAGATTAAAATTAAATTTCTCCCGTTTAATTCTACAATTGATTTATGAATATATGTTTAATTTTGTTTAAAACCATGTTCCTTTTTAAAATATAAATAATCTCTTCCTACATTTTATACCTGTTAAGTATATTTTCTCTTTCTCTCAAAATAAAAAATAATTAGTATAAATATATAATAATAAATAAAAAATAATATATATTAAATCTGTGCATATTATGAACATGAGTGAGCTAGCATCTACAAGTGCAACAATAAAAATATTGATTTTTTTTATTATTATTTTAAGGACAATAACGTAATATAAATTTTGCGTAAGAAACGAAGTCGATCGAATAATTAGTTGCCGAGTTATTTGTAATCCTATTATTCGCATATTCGCTTTTTCGTGACTCTGTATTTCATTTAAATTTCAATTCGAATGTATGTTTCAGTTGTAAATGAGGCGCTTAATCCGACGCAATAAACTGTTAGCTAATATAGTTAACATTTTTAGAGCTATAAGGATTTCTCTTTTACGCAATTCGATACCACTTCATTATTTCGCCGAACAAAAAAATTTCGCCTACTTGGTCGACAAAAATTACTCGCCAAAAGTGACTCTAACTTGGCGCTATTTCCGGTATTCCGCCAAATTCTCATAAGCTTTATTTGTAATCCAATAGGATCCGTTTTGTTAAAAAATATTCAAATATATTTGAAATATATTTAAATGCATTTTCTAAATAGTTACACGTGTTTTATTTTCATATTTTATATTATGCATAACTGTGATGGGTAGATATTACGGTAGTCCTCAACGACTAATTAATTTTATTCGAGAGTTTTGTGGCAGGTAGTTGACCTAAATTATCGTCATCGTCCCTCCTCCACTGTATATACCCCCAGTAGCAGAAAGTTAAGGTTGTGTCTGCGACAGCAATGCAGCAGGATGAAAATTGTCTGCGGGAGGGCGTGTTATAATTTTTTTTATGTACATTATAAATATAGTTTTTACTGATTAATATTATAAAAAGAAAACTATATTCCAATAAAAATATAACTTGAATAAGTAAATAGTAAAATAATTTTTATTTTTATTTCTGAAGAATTAGATTAATAATAAATGCAAAAAGTGGTTCTTTAAATTTAAAGTTAAGGCTAAATCTATTTAAGTTGAAATATAGTGTATATATAATAAAACCATGTATAGTTTCTTACCTTGTCTCAGTATTTAAATCTATGGAAGAAATAAATACAGTGATATTAAAGAAAAAAATTATTTATATTGTCACATGTGAAATAGTGATAAAATGAAGAAAACAATTAATTCCATTGAACAGTAGATGCTATACTGACTCCTTAAATTCTCAAAACATTTGTTTACTTGTTAAATCATAATAAAAAATAAAACAAAATATTGAAATGTGCTAATTTTTTTTTTTCAAAAAAGGGGACAAAAATCACATTGAAAATTTAAAATCAACATTTCTTTACCATAAAGATATATGTTATAGTTTTATAGCAGTGATACCTTGAAATACCAAGTAAATATTATAAAAAATAAATAGAAAATTTTGAATGCTAATTTTTATAAAAACACTGGATGTGTATCTAAAATTTTGTGAAAATTTGCAGTGCTAATTTGTGGACAAAAAACGAATTCTGGTGCAGAAAAATCCGTTTTTGGAGAAAGAAAAAAAAATTTGTAGCAGCAAAAATTAGAATTCTGTAGCAGAAAATACACAACTTTTTTTTTTTTTTTCCATTTAACGAAATTTTATTTTATTGTTGTGATTGTTTGACGAACTATGCAGCTTCTCCGCGATATTTTAACAAAATTTACCATTTTTTTTTTTTTTTTTTTTTTTACGAAATTGGTCTTGAAGAAATCTGCCTGTTTTTCGCGATCTTTTGATGAAATTTAGCTTTTTTTAGATTTTTTAAACGAAATTTATTGTTTTTTCATAACTTATTGGTGAAATCTTTCCTTTTTTCGCGATCTTTTGACGAAATATGTCGTTTTTTCGCGATCTTCTAACGAAATCTGCCCTTTTTCAATATTTTTTGGCGAAATATTCCATTATTACGCAATTTTTTGACGAAATTAGCCTTTTTTCACGATTTTTTAACGAAATTTGCCATATTTTTGCGATTTTTTGACAAAATCTGCCTTTGTTTCGCGATCTTTTGTCAAAATCTGCAGTTTTTTCTGCGATATTTTGATTAAATCTGCAGTTTTTCTGCGATATTTTGATTAAATCTATCTTTTTTCACGATCTTTCTTTAAAATCTATCTTTTTTTTGTGATTTTTATTGATGAAATATATCATTTTTTCGCTATCTTTTGATGAAATTTGCCGTTTTTTCCGGATTTTTTAAACGAAATTTAACGTTTTTTCATAACTTATTGATGAAATCTCTCGTTTTTTCGCGATCTTTTGACGAAATCTGTCGTTTTTGTACGATCTTTTGACAAAAGATACCGTTTTTTCAAGATTTTTTGACGAAAGATACCATTTTTTACGCGTTTTTTTACGAAATTAGAAGTTTTTCACGATTTTCTAACAAAATTTACTATTTTTTTCGCGATCTTTTGACGAAATTTGTCATTTTTTCGCGATCTTTTGTCGGAATCTGTAGTTTTTCGCGGTGTTTTGATGAAATATGTCTGTTTTTCTCGCGATCTTTGAATGAAATTCGCCGTTTTTTCGCTTCCTATCCAATTTTTTTCTCAAATAATATATATATTTTTTTTTTTCCAAGTTGGCAAATTTGTCTGCAAGGATAAAAATAAATCTGCGACGCACGTCGCGCGTCACGCACGTTCTGCTACCGGGTATATACCCATCTGTCTTAGAAGACGGGCTGTTTGAAGTGTGTCGTGAAATTAAGTGTTGCTTTGAACTCCTACAAATTATTTCAGTAACATTTAACAAAGGATATTTTCCGGAGTGAAACATATAATTAATTTGAAAATAAGTGTTAATGTAATTATAGTTTTATTTTGCTATTTTAAATAACCTTTTCAAATTAGTACTTTTAGCTATCAGATAAGATTTGTAAATGTGCAGTCGTTCGGCCAATATTCTTGGTCAATTCGCAAAATGGCCTATTTTAGGGCTTTGCCTGCAGCATATATATTTTTCAACGAATGCACTCATTTCCCATCGGTGAGAGGAATTTGAAAATTGAGTGCTTCTAAAATACCGTCACCATTGTGTTTTACTCATGTGTACTACAAGGTGAAGATGAATAACTTGATTTACAGATCTTTATCTTTTAAGGCACTATTTCAGTCAAGTAAAAAGACCCGTTCACTAATGCTAATCCTGTGGAAGAAATTTAAAAAGATATCTCATTTGCATTTCAGTAATTTTTATTTATTTATTTATTACTATTTATTTATTTATTTATTTATTTATTTATTATTATTAACCTTTTGAAAAATGGTTGTTGTTTTCGGGAGAATGGACCCGATGATGTTACCACTTTTGAATGATGTTACCACTTTTGAATGATGTGGTCACTTTTGAATTTAAATTAATTTCTTTACTTTTAGAAGAGTTTTTATTTGAATTTAAATTAAATTCTTTACTTTTAGAAGAATTTTTATTTGAATAGTAAATTAAAATGGTTAAAATCATTGTAATAAAGGAGAAAACTAACAAATTTAAAAATGGGTAGACGGAAATTAACAGATACGGAAAAAGCCGAAGCCAAAGAAATGAATGAACGTGAATATCGCATTCAATGATATTAAACACAATACGCGTACTTAAACAATCATAAAGTGATTTTTATTTCTTCTTTTGCTATTTAAAATAAAAATTTAGTCAACATGTATAAGTTGCTTATTAGTTTGGCGATTCGTATCATTTGGCGAAATTGGTCGACGGGATAACTGAGTAATACTGTATTTGGTTTGGCGCAAAAACGTCTTTCAATGCAGAAAATGATAAAATCAAAAGATCATTGAGCCGCTGAAAACCAATTACGTGTTGAAAGGCGATCACGAAAAAGGAAGCAATTTAATGCCGAACCGATTAATTGTAAAACATCATGTCGCCAGGGCGACCAATCCACTAGCCATGGCGTTTTACTATCGGTCGGTTCTAACCAGGAAAATTTGAGTGCCAATAGTGATTCTAACAAGCCGGAAAATGTTATAGCTATTACTCTTGATTTTCCACCACCTAAAAAGAAAACTAAAAGGCAATCGGCTTGGGAAAAACTGGGAAAAAACATTTTTGATTCGATGTCTGATGGACCCATTCACAGATGCATGTGCTGCGATCGATTTTGGTTTAAAACCTCCATCACCAAAATTCTGCTCTGTAAAATCAAACAATATATGCCAAAGTCTTACAAGTATAACAGTATATGCCAAAGCTGTATTTTAATAATGATTACTTTTGCACCAACAATGTTAAATAGTTTGAAATGTTTCTTTCGTCGCCAACTTTTATGCTTGGCGACAATAGAGTGATATAACTTAAACGAACCGTACCTTCAAATTGCAGCATGTATAAAGTCATTTATAGCAGTGGCACGGATAATACACAATAAAACAACTGGTATTTAGCTTAAAATGATAGATGAATGTATCGAGTGAAACATTTTTCAAATGGTTGGGGTAATTTCTTAAATTACAATTTTCTTTTTTTATTTTTTATTTTATTTTATTTTATTTTATTTTATTTATTTATTATTATTTTTTTTATTATTTATTTATTTATTTATTTATTTATTTATTTTTGTGCATTAGATATCTGAGATTGAACTGAATGCAAGCCATTTTTTTTACTTTTTCAATTTTAGTTACAGATATTTTTTATGAGGGTGCTTTCGCTTTCCAAATCGGTTCCGAAAATGAAAGCGTCCACATAAAAAAATATCTGTAAACAAAATCCAGAAAGTAAAAAACGGCCTGCATATACAGTGGCTCACAAAAGTGTTCGTACACTTTAAAAATTTGTACTAAAAAGTAATTTCCCTGAAATTAAATTCGTATATGAAGTCGAGAATTTTTTTATATTATCTCCAAGTTATTCTAAATAACACACAACCTTTTTGTTTAACATTAAGGGATTTTTTTTTTTTAAATCTAAAAATGAAAACGGAAGATGCCACAGAAAGAAGACGCCACAAAAGTCTTCGTACACAGAAACATTTTCGGATAATATCATTATTAAAAATATTATTTGTCGCTCTATTTTTATTTTTGCATTGTATTGACATTTAAAAAATCGTTTGGCTTTATATTTTGCAGAATTGGTCCGTAATATTCGATTTATTAATTGAAAATAGTTTGTAATCGTAATGTCACGACTAATAGCGTTTGAAATTAGTTATTTTTCTTCATAATAGTAGTAAATCAATTCGAAATATTGCAAAATTAGTTAATTTCTTCCATTCTATGGTGAAGTATGCGATAAAAGACTTTGTAGAAAAAAAATGGATTGAAAACTAGGTATGAAAAGGTCGTCAATCTAAGTTAACGCAATGAGATCAAATACTTACAATTAGAAAAGTCTTAAAAAATCCGCGTTTAAGTGCTATAAAAGTTGCTATAGAATTTAATGAAACAGTTTTTACTTCATTTTCACCTGAAACTATTTCATAGTGGTAAGCCCAGCTGCATTATATAGGTATTCTGCCCGTAGAAAAGTTTTTGTTAGGGCGAAAAACAGAAAGCTTAGGCTTTCTTTAACAAAATCAATGATAAATAAACCCGAATCGTACTAGTAAAATAATGTTTTATTTACAGATGAAATCTAGTATGCCATTCTTGGTCCAATGAGTGCATAATAGTATAAAGAAAAAAAATTAAGAATTTAATTCAAAGAATTTAGTTGGAACAGTTAAGCATGGCAGTGGAGTTGTCCTTGTGTGAGGGTGCATATCAGCATCAGGATTAGGTAATTTGGTATATGGGTGATTCTACGATAAGAGGTTCAAAAATATGGAGAATTCGGCCAAAAAGAAAAGTTTGAGTTAGATCAAAAACCTTTAAATTATGATTTTTGTCCCGTTTATTTACTTTTTCATATAAGGGCAAGTCACTTTATGCATATTTTATAACTTTTTCTGGTCAGTAGGGGAGAGACATTTTCCTGTAAATTCAAACTTTTTAACTGACTGAATTAGTTTTTCGGTTAATTGTGTATTTCACTTTAAGTATTACCGTATTGTTTAATTAGGGCAGTAAATGCAATTGAATTAAATGAATATTATAAGTTTTATGACTTACCAGGGGAGATACACGATCACTGTGCGAAACCACTACAAAACACGGTCGCGTCGCAACAACTAAAAATGGCGACGCTTAAATGGCTTGCGCGTTTAGTATTGCTAACTTCAAGCCAATAGATGTCCTTAAGCACTACTTCCAATATAGCCATCCTTGAATTTATATTTGTTTCAGTGGAACGAAATTTGACAGGGGAGAGACACAAAAAAAGCGGGACAAAAGTTAATTTTAAAAATTATTTGAAATTAACAAAAATATTTTATTTTTTATTTTATAATACATAAGTATAATTACTTAAATTCCAATTAAACATACTTTAGCTAAGCATCTGGCGGAAAAAATATATGTATTGTTTGAAAATTAAATTGAAACCGGCAAGGGGACATGCCAGGGGAGGGGACTTTTTAGACTTTGTAAGAAATTTCAGAAAAATGTGTTTAAATTAGGCATTCAATCGTGATGTTATTTAATAAAGTATATTAAGATGATGCGATTATTGCAAAAATAGCAACATATAGAATAAAAAATCTGTTTTAAACGGATTGCCGTACAAATTACCTCTTATCGTAGAATCACCCATATATTGATAGCATAATAAATCACGATCTTTGTTCCAGTATTTTAAAAGGCAATTTAAAATTATCAGGCCAATATATGGGTAACAGATACAACTTTGTTATTTATCAGGATAATGATACAAGGCACATGGCTCTCAACGTTCGCCTCTAGCGTCTTTATAATTGTTCACAAGTTCTGAAAACATCATCTCGATTGCTGAATTTAAACAAGGTAAAACATATTTGGAGATAACTGGAAGTTAGAACAAGAAAACACAGCATTGAAACAAAAAGCGAAACAAAAACAGCAATGTTCGATGAAGGCATCAACTTTCATGCAGAAATTACAAAAACACTAATTAAATCTATTCCCAGGTGTTTAAAAAACTTTTGTGGGTGTTAAATAATATCCTATTAAGTACAACTTTAGCGAAATATTACAATCTTTACAAATATACAGCGATTTTTTTAAAGTGTACGAAGACTTTTGTGAGATAATTTTTTTGTTATTTTTTGATTAGTGATTTTTTGCTACGTTTTTAAAATATTTTATGTAGTTTTGTTAATAATGAGTCATAGATCTTACTCTTAAATACCCATTTTAAAATATTAATTTTAATTAATAGATAGAGCCCTATTTCATTGAAATTCCTAAGTGTACGAACACTTTTGTGAGCCACTGTAGATCGATCTCAGCTGTCCAATGAAAAAAATCATTTAAAATCACAACCGAGATACCTTTATAAATTTCTTCCATAGGATTTGAATAGCGAACAGGTCTTTTCATTTGTATGAAGCAGCCTCTTAATATTATCCACATCTATTCTATAGTACTGAATACACAGAGTGTGTAACTTGAGATTTATCTTTTATTTGGGAGGGGTTTTCACTTTGGAATTTATTCCTATAGCATTTTAAGAGGAATATTTTCCGGTGTAATATGCACAATTAATTTAATAAAAAGAATATTGCCCATTTAAACTGATGGCATTGAGCTCACAGGCTACGAATACTAATTGTACATTACAGCCTTATATTTTCAAGGGTTAATTCCGTTCGAAAAAAAATTAAGGGGAAACAGCTCTCCCCTTTCCCCCTTTTTATACTTAATCATTGAACCTCTTAAACTATCAAGGACATGCTTTATCATAAAAAAAAATTATATCCAAAATTCAGTGCAAATCGGATAAGTTTTAATAAAAACCCATTTAGCATTTATATAATTTAAGAGGAGTTATCCCCCTCTTTCCTATTTAACCATTAAACTTCCAAAACTATTCAGAGATTTGAACGAAATCTGACAATTCTGCTTGAAAAACCCATTTATATCAATTAAGGGGAGGGGCATTAGAACCCCCATTCCCCCTATTTATACTTATTCAATGAACACCTAATAACAGTCGCCTCATCAGAATGATCCTATATCTAAGTTTTTCACAAAAACTGTTAATTCTGCATGAAAAACCCATTTATATCAATTAAGGGGAGGGGCATGAGCCCCCCGTTTCCCCTCTTATACATATCGAATGAATTCCAAAAACTAATCAGGCAAGCGCCTTATCAGGATATACCTATATACAAAATTTCAAGTGGATTGGGTTATTTTTATCATGAGTTATCGCGTTACGTACGAACATACATACAGAACGGGCGGGCACACAAGCTCTCAGGCTATGCTAGCCTGTGAGCTAAAAACGGATATAAACTGAACTATATTTTTGTTTTGTTATTTTAAATAACATCTTCAAATTACTTTTGGCTATCAGACAAGTTTTGCGAATGTGCAGTCGGTCGACCAGGATTCTTGGATAATTCGCGAAACAACTGACTAATTCTCAGAATGGCCTATTTTAGAATTTTGCCTGCAGCAATGTACACTTTTTAATGAATGCAGTGTACCTTCTTTGGTGAGATAAATTCGAAAATTGAGTGCTTTTAAAATACCATCACCATTGTATTTTACTCATTTACACTACAAGGTGAAGATGAGTAACTTGATTTACAGATCTTTATCTTTTTATAGTGCACACATCTGTTCTATAATACTTACAAGGAAGGTCTCCATACGGGCACACTCAGAAAAATCTGAAAAAATTACAGAATGTTCTTCTCATATAGTTATATATGTTTATAAAAAAAATTTCGGAGGAACCTCCTTATAACGTCCGTAAAAAAATAATAAAAATTTCGTTTATTTGGCGATTTATCTCCGGTTGGCGAAAAAACGAAATTTTGAAAAATACGCTTTTACGCTTCGAATACTTTTTAAAGAAAAATCTTTCTATGTTCAATTTATTTAAATAAGTTTAGTTTAAGTAATTTTAGTTTTGCATTTTTACTTTACTTTAAGTGTAATTTTGTCACATACGTTTATACGTACTTAAACAAAATGAAATTAATATATTTTATCATTTAAAACACAATTTAAATTGATTAAAATTGTTCCAAATTGAAAAATACACTGTTAAAAATCTGCTGCATTTTGTTGCAACGCACTCCCTTGCTTGTATAGAAAACGGTTACTTGGACGTGAAATGGAGCTTTCTCATTGGTTGGAATAGAGATATTATATACAAGCGGAGGAGTGCGTTGCAACAAAATGCAGCAGATTTTTAACAGTGTATGACACGGCCAATTCACGGTGCTATGGAGCATTCTCATTGGTCAGAAGAGAGATATTCTTTAAAAGTAGTGGAGTGACGTTGCAGTAAATGCTGCAGATTTTTAACAGTGAAGTCAATTGAAATCAATTTTCAGATTCGTTAAAATCGTCTGCTTTTGGCGAGGAAATGCACTGTACGCCAAATCCCGCGTCGCTTTCAGCTTTTCACGCCAATTATTCCAAACTATTTTATTTTTTTACATATCTAATAATGTAATTCCGCCGCTAATTTTCACTGGTCCTTTATTACCTACATGAGTAGTTTAATTCGTATTTTTTTCAAAAAATTCTGAGTATGCCCCCAATGGAGACCTTCCTTGTTAGAACAAGATGTGCAATTTGAATTGAAATAGTAACTACACTGCTTACTATGGTAATCAGAGCCATTGGATAAGTGAGCCCAGTCATTACGTGTTAAATTTCTTAGCGCACTTCAGCGCCACAGCGGCTGGTGGGCAAAACAGAGTGCGCTGCAGGGAAACCAGCCACCAGTTCCTTTTACGATTGTTTCCGTATGTATCAGTCTTTTGTTTTCGCACTCTCATTAAAAGGTTGCTAAAATACTGATACGTCAAAGCTAAAACTTTTACGAAAATAAAATAATTGGAATTGAAAAAAAATTTCGCACATATTTTAACAAAAATCAGATAATTCAACAAAAATATTTTATTGCTGTAGTTCATGATGCATTGTTTTTTCTTTTAATTGGAATAATGATTAATCTTATGAAAATGTTCAATTTAAGACATTCATCTGCAGAATTTCAAAATAAATTTTAAATTGCATTTTTAATAGCGATTTAGCATTTTAAAATATAGTGATATAAATGTTTGCTTGGTATCAAATAAATTCATTTGAAGATTTTATGTACATAAAGGATAAGGAAAGAGAAAAACTATACACAGACATATATATACAAGGTGATTCCGAATTTTTTTTACAATAAAAGAGGGGTGATAGTACACATTAAGACAAACAATACTAAATAGGAGACCAAGGGTCCAAAACGTTTTCCTAAGGAAATAGCCGCCATTAAAGTTTAGGGACCAAAATTTCAAATAAACATAAAAAACGGAAAAATCGGTCGATTGATTTGCGGTTTTCACTAAAATTATTCTTTATGTCGGCATTTTCTTGAAATTAAATTATAAAGATAAATTTCAAAAAATGCCGATAGAGGACGCTTTAGACTTTGGAGTAACGAACAACTATTTTTTGCCGGTATTTTTTGCATCTCATTAAATGTTTTCGTAAGTTTACACTTAAACTTAAATTTTAAGCTCAAAATCTGTAGTTGGGAGTTGTTAAGTAACATAAACTGAGCTGTGTTCAGAGAGTTCAAATTTCAAATGATTAAAAAAATCGGAAAAATTGGTCGATTAATTTGCGGTTTTCACTAAAACTATTCTTTAGTTAGGTATTTTCGAGAAAATAAATTATAAAGATAAATTTCAAATAATGCCGATAGAGGGCGCTTTAGACTTTGGAGTAACGAACAACTATTTTTTGCCGTTATTGTTTGCATCTCTTTAAATGATTTAGGAAGATTAGACTTAAACTTAAATTTTGAGCTGAAAATCTGAATAGTAGGGAGTGGTTAAGTAGCACAAAGTGAACTGTGTTCAAGGGGGAGGGGGAGGTTCAAATTTAAAGTAATTATAGAAAATGGAAAAATTGGTCGATTCGTTTGCGGTTTAAAATAAAACTATTCTTTAAGTCAGTATCTTCTTGAAAATAATTTTTAAAGATAAATCAAGGGCGCCTTAAACTTCAGAGGAACCAACAATTCACTTTAACCATTATTTTTTGGTTCTAATTAAATGCTTTCAAAGGCATTTTAAATGTTCTCGGAAGCTTAGATTTAAACTTAAATTTTTAGCTCAAATCCTGAATCGTTACGAGGAGTTAAGAAGCGCAAACTGAAGTGTGTTCAGGAGTTAAAATTTAACCCTCTTTCCTTATCGAGCACAATTCAATTTTTCGCTACTGAAACACTCCCAACGATTCAGAATTTCAGCCCAAAATTTAAGTCTATGCATTTGAAAGCATTTAATAAGATTAAAAAAATAACAGTTAAAAATAGTTGTACGCTACTCCAAAGTCTAAGGCGCCCTCTATCGGCAGTTTGTGAAATTTATCTTTAAAAATTATTTCCAAGAAAACACTGATTGATCAAGAAAACTGCTGATTTAAAAATTAGTTTTAGCAAAAACCGCAAACGAATCGACCAATCTTTCCGTTTTTTACAATTATTTAAAATTTGAACCCTCTGAACACAGCTAAGTTTGTCTACTTAACCACTCCCAGCTGTTCAGATTTTGAGCTCAAAATTTAAGTTCAAGTCTAAGTTTACGAAAGCATTTAAAAAGATGCAAAAAATAACGCCAAAAAATAGTTGTTCGTTACTCCAAAGTCTAAAGCGCCCTCTATCGGCATTTTTTGAAATTTATCTTTATAATTTATTTTCACGAAAATATCTAAATAAAGAATACTTTTAGTGAAAACCGCAAATCAATCGACCAATTTTTCCGTTTTTTATAATCATTTGAAATTTGAACCCTCTGAACACAGCTCAGTTTGTGGTACTTAACCACTTCCAACTGCAGATTTTGAGCTCAAAATTTAAGTTTGAGTCTAAGCTTACGAAAACATTTAATGAGATGCAAAAAATACCGGCAAAAAATAGTTGTTCGTTACTCCAAAGTCTAAAACGCCCTCTATCGGCATTTTTTGAAATTTATCTTTATAATTTATTTTCACGAAAATATCTAAATAAAGAATACTTTTAGTGAAAACCGCAAATCAATCGACCAATTTTTCCGTTTTTTATAATCATTTGAAATTTGAACCCTCTGAACACAGCTCAGTTTGTGGTACTTAACCACTTCCAACTGCAGATTTTGAGCTCAAAATTTAAGTTTGAGTCTAAGCTTACGAAAACATTTAATGAGATGCAAAAAATACCGGCAAAAAATAGTTGTTCGTTACTCCAAAGTCTAAAACGCCCTCTATCGGCATTTTTTGAAATTTATCTTTATAATTTATTTTCACGAAAATATCTAAATAAAGAATACTTTTAGTGAAAACCGCAAATCAATCGACCAATTTTTCCGTTTTTTATAATCATTTGAAATTTGAACCCTCTGAACACAGCTCAGTTTGTGGTACTTAACCACTTCCAACTGCAGATTTTGAGCTCAAAATTTAAGTTTGAGTCTAAGCTTACGAAAACATTTAATGAGATGCAAAAAATACCGGCAAAAAATAGTTGTTCGTTACTCCAAAGTCTAAAACGCCCTCTATCGGCATTTTTTGAAATTTATCTTTATAATTTAATTTCAAGAAAATGCCGACATAAAGAATAATTTTAGTGAAAACCGCAAATCAATCGACCGATTTTTCCGTTTTTTATGTTTATTTGAAATTTTGGTCCCTAAACTTTAATGGCGGCTATTTCCTTAGGAAAACATTTTGGACCCTTGGTCTCCTATTTAGTATTGTTTGTCTTGATGTGTACTATCACCCCTCTTTTATTGTAAAAGAAATTCGAAATCACCCTGTATATATTCAATGGCTCTGATTGTACCATTTTGCAATTTATTTCATTAACATATTATATGGTATATTTTCCGATGTGAAATGCAGAATTAATTTGAAAACAGGTGTAAGTCTCTATTTTATTATTTTAAATAATACAGGGTGATTCAGCTCGTCGGTGACAAACTTTAAGGATCGATAGAGCACACCTAGACGAACATTTTTGAATAGGGAATGTAGGGTCCCTGACGCGATGGTAAGGCGCTAGGCGCTTTCGAAAATTTGGGTGCCGAAATTCGAAACGTCATAAAAACTAGGGAAATGGTTAGATTTTCTTGCTTGTTGCGTCGAAATGATTCTGTTTGTTTAGACTTTCTTCAGTACCAATTTGATAAGCGTATCTCTTAAAACATGGATAGGGGGCGCTGCAGACTTTGGAGAGCTAGACAACAACTTTAAGCCCGTTATTTTGATAATTTAACACATGCTCGCCAAAGTTTATACTCTAACTTAAAGTTTGAACCCAAAAGTAGAGCCCTGCAAAAAGCGTAAGAGCCGGAATAAAATGTCAAAGTACAGGGTGGTCGAAACTCGAAGGCTCCTAAGAGATAAACAAACAGATTTCTTGACTTATGGCATGCATTTTCATGATTCTGTTTGCTGGGGCTCTCTGAAACTCAGTTGAACGGTACAAAAAGAAACATCGATAGGGGGCGCTTTGGGCAAAAAACATAATTCGTTGACATTTCGGACGCTAACTGGAAACGGGGCGCTACGATCAGTTAGAAACAAAACAAGAGAGTAATTTACTTATCATAAGAAGCTATTAAAACTGCAGTTTGTTTGTTTTTTTTAACAAACATAGCTGGTTTCAATCATGCACAATGCGCGCAATAAAATTTACATAAGGTGCTTTTTGCTGATTTATGCAAAAGATATCGTACCATATCGATATGCAAAAGATACGTAATGCGTAGACGACAACGCGAGATGACGTAGTTGTATGCGCAGACACGTCTTTTGAACGTGCGGTACCTACTTAAGCTTCGGGTTACTTGTCTGCAGATCGGTAGTGGGATGGAACGGTACACAAACTCTGAATTGGCTGACATGCATTTGGCGTATGGCGCTGCTGGTTGTAATGGACGAGCCGCTCAGCGGTTGTACGCCGAGCGTTACCCCAACAGGCAAATCCCCTGCCATGCCTTCTTCGCTCGAGTACACCAGAGGTTGTCCACAACGGGATCTTTCGACGGAGGCAGGCCTGAACGGTCGGCGCTAAATCGCACAACGCTTAGGGATATACAAACTGAAGCTCCTCCCATACTTACAAGCGTGCAACATCAGGCGAATCCTTTAAAAATGCGTTTTTCAGGGCTCTTTAAATTAATTTAAAATTTCTTTTTGCTTCAATGAATCGAAAACACTTTTCACTATATTCTTAAAATAATAATAAAAGTTATAATATATTCTTTTTGTGACTACCCATAAAATTTTCTTTTTATGATATGACATCATAAGATAGTAAAATTTAAAATAATTTTTAAGTAAATTAATAATAATAATAAAATACATAGGGGGATATATTTAAATACTAACTATTTTATTTATATGCGTTAGATTGAAGTTATGTTTAATACTTTGACTTAAGATTAGCCTCTTTTAACATTAACATGGTTTATTTATTGTTTTACTTAAAAGAAATTTATTTCAGATTTACTAGTTTATGATGTCATGCAATAAATTTAAAAAAAATTAGGGCTGGTAAGAGAAAATCCCATGTTTATTTATTATTATTATTTAGGAATCCAAAGCAGAGTTTTATTTTATTCATTATTTTTGCATCTCACTAAAAAACAAGAAAAGAAACCCCTAGAGTTTTATTTTCATTCTAATATACTTACTTTCTAATAATTTTAGCTACTAATTACTTTCCAATACTTTTAGCTAAGTATTACTTTAATTTTGTATTACGCTAAATTTGTAAATGTATTTAACAACAAACCTTTTTACTACATTTCTACATTTTTCAGCCCAAATATAAAAGTATATTATCTTTTTTTTTTTTTTTTTTTTTTTTTTTTAAATCTGACTCGCATTTAAATACATTTATCTGAAATAAGTTAAATAAATTGTACATTTTTTTCATGAAAAATAAATTATTTTATCTGGTAAATTATCAAAAGTGGTTAAAATAATTCTTTTATAAATACTTTTATATATATCTGTCTATTTTATTTATAAAAATCATTCAAATAATTAAGTAAGATTTGGATAAAGGTATTTGGAAGTAATTGTTAATGTGATTTTTTTTCACTTCTTTTCTCTTTTATTAAATATAAATTCAAAATAATATATATATATTTCTCTTTTTTTTTCTTTTATTAAGCATAAATTCAAACAACTACTACGAGAAATAAAATCCTAGGAAATGCTCGAAATTGAACTTTTCTTGTTCATTAACAAGATGCAAAAATAATAAATTGAAAAAAAAAAGATCTTATTTGAATTCTTACATAATTATAAAAAGGGAACATGATTTTTCTATTAATGCATGGCATTAAAATTAATAAATCTCAAATAATTTTTCTTTACAGTAAAATAAACATAATAATAATAATAATAATAAATAAAATAAAATAAAATGTGTTAATATTAACAGATGTTAGTCTTAAGTCAAGATAAATCATAAAGCCCTTTTTTCAGATTTTTAGGAAAAAAACTATTTATGCATACATTATATTACACACAAATTTACTTGAATAAAACTTCAAAGTAAAGCTTATAAATGAAATATTTGGTATTAAAGTACATTTCCTCTCTCTTTCTTTTATTTAACTTTAAATAATTTTTATGCAAATTCACTAGCTTATGATTCATAATAATATATTATCATCATCATATATTTATATTATTTTATCATTATTATTATTTTAAGTATATTATAAAAAATGTTTTTAATGAACTAGTAAGAAGAAAAAAGAAATGTAAAATTAATTTGGATTTATATTTTAACTAGGTTTAACAAAAACCTTTTTACTGCTTTTTTAAGTTTAATTGTAAGAATATACGTATATTTTTTATGTAACAAACTCATAAATAGTTATTTATAAAAAATAAATTAAATAAATTGTGCATCTTTGTTGTTTTTTTTTACATTAAGAAATCATTTATATAATTAAACAAAAATTGTATAGTGGTATTTAAAAATAATCGATAACTAAAATTATTAAAGAATATTTGTTATTTTCTCTCTCCATTTCTTTTTTATTAAATATAAATTCAAAATATTAGGAATTCTGTTCAAAACGCCCATTTTGACCCTATTTTCTAAAAAACTTACAAAAAAAAAAAAAAAAAAAAAAAAAAAGAGAGAGAGAGAGAGAGAGAGAGAGAGAGAGAGAGAGGAGGGAAATGAGTGCGATTAATTAGTTTCTGAACAACAACACCTACTAGTTTCATGAATTTCCGACAAAAATAAATTAAAACTCATGTCATAAATTTGGCCTTTTGGATTTAAGAACAGCCCTATTAAGTTACAAAAATTACTGAATTAGAAAAAAAATTCTTTGATTTCTTAAATGATAGAAATAATTAAATATGATTTTTCCATGAATAGCTTTTTTTTTTCTTAATTTATTGCATAAAGTTGTAAATCTGAAAGAAATTTTCTTTAAAGTAAAAAAAATAATAATAAAAGTAATAAATGACAAATAAATAAAACCTGTTAATATTAACAGATGCTAGTTTTAAGTCAAAATACACATGTATTCTTAGGTAAAACTTCAATTTTAAAACATATAAATTAAATATTTGATATTAACATATTAAACAACAGCCCTACTAGTATTTATTTTTATTTATTTATTTTCTATAAGGAAATCTTATTTCAAATTAAAGTAGCTTATGATTTTATATCATAAAAAGAAAATTTTATGGGTAGTCGCAAAGAGGACATATAATTATAATAATCATTATTATTATTTTAATAATGCATAAGAGTGCATTCATACTCCATTTTTCAAACGAGACAAAAAAAAAAAATTAGAATTAATTTAAAGAATCTTTCAAGATGTTATTATTTTAGGATTAACCAGCAGATAGCCTTAGATTCTAGTGTGGGAGGAGCCTGCAGTTTGTATACCCTGGAGCGTTGTGCGATTTAGCGCTCACCGGCCTGAACGGGAGCGATCAGTGAGCACCCCCGACAACGAAGAGGCTGTGCTTAACCTGGTTGAGGACAACCCAGGTCTTAGCACGAGAGATATCGCCAGACATGTTGGCATTTCGCAAGCAACTGTGTGGCGCATCTTACGTTCCCGGAATCTGCACCCCTACCACATCCAGCGGGTGCAGTTGCTCAGAGAGCAGGATTTTGGCCCTCGAGTGGAATTCTCAAGATGGTACTTGGCGATGAGATACAGGGATCCCCGTTTTGTAAACAGCATTTTGTTTACGGACGAGTCCACCTTCAGCCGGGAGGGAATGTGGAACGCCCACAACAGTCGTGTGTGGTGTGATGAAAATCCACATGAAACCAGAAGCCGAGCAGCCCAGGAGCGTTTCTCAGTAAATGTGTGGGCCGGCATTCTGGGGGATTGCCTCATTGGCCCTTATTTGTTACCTGAACGGCTGACAGGTGGAAATTACCTGATTTTCCTGGATCAAGTGCTGCCGCAGCTTCTGGAGGAGGCGCACGTACCCGAAGGTTCGCGTCGCCAAATGTGGTTCCAGCACGATGGAGCTCCGGCCCATTACACGAATGACGTGCGTCTCCATCTAAACGCAAGGTATGGCCAGCGGTGGATCGGGCGTGGGGGTCCAGTTCACTTGATGACTTTTTAACACCTTTATCATATTTAATGTCATGACATTCACGGTCATCCATTATTGGCATTTAATCTTATCGTTTGGCAATAGATTTTTGGTTGACAGGATAACAAAATAGTACCAAAATTACTTTTAAAAACATAACAGAAAGATTAGACACTTTGCTTTGAATGAAGCTCATTCTGTCTCGAATGAATTTTATCTTTTTCTAAAAAATAACTAACTGGTGAGGCTGGGCGAGTAGATTGGCAAAATATTTACTCTTTCTATTTTTAAATGTTTTTTAAGTAATTTTTAGTATATAAATTTAATTTATTTATATATATTTTTTTTCAAGTTTGTCTTAGTTTATATTTCATAAAATTCCATAATCTATAACTGCACATAAATTCCAGATGTAAGCAATGAAACATTCAGTTCAGATATAGGGACAAATTTAAACTTTTTTAGTTTTACATCAGGGTTAGCATTAGGGATGCACCGAATAGTGATTTTGGCCGAATGCCAAATACCGAATATTCGGCCTACATGCTAACCGAATACCGAATATTCGGCCAGCCGAATAGTAACTATTCAGCCGAATACCGAATATTCGGCTTGTCGAATAATTTTACATTTCAAAGTTTAAAGGCATTAAAATGTTAAATTTTAAAACAGTTTTACATGATATTTAAAACAGAAATTTTCATTTTGATAATTAAGAGCTTTTTTCAAGTAAACTTTATGCTGAAGAAAATCTGCTTTGATTGATTTAAGAAGAGGATAGTTATAAAACATTTTTAATTAATAAAATTTTAAATTCCATGGATTCTTCTGTGAATTAAAACAAATGAATAAAATTTTCTTAAATTCTAAAACAAACATTTTAAAATCAAAGAGAAATTGTGAAAACATTGGAAGAAAAATTTTACAGGATCATATTATTTGTGTGTCAGGAAGAGACTAAAGTAAAAGTAAATAAATAATACAATCTACTCAAATTTTATATGGTACCAACTCAGCAAGAATAACTGTTCTACTCCCTTTTATTAAGCGAGGAAGTTTTTAAATTACATCCAAGATCAGTATCTGGAATGGGTGATCCTTTTCAGCGATTGTAAATGTTGTTCTTAAAATCTTAGAGAGAAACAGATTATTTACTGGACAATGCTCAGGAACTTGCATTTGTACATAATTCCTGTGAAAATCCTCGTGATTGGTTAATTTTCTTAATACTTAAGAAACAACAAATAAATAATGTAAAAACATTCTCTTTTATTTAAATATATGATTCTGTTTCTAATTATTCTGAACATCTTTATAAGTTGACAGTTAAATATATAAGTGTTAAGAGATTTAAAAAAATATATTAAAAAAAATTTTTTTAAGTATTCAGTTGGCCGAATATCGAAATATTCAGCCAAACCGAATATTCGGCAGGCCGAATATTCGGTATACCGAATAGTTTGATATTCGGCCAAACCGAATATTCGGCAACATGGCCGAATATCGAATAGATACCGAATATTCGGTGCATCCCTAGTTAGCATGGTTTAAACTGATTTTAACCATGGTTTAAACCAACTGTTTTTTTTTTTTTTTTTTTTTTCCTCAAAAAAACCAATTGGTTTTTTTAGAAGAAATTCAATGATATTTTCTCTTTTTTCTTTATTTATGTGTTTCAGATTATTGGATATAAATAATTTCTACTTTTAACACTTTATTTCAGCAATAAGCATTAGATGTAGTAAGTTTAATGTCTTTTTTTTATACATAGGATTAACTAAATGATTTTTTTCTCAAAAAAAAAAAAAAAAGTTTTATAGACTAAATTGAATAACATTTTCTTTTTTTCTTCATAATTTACATGTTTCAGATCATTGGATATAACTAATTTCTACTTTTAACACTATTTCAGCAATAAGCATTAAATGTAGTGGGTTTAGGTCATTTTTTTATGCATAGAATTGAAATCAGTACACATTGGTGAACATATCTAATGCTCTAAAGAAAAAAGCTTCAGACATGTGAATTGATCAAAGATAAAATAGATTCAATATTTAGTATAAAATATTTAATTTTTTTTAAATAGTGAAGATTATTTAATACGACTACTAAATCTGCAGATCAGGAGCCTCAACGTCGGCTTTGTTCATCATTTTTTTTATTTATTTTTTTTTAACACACTTTGGGTAATATTCAGCTTCTTAGAAACTGTAATTTAAAATTTTCAAATTACGTAATTATTTATAAGAATAAAATAAGAATAAGTTTTCAGCCATCAAAAGCATTAAATTGAAGATTTAGTTATGTTAGGATATTCTGAAATATTCATGATCTATTTTTGTTATAACATAGATTTCTTCAGGAGGGCTCCGTCCCCTTAACCCCCCGTAGTCTCATTAAACTTAAATTTGTAACTTTCTATCAATTTGCTAATGGTTATCGTATATCTTGTATTTCTTTCTACATTTTGATTTATAAGGATAAGTAACAGTTTTTATAAGCATTTTTCATTATCCTCGTACTTATACATACCTGTCCACGCCTAAATCTGATGTATCAGGAACTTTTGAAAGTGTAAACTTAGTAATCTAGGGTTTTACAATTTTGTTTCCGAAAAAAAAGAAGTTTTGATTGCATTTTGTGGCAGTTATCGCAGACAGACTGACAGGCGGAAAACAATAAATTTTGTATCGCCAAAATAAGCCTTCACTTAAGTTACGGCAATGACGTCATTATTCATGAGTTATTGCTATCCATGTTTCTTATATTTTGAACGACAACTATAAAATACCTGTTTTATTTCAATTATGACGTCAAATTTTATCAGGTGAAATATTTGTTAAAAATATTTTTTATTTCTTTTACTTCTAATTATGCCCCCATTTTTGTCAGAAAAATTCTTATTAAAGAAACAAATTTCCGTGTTTAATATTTAACAAAGTACTATATTTATTTTTATTTTAATTCTGGCATCATATTTATTTTTTCTTAGTTTAATTTTTAGAATGGAAATTCCTCAATTGAAACTTATTGCTGTTGAAAAACTATTATTCCAAATTTTTTTTTTTTTTTTTTTTTTTGGCAACGACAAAGAAAATTGGTTACATTTTATCTTAAAAAATCACTCTTGATTCTGTATGAAAAAGAAGGAAATTTTGAATTATTAAGGAAAATATTTGAATAAAATTAATAAAACATAACCTATGTTCTTTTCTGGGCTATGTTATAGTTATACACAAAGATACAAACATATTAATTCATCAGTTTTGACGTTGACTTCATTTAAATTTTCATACACGCATTCAAATTTATAACATTATAAAAATAAGGATTATGATGAATGGTTGCTTAGCAACCATTAACAGAAAATAAAGAAAATGAAATAAATACATTTGAAATAAGTAAATCTCTAAAACAAATTAGTTTATATTATTCAGGCATGAGATTCTTCTGCGGTTTTCTGCTTTTTCGATTTTTTTACCGGCAAAGGATCGCAGAAAAATGCAAATTTCGTCAAAAGATCGCGTGAAAAAAGTGCAATTTTCGTTAAAAAAGTCTCGAAAACAAATGCTACTTGTGTCAAAAAATCGCGAAAAATACTATTTTCATCAAATGATTGTGAAAAAAAAAATACTATTTTCGTCAAAGCATCGTGGAAAAAACACGATTTTCGTCTAACGATCGCAAGAAAATCGCGATTTCCGTCAAAAGATCACGAGAAAAACAGTATTTTCGTTGAAAGACTGCGAGAAAAAGGCGATTTTTGTCATAAGATCGGGAGAACAACACGTTTTTCGTCCAAACATCGCGGAAATAAACTCATTTTTCGTCCGAATAATCACAAAAAGAACGCATTTTTCGTCCAAAGAGCGCAAAAAAAAAAAAAAACGTGTTTTTCGTCCTAAGATCGCGTAAAAAACACGTTTTTTGTCCTAAAATCGCATAAAAAACGTGTTTTTAATCCAAAGATCGCGGAAAAAACACGTTTTTCCTCCAAAAATCATTGAAAAAACTCGTTTTTCGTCCGAAGATCGCGGAATAAAGGCGTTTTTCGTTCAAAGATCGCGAAAAAATGCGTTTTTTCGTCAAAAGATCTCAAAAAGAACGTGTTTTTCGTCGAAAGATCCCGAGAAAAAGTAAATTTTATGAAAGAATCTCAGAAAAAACACTAATTCTGTCAAAAGATTGCAGAAAAATGTAAATTTCATCAAAAAAAATCGCTAAAATTAGCTGCAATTTTAATGTTTTTTTTTTTTTTTTTGCAACTGAGTGGCAAATTAAACAAACCATGTTTGTTGAATGATTTTTTTCAGTGAAAATAAAAACTTTCATTTCAGAATTACTCATATTAATATTTGTATAAATTGATTCACTCTGACCCCTCTCCCTTACCCATCAAAATAAATAAATAAAATTTAAAACAGGATTTAAGCAAAAATATTTGTTTATTATTGCAAATTAAATAACTTTCTTAATTGTCTGTAACATGCGCTATTTAAAAATAATTTCTCATTTTCCAGTTCACGCGCTTTTCCTCTTTTTCTAACTTTTTGCAATCTCATGCCTGATTATTTGAACACATTTACAAAAAATCTCCAAAATTTACAGTAATAATTTAAAAAATCTGACATGTGTAGACAAAATTTCAAAACAATACGAATAATTTAACTGGTAAATTTCAGTATCCTTTTATCATTAAATTCCATTAATGAAATGTGACATTTTCTCTCAAGAAAAAATTAAAAATCATTGGATTTACAATAGAAAAGCATTATTGCACAAAATAAAATATTCTATATTTTCCGAAAGAATGAATCAAATATTACAAAAAACTATACAGCTTAATCCCAGTGCCTCACTAACATACCCACTTTCAAGCCAATTGGATGCTTTGTACGGAAGTTATCGTGGAACAGACACAAAAAAATTTCATGTCTCCGAAGTAAGCCTTCACTGACATTTCGGCAATTAATAACATAACACGATGATCTTTTAAGATTTTGCTCACCTTGTAAAATACATTTTTCTTGATTGGGGAGATTATCTCGAAGAATTAAAAGCCAAATAAGAGAGTATTTAAAGACTGGTTGCTAAATATAGCATTTTAATAATAATTTTTTTTTTTTTTTTTTTTTTTTTTTCCTGCCATCTGTTGAATCTATTGACAAAAAATGTTAACTTCAAATTGTCACTCAACTAAAAGTATTTGTAATTTATTATTTGAATAATTGTGGAAAAGAATATTTATCAAACTACATCCAAACGTTTATTATTAGTAATCAAAAGATTGTTAAAGATTTTCAGGACATCAGTGGTTCACTGTGTAGAACAGTTAATTCTTTGAATATAAGACTGTTTGCTAAAACTGTTGAAATTAAAATATGAATTTTTTTCAATTTTCTATATAAATGCACTGTAATTATTTAATTTAAATTATTTTAAAATTAAGATACACTGCTTATAAACCAATAATGTGTATTTTTATCAATAGTATATGTAATAAAAAAGGATGTTTTTAAAAAACCTGTTTTTTGGGGGGGGGGAGGGGATGAAAAAACCTGTTTTTTTTTTTTTTTTTTTCCAACCCTGTTTTACATCAATCCGATCTATATTTTAATTTGTAACTTTTGTTAAGAGCCCACGCTACTGATTGGGAAAAAAAAAAAAAAAAAATGCTAAGTATATGGGAACATTCTTTTCAAATATCTCCCTCAATTTTTTGAGGATGCTCTGCAACTGGGCTAGTTTTTACTTTTTCAATTTTGGTTATATATTTCTAATATTATAATTTCTATTTCAGAACCGTTTTTAAAAGTTTAGGTATTTTTTTTTTTTTTCTCAAAAAAATCTGAAAACAATATTGAAAAAGTAAAAACTATCCCGGTTGCAGATCGTCCTATGTAAAAATATTAAAATTTGAATGAGATATTCAAAAAGAACGTCCTCATAGACTTAACATTATCATCCGGGTCAATTCAGTCAGTAGTGTAGGCTTAATGACTAAATTCATGATTTTTGCCCTTCATGCTTTGCTACAAAACATGAAGAACAAATTCCCTGATTTTCCATGGCCAAATCTTAACCTTAATTTTAACCTTAATCTTAATTTCTTTAACCCTTTCTGGCACACTGTGCCCGGTCTGGGATACCTAATTTTAATTCCAAACTTTCAAACGGCACCAATAATATTTTTGTAAAATTTTGCATTTACAATTAAAGCTTAAATTAAGGAATTCAAAATGTCTAAAAAATTCGTTTGTGAATTCCGGTGTCAGTCGATAAATTCTCATTTTACTAACAGTTTTGCCCATGCCGGAAAGGTTTAACGAAATGGGAATACAGTGAAATTTTCTATTTATTTTCATGATCCTTGTCAAAAATAACGTTTTTTTTTCTGCAATTATTCTTTAAATTTTTAGTTCTTTTTCCCCTTGTGATTGTTTGATGAATTTTGTGATTTCCCCCCCCCCCTTAGACTGATAGCTTTCGCATCATTTTTAATTTTTTCTCTGAGACATTTCTATGACTTTTTAGAAAATGTTTGTAAAATCCCTGACTTTTGAAATTCCATGGAGCTGGGAATCCTGCCCTGTCATGCTTATCTGTTAATATTAATGTACTTTTGATGTTTTATATTTGTGTTTTAAAATTTTGATTTCTTTTATTGTTTTGATCTAATCTTTTTCTTTTTTTTTTTTAGGTACATGGTTGACATTGCGTTTGATAAGAGCATTGTCAATAAGGAGGTTTTGAAAGACCCTGCTAAGAGAAGGAAAGCAAGGCGAGATGTCAAGGCAAAATTTGAAGAAAGGTAAATAATATATACACTAATTAAAGAATTAATATTTTAATTACATAACTACCAGTGGTGTCACTGGAATCAAAATCGTTGGTCCCTGGTCTAAATTTCTGTTGTCCTCCCCTATTTTTTGTACAAAAATGGGTCCTTATTAATAAGTCACTTTTAGACACAAAAAATGAACTTGTTCATTTAGAAAAGAAAAATGGATTGCAGTAATTGTTTTAATAATAATGAATAATTAAAACCAATATTAATATTTTAAAACTATTAAGAGAAATTTTCTTTACCTGTTTTAATAATAAATGTGCAAAATACAAATTTAATTATAAAATAATGCTTATTTGGGTGTAGAAGATAACGAGTATCACTGTTGTTCACATTTCTTTTAAAAAGGGTAAGATGGATTTATTGAAAAAGACACTTTTGCTGAAAACAAAAAAGAATTTTGTTGAATAAAAAGGTACTTTTTGTGTAATGAATGGATGCTTTCAGGAATCACATTCACATAAAAAGATTTGGAGGTGGTAAAAAACAGATTTTGGAGCGGGGGGGGGGTCTTGTTTGGGGGGGAAAAAGAGCTTGGTTTCCAATGCATACCTCATGATATATTAAAATAAAAATTTGTTAATTTACTTTACTAATGACCGTTTTATGTAAATTGACTAATATCTTGTGAAATTGATTTAAAATAATGTTTCATATGTCCATTTTTATAGTCAATAATTAATGTATCAGAAAAGTCTCACAAATAAGCAATATGATTTAAAGAAATCTATAGTATAGATCCAATGTCAATTCCTATACTTAATAAGTTATTTTCATATTGTTATGGGTAAGAACTATATTCAAATTAATAATATACAAAATGATATTGCCTATTAAGTACTTCACTTGGACAATGACTGCTAGCATATATGAATAAAATTTGTTAGGTATGTAAAGTTTTTACGCGAGGCAGCATTCCACTTTTAAAATAAGAAAACATAAATTTGTCATAATTTTGTACTCATTTTTCATTTATCTTCATAAATACAGTAAACTCTCTGTAAGGGGGAAACTGTGTATGATGGAAATCTGTAACTCGGGGGGAAAAAAAATCAGTCTCAATCAATTCTACCTTATAGAGAGTTTGCTGTACATACTTTTTTCTTCATTTGTTTTTCTGATAAGAAAAGAGCAGCTGACATCAATGTGGGTTAAATTATTGCGGTGTGGCAATGGCACTTGTTTCATAATAGGTTTACTCTAAATTACTGTACTGCCTAATATATTGATTCTTAAAGGAATGTGGGTGTAGGATGGGTAATTGAGAAAATTTAATAAATGTTATTTGGGGTTATAAAAAGTTAGACTGTACTTAATCTTTTAGTTTATAATTGAATACTTAGAAAAGTTTTCAGTCTCTTACCTTGGACAAATTTCTTACACATGTGCTTGAAACTTTAATTTTTTGAATAGTGTGCTTATTTTTATTGAAAATCTAAATTCAATAGTGGGAATTTTGGAAAAATGAAATAGTATAATTCAACTCCTTAAAATAGTGAAAATGAGTTTGTTGCCAAGGACCAGTAAATAAGATAAAAAATAAAATATTTGGATTTTATTTAATAAGTAAATGTGTTTATGCTACATATGTTGTTTTACATTATGTTGTTTTACAAACAGTTGAAATCTCAGAGGGTGAGTGTATTTTGAGAGAATTACAGTATCTCATAAAGAAAGATAGTTTAACTGCAGGGGTCGAAATATTGAACATTGTGCAATGTCTTCAAAATCTGCTTTCATTGTGGGAGGGGGGGGGGATAAATTACTCTAAATGCATGTAAGATCCTGGTGAATATAATTTTCAGAACGAAACTGTATTTTTGATCAATTGAAAAGCCAAAATGTTGAAAATACATATTATTGAAATCTGCTTACATCAGACATGCTACTTTTCCACGGAAATGCGGAATTCAGCTTTTTTTTTTTTTTTTTTTTTTTTTTTTTTGCGACGAATTTTATTATCCTTGGGATCAATGTAAATATGCATTGAAATTTGTTGAGATTTATATGTGGGGGGGGGGGGGGGGTAACAATGAAATACAACAAAAACGCGAGTCAAGAGCTAAATTAAGAAAAATTCTTCAAAGTATTGCAGAAAAACGCAAATTTCTCCAAAAGATTTAAAAAAAAACTGTGGAAAAAATACTATTTTCTTCAGAGGATCGCGAGAAAAAACACGATCTTTGTTAAATGATCACGAACAAGACGCGATTTCCGTCAAAAAAAATTGCTGGGAAAACACTTTTTTTGTGAACAGGTTGCGGAAAAATACTCTAATTTTGTCAAATAATCGTATTTTATCAAAAGATCGCAGAAAAGGCTCCAATTTTGTAGAAAGATCGCAGAAAATACCCAAATTTTGTCGAAAGATCGCAGAAAATACACATGTTGGAAAAAGATCACGGAAAACACACAAATTTTGACGAAAGATCACGAAAAATATGCAAATTTTGACGATAAATCGTGGAAAATACGCATATATTTTATGAAAGATCGCATAAAATATGCATATGTTGACGAAAGATCGTGGAAAGTACGCATATGTTGACGAAAAATCTCGGAAAGTACACAAATTTTGACGAAAAATCGTCGCAGAAAATACGCAAAATTTGACGAAAAAGCACGAATTTCGCTAAAAGATTTTGGAGAAATGCAAATTTCATTAAAAAGGTGTGGGAGTAAAAGTGCAATTTTTGTCAGTTGATTGCGGAAAAACACTAATTTCGTGAAATTGCAGAAAAACGCAGATTTCGCCAAAAGTCTTTGAGGCCGTGAAAGTTCAGCTTTTTTCTTGCTGAGCCTGTAGCATGTCTGTTACATACTGTAAGAAAAAGAATTAACCAGTTTACTAATTATATGTAATCAGAGTAGAGAAGCATATTTCCATTTAAAAAAAAAAAAAAAAAAAAAAAAAAAAAAAAAAAAAAAGGTATTTTATTTGACAATCTTTGATATTTTTTAAATCACCACTTGGTGCATGGTTATCAATAATGGTTATTTTGATTGTCACTTTTACAACTTTAATTACCATGTGGCGAGTTGCAGCCATTGATTTTTACCCGTAACAGTTTATATTGAATCAGTGATTCAATCTGAAAAAAATATCCCTAATAAATACTGAAATTATTGCATTGTTAAACATGCATAGCAAATACAGACAATTGTCTCCTTCTCCCATTCTTTTTTACTTCAGTGATGCTGTTAATTAAAAATACATAAAATCAAAAAAAGTTTATTTGTGAGTAAATTAAGTGTATATAAGCCAGGGTTGTTAAATACCCGGGTTTTTTCAGAAAAAACCCAACCCACTGTGTTTTTCGGGGTTTTTTTTAGATTTTGGGGGGTTATTGGAGGTGGTTCAGAATGCTTGAAAAAAAAATGTACTTATTAAATTTAAAGTAGCTAGTTGATTATTACAAATATATATAAATCAATGACAGTAATCAAAATTATGATAGATAAATTGATTATTAGTAATAATTTATAAAGTATTTTTTATTAGAATAATAGAATAAGCCAAGTAATTCTACATGTCTACATAATTAAATTAGGATTCTAAGCATATATGGTATTTTGTTATGAGTTTCTATTGTATAACATAGAGAACGGATTACACATCAAAGTTCTTTTTTAATGGGGAAAAATTGTTTGTTACTTACACATGCTACAGAGATTAACTAACAATTATTTCTTTTAAAAATTGTGATGGTATAATTAGGACATTTCTTTTCTTTTTGGGGGGGGGGGGTGATGGTTATAAACTTTGAGTGGTGTACTGATATTCAGAAATATATTACAATATATTATATATGTAATATAAATACATTTTATATGTAATTGAAATTTTGAAAAAACCCACTTGGATTTTTCCTGGGTTTTTTGGGCTGGGCAAAATCATAACAACCCGATATAAGCTTAGTTCAAAAAATTAATATGTGTTGTGTACAGGGTTGGGTTTTCGACATCAAAAGGGGGTTTTTGACATGACAAAGGTTTAAACCGGATTAAACCGTCAAAAACCTGTCAGAAACTGTCAAAAACCCATAGAGTCACAATCTGCTGCGGTGTACTAAAGTTTGTTGTTAAATCTTAAAACTAAGAACAGATGCCATACATTATGTTGAAATTTAATTATATTATGGGTAGTTAGTAGGTCTTTAAATATTTTTAATTGATAAAAATTAAGGTAAAAATCACGGATTTCAAATTTATGAAATTTATCTCAAAATGGACATGCAGAATTATTTATGTTTAAATATCTTGTTTATTTATTTATTATTATTATAATATTTAAAATATAAAGTTATTTAGAATGCATTTTGACATAGCTAATATTTATAAGTATTAACAAATTAAGTGTTGTAAATGCAGGATTTTCAAAAGTGTGGAACTTAATATACGTGTTTAATAATTTTTTTTATGCTATATACATAATATCCAGTAGGTTAATTTGAATTTAAATATAATACATATTATTTATTATATGTATGATTATTACACATTATTTTTATTCCCACCTCTGCCTCCTTACCCCACAGCACACACGCTAATACTATTAAAAATACAAATAATGTTTACTTTGATAGCAAGGTAAGACAATAAGTAATTATTCAACAATTGAATACTTAAGATATTAAACAAAATTTTACAGTATTCAGTGAAAAAAAATTCATCGTATTTGTATAAGCTAATTTTTCAGCATAGTAAATAAATAGGTTGAATATTGTAAATAGATACTCAGATATTTATAGAAAGGAGCTAATTTTTTATTATTTTTATGTTAGTTATAAATTCAAAAAATGACTGATGATTTAAAATTCAGAATTACTGATTTTTCAGAAAAACCAAATAACAATTGTAAAAGTCAAAACAGAAAAAATATCACACTGATCTATGAAATACTTCTAAAACACAAAATATCATGTAATTTTTTTTTTTATATTATTATCTAATTAAATTCATAATTTTAAAAAATAAAACATACATGAAATACTTCCAATTAATTTGATTACATAATCAAAATCAATTCAAATGAAAATTATCAAAGTAGAAATTTAGTTCAATAATCCAATTCATTTGCCCTAGGTATCGCATGGTAGCACATAACCAGTTTTGAACATCTTTCTGTTCCTAATCAATTACAGAACCTGTCTAATCTTTAATATTATTTTAAACAATGGATAAATTTGGTCATAAATAAATTTCTTCATAATATATATCCCTGTATATTTTGAATAACACATTAAAATTTAATAAATAATATTACAAAAGATAAGTTTTCCAAAATCTAAGGTTTTGTTTAATATTCAAAATATGTTACTTCAAAAATTTAAATTTATTTTTTCTACAGCATATTTAGAAACATTTTCTTTATTAAAAGCAAATAAATTTTACTTTTTAAATATAAATATAGGTAGATATATATATGTAAATAAATATTTTTATTTACATATAAATATAGGTTTTTGACAGTTTTTGACATTCTTGACAAGGAGGTTTTTGACATGACGGTTTAAACCATGGTTAAAACCGTCAAAAACTGTCGCATGTCAAAAACTTGCCAACCCTGGTTGTGTATATTATTAAAAACAGATACTGATAAGTATATTTTTTTTCCTTTCAGGTACAAGACTGGCAAAAGCAGGTGGTTCTTCCAGAAGTTAAGGTTTTAAATGTGTAAACTAAAAGAAAATAAACTAAAAAAATCTAACATGTTTAGTCATTCTTTTCCCTCAAGACGCAAATTTGTTACATGATCATTTGGTTCAATACTGCCATGCAGGGCATCAGAGTCGCAGTTGTACCCAAACTTTCCAAGTCTCCTGATTTTTCAAATATTTTACTGTTAAATGTACAGTATAAGATCTATATAATGCGAGCCTAAAAATGCAACGTTGTGTGTATCATAGAATTTTGCATTATATGGATCACATTTCATGCATCATTAAATTTACTTCATAAATATAGTCAAATCTGTCAGAAGCATATCAGTATTTTTATACTTCGTTCCTTACTTAGAATAAAAAAATTTGTATTATATAGAGCATTCTACATCTTGTTAAGTATACTTTTTAAAAATAATTTAAATATACCTGGACTCAAATCATTCATTATACAGTCTAACTTTGTTAACATGAACCTCAAGCAGAATCAAATTTTGTTCATATTAACAACAATTCAAACATTCACATTAAGCATGTTCATGTTAGGTTTGACTGTATTGTTAATTTTCTAAAAAGTTTATTGTAATTTTTTTTTTCATTAAAACGTTCTAAATTAAGGTGATGAAATTGAACTAATGTATTAAATTTAGTTTTCTAGACAGTATAATCTGGAAATTGAAGTCATTCTTTACTTTAAAAATTCATTGTTTGCATCTGAGCAGTTGTGTGTTATATGGAGAATTGCATTATAAAGATGAAAGTGATGAAAACTCCAGTACAGTTGTTTTTGTTCTTTAATATGATTCATCAGTAGTATTTTATGTCTAAACTACTTTGATTCATAAATGTTGAACAATGAAATGGTTACAATGGCCATGTTTTAGAGCAGGGTTGGAAAAAAACCAGGTTTTTTTTTTTTTTAACTGTTTTTTTTTAAACATCCTTTTTTATTACATATACATGCATATTTATTGATAAAAATACACATTGTTGAATTACAAGTAGTATAAATGCATTTGAAAATAAATTAAATAATTATAGTTAATTAAGTAGAAAATTGAAAAAAAAATCATTTTAATTTTAATAGTTATTAGTAAAGTCTTGTGTTCAAACAATAAGCTACTCTACACAGTGAAACATTGATGCTTTGAAAATCTTTATAAATAATCTTTTTATTACTTATAAGAAACATTTGATGTAGTTTGTGAATATAATATTCTTTTCTACAATTAAAAAAATAATAAATTTGAGATTGTTCTTGGGGGGGTTTTGTGTTTTGAGAGACAATTTGAAATCAACATTTATTGTCATTAGATTTAGCAGATAACTGAGGGGGGAAAATTTGTTATTATTAAAATATTATAACTAGCACCCAATTTTTGAATACTTATTCAACTTCATATTTTGATTTTAATTCTTAAAGATAATCTCCCCAATAGAAAAAAAAAATTTCTTTTATAGTTTCACTAAAATCATCCAGTTATAGCTCCTTATTCAAAAGCATTGTGCATGTTATGATAGATTGCTTTAAATAATCTGCATTTTTTTAATGAAAATATTTTATACTAAATACAGAATACCTATTTTTAATCCATTTTATCTTTGAACAATTCACATATTCTAAGATTTTTCTTTAGAGTAATGGAATATGGTCATCAATGCATACTCAATTTCATCCTATACATAAAAAAAACCCTAGAATCACTATATTTAATACTTTTAGCTGAAAAAAAGTGTTAAGCGTAGAAAATATTTATATCCAATAATTTGTAAGTCTTAAATTGTAAAAAAAAATGAGAAAATATCATTAGATTTTTTTGAAAAAAACCAATTGGTTTAAACCGTGCCAACCCTGTTTTAGAGTATTAACCTTTTATAAGCCAATATTCCCAATTGGGAACATAAGTTTAAAAATTAAATTTAATCAAAATTGGCCTAAATATTAGCAAAAATAATTAAAAGATGACTTGATTTTTTGAAATCAAACTTACATGCATATCATTAATGAGAAAATGTACAGAAAATCATAAAAATGACCAATGACAACTCACTGGAAGTGACCAATGTTCCCGATTGGGGACATTCTGAAAATTACATATTTAAAAAATCTTCGATATTGACTAATATCCCTTAATTAAAGCTTTAAAAGCCATAATGTGCAAAAAAATAATTTAAAATGTGACTGGGTCTGAATTTGACCTGTAAAAGGTCTCAATTATGACATATTTAAGATCTTCATATCATTCTCTATATTATGTAAGTGTTAAAACATACCAAACATGCTTAAATGTGTTGTACATGTAAAAGGAGTACATATTTGAGTCGGTGACGTATTTCTTTTGCTTAAAATTAAATATACACTAAGCATGTTTACATTTAAAAATTAGGTTTTTTCATTGTCAAAAATATTTTCTTATTGCTGAAGTACAGTCAAAGGGGTACCAATAATTTGCGGTACTTTGCGAATGTAAACCATGAAATAAACAGCTAAGAAAATTTAAAAATCAGTGATCCAAAGAAGGATTTTTTAAAACAAATAATAAAAATAATTGAAAAAAATTATAACATTTACTTTTTATTAATATAACTCTTGTATTATGAAACATATGCAATATGTATATATTATTTTTCTTTTAAATGCACATATATATAAATTTTTTAATAAAATAACTTTAAAAAGGCATTTTTTATTAAGGAATACTAAAATAACTTATAATACTCTATAATTCACAATATTCCATAATTTGCACAACCTTTGGCCCTAACTTGTGTGGATTACACAGGATGGCTACAAATTCTGGAAATCAGGGAAGCTTATCAATCTGGAAAAATCAGGGAACTTTATAAAAAATGCTCAAAAATCAGGGAAATTTCTCTCTCTGCAAAAGTACTCCTGTTTTCACCTTACCAGCAACATTGACTTGTTGCCAAACAGGCTACATCTAAACTAATAATAAGGTGTGATAAAGAGAAATAAAGCTGTACTGCTGAGAAGTGATATCTGTCTCAAAATTTTCTAAATTTAAAAACCCAAATTTGTCAATATTAGCAATCTTTTTATGAAATTTGCAAGTTTTTCACAATTATCTTTTGATAAAATGTGCAAATTTTTTTTATACATTTTGTGCGTTTTTTGCTATCTTTAGATGAGATTTGTACATTTTTCATGATATTAAGATAAAATGTGCACTTTTTTTTTTGCAATCTTTTGTTTGACTATATTCTCATGCTTTTACGCGAGCCTATCACGAAATTCGCTTTTTTTTTTTTTTTTTTTTTTTTTTAACGCAAGTTTTGCATGAAATTTACATTTTTCCATGATCTTTAGGACTAATTTTATGCTTTTCCCTAATCTTTTAATGAAATGTGTATTTATTTTTTTTGGGGGGGGGGGCAAATTTTTGAAAAAATGAGCATTTTTTATACCATCTTTTGACAAAATTTTGTGTTTCCACAATCCTGTCAAAATTCACGTTATTTCAAGTGATCGTCTGACAAAATTAGCTATTTTTATCCGATGCCCATAACACTGTAACTTTTGTTGCATATCCATAATAATTACAAATAAATTTTAATACTTAGCACTTATGCTACTTGAATGCTGTGCAATTTTTGTTTTTTCTTCCCAAAAGAGATATTTGCAAGCTGGATAAGTGTGTTATGTGGGAAAGCAGCATATGTAAAAAGAAAATACCGTATGTGTTTTTTGATGATTAAAAATCAGGGAAATCTGATATAGATAATCAGGGAGCTTTTTCATCATTTCTGTAGCCACCCTGTTACAGAAATTTAAAATTGGGAGAAAGATGGAAATTACCACGTGGGCATAGTTTGATTTTCTTTCATTTTGATCAAGCCCAGGCTTATTCAAATAAAATTCATTTTTGACACACATAAAATAATACATTTACTATTGGCAAAAGTTATTCAATGATATTTAAAATTACCTCAAGTGGAGTATACAGTTAATGTATTTATGATAATTTTGATTTCCCCTTCCATAATTCTGGTACCTATTTTATTTTCTAAAAAATAACCTTGATTTACATTTTCAAAATTTGCTTGACTGTAGGTTAATTACTATGTTATTATTACTTTCTTTTATCTTCAATAGAATAAAGTATTGTAATTAAAATTTCTTTCGACATTTGCTTTTCAATGGATTTTCACATTTTAGGGGTCAGATATTCCAAAAAACATGTTTTTACAAAATGTTTGTTTGTCCATATGTCGCCATTCCACCATCAAAAAGTGTATGAAGGATATGCATAGAATTGAACGAAAAATTTTTTAATGTTTTTTGGCTGCGGTAAGCAGGTTCTTTTAATTTTCAAATAATCTACCAGAAGGGGGTGCTGCAATTGTGATTTTTGTGCCATTTTCAATATTTTACCGACTAAAAGTGTATGAAGTTATGCATCGAATTGAACCAATTTTTTTGCGTAAGTGTATGACTGTGACTAGTTGATCCTCCCTGAATTTGAAAAACATCCATGGAAAGGCAGCACTGCAATCCTGATTTTTATGCCATTTTTAATATTGTACCGACCAAAAGTATATCAAGTTATGTATCAAACTTAATTTTTTTTGTGTATGGCTAGTTGGTCCTCCCTGAATTTGAAAAAATCTGCCAGAAGGGGGCGCTGTGATTTCGAATTTTATGCCATCTTTAATATTGCATCACCTAAAAAGTGTATGAAGTTAGTTCTAGAACTGAACTAAATTTTTTGTATATGTTTATTTTTTGGTAAGGCAAGTACGTCCTTCCTGAATATGAAAAAAAATCTGCCTATCATTCTGCTGTCTTCAGAGACGGAAATTCAATTTTATTCTGATTGACTGAAGCAGAAATTTAAGATGAAAATCAAAGTTGGTATGGTATTGATTTAAAACTCTTAAAGCATTAAAATGAGTAACTTTTTTTTTTTTTTTTTATATTAAAATGTACGTATGAGATAGTAGAAGAAAGTTTTGGGATTTGCACATCCAACTAATTTATGCTTTAAATGACTTTTAAACCATGCTTCAATTTTACTTAGAAGAGAGAATAATATTTTTTTTCGTTTTGGCTTGTTTTCAAAATCTACCTTTTAAGCAATGTTTATCATGAAATTACTTGCGTTTTTCTTCAGGATAGGTTTTTTTTTTTTCGCAATTTCTTGAATTTGAATTGTTATAACTCAAGAACTGTTAAAGACAAATGCTTAAAAATTGAATTATATCTTTTTTGATTGTTTTATTTTAATTTCGATGTAGGAAATATATAAAAAAATATAATTGAAAAAAATATATTTACTTTTGAAAATGTGATTTTTTTTTTTTAAGTTGCATCATTTTTTGTTTCAAATTTCTACTTTAAATATTTTTAATTAATACTTTTAAAAATACTGAATCAAAAATAAAATTTAGATATTTCTATTTATTTAAATGCAAATATATATATATTTCTATAAATTGTATTTTGAGTTAAAATAAACCCTCTTTTTTAATAAATTTTAAATTAAAAATTTTTTTAAGAAAGTTACATAAATTCATGAGTGAAGTTTAAAAAAATGTATATATATGAGGATCCCAGAAGCCAAGGGGTACAAGTGACAAAATTTAGATTTCGAGTAAATTGAGTTCAAAGTTACACATCGACTGTAATTGAATGAATTGAGATATGAACATTTTGCTTATTTCTTAATGATCCTTGAACTCTTGTTTCAATAAAACCTGTTTAAAAAAAAGGTGGAATAGGATATTTTTTTAATTTATAACTAGAGATGTAAATTTTCCGGAAAAATATAAGTGGCGGAAAAAAACCGGTTTTTTTCGGGAAAAAAACGGAAAAATTGTTTTATCATGACTGTTTCTCCCAAATAAATTATATTTTCTTAGAGAATATTAAATAATAAACATTTTTTCCCATTTATATGTATTAAATGAAAATTATTTTCACTTTATATTACAAAATAAAAAGAAAGTAGCAAAGCCTGCTTTTAAAAGTTTAGTTTTTTTTTCAACAGCCTAAGAATTTTAATTAAATGATATTGTTTGTTATATCATATCTCTGTTGAAATGATTTTTCAGTTACATGTTTAACTACCAATTGACCTAATGTAAAAACCTGAGCCAATATGTCTGCAGTTTGGAATGAAATAAATTATGCATTCCATTTACATAAGTATAGTTTTTAAGTAAATGATACTAGTTTAAAGAAATTATTACAGTTTTGTGATTATTATGAATGAATATCAGTATTAAAAAATTCCATCGTTTGTTTAAAAAATGTATATTTTTATATTATTACTTTTACTTACCCATCATACGTAGTATAGGGTAAGTCTTGCAATCGTTTTGAAAATCAAAAAAAAAAATTTTTGACGGATTTACACGTTTTAGATACTGGAGATTCCGAAAAACATTTTTAGAAAAAAAATTTTGCCGTCCGTCCGTCTGTGTGTCTGTAACCGCTCTATCTCCCGAACAAATTGAGATAGAGACTTGAAATTTTGTATGTACTTAGTATGGAAGAATGGAACGAAGCCTATTTAATATCAGTAACCTCGATTATCCGGAACTATTTTTTTCGGACTCTCTAAAAATTCGTTCTGATGAAAGGTATATAAAAATTTTCGAATTTTTTTATTTTAAGAAATGGATGTAAAAAGCAATAAAATAACACAAATTTTGCATAAAAAACGAAGTCGATCGGATTATTAGTTGCCGAGATATGTGTAATCCTGTTTTTCACATTCTTCGACTTTTCATGACCCTGTATTTCATTCAAATTTCAATTCACAGATATATTTTAATTGGAAATGAAGCGCTTAATCCAGCGCAGTAAATTTTTAATTAATATGATTATTATTTTTTGAGTTATAAGGATGTTTCTTTTACGCAATCCGGTACTTTGGCGTTTTATATAATTTGTCGAAATTGGCTCATCAGCAATTCATTAATGGAGGATTATTATGTATGTTAAAATTATTTATTTATACGCTTAAATTTCATTTTGGAATTGCCATACATAGTTTACACGCGTTTTATTTTCATATTTTATATTATGATGGGTAAGTATTACGGTGGCCCCCAACGACTAGTATTTTTAATTTAGCATTCACTAATCAACAGCCTTTTTGTATTACTAATATGCTTTACTTGTTTTTTTCTTAGAATTATAATTTTATTTCCTTTATAAAATATGTTTAGTTTTGGTATAGCTTTCCAATCTCAACTCAAAAAAGCTTTAATTTAGTTTTATAATCTAAATTCAAATAAAACTAAGTTTAACTTTAGTTTACTCAGGTCTGCAACTAAAAAATAGCATAGGATTTATTGACTGTTAGATTTTTACTCACTGAAACCAAATATATATATATATATATTAAGTTTAATTAAATGTAATTTTTTTTCTTTTTACCCTGAAATCTGGTATTCTATTATTCTTAAATAAGAAACCATATTCAATAATGTTTCCACATAGTAATTTTATATTTCTAAGAATGGAACTCAAAAGTTATGAAAACAGAACACTACAAATAGAAAATGCTCACTATTTGAGGAATTAACAAAAGCAGTTACATACAGAGATAAACTTCTACTGTGCTTTAGAAAACTACAAAAATTCAAAGTTTAATCAAGAGGGAAAGTATAATTTGGAACATAGTTACTTGTAATAAAATATGTTTTTTTTTTTTTTTTGTCATCGCAGTTGTACTTTTTTAATGCAAACTGCCCATGTTTTTGCAACATTACTGTACATTATGGAGGTAAAATGGAGGTCAATTTTAGATTCAACACCTTGAGAAAACATTCAATTAATCAGCTATAACGAAATCTTGAAAAATGCAGCATAGTAGTGCCACCTACAGGACAATTTACACTAAAAACTAAACAACATTAATATATATCAGAAACTGTCTGAAGCTGTAGTTTGATTTAAAAAGAAAAATCGTCCTTGAGGTAAAACTATTGCGATAATCTATAATAATGCAGCATAGCAGCGTCATCTGTTGAGCAATTTACACCAAAATGCAATGAGCACGAAGTTATGTCAAAGATTAACTTAATCTGAAATTTTATAAAAATAAATACATTAGTTTGAGATAGAACTACTGTGGAAATTACGAATAATGCAGCATATCAGCGCCATCGGTTTGGCGATATACACTAATAACTAAACATCTCGAGTTTATATCAAGGTGTAACTGAATCTAAAGTTTTGTGAAATTATGTGCATCAGTTCTTGAGATAGAGTGCCCATAAAATTTGTCACATACAGAGTGGCAGATATTTCCCGAAAACCATCAAAACGTGTTCAGGACCTTCTAAAACATTTACATACACCAAAAACTGGAAGTCCAATTTTTCACGAATTCAATACTTACTTCTTGAAAAGGTAGATTAAAGTAATAAATGCATACTTCAAAATTTTATGTTGAATTTTTAATTTTATCATTTCCATTAATCGGCATATTATTGCAATAATTTTACACATGAATTAATTTTTAAAAAGAGAAGTTGCATTTAATTACATATCTAGATTTTTTTCATGTAATCAAGTTTTTGTGAAATTGTGAACTTTTTGTATATACTTGTACAAAATATATTCAGAATTTTTGAATAAGAAATTATTACTATATTTAGGTTCCTATTTAGAAATTTTTAATAAGGTTATTTACATACATATATGCAACTTAATCAGATTCAGCTGCTGTATGACATGAGATTTTTTTTTTTCTTCAATCACTGCACTTGCGAAAGATTCAATTTGTTGATTAAACTTTTTCTGAAATGTCTATTTTCAAGAGAAATTTTGCAAAGGGTCTTGTGTTTCAAACAAGAAAAAAATGTGAAGGATCCTTTCAAGTCTTCTCAAACAGATTTCTGCTCAGAGATCAGATTACCCACATTTAAATTTTCATGTGAGACACTCAACATAAAAATAAATAAAATAAAAAGTATGAGAATGTAGCTATTACAAAATTTTCACTATATTATTTCATAAATGAAATTTCAATTTTTCCAGTTCGGAAAAATTGAAAAATAAGCCTTCGGAAAAAAATCGTTTTTTTTTTTTTCAATTTTTCCGGTTTTTTTCCGACCATTCCCATCTCTATTTATAACTAAGCAATATTTATCATCATTTGGCACTTATACCCCTTGGCTTCCAAGCAATAATGAAAATTAAAGGGTACAAGTGCCGAATAAATACAAGAAATGAAAAATTTTTAAATAAAAAATTGTATTTATGAAAAAATTAAGATTAATGTTGATACAAATAAATCAAAGGACAAAATTTTGTTTTAATATAAATTCTAGAAAAGGAAAAAATATGAAATAAAAAAATGAATTGACGAAAAATTTATGAACAATGTTGATATAATGAATGAAATGAAAAATTTTGTTCTAATATAAGTTTTAAATTTTTATTATAAGTTTAGAAACATTGGAATTTCATATTTTTTAACACTTACCAACAAAGTTGAAAAGTGAATATGATTTTGGTTTGTCTGTCCTAATTCTCGTAAATATATTCGGATTGCCCTGAAATTTTTGGGAATTATTCATGTTTATTTCAACACAAACTTATTGCAAATGACTCTGTGCAACTTATTGCACAATTTCTAACATGATTAGTTTATTTACAGGGACAATCAAAAATTTTCCGTTACATTACGGGTTATGGGAAAAATCGTTTTAAATGAATTTGAAATATGTTACACCTTGTCACATGTTAAAATTTATATGCATTTATGAATTGCACTAAAATAGACATTCTATAAAATCTGAGGTGAAAAGAATAGTTATTAATTATTTACAGGACCATACAAAGATTTACATTACCTAATAATAAAGAGGGAATTGTTTGCGACTTGTTTTAATTATATTACAATTTTCATGTATAATAAAATTAATGTATATCGCTGATGCTTGATATAAATTATTTCGCAAATACAAAGTATACAGTACTTACAGGGACACAAAAAAAGATTTCAAATAGGACCGAATTTCTATCCGAATTACTGTACAATTATCGATGATGATTGATGAAGGAACAAAATGCTATTTAAATTATGATTTGCGCTTTAAGTTTCACTAAATGTAATACACGTTATATGATATGTATAAATGCTATAGTTCATATACAGGGCTACACAAAAATATTCGTAAAGGTTACAGACTATGAGCGTACTTTACTTAAAGATTTCTTTTAAATAAGTCTTGTATTTCTATGCTGAACTGCATTCAGTTTACTAAGAAATGATTGTAAATTATAGGTAAAATGATAAACAGGATCACACACAAATTTTTATACATGGTCAACGATGAATGATAATTTCTGGAAATGTGATTACAGTAGTCTTAAGTGTGTTTAATTTGAAGTAAATTTCAGCTAAATACTGGCATATAATAAAAGTTCAAGATAAACTACAGGATGAACAAAAGTATACAAGTGTGCTTCCATCTATTAATATAAACTGCTGAAAGAGAAATTTCAAACTGTTATGCGTTTTGCTAAACTAATTTTTCCCATTATACAGTTTATATCAACCGACAAATAAAACATAGGGCTGTTAAAAAGTATCAGAATACATATTTGGCAATGGACTGTAACACTTTATTACCCTCAATAGCAAAAATTTTTAAAGATTTCAGGGAGTGTTCGAAAGTGTTTCATAATCCATGCTTAACGCATGATTTTTCTTACTTGATAACAGTTAAAATGCATATATTTAATGCATAAAAAAAGCAAATGGCTTTGTATGTATGTCGTTGGTCGTGCTTCTGCTATATAGACGTTAACGGACACAACTGCACTTATACCCCTTGGCCTCCAATCGTTTCACAGTTTTGGGAAAGAGGTTAAGTGACTGACCCCTATAACTCAGTACATAATGAAAAAATCACTCTTAACTCTTTACCTACAAATAAATAGACATATTTCCAGATAGCCTGTGCACTTAATTCATTTTTTTCAATTTTGTCACTTATACCCCTTGGCTTCTGGGCTCCTCATATAAGGAAAGGGCAGCTGACGTCACTGTGGACGAATTACTGTGGATTAGCGAGAAAAACCTGTCCGTTCTTTAACGACTGACGCTGCACGGATGAGCTCCGGGAATTTGATTGGTCTAAATTTGCCAATGTATAAGTAAGTATGATATGATTGGGCTTCATCGTCAAGATGATTCTTACAATGATCGCTATGACAAAAGATGTAGCGGTAGATTGGTTGACAGAAGATTTTGTTTGTAAACATGCCCTTTCCTTATATAAACCCTGGTGTCTGAAAAGGTTCGGAGAATAGTAGTTGAATTGGACTCATTTAATAAAAGGTTTTCATTTGATATATTTCCGAAAAAAAATGTCTCACATATAAAAATAATAATAATAATAAAAGCTAAAATCTACAAATTTTAGTGCCTGTAATCTCACCATCGGCATTTAAGCTTTTTATTTTTCTTTTTGTCAATCTCCAAATTCTGTACTATGAAAATGTAAATCGAATCACTAGGAGACAACCGGATGATAATGTTAAGTCTATGGGGGGGAGGGCGTTATTTTCAATTTTAATTTCACATCATTTGTTGTTTGGGGGGGGGGGGGTGGCATAGGATAGTTGAGGACTATTTACAACCGGGCAAGTTTTTACCTTTTGTATTTTATATATACAGGGTGTCCGAAAAGTCTGGAAACGGCCGAATAATTCGAGAAATACATATGAGATTGAAAAACGTAAGTATACGTGTTAAATATTTTTAAATAAGCTACTCAGTGATACCAAATTTGACCTTCGCAACCGACCCCCTGGGGGTCAGAGGGAGTCCAACTTTGAAATCTTTAATTATAACCCCCATTTTTTATTGCAGATTCGGATTCTACGGACAAAAATACGTAACTTTTGTATTTGATGTTTATTTCAAATCCTCGTTAATCACGGTGTATTCGAGCATATTAAATCGATACATATTTCGGCTTTTCCAACGGGATTTTCCCTAATCGAAACTGATTGGGCAGAATTTTTGACGTCAAATTCGCCGTCTTTTGCAGAAATAGCGTTTCCTGAAAATCACCCGTGGCGATTATTTCAATAGTGCTACACTGTTAAAAATCTGACCCATTTGCTGCAGCGTCACTCCACAGCTATTATAGAATATCTCTTTTGTGACCAATGAGAGTGCTCCATAACACAGTAAAGTAATCGTTTTCTATAAAAGTGGTGGAGTGACGATGCAGCAAAAGTGTCTATTTTTTACAGTGTACTTTACTGTGTTATGGAACATTCTCATTGGTCATGAAACAGATATTCTATAAAAGCTGTGGAGTGACGCTACAGCAAATGGGTCAAATTATGGGTTATAATTGGGGGTTATAATTTAAGATTTCAAAGTTGGACTCCCTCTGACTCCTAGGGGGTCGGTTACGAAGGTCAAATTTGGTATCACTGAGTAGCTTATTTAAAAATATTTAACACGTATATTTACGTTTTTCAATCTCATATGTATTTCTCGAGTTATTCGACCGTTTCCAGACTTTTCGGACACCCTGTATATATATATATTATGATAGTTTCAATTTTAAAACCGGTTCCAAAATTAAAAGTTTTTTTTTTTTTTTTTTTTTTTTTTTTTTTTTTTTTAAGAAAAATTCGAAGCCAAAATCTAAAAAGTAAAAACTAGCCCAGTTGAAAATATTTGTACGAGATATCTGAAATAACGTACACATAGACTTAACATTATCATCCTGGTCTTTTTGAGTGACTAGTGTGGGCTCTTAACATTTTTGTGGCAGTATTGAGCTAGATTGGAATACATTAAGTTATACTTCAGTTTCTTCTGTCTGAAAAACAGTGGCTACCAACCAAATTCGTTGAATTCACATAAAGAGTGAAATCCAGATTAATTAATGCATATTATGAAATTCTACAATATTTTGTATCTATCCTAAATTTATGGTGCCAAAAATAATTTAAAGTGTACCACAGGTTCGCCGTCCCTTCATTACACCATAACACTGTGGAAAAAAAATTTTTTTAATTACAATATTATTTTAAACAAAAGTATGTCATGCGCGAATGGGTGTGCGCTGAGCGCTCCCACAAGAGCTGTTGAAAAAGTGTAATCGGCAGACGTTTGATTGGAAATATCTGATGGTGAGAATTTTTCTTATATGAGAGAATCGGAGACTTGAGTCACTGAATCCAGCAAGCTTTTTGAGTATTAATAGAGTACAGTCAGTATATAAACATATCACAAGAATAAAGTGCAATGTTCGGGGGAGGGAGGCTTAAAAACGACCCCCAAAATTCACCCATTATTGAAGCAAAATACAGGGATGAGATTCTTCAGACTTTCCTTCAATTTTTAAAGCAATTCCACCAATTAAATTTTTGGGGAAATTTTATAAATTTTACCTTAGTTTTTTTTACTTTTGTTTTTGTACTTAGATATAATAGTCCATTTTTTCTGAATTCCTTTTAATGTTTTCCTTAGTATTACTAACTTGTCTTTTAAATAACACTTTAAAAATTTTTATTTTTTATTATTTTTCCCTAAATGTTCAGTTTTAGTGGTTGGCTTGCTGCACCTTTAACAATCAATTATGATAACTTTAATTCTTTAAAAACTTACTCTTGTAAAAAAAAAAAAAGTAGGAATTCTGGTTCGTCAAATGCATAATATGGTTGCAATTATTTTGATTTGCTGTTTCAAGAAAAGTATCTACTATTTTTAAAATTACAATTAAAAAATATTCATATCAGTGGTTTTGTTAATGTTCTGTATCTCGGTAAAATAGACTTTTCACTGCAGTAAGTAAATAATATTTACCTAATTCTTTCTAACAGTTTAAGCCAAAGCTAAATTGTATGTAATATATAAATTTTAATAGCAATTATAATTATTCTGCTTGAAATTCATGAGTATTATTTCTCAAATGACGTTCGAGTGGTTTTCAGATTTTTTGCTTTTTTGTCAATCTCATCCCTGAAAATCCTTACTAATATTATAAATCGGAAAGTGAGTTTGTTTGTTTGTTCTGCTTTCACGCCGTAACTACTGAACCGATTGCTTTGAAATTTTGCAGACGTAAAGTTAGAAGTCCGGATTAAATAATAGGGTAATTTTTATTTATTTTATTCAAATATTTTCCTTAATAATTCAAAATTTAATTATTTTTCATACAAAATCAATAGGCATTTTTCAGATAAAATTTAACCATTTTCCTTTCCTGTTGCCAAGAAAATAAAACATTGGAATAATAATTTTTCAGTGGCAATGAATTTTTAATACAAAAACTTCCACGGGAAAAACTATAATAAAATAATTTAAAAGAAAATAAATATGACGTCATGTTTGAAATAAAAATAAAAGGTGTATTTTTTATAATACATTTAACAAGGATATTTGTTTAGTTAATGGGAATTTTTGTGTAAAATATGGTGACATAAATTAAAAGTAAAAAGAATGAAAAAGAATTATATTTTTAATAAAATGGTTCACTCATGAAAATGTGACGTCATAGTTGAAATAAAACAGGTACTTTATAGCAGTCGTTAAAAATACAAGGGGTATGAATATCAGTAGCTAATGGAGAGAGATAAATAATGACGTCATATTTAAAATGAATCAGAAATATTTTTTACTTATATTAATTAATAAGTTATAAGTTACATACAAATGAATATTTTTATTCAAAACTCATAATTATCAATGGAAGAAATTTTTTGTGGGGAAAAGGTGGAAAATAAAATCATTGATTAATATATTTTTGGCTCGATTTTTTAACACTTTCGAACAAAGTTGAAAAGTTATTATGCTTTCGGTTTGTCTGTCTGGTCGCTTTCCAACTTTCGTAAATATACTCCGATTTCCATGAAATTTTTGGACATTATTAACGTTTACCTAGCACGAATACCTATTGAAAATGAAGTTTCTACCATGATTAGTTTATTTACAGGGATAGTCAAAAAATTTCCTTACATAACGACATTATGGGGAAAAATCGTTTTAATTAACGATGTTACAGCCTGTAGAACATATTCAAATTTATATGCATTTACAAAGTGCACTAAAATATGCATTTTGTAAAGTATGTAGTGAAAAGGGCACTTACTATTCATTTACAGGGTCAGACAGAAGAATTCCATTGCATAGGAATAAAGGGAGGAACAGTGTCCGACATATTTTAATTATGGTAAACGATTTCATGTATAATCAATATGATATATGTTGCTGAGGCTTAATGTAAGTTATTTCATGCATAATACGAAGTGCATAGCATTTACAGGGACACACAAAAGATTTCAAATATTATATATTCTATCCGAAGTACTGTATATCATGAATGATGACTGTTGCATGGATGAAATGCATTTTGAATTATGATATGTGCTTTTAAGTTTCGCTAAATGTATGCATATTAAATGGAGAGTATAAATAGTTAAATTTAGATATACAGGGTTACACAAAAGATCTCGGAAAGGTTACTGAATATGAGCGTAATTTACTTAAAGGTGGTTTTTAAATAAAATATGCATTTTTATTTTGAACTGCATTTAGTAAACTAAGAAATGTTTGTAGTATATATATAAAATGATAAACAGGGTCCCGCAAAGAACTGGATACAAGGTTGTCTTCGGATGATAATTTCTGAAAATGTAATTTAGGTAGTAATAAGAAATATTTTTGTTTGAAATAAATTTTAGAAAGATACTTTCGTGTATTAAAGGCACTTGGAAAACTACAGGGCTGAACAAAAGAATTCAAGAATGTTTCTATCTATTAGTATTAATCGCTGAAAGGAAAATTTTGACCAGCAAACAAATTAGCAACTAGGGATTATCAGAAGTTTTTACCATAAATTCGCGATAAAAAGTTAATTACACATGCTTTTCATCATCGAAATTTTTTGCTTGATTGATCAATTATTTCTTCTTTAAATGTTATGTGAACGAAGTCACGGGTAACTGCTAGTATATTATAAAATAAATTATACCTTCTTGCCAGGGCTGGATAGCACAGTTGACTAGGCGCCAGGCATTTCCTCTTCGGCTGTTGGCGGGTTCAAAATCCCGCCCAGGACATTTTTTTTCTCACAGACAAAATTAGGATTAGTTATTTTCGGACAACAGTAACTGATTTTTACGTATGACAAATATAAATGAGAACATTCTTCTGCATGCATGCACACACACACGCACATATATATATATATACATATACTCATTTGTTTACAGACGCATTGCAGTTTTATGGGTCGAATGCTAAAAAAAAAATTCCAAAAAACAGGATTATTCATTTGATAAAATTTTAATTTTATTCATTCTTGTTTACAAAGTAAATTAAAATACGCTACATGAAATTAAAATGTGCTATTTCGTTTTTCTCTTATCAAATACCTATCAATTTAAAAGATTATAATTTTTTTTTTTTTTTTTAAATATCGTGTCTCATGTTTTGATTAAGAATAACTGATTTCGGTTAAAACCCTTTTCGGAGACATTTTATCACGTAATTTTGCAGGTGGTTGTTAACCCCTTGGGGACGAGCGACCACTATAGATGCCGGCACCGATTGTACACAGATCCCGCGAGACTACCATTGATGCCGGCGCTGTTTGTACTCACATCCCGCGAGACTACCATTCATGCCGATCAAACGGAACGTTTTGTTTTTCACAGTTTAGCATATAAAAAATTTATCCTAATTCTATTTGAATGTATATTAAGGAAGAAGACTTCTCCTTCAAACTAGGAAAGCTAATGAAAAAATTTTTTTTAATCCACGCGAATTTAATTTTTTATGGAAATACTACAATGGGAAAAAGATTATTTTTTCAATCACGTCTTTGTGTTTCATAAATCTTTTTACGCGTCTAGTAAAATTTTATTTTTCTTTATTAGAAAAAATTCTACTGAACTTGAGAGGGAAAATTTTGCGGTTAAAGAATACGATCATTAGAAAGCATATAATTCACTTAAGTAAGCATATTAGTAAGCATATGCACGTTTACGAATGACAACATGAACATCTGATTCATGGCTTTATTTTTCGCGCTTTTATCTCGATCAGAAATACTATTTAGTTGCAAAAATCGACGTCATCAAGATTTGGCGTTTTCTTTCTTTTAGAAGGAAAGATCTTTTTTATCTTTTTATTTTATTTCAGAAGTGCTTCGCAGTTAAAAAAAATAATAAAAAGAAAGAAAGAAAAGTGTTACATACTGATTGTGAGAGCTATACGCTGATAATTTATTCTCAGCGCCACTAAATTAAGAATATTTTTCTGCTTTCCTCTTTTATTTTTACTTTTCACGCTTGTTTAAATTAATTCGTTTTAAATTAATAATAAACATTTACGCGATATCTTTTATTAAATTCTGACTATTTTAAAGACTATGCGCATACTTTAGCATGCATATTTTGAATCAAAAATCCGTTTTAGCTGTTATAATTGAATATATTACATGCATTATTTGATGTTCAGTTATATATATATATTTTTTCAATTTCAAAAATACTTTCAACATTAATGGCATTTTTATCAGTATATTTAAAATTACTATTTAATTTCATTCACTATTAATTACTTTTAATTTCATAACTTTATTTATAGTTTTAAATATTTAATACATAAGATATAACTAAAGATATTTTAACATCAATAAATTCTTTGATGAATGTATTTAAATTTATTATTCAAGTTAACTCATTATTATTAAACAATCCTTATCTATCAAATTACTTATGTTATGCTATAAGTGATATATTAAAATAAAATGGCTAAAAACAACTTTTGTTTAATATATCACTTGTAGCATAACATAAGTAATTTGATATTTTAAAGTGATGATTCATATTATACATAATTTTATGTAATATTTCATTTTATAATATATTACTATATATATCTATATCTAGCTATAATGAACAAATTCAGCGAAATGCATATTTTATTTTAAAGTATAGTTTTATTAACTTTTCATTTATTACTATGCAATACTTTTTATTTGATAAATATTTTATGATTTATTATATTTTTATATATAATTTTTGAATTTTCAGAACTGCTTTTAAAGAAACATTTCAAATTTGTTTTTTATGTATGTTTCTATAATAAGCAATAAACACTAACATGCAGAAGTTTTCACACGTTTTATTTAATTAGTCTTATTTGTTAATAAAACAGCTTCATTAAAATGCTTATTTTGTTTAAGAAATGTCTTAAAAATTATTTAGAAGCAAAACTATTGCTGTTTTAACAAAAATATTTTTTAAATTAGGAAAATATTTCGTTTGTTGCTATATTAAACTTACACTAGCAGGGGTGACCGAGCTCAGCTCGGTCAAAATTAACTTTGTGTTCAACTCGATATAGTATTATTACTGTAAAATATGTTATTAATAATAGTATTATTTACAAAAACAATCAATAAGAAAACTATGTTAGTATGCACATGTTCATAAATTTTCTTTAGTTTAAAATTTACAACGAAAGGACATCAATCCAAATCACTTTTTTAGCTCGACTCTGATTAGTTTAACTATGCATCTCGAAGACTATTAAGAATGTATAAGAAATTTCTTCACATTCTGAAAGACAATATTTTTTGCCAGATATAACTAAATTTGGACACATTCTTTCATTTGGCGCCAAATATGTGTTTTGGTTTCGTAACCTTAATAGTCGATTTTTCGGCCAAATTTCGCCAGTATTTTGTCAAATATTGCCAACTTATCGACTTTTGCCATAGTCTCGTGATCCTGATCCTTATTACCTAAATGATCCACTAATCACATATGATCAAACATGTGACTTAGCTCAATGGTCTTCAGGTAATCAAAAACAGTAGAGTATAAAATGAATCAAAATCGTTTAAGCCATTTCTTAAGTAAAATTAGCGTGACAGCATTCAGCAATGAAGCGATATGACCCACTAATATAATTTTGTTTAATATACAACTCAGCTCAATAGTCTTCTCGTGACAAAATACGTTCCATTGCAAAATTTAGGTAAAATTGACTGAGTCGTTGTTATGTATAATTAGAATAACCCTAACCCATTAAGACCTAAAACTACCCACTAATTGAATTGTTACGTGCATGTGTCCTATCTCAATGGTTTTCTTTTGCCCGAAAACGACATAATAGAAAATATACTCAAAATGGTGAGAACAATTTTCTAGATAAATTTAGCTTGACCCACAAATGACCCTTATATCGAAATCTCTCGAAAATGTGACTTAGTTCATTAATTTTTGCATGCCGAAAAACGTTAAATACAAAATTTAGATAAAATAGATTGAGCCAGTTTTTAGGTATAAATAGTTTGTCCTTGACCCATTATGACCCAAAATGACCCTTATAATCGACCCTTATAAATGATTTTCTCGTGCCAAAAATATGCTGTATACAAAATTTCGTTAACCTCGATTCACCCTTTTTTAGATATAGCTTGACCATGACCCATGATGACCCACAAATGACCCTTATAATCGAAATCTCTCGAACATGTGACTTAGTCCATTAGTTTTCTCGTGTATAAATATTGTTACACTCAAAATTTCGTTAAACTCTATCCTGCCGTTCTTTAAATATAAATAACTTGACCCAGACCCTTTATGACCCAAAATGACCCATTAATCGAAATTTCTCGATCATGTGACCTAGCCCAATGATTTTCTCGTGCCAAAAAATGTTGTATACAAAATTTCGTTAAAACTGATCCACATGTTCTTTAGATATAGCTTGACATGACCCGTTATGACCCAACATGACCCATAAATGACTCTTATAATCGAAATCTCTCAAACATGTGAGATAGTCCATTAATTTTCTCGTGTCAAAAAACTTACATACAAAATTTCATTAAATTTGATACTGTCGCACTTTATATATAAATAGCTTGACCCAGACCTTTTATGACCCAAAATGACCCAGTAATCGAAATTTCTCGAACTGAGACCTAGCCCAATAGTTTTCTCGTGCCAAAAAAATGTTGTATACAAAATTTCGTTAAAATCGATCCACCTGTTCTTTAGCTATAGCTTGACCATGACCCATTATGACCCATCATGACCCACAAATGACTCTTATAATCGAAATCTTTCGATCGTGTGACTTAGCCCATTAGCTTTCTCGTGTCAAAAAACTATTACAGGCAAAATTTCGATGAAATTTGATTCTGCGGTTCTTTAAATATAAATAGCTTGACCCAGACACTTAATGACCCAATATGACCCATTAAAATTTTTTTTCGAACATGTATCCTAGCCCGATGTTTTTCTCGTGCCCGAAAACCATAGAATGCAAATTTTTAATCAAAACTGCGTGAGAAAAACTCTAGATAAAAATAGCATGACCCACAATGACCCCCAAAATGACCCACTAACCGAATTTTCTCGAACATGTTACCTAATCCAATGGTCTTCTTGTAATCCAAAACGATAAAATATAAAATTTGGTCGAAATCGTTAGAGCCGTTTTTTAAATAAAAATGGCTTGACCCACAATGACCCAAAAATGACCCACTAATCAAAATTTTTCGAACATGTGACCCAGCTCAATTGTTTTCTCATGCCAAAAAACGATTGGATACAAAATTTCCTTAAAATCGATCCAGCCGTTCTCTAGATATAAATAGCTTGATCCTGACCCATTATGACCCAAAATGACCCAATAATCGAATTTTCTCGAACATGTGACCTAGCCCAATGGTCTTCTCGTGCCCGAAAATGGTAAAATCCAAATTTTTGCGAAAATCGTTAGAGCCGTTTTTAAGATAAAATTTACCCACACAGACACACACACACACAATTTTTGCTCGCATTATAGTATAAGATAAGTGATCTGTGATCATACTGTACTATTTTGAAGGCTAAATAATTTGTTTAAATGTTTATTACGTATACTTAAAAAGTCATTTTTATATAAAAATATCGTTGAAAATAACTCATTTTTTGTGTGAATATACATAGTAACAACCTACTTAATGCATCCAAATTTCAAAAGGTTACATGGAAAAATGAATTTTTTGCAAATTTTTAAAGAACACATTACACGAGTTAGGCTTAGCTGCGCAAAAACCTTCGGCCCTGAAGATGAAATCGAATTTCCCCGCTCCGTCCTCAGATACGCGCTTCGAAATGCGTGCGCCGTCGCGAACGGGTTAAGCAAAACAAGCTTGTTAGTACACTATAGAAAATAACTAGCGACGGTTTATAATGTTTATTCTTTCTGCAGTCACCTGCTGCAGAGCGAATAAGTCTGGTAATATGTTTCTAAAGTTTTGCGGTGATTAGACGTTGTTCTTTATTAATTAAAATAAAGAAAGTTATTCTAGAAAAAATTCTTCTTGAAGAAACTTCAAAACGCCACTTGTGTTAACACGCATTTAATTTTTAAATACATAATATTGAATTGAATGTATATAATGCAAAATAACTGTACCTAATTTTAAAATATATGAGTTATTGTAAAATGAATATAAATAATTTACAAAAATCCAAAGATGTCGAATGTAAAAGAAATGGGTATATATAACATGACTTTTTTTTCTTTTCTTTATATCCATAGCGTTTCAACGATACCCTCTTACTCTTTGTAAATAAATAAATATGTATTAATGGACCTATAAAAGTATTCTTATTTATATTTTTCATAAGTATAAATAATCAGATATCGTAGTCCGAAAATAATTCTAATTTTGTCTGAAAAAAATGGCCTGGACGGAATTTGAAACCGCCGACAGCCGAAAAGCGAAAAAGTAAATGTCTGGCGTCCAGCCAACTGTGCTATACAGCCCTCGCTAATAGGCGCATTTTATTTTATTATATATTTTGCTTCAGTAATGGGTGAACTTTGGGTGTCGTTTTTTAAGCCCCCCCCCCCCACACCTAAATATTGCACTGTATCCTTGTGTATGTTTATATACTGACTATATTCTATCAATACCCAAAGGCTCGCTGTATTCGGTGACACAAGCCTCGGACCTTCTCCTTGTTAGTAAACAGCGTAGACTTCTCATATAACTGGACTGAGAAATAACAACCTTTTCTTGAAGCATTCTTGATCCTCCCCATCATCACGTGATGGTGCGCGCCAAGCTAGTTCCTGCCGCCGCTCCCATCAGCCACTAAGACCTATTTCGTCTGCATTACGTTATTTTAATAACAAAAAATTGTCAAGAAAGGGACTACGATTACGGCCAAAAAAAAAAAAAAAAAAAAAAGTCATTCTATTGGCGATCAGATTTTGGAGATGAATGCTTCAAGGATCGGCTGATGGAATAAAGAGATTCATTATCTACTCAATTTCTGATCTAGATCTAAGGAAAACAACGTTGTTCCAAGAAGGATCAACGTTTATTTTGTACTTTATGCTGTATATTAAATTATATGGTAAAATATTGTAAAAATAATAAATATTACTATTTTTCATAATATTTCTGACCTGAATGTTATTTTTAAAACGTGTTTTAAGTCCTTTTAAATGATTGATGTCTAAAGAATCTATATTTTAACTTAATGTTTCGTAGTCAACAGTCATAATTTATACAGTCATACAGTCGAACCCAGTTAAGATGCGTTCTAGGGAGTGGACAAAAATCACGTATTAAACGTAATTTGTATAATTTTGAAGATAATGAGCTTTTTTGCACATCTCATCGTTTAAATGAAGCTTGGAGATTTTATGGTTACTACTTGGTTATCCCGTCGATCAATTTCGCCAAATTATACATACTGACATACATTTTATTTTAATAACGAAAACACAAATAGTTAATACAATAATAATAAAAATACTAATAAGAAATCGAATGACGTTTTAAACATGTGTATCGTATTTGATGTCATTGAATGTGAGATTTACGTTCATCCATTAATGGCATTTAATCTTATAATTTGACGGTAGTTTTTTGGTCGACGGGATAACCACGATTTTATTTATATGTTTAGAGGGTTGCCATGTATCTGGGAATTACCTTTAAATACTATCTGATTTTTATTATACAGGAAATAACTTGTAGTAAACCTGAGCAACGTTTATCCATTGCATAAAATGAGGAATAGTTTACTATAGTTAAAACGCGCCCCAAACAATGTTTTCCCCTATACCATTATGTAATAGAGTACTTTTCTGTAATTTATTCCTTATTCCCTAATGACCCTGGTTTCATTCCAGACTTGGACAATTTATCACTATGTCTTTTAAGCAATTAAAATTGAAATATTCAAAAAATCAAGGTGAGAGAAAACTTCTACAAGATTTCCATAAACTATTTCTGTTTAGGCGCAAGCCTTAAATAAAGAAATACAATTTATTGATATTAATGGATTTGGCCTTGACAAAATTAATTACTGTCAAATAAAAGTTCTTGATTAATATTTATGAGTAAAATAATAATTTAAAACTACTTAATATTGATTTATTATTAAATTAATGTTTATTTCTTGACAAGTTGACAGCTTAATTGAATTTAAAATCATTTAAAGATATTTATTGGTCTTATAATTATTTTATGTCAAAATTAATGTTTTATTTATTGATAAGTTGTCAACTTGAGTAGTTTCTAAATCATTATTAGAGATTTATTGGTTTTTTAATTATTTTATGTCAAGTTAATGATAATTTTTTTTTAAATTTATGATCATGTAATTTTATCTCTGTGGTTTTTCTTATTGGGAATTAAAATGGCCTATAGAGGCGCTGCTCGCAGCCTTTGATACAGGATGTCCCTTTAATTTCCCTGTAACTAATGTTAAAGTCCCATTGAAACAATTCTTTATTATAAATGTATTTAAAAATTTTAGATATGCAAATTCGTATAATATTTACTTCGTCATATAAGGCAGAAAACAAATGTCACAGGAAATCTGAGATTGTGCAAAGGAATAATTATTCTGAACAAATTTAAAACGCATGTAATGCAATGAATTTATACGGCGTTATCGTGAATGGAGAAGTTACATCTTTTCTCCACCAGATGGCGTATTCGAGTGCTTGAATCGCCAATTATATTTCCCCAAAAAGGGGTTCAGTCTTGAATCTGCAACCAAGCGGATAACATGTACGTGTAGGCTCTGTAACTACAATGTGTAAATTCAGAATCTTGAAATAGATTCATGGCTCTCTATGAGAGAATAGCAATGAGAGTACAATGATATTATCTTGATTACTAATATTCGTATTCTGATGCCAACTTTATTCCTTTAATAAACTATTGTTAATCTTAATTGCTCTCCCATTTGACTTCAATACAACATTTTGATTTGATACACCCAATTTCTACAGGAAAAAAATACATTGTTAGCGTAGCCAAATATATATATATATATATATATAACTACACACATCATAAATAGAAAACATTCCTAAGAATAAGCTCTAGGGACCTAAACCTTTTGTGAAATTTCTAATATACACGCATACACACACGCACATATGCATAGAATAGATTTTTAAAAGGCGAAACCAAAATCAGATAACTTCAAAGTGTTAAAATATGCTCATATATCCATAGCCAGGTCTTTTACCTATTTCAAAATGTTTTTATAAACTCAAAAGCGTTACATATTCACTTGTTTTTCGTTCATTATATTTCCAGTTGATACATTATTTAATTTATTAATCAATATTTGCTTTAAAAAAATCCATCAAGCTATTTCTTTTATTTTTCCTTTTCATATGGAAATCTTTCTACAGAAAAGTTATGACGCTTTATTCAATTTTTCTCAAACTCGTCAAACTATTATATATATAAAGTCACTCCGTGTATAACGATTCCGGGTTCAACTCATCCACAAGAAAAAACACTTATTGTGACCAATGACAAATTCCGTTGTGAAAAGTTATCTCCGATTTTAAAGGCTATCAATTTTTTGCCCAATGCAAACGTTCCAGAGTTGTAATGGAGCGTTCTCATTTGTCAGATTTACAGTTTGATCTGTAAATGACGTCACTACATTTTACTGTGCTTTAAAATCTTTTCCCTATTTCAAACACAATATTCACACTGTTAAAAGTTTGACTCATTTGCTGCAGCATCACTCCACCACTTTTATCAAAAACGATTACTTTGCTGTGTTATGGAGCATTCTCATTGGTCATAAAAGAGACATTCTATAAAAGCTGTGGAGTGACGCTGCAGTAAATGGGTCAAATTCTTAGCAGTACACTGTTAAAAATTTGACCCTTTTGCTGCATCATCACTCCCCAGCTTTTATAGAATACACTGTAAGTAACACACACAAAGTAACCGTTTTCTATAAAAGCGTTGGAGTGATGCTGCAGCAACTGTTAAAAATTTGACCCATTTGCTGCAACATCACTCCACTGCTTTTATATAAAGTGGTTACTTTTACTGTGATATGGAGCATTCTCATTGGTCATAAAAGAGATATTCTATAAAAGCTGTGGAGTGACGCTACAACAAATGGGTCAAAATTTTAGCAGTGTAATACGGTAAAATAATAATTTTCTATAAAAGCTGTGTAATCACGATGCAACAAAACAGTCACATTTTTAACAGTGTTTAATTAAAACTTTTTATTTAAGAAAAGCGAAGGTGCGTTTTAAATACAATATTGTTAGAATTTTTATATTCGTGTTGCTTTATTTATTTATTATTTTATTTATTATTTTATTTTATTTAATTTTTTTTTACAGCCGTGTATGACTTTATTGTCACATAACGAATCACTATTGTTTACTGTTTATTGTTGACATTTGTTTTCGATCTTATAAAGTATTTTCTTTTAAGTATTAGCTAATGGTATAAAATAGTTAATTCACAAATGTTTTAAAATAGCATTATTAGTTCATGTTTTGCATTATTAATGCATGTTAATTTGCATGTTTTTGTGAAATAATTACTGTAATTTTGTGAGTGAAATTCATTAGCGGCATATTCTATGCCATTATTTTACCCATCCAATTAATAATTTAGCTACCCTCTCATATTCGTCTGGAAATGGCCAAAATGGGAAAAATTTTTATACATTTTGGATATTTTTATTATTTTCTCTCAATATTTTAAAATATTTTTTGGCTGTAGTTTCACAATGTATTCTTTTTCTTTTATAATTGATATTTTACATTACTTTATTCTTTTAAAATTTATGCATTTACCATTTGTTCATTACAATCCCTCCCCATCCACCAGATAGTTTTGTTATAGTTTAAAATGCAGATTTCTATAGATTTTTTTTTTTTAGATTTTTTTTCTCATTGTATTTTTCAAAATTGTTTAAGCCTAAAGTGGCTATGATTGACCAAAGTTGTTGTAATGTTTTATCATCCTTTCAAAAATGGAAACACGTCATTTTGACGGGCTATCTTCTAGTATATATATATATATATATTATAATTAAAAAAAAAAATATGTATATATATATATATATATACATTTTTTTTTTAATTTTCGCGTACAAATCCTGCAATAGTAAAGTAATTCTTGCAATAAAAGCTTTATTATTATCATTTTAATTGATGGCAACTGTTTAAACGAAAAATGTTTATTTTTTCTTCTCATTGTTGAGCAAGAACTGTGTTTTGTCAGAAACATGTGAAGGAGGTATTCCAATTGTTGAACCCTCCCTATTTCCATGATCCCTCCCTATTCCTCCTTTGGGCCGATTTTGCCCATTTACAATCGCCGCCGAGATATTAACCATCATAATGTGAGTTTGTAAACGATTTGTGTATAATTTATCACGCGACAAAATTTAGTACATGCATACACATACACACATATATATATATAAACTTTTTAAATTCGGGTGGTTTAGGGTTCCTAGGGTCATATAATGAAAAGTTATGAAAATTTTTTTTAAAGTAATACCATAGTAACGACTGCAATAGGGAGTATTTCTTAGGAAATCTACCTTACCTGTTATATTAACATTTTATAATAAAAAACAGAAAAGGATAGATAAAAGAAATATAAAACTAATTCATTTTTACGTATCAATAAACATAAATTTCGTAAAGGGAGTTTTCTGAGGGGGGGGGGGGGGATACGTAGGATTTCGTGAACAACGGATAATTTTAGAATATCTTTTTGGGTAATATTTAACGTGAAATAAACAATAAAAATGTTACAGAAAAAACAATTTTTACTTTTTTATTTTTATTTATTTGTAATTTTGTTACAAAAATATACTAATATTCTATAACGATAACTAGAAAAGGATGAATAAAAGAGATTCAGCACTAATTAATTCCTTTATATACCTGAATAAACATAAATATCGTAAATTGGAGTTTTTTGAGGGGGGGGGGGGATATTTAGTATTTCGTTAACACACACAGATAATTTTCTAATATGTTTCTAGGTAATACTTACTGTCAAACAAATAATAAAAATATTTGATAATAAAAAATCTATTTGTTTTTATTTTGTAAGTTCGTTACAAAAATGCACTAAGATATTGTAATAATAAATAGAAAAAAAAATAGCTAAACAGATATAAAGGTAATTAATTCGTTTATATAACCTGATAAACATAAATATGGTAAAGGGGCGTTTTCTGAGGAAAAGGGGCGGGATATTTAGTATTTAGTGAACAGCCACAGATAACTTTCGATTGCATTTATATAAGCAGGGCGGTAGCTAGAATTGAACAATAGAGGGGGGCTCATAATTTTTTTTTCTCTCTATGACGCAGAAAGATAAATGAGTGCATATTCACATTGTAGGTACTATGTTTCTTATTAAACTGTTGTAATAACTACATTTTATATGATGAAAATTTTGAGTGTATAACTGATTCAAAATTAAACATCCTGTTAGCTTCATATATACAAATAGGATGAGGGAGTGTTGAAACACTTATTTTTCATAGAATATAGTAACTTTGCAAAACTGCGAAAGGGTCTCAAAACTAAATTAGATTTTTGAACAAAATTTCATATGAATTTTCAAAAGAGAAATTCATTGAGTGACCTTGGAATCTTTTCCAGCGGGGGATGAACCGCCCATAGCACCCCCTGAGCTACGGCCCTGTATATAGGTAATATTTACTGTTAAGTAAATAATAAAAACATTTCATAATCAACTGAATTACTTATTTTTATTTTGTAAGTTCGTTATAAAAATACATTAAAACATTACCGTAATTTCCGGCGTATAATCCGCGGATCAAACAATCATTTATCGACCCAGAAATTTTGTACAAAGAAATGTAACTTATTAAATCGCCATAAATACTTGTCTTCAATCACTAAATAAGATTTCTGGGTCCCAAAAGAATTGTTTGATCCGCGGATTATACGCCGGAAATTACGGTATTATAATAAATAGAAATGAAAGATGAAGAGATATAAATGCAATTTATTCATTTATAAATTTTGATAAAATTGAATATCGTAAAGGGGCGTCTTCTGAGAGAAAGGGGCAGGATATTTAGTATTCCGTGAACAGACACAAATAACTTTAGACTCTATTTATAGATCGTTCGGAGTTTTCGTGGTTTTCTTCGAACCTTGCGTAAATACGGGTTAGGTTCCCTTAGAAAGACCCCCCCCCCCACGAAGGGCACCCCCCCCCTCCTGGGCTTATATCCCTCGAGTAGATAATCGACCGACACAAAATAAACCAAACTATTTATTGAAAAGCTTTACTGTCAAGTAAATAGTAAAAATATATCATAACCGACTGACTTACCAATATTTATTCTGTAAGTTCGTTAGGAAAAATGCAGTAAAACATTATAACAATAAACAGAAAGCGCTAGGTAAAGAGATGCAAATGAAATTATTTAGTCTATAAATCTTAAAAAAAGCTAATCAATTTTTATTATTTCGAGTTTTCAAAGGTGAGGGAGAATCATCCGCATTTCATGAGCAGCAATAGATAACACTTCGATATAGTCCAATAACCGACAGCACAAAACCCTACGGCATCGAGCGCAAGAAAACAAAATCCTTTATTTTATAGAAGATTAATAATTGAGGAATCTAATGATTCATGACTGCCGGAGGTAAAATGGTGCATTAGTCAAAAATGAATATCACTAGTGGTTGTCTCGTAGATTTAGCATTGGGTTTGTCCTATAATCAAAAGTATGAAAACATGGAAAATTGGGTGCAGGAAAACACAATGCTAAGCCTACGAGTCAACCTCTAGTGGTATTTATTTTCGGCTTATGCATCCCTACCCTTCCGGTAAACATTGATCATTCGATTTCCCTGTAACTACTCTCCCATAAAATAAAGGGGTTTGTTTTCTTGTGTTCGATGACCTAGGTGACCTTTTGTGGTGTCGGCTCTTGGACTATTAGGGGAGACATTCCTTACCTTTTCTAAGAATGCAGTTTTAGTTCGTTCTGCCAAGATTCTTGGCCAATTCACGGAATCACAGGCCAAATTCGCAAAATAAGGAAAGGGCAGCTGACGTCACTGTGGTCGAATGACTGTGGATCGGCGAGAAAAAACTGTTCGTTCTTTAACGACTGATACTGTACGGATGAGCTCCGGGAATTTCATTGGTTTAAGTTTGCCAAAGTATAAGTAAGTATGATATGATTGGACTACGTCGTCAACACGATTCTTACACAGGACCGTAGAAAGAAGTGAAAAATAGGGGGGGTGTCATATTTTTTTTTCTCTCTCTCTGACGCAAAAACATAAATTAGTGCATATTCACATTGTAGGTACTATGTTTCTTAATAAACTGTTGTAATAACTTCGTTTTATGCTAAGATAAGAATACGATGATGAAAATTTTGAGTGTATAACTGGTGCAAAATTAAACATCATGTTACTTTCATATGTACAAATAGGATGAGGGGGTGTTAAAACCCCTATTTTAGATACAATTTAGTAGTTCTGTAAAACTGCGAAAGGATCTTAAAATTAAATTAGATTTTTGAGCAGAATTTCATTTGAATTTTCGCAACAAAAATTCATTTAGTGACCTTGGAATCTTTTCCAGGGAGGGGGGGGGGGCTCAAAATATTTTAGGTGGGGCTGAGCCGCCCATAGCGCCTCCTTAGCTACGGCCCTGTTCCTACAATGATCGCTATGACAAAAAATGTAGCGGTAGATTGGTTGACAGAAGTGTCTGTTTGTAAACATGCCCTTTTCCTCATAGGTCCCATAAGCGAGAAGAATTCGGAAGTTTATTACCAACTACTGCCAGCATCCTTTAATATACAGCTTGCATTGTATTAAACCCATCAACGGTACAACACAGAGTAAAGATATCTTAGAAATAATACGTTTCTTAGAAATATCGTCCGTGTCAGAAATATTAAATTATAAATTTGAATTTATCTTTAAGCCAGTCTCAACGCTATGAAACACAGAAATTTCTGCAATATCGAGCAATGATGTTCCCTAGTGGAATATTGTTGCATGTTATCAAACAAGAATAGATTACTTAACCCTTTCCGGCACACTGTGCTGTCGGTCTGGGATACCTAATTTTAATTCCAAACTTGCAAACGGCACCAATAATACTACTTTAGTAAGATTTTGCTATTACAATAAAAGCTAAAGTTAAGAAATTCAAAACATCCAAAACTAGTTGGATGTGCCAATCCCAAAACTTTCTTCTATCTCATACGTACATTTTAAATATTTAAAAAAAATAGTTACTCATTTTAATGCTTTAATAATTTTAATTCAATACCATACCAACTTTGATTTTCATCTTAAATTTCTGCTTCAATCAAGTAATCGGAGTAAAAACGAATGTCCGTCTCTGTACGAGCCAATGGACAATAGAATGATAGGCAGATTTTTTTTTTTTTAATTCAGGGAGGACTTACTTGCCTTACCAAAAAATAATCATATACAAAAAAATTATTTCAGTTCTAGAACTAATTTCATACACTTTTAACCTCCTGGATTCGGCGGGTACGACATATGTACCCTAAAAAAAATATCCCCAAACATCGGCTAGGGTACAACCGCTGTACCCTAATGCTCGCTTCCCCTGTTCGAAAGGTAAGATAATCAATCATCTGTCATCGCAGAGTTTTAGGGGCGGGTGTTTCTCTTTTCCGGAGTGAAAATAGAAATATCTCTTGCTTTGGCGTGCTAATGCAATAACTGGTTTTTGAATTGGCGATTTCTCAGGCAGAACTCTTTTCTGTTATTCTATGATTTTATTTACTACGTTTGTTAATACGGCGCTAGGTAATATTTTCTTTTAGTCTTTCTTTACTCGCTAGAAAAGTCACTAAATATATTGTTTAATTACAAAGCAATATTTATATTTTGTAAAGAATGGCTCCACGGTTTAAAGGTCTGAGTCAAAAAGAAATAGAAAAACTAATGAACAATTTTCCGTTTTTGTGATCTTGTGGTAAAATTTTCCGTTTTTCGCGAATTGTTTGACAAAATTTTTCTTTTTATCGCGATTTATGGATGAAATTTGTCGTTTTTTCATGATCTTTTAAGAAATCTGCCGCTTTTTTCGGGTCTTTGTGATGAAATTAGCCATTTGTTTACGAATCGTGTCGGAAATTAGTTATTATTCCGCGATTTTTAACGAAATTTGCCGTTTTTTCGCAATTTGTTGACGTAATTACGCACCCCGTGAGACGCATAAGCTATTTTTTGCATTCGGTCGCCGATTTTTTGCGTAATTTACGTGCTATAGCGCGTTCGTATTATCGCTGAAAGGCAGCGTTTTTTTCAAATGTGGGGAAGAAGGGCGCTTTTTTTTTTTTTTTTTTTTGAATGAGTGACCACGGGGACGCTAGTTTTTGGATGAGGGGCAAGAGGGGCGCTATTTTTTCAACTAAAGGGCAGAAGGGGTGGAGCGCCTTCCTGAAATCCTCTGGGGGAAACTCTGCATACAGAATTATAATTATTAGTGTTTTTCTCAGTAAATACTTGCCTAATTGATTAAAAGAAAAAATAAAAAAGAAAAGAAAAGAAAAAAAGCAGAATACTAGTAATAAATATTTTTTTTCATCTGCACCGAAGAATATTTCTGCAGAAATAAATTTAGTAATTCTAAATTAATATTTTATAACTGAAATATCAATTACATAATTCGTTTCTCCTATCGTCCCATCGGTGTCTGAAAGGTTTTTTTTTTCTCTCGAAATAGACAAGGGGGGGGGGAGTGAGTTCAACCGTAATCGCGTCCGTCGACCTCATCGTTCGGAGTTTTTTGTGGTTTTTTTTCAACCATGGATATTCTTGCATAAGTACGTGGTAGGTTCCTTTAGAAACATACCACAGAAAGCAACCCTTACGGTCTGTATCCCTACTGAAAAAAATCGGTCCTAATGAAAGCAAGAACAACAGCAATTTTTCCTCAACATTTTGTAACTTGTTCAAAAAGAAAATAGAGTCTTCTTCCTATGCACACACACACACACTCACACTTATATATCTATCTGTCTATATATATATATATATATATATATATATATATATATATATATATATATATATATATATATATATATATACTTTTTAAATACATCCAAAGTTATTCAGACAATACCATTAAATAATCTAATGAATCCAGTTTTGTTACAATCATATTAATAAAAACAGTTGATGTTTGAAGTGAAATAGAAGGCAGATACCGAAATTACTAAAAAATATATGGATAAATAGATATTATATAACCAGAGTAATTCATCATACATTTAATTCATAAACGAGAAAATACATATTTGGTAAAAGAAACAAAAAAAATTAAAATCAAATATATATTTAATATGGAAAAATCATCCATATGTTTCGATAAAATAAAAAAAAAGAAAAAAAAAAAGAGAGAGAGAAATTGTTTCTAAATACTGATATGTGTAAGAGGTTTTCTCGGTGAATAACTAGAAAAATAATCAGATCTTTTTAAATAGTCTATTTTCTTATCCTTTAGAAATACAGTCAGCTCATTATTTATAAAATTGCTAAATTTGCAGCTTCGTCAGTCTAAATATTTCTAAAACAGAGAATAGAAATTCAAAAACAAATCAGGATCTAAAAAACTTATACTCTGTGATTATGAGTATTTAATATGATTTGAGACATAATGCATATTTTTTCTAGTGGAGAAAAAAACAGTATTTATAGAAAACGATTTGTAAATTGAGTATTTGTAAAAATCTATACACATTTATTTCTTCATAAATACATTCTCACGGGAAAGAGAAAAAGGATTAGGCCACAAATATGCAACTGAAAATATATTCTTTTTTAAAAGGTAAACGGAAAAAAAGTGACCGGAAAAAAAGTTATCGGAAAAAAAGTGACCTAAACTACAAAAGCGGAAAAAAAGTGACATGGAAAAAAAGTGACAAGGAAAAAAAGTGACAAGGAAAAAAAGTTACCGGAAAAAAAGTGACAAGGAATTGATTTTGGGGATTCATTGGTTAAGTATGAAAGGGGGATCGGGGGGGGGGAGCTCATAGTTTAGGTAAATGGGTTTTTCATGCTGAATTAACTGTTTTGGTTCAATTTTTGGATCTACGTTCATCCTGAAAAGACGCTTGCCTGATTAGTTTTGGGAAGGGACGATTACTCCCCCCCCCCCCCATCCGTCCTCAATTAGATGAATGGGGTTTTACGCAGAATTATCGAACGTGTGTCAGATTTGCATATAGGATCTTTTCGATAAGGCTTATGTATAGTATAAAATGCCTGAAGAGATTCTAGGAGTTTAAGGGTTAAGTATAGAGGGGGAACGGGGGATAACCTTTCTTAAATTAAATTAATGGCTTTTTACGTATAATTATCCGATTTGCTTAAAATTTTGGACATAAGTTCATTATGATAAGACGTATCATAGATCAGTTATTTGTTCTTCCACTTATTATAAAGGGGGGGACGAGCAATTCTCCCCCTCAAACTAGATAAATATGCTTTTATGCAGAATTATCCCATGTATTTCAATTTTAAATATAGGTTCTTTCTGGTAAGGTGAATTCCGGAATAGTGTTAAGGATTTAATGGCTAAGTATAAAGTGGAGATGGAGGAAACCCCTCTTAAATTAAATAAATGGCTTTAAAATAAATAAATGGCTTTAATAAAAAAATTTAAATATATTTTTTAAAATTATTTTTTAAATTATTATTATTAAATTACTAAAATTATTATTAAATTATTATTATTATTATTATTAAATTACTAAAATTATTATTAAAATTATTAAAATTATTATTATTATTATTATTATTATTATTATTAAATTACTAAAATTATTATTAAAATTATAAAATTATTATTATTATTATTCATTATATATTATTATATATATATATATATATTATAAATATTTATTATATTATACATTATATTATATATATTATATTATATTATTAAATTATTATATATATTATATTATTATTATTATTAAAATTATTATTAAATTTTTAAATTAAAATTATTTTTTAAATAAATAAATGGTTTTAAAATAAATAAATTTAAAATAAATAAATAAATAAATAAATAAATGGCTTTTAAATAAATAGCTTTTTAATAAATGGCTTTTTATGCAGAATTATCCGATTTGCTTCGAATTTTGGACATGGGTTCATTAAGATAAGACGTATTTCTGATTAGTTATGGGGTTCTATTGGTAATTAAAAAGGAGGGCGGGTGATTACTATACCCACCTTAAATTAGATTTAAAAAAATTATGCACACTTATCCGATGTATTTCAAATTTTGGATATGGGATCTTTCTCATAAAGTGAATTCCTAAATAGTTTTATGGGTTTAATGGCTATGTATAGAGGGGGAACGGGGGATAAACCCCCTTAAATTAAATAAATGGCTTTTTACGCAGAATCATCCGATTTGCTTCAAATTTTGGATGTATATTCATTATATGATGGCGAATCGCTGATTAATTATGGGGATCTTTTGATAATTAAATAGGGGAAGCGGGCGATTAATCCTCCACTCTTTAAATAAAATAAATTTTTTTTTCTTTCACAACTATTCAACGTTTGGATATAGGTTCTTCCTGATAAAATGAATCCCTGAATAGTTTTAAGGGTTTAATGGCTAAGTATAGAGCGATGAACGGGGGATAACCCACAATTAATCAGGACTTCGCCTTATCATAATGAACGCCCAATCAAAATTGAATCAAATCGGATAATTCTGCGTAAAAAGCCATTTATTAATTTAAGGGGGGGGGGTATCATCCGTTCCCCCAGTGTTTACTTAGCCATTAAACCTTTAAAATTATTCCGGGATTCACTTTATGAGAAAGAACATATATCCAAAATATGAAATATATCGGATAAGTGAACATAAAAAACAATTTACCTAATTTAAGGGGGGGGGGATAATCACCCGCCCCAATTTTTAATTGGCAAAATAACCCCATATGTAATCAGGGATACGCCTTATCATAATGGTTCTATAATCCAAAATTTGAAGCAAATCTGATAATTCTGCGTAAAAAGTAATTTAATTTAAGGTGGGTTATATTCTATTCCCTTTCTATACTTAAAAACTATTCAGAGTTACTTACCTTAAAACTATTCAGAGATCCACCTTATCAGAAAGAACCTATATTTAAAATTTGAAATACATGGGATAATTCTGCATAAAAACCTATTTTTCTAGTTTAAGGGGGATATAATTGCTCACCCCCCTTTATAATAAGCAGAAGAACCCCCTAACTAATCAGAGATACGTCTTATCATAATGAGCCTATGTCCAAAATTCTAAGCAAATCGGATAATTATGCGTAAAAAGTTATTAATTTAATTTTAGAAAGGTTATCCCCCGTTCCCTCTCTATGCTTAACCATTAGAACTCCTAAATCTCTTCAGGCATTATATACTATATATAAGCCTTAGCGAAAAGAACCTATATGCAAATTTGACACACGTTGGACAATTCTGCATAAAAACCCATTCATTTAATTGAGGACGGATGGGGGGGGGGGTTAATCGTACCTTCCCAAAACTAATCAGGCAAGCGTCTTTTCAGGATGAACGTATATCCAAAAATTGAACCAAAACAGTTAATTCAGCATGAAAACCCATTTACCTAAACTATGAGCCCCCTCCCCGATCCCCCTTTCATACTTAAGCAATGAATCCCCAAAATCAATAATAAATCCCCAAAATCAATTCTTTGTCACTTTTTTTCCGGTAACTTTTTTTCCTTGTCACTTTTTTTCCGCGTCACTTTTTTTCCGTGTCACTTTTTTTCCGCTTTTGTAGTTTAGGTCACTTTTTTTCCGATAACTTTTTTTCCGGTCACTTTTTTTCCTAGATTCTTTTTAAAACCGCCAAAACAACCCATTCTGTGGGAAAATTTCTCACCCCAGTCGAAAGAATGCCAACACTCCTGCAGTTGAACGGCAACCGCTGTCAGAAGGCGTGGATTGAACTGTCCACGGAGAAGGACAAAGGATGCTCCCTCCTTGACCACTTAGTAAAAGGGGGGAAAAAGATTCTCGAGATAGCCGTATTTTAGTCAGAAAAAGAAACAGCGGATCCCGTTTCTAGGAGGTTAAGTGGTGCAATATTGAAAATGGCATTAAATTCGCGATAGCAGCGCCCCCTTCCGGCGGATTTTTTTTTCAAATTCAGGGCGACCCAACTAGCCTTAGCCATACACTTACACAAAAAATTTCGTTCAATTCGATGCATAACTTCATACACTTTTGGTCGGTACCGTATTGAAAATGGCACAAGAATCGCGATTGCAACGCCCCCTTCCGACGGATTTTTTTTCAAATTTAGGGAGGACCAACTAGTCATAGTCATACACTTACACAAAAAATTTGGTTCAATTCGATGCATAACTTCATATACTTTTGGTCGGTACCATATTGAAAATAGCACAAAAAACGCGATTGCAGCGCCCCCTTCCGGTGGAATATTTCAAAACTGAAGGAGGACCTGCTTGCCACAGCCAAAAACATTCACAAAAAATTTTGGTTCAATTCTATGTATAACTTCACACACTTTTTGATGGTAGAATGGTGACATACACACAGACAGACAGACATTTTGTAAAAACATGTTTTTTGGAATCTCTGACCCTTAAATCGTGCAAATCCGTCGAAAACCGGAAGTCGAAAAAATTTCGATAGTAAAATCCTAACATTGATTCAAGAACCTGAGATACGTAGACACCACACCGGCAACCTTTTCTTAGGCCGACATCTTTGCCTTCCGTCACGTGACAAAGGGCATATTTAGCGCGCCAAACCGGTTTTTCTCCCGTCGAAACTCATATTGTTATGTTTGTCTTGAGTTGACCGCACTTCTGCTTTTCTCTTTGTGAAATCTGAAAGATGCCAATAAAGCGATCACCGCCAAAAAACGGCATCTTTTCGCCAAAGATTTTGAATTCGAAACCATGCCGAGAGAACAACGGGATGTGGCGTCTACGTATATTAGAAAGTCAATGCATTGATTCTTCCCGTGGAAACTAGCGCAGCTAAACTTGGACCAAATCACGTGACGTGAGCGTCACTGTTTTTCCTGCAATTTTGATGCGTATTCGATGGGTAGACATATTTGGCTGATTATTGCCCTTTGGCATATCTTTCTTAAAATATAAACAGAAAAAAATGTGATGCTTTCTTGACATCCACTTTATTTTTCTTATGAAGCAATTACTATTCCTCTATGCAAATACTCTATTTGTGGAATTGCAACAATATTTATTTTATTATTTTAAATTATGTATTATTGATCAATACTTGACAAGATTAAAATTAAATTTCTCCCGTTTAATTCTACAATTGATTTATGAATATATGTTTAATTTTGTTTAAAACCATGTTCCTTTTTAAAATATAAATAATCTCTTCCTACATTTTATACCTGTTAAGTATATTTTCTCTTTCTCTCAAAATAAAAAATAATTAGTATAAATATATAATAATAAATAAAAAATAATATATATTAAATCTGTGCATATTATGAACATGAGTGAGCTAGCATCTACAAGTGCAACAATAAAAATATTGATTTTTTTATTATTATTTTAAGGACAATAACGTAATATAAATTTTGCGTAAGAAACGAAGTCGATCGAATAATTAGTTGCCGAGTTATTTGTAATCCTATTATTCGCATATTCGCTTTTTCGTGACTCTGTATTTCATTTAAATTTCAATTCGAATGTATGTTTCAGTTGTAAATGAGGCGCTTAATCCGACGCAATAAACTGTTAGCTAATATAGTTAACATTTTTAGAGCTATAAGGATGTCTCTTTTACGCAATTCGATACCACTTCATTATTTCGCCGAACAAAAAAATTTCGCCTACTTGGTCGACAAAAATTACTCGCCAAAAGTGACTCTAACTTGGCGCTATTTCCGGTATTCCGCCAAATTCTCATAAGCTTTATTTGTAATCCAATAGGATCCGTTTTGTTAAAAAATATTCAAATATATTTGAAATATATTTAAATGCATTTTCTAAATAGTTACACGTGTTTTATTTTCATATTTTATATTATGCATAACTGTGATGGGTAGATATTACGGTAGTCCTCAACGACTAATTAATTTTATTCGAGAGTTTTGTGGCAGGTAGTTGACCTAAATTATCGTCATTGTCCCTCCTCCACTGTATATACCCCCAGTAGCAGAAAGTTATGGTTGTGTCTGCGACAGCAATGCAGCAGGATGAAAATTGTCTGCGGGAGGGCGTGTTATAATATTTTTTTTATGTACATTATAAATATAGTTTTTACTGATTAATATTATAAAAAGAAAACTATATTCCAATAAAAATATAACTTGAATAAGTAAATAGTAAAATAATTTTTATTTTTATTTCTAAAGAATTAGATTAATAATAAATGCAAAAAGTGGTTCTTTAAATTTAAAGTTAAGGCTAAATCTATTTAAGTTGAAATATAGTGTATATATAATAAAACCATGTATAGTTTCTTACCTTGTCTCAGTATTTAAATCTATGGAAGAAATAAATACAGTGATATTAAAGAAAAAAATTATTTATATTGTCACATGTGAAATAGTGATAAAATGAAGAAAACAATTAATTCCATTGAACAGTAGATGCTATACTGACTCCTTAAATTCTCAAAACATTTGTTTACTTGTTAAATCATAATAAAAAATAAAACAAAATATTGAAATGTGCTAATTTTTTTTTTCAAAAAAGGGGACAAAAATCACATTGAAAATTTAAAATCAACATTTCTTTACCATAAAGATATATGTTATAGTTTTATAGCAGTGATACCTTGAAATACCAAGTAAATATTATAAAAAATAAATAGAAAATTTTGAATGCTAATTTTTATAAAAACACTGGATGTGTATCTAAAATTTTGTGAAAATTTGCAGTGCTAATTTGTGGACAAAAAACGAATTCTGGTGCAGAAAAATCCGTTTTTGGAGAAAGAAAAAAAATTTTGTAGCAGCAAAAATTAGAATTCTGTAGCAGAAAATACACAACTTTTTTTTTTTTTTTCCATTTAACGAAATTTTATTTTATTGTTGTGATTGTTTGACGAACTATGCAGCTTCTCCGCGATATTTTAACAAAATTTACCATTTTTTTTTTTTTTTTTTTTTTTTTTTTACGAAATTGGTCTTGAAGAAATCTGCCTGTTTTTCGCGATCTTTTGATGAAATTTAGCTTTTTTTAGATTTTTTAAACGAAATTTATTGTTTTTTCATAACTTATTGGTGAAATCTTTCCTTTTTTCGCGATCTTTTGACGAAATATGTCGTTTTTTCGCGATCTTCTAACGAAATCTGCCCTTTTTCAATATTTTTTGGCGAAATATTCCATTATTACGCAATTTTTTGACGAAATTAGCCTTTTTTCACGATTTTTTAACGAAATTTGCCATATTTTTGCGATTTTTTGACAAAATCTGCCTTTGTTTCGCGATCTTTTGTCAAAATCTGCAGTTTTTTCTGCGATATTTTGATTAAATCTGCAGTTTTTCTGCGATATTTTGATTAAATCTATCTTTTTTCACGATCTTTCTTTAAAATCTATCTTTTTTTTGTGATTTTTATTGATGAAATATATCATTTTTTCGCTATCTTTTGATGAAATTTGCCGTTTTTTCCGGATTTTTTAAACGAAATTTAACGTTTTTTCATAACTTATTGATGAAATCTCTCGTTTTTTCGCGATCTTTTGACGAAATCTGTCGTTTTTGTACGATCTTTTGACAAAAGATACCGTTTTTTCAAGATTTTTTGACGAAAGATACCATTTTTTACGCGTTTTTTTAAGATATTAGAAGTTTTTCACGATTTTCTAACAAAATTTACTATTTTTTTCGCGATCTTTTGACGAAATTTGTCATTTTTTCGCGATCTTTTGTCGGAATCTGTAGTTTTTCGCGGTGTTTTGATGAAATATGTCTGTTTTTCTCGCGATCTTTGGATGAAATTCGCCGTTTTTTCGCTTCCTATTCAATTTTTTTCTCAAATAATATATATTTTTTTATTTTCCAAGTTGGCAAATTTGTCTGCAAGGATAAAAATAAATCTGCGACGCACGTCGCGCGTCACGCACGTTCTGCTACCGGGTATATACCCATCTGTCTTAGAAGACGGGCTGTTTGAAGTGTGTCGTGAACTTAAGTGTTGCTTTGAACTCCTACAAATTATTTCAGTAACATTTAACAAAGGATATTTTCCGGTGTGAAACATATAATTAATTTGAAAATAAGTGTTAATGTAATTATAGTTTTATTTTGCTATTTTAAATAACCTTTTCAAATTAGTACTTTTAGCTATCAGATAAGATTTGTAAATGTGCAGTCGTTCGGCCAATATTCTTGGTCAATTCGCAAAATGGCCTATTTTAGGGCTTTGCCTGCAGCATATATATTTTTCAACGAATGCACTCATTTCCCATCGGTGAGAGGAATTTGAAAATTGAGTGCTTCTAAAATACCGTCACCATTGTGTTTTACTCATGTGTACTACAAGGTGAAGATGAATAACTTGATTTACAGATCTTTTATTTCAGTCAAGTAAAAAGACCCGTTCACTAATGCTAATCCTGTGGAAGAAATTTAAAAAGATATCTCGGTTGCATTTCAGTAATTTTTATTTATTTATTTATTACTATTTATTTATTTATTTATTATTTATTTTATTTTATTTTATTTCATTTTATTTTATCTTATTTTATTTATTTATTTATTTATTTATTATTATTTTTTTATTTTATTTTATTTATTTTATTTATTTTTTATTTTATTTATTTATTTATTTATTTTTTTGTGCATTAGATATCTGAGATTGAACTGAATGCAAGCCATTTTTTTTACTTTTTCAATTTTAGTTACAGATATTTTTTATGAGGGTGCTTTCGCTTTCCAAATCGGTTCCGAAAATGAAAGCGTCCACATAAAAAAATATCTGTAAACAAAATCCAGAAAGTAAAAAACGGCCTGCATATACAGTGGCTCACAAAAGTGTTCGTACACTTTAAAAATTTGTGCTAAAAAGTAATTTCCCTGAAATTAAATTCGTATATGAAGTCGAGAATTTTTTTATATTATCTCCAAGTTATTCTAAATAACACACAACCTTTTTGTTTAACATTAAGGGATTTTTTTTTTAAATCTAAAAATGAAAACGGAAGATGCCACAGAAAGAAGACGCCACAAAAGTCTTCGTACACAGAAACATTTTCGGATAATATCATTATTAAAAATATTATTTGTCGCTCTATTTTTATTTTTGCATTGTATTGACATTTAAAAAATCGTTTGGCTTTATATTTTGCAGAATTGGTCCGTAATATTCTATTTATTAATTGAAAATAGTTTGTAATCGTAATGTCACGACTAATAGCGTTTGAAATTAGTTATTTTTCTTCATAATAGTAGTAAATCAATTCGAAATATTGCAAAATTAGTTAATTTCTTCCATTCTATGGTGAAGTATGCGATAAAAGACTTTGTAGAAAAAAAATGGATTGAAAACTAGGTATGAAAAGGTCGTCAATCTAAGTTAACGCAATGAGATCAAATACTTACAATTAGAAAAGTCTTAAAAAATCCGCGTTTAAGTGCTATAAAAGTTGCTATAGAATTTAATGAAACAGTTTTTACTTCATTTTCACCTGAAACTATTTCATAGTGGTAAGCCCAGCTGCATTATATAGGTATTCTGCCCGTAGAAAAATTTTTGTTAGGGCGAAAAACAGAAAGCTTAGGCTTTCTTTAACAAAATCAATGATAAATAAACCCGAATCGTACTAGTAAAATAATGTTTTATTTACAGATGAAATCTAGTATGCCATTCTTGGTCCAATGAGTGCATAATAGTATAAAGAAAAAAAATTAAGAATTTAATTCAAAGAATTTAGTTGGAACAGTTAAGCATGGCAGTGGAGTTGTCCTTGTGTGAGGGTGCATATCAGCATCAGGATTAGGTAATTTGGTATATGGGTGATTCTACGATAAGAGGTTCAAAAATATGGAGAATTCGGCCAAAAAGAAAAGTTTGAGTTAGATCAAAAACCTTTAAATTATGATTTTTGTCCCGTTTATTTACTTTTTCATATAAGGGCAAGTCACTTTATGCATATTTTATAACTTTTTCTGGTCAGTGACTCGCTCCCCTGGCAGTTATCGTGCCAGGGGAAATACGGCAGGGGAGAGACATTTTCCTGTAAATTCAAACTTTTTAACTGACTGAATTAGTTTTTCGGTTAATTGTGTATTTCACTTTAAGTATTACCGTATTGTTTAATTAGGGCAGTAAATGCAATTGAATTAAATGAATATTATAAGTTTTATGACTTACCAGGGGAGATACACGATCACTGTGCGAAACCACTACAAAACACGGTCGCGTCGCAACAACTAAAAATGGCGACGCTTAAATGGCTTGCGCGTTTAGTATTGCTAACTTCAAGCCAATAGATGTCCTTAAGCACTACTCCCAATATAGCCATCCTTGAATTTATATTTGTTTCAGTGGAACGAAATTTGACAGGGGAGAGACACAAAAAAAGCGGGACAAAAGTTAATTTTAAAAATTATTTGAAATTAACAAAAATATTTTATTTTTTATTTTATAATACATAAGTATAATTACTTAAATTCCAATTAAACATACTTTAGCTAAGCATCTGGCGGAAAAAATACATGTATTGTTTGAAAATTAAATTGAAACCGGCAAGGGGACATGCCAGGGGAGGGGACTTTTTAGACTTTGTAAGAAATTTCAGAAAAATGTGTTTAAATTAGGCATTCAATCGTGATGTTATTTAATAAAGTATATTAAGATGATGCGATTCATTGCAAAAATAGCAACATATAGAATAAAAAATCTGTTTTAAACGGATTGCCGACAAATTACCTCTTATCGTAGAATCACCCATATAATTGATAGCATAATAAATCACGATCTTTGTTCCAGTATTTTAAAAGGCAATTTAAAATTATCAGGCCAATATATGGGTAACAGATACAACTTTGTTTTTTATCAGGATAATGATACAAGGCACATGGCTCTCAACGTTCGCCTCTAGCGTCTTTATAATTGTTCACAAGTTCTGAAAACATCATCTCGATTGCTGAATTTAAACAAGGTAAAACATATTTGGAGATAACTGGAAGTTAGAACAAGAAAACACAGCATTGAAACAAAAAGCGAAACAAAAACAGCAATGTTCGATGAAATCATCAACTTTCATGCAGAAATTACAAAAACACTAATTAAATCTATTCCTAGGTGTTTAAAAAACTTTTGTGGGTGTTAAATAATATCGTATTAAGTACAACTTTAGCGAAATATTACAATCTTTACAAATATACAGCGATTTTTTTAAAGTGTACGAAGACTTTTGTGAGATAATTTTTTTGTTATTTTTTGATTAGTGATTTTTTCAAAATAAAGTTTTGCTACGTTTTTAAAATATTTTATGTAGTTTTGTTAATAATGAGTCATAGATCTTACTCTTAAATACCTATTCTAAAATATTAATTTTAATTAATAGATAGAGCCCTATTTCATTGAAATTCCTAAGTGTACGAACACTTTTGCAGGCCCGGACTGGCTCCTTTGGGGGCCCTCGGCTAGAGACTGAAAAGGGGCCCCTTACGGGAAATTTAGTGAAAACAGGGTATTATATTTTATTTTTAAATTTAGGCTTGGATGGCAAAAAACCACATTTAGGCTATTTTATAACTTGGAAAAAAATTGAGTAAAATGCAAGCTTTTTGTAATGTTGTTAACTTACTTTCACAATATATATTTATATTATTTTTATACACCATACCTAAACTAATTCCATGCTAGAAAAAAAACGAATACTTAAAATTGAGTATGAGGTATATTTTTAGTTTTCGGCAATCAAATGACTGTGTCGAAGTCATTATAATCTAAATCCTACTATGATGCCTAAATAAATATTAAAAGTGACATAACAGTAATAAAAAAAGTGGGTACGAGTGATCGCAGATAGCTCAGAGTATTTCCTTTAATATATCTTTCAAAACAACTCATCGTTTAATTAATAAATCCAAATTGTTGATTTACAATTATTAAATTTTTACATAGATGCTAGCATCAATAAATTTAAAGTAAAAGGAAGTTATTTATTTTAATTATATTAAAAATGTTCAAATTAAATTATTTAAATAAAATTCAAAATTCTTTAAAAACGCGAAATAAAAAGAAAAATAGCGGAGATATAAATAAAATTTTAAATTAAAAAAAAATTAAACGAAATTTAAAATGCTGAATCATTAATAAACCGCTCGTTTTTAAAATAGAAATATATATGAATACTAGTGATAAAAAAATAATATAAACCCTTAAATTGGCAAAAAGTACGATTTTTTTTAAATTCTATTTTACTAGGGAACTGTAAGAAGTGTAAATCGCCGATTTTGACGAAGGTGATATCGATGGAAAGATCTCATTGTGAGGAGTAAAAAAACTCAATGGAACTACTCGTCGGAAATGAGCCATTTTCGAGATATCCGACAATTTATGTCACGTAGCTAGTGAATACTTACTGGGAAACCGCAAAAAATTTTGTTCTCGATTTTAACGAAAGTGGTATCGCTGAAACGATATTATCAGGAGGATTAAAAAACTCAATGGAATCACCCGTCGGAAATGAAATGTTTAAGATATCCGACAATTTGTATCACGTAGCTAACGCACACTTACTGGGTAACTGCATTAAGTTACATAAATTGTCGGATATCTCGAAAACTACTCATTTCCAAGGGGTTGAGTTTTTTACTTCTCAAAATGATATCTTTCCAACGACATCATTTTCGACAAAATCGAGACAACAATTTTTTGCGGTCCTCTGTTAGGTGTGCACTAGCCCAGTATGTACTAGCTACGTGGCTTAAATTATCGGATATCTCGTAAAGGGCTCATTTCCGATGGGTAGTTCTTTTGAATTTTTTACTCTTCTCGATAAGATCTTTTCAACAATACCACTTTCGACAAAATCTAAACTAATTTTTTTGCGATTCTTCAGTCAGTACGCATTAGCTACGTTACATAAATTGTCTGATATCTCGAAAACGACTCGTTTCCGGCAGGTAGTTCCTTTGCGCTTTTTACTCCTCATAATGAGATCTTTACAACGATACCACTTTCGTTAAAATCGGTGACTTACACTTCTTGCAGTTCCCTAGTTAGTATGAAAACTTTAAATTCCAGCATCACGGTTCGAACTGTGAATCTTCTGCTTACTAGCTTGTTTTCCTAAAAGCTTTTCACATACCTTTCATTGAAGGACATAGCTGACACTTTGTTTGTTTGTTTGTGTTTTATGCTGGCCAGTTATCTACACGTGGGATATAGGCCCTAAGGGGAGGGGTGCCCTCCTCCGTGGGGGTCTCTCTAAGAGAACCTAACCCGTATTTACGCAAGGAAATGCAAGGTTCAAAGAAAACCACGGAAAACTCAGAACGGTTAGGCTGACGGTCGCGATTGGGTTCGAACCCAGCACCTACCGTCTACTAGTTTGGAAGTCAGAACCTCTCGGCCTCTGGTGAGGCCATAGCTATCGCAAATTGCCAACTCGTAACAGCTATACCTGGAGTACTACCTACCATCATGCTGAATATTATGCTATCATATGGGTCTTTTAAAATAATATTACAGAACATTGAACCTATTATTTGTTGTAGAGGTTTGCATGGGCCCGGGTTTGGCCCGACAGCTGTATTCAGTCCGGTTTGGGTGCGTCGGGCCAAAACTGGACTTAAATGTTGTCAGAATGTGGGGGGGGGGCAGTTACTATGTTTTTAAAAAAATATTAATAGCGATAATAAGCTTCTTTTACTGGAATCTTTGGAAGCATAACTTAGGGTGGTTTTTAATCCACTTATCAATAACGCGGAACTTTCTGACTAATTTTTAACTGTAAATGCATAAAATTGACATGCGTGACTATTAAAGGATTTTGGAATAGAATAATTTTTCTGTTTTTGGTAAATAAATTATCAAAAAAGAGATTTGTCACGTGACTGCAGGATTTTCCCTTTTGCAATGATATCCAGGGCTCCCAAATGGTCCGCGAACTGAACATCAATATTTTTTAATAGAAAATTGCATAATTTGTTTGCGCTAGAATTAGCTTCAAAATTACTTTTTTGGTAATTTGCAAGAAAAATCTGAAAGGAAAATTTCTCTAAGAAAATTCTGATATTCAATTGGCGGACCATTTGGGAGCCTTGGATATCGTTTCCAAAAATTCAATTCAAAATGCTAACTTTGACAATATTTCTGAAAGATATAATGTCTTTATCAAAAAATGGAAGATACACCATTCGATTACATAGGTCTCTGAATAAGAAAAAACAGCAAAACTTATAGGCATTTCCGAAGAAAATGAATTTAGAAATGTGTCAGGAACTAACTCCTTTGGATTTGAAAGCAGCTCTAATAAATGACAGAAAAATATTTTCACAAATATATTTTTTATAATACATCTTCAAAAGTTAATCATGTTTTTACCGTCTTTTTATTTCTTTAAATCTAAACTACATTAATTTTTTAATGAATCTTTATTTGAATGTTCAAAAATCAAGGCTTCTAAGTAATCATTAACGTTATTATCATGTACTTTCTATGTTGAGACAATATCGTGATTTTAAAGTATAGTTTTAAAATATAAAATATTTCATAAATGTGTATGCAGTATTCTTTAAAATAATCTTAAGTGTATGTTAATATTTTTTTTTTTTTTTTTTTTTTTTTTTTTTTTTTTTTGTGTGTGTGTGTGCAAATTGAGTGGAATCGGGTTGTCCTTACTACTTAACCAAGTATTAAAAGTTTTAAACATTTTTCAATGTTTAAAAATATCCTCATTTTTTTCTTACCTTTTCGTACTGTCGCTTTCGTACAACTGCTTCATGTTGATCACACTGTGAAATTGCACTAGTTACAAGCATACTAGACTATACGAGAATGGCAAGTGAGCGTCGCGATGCATTCTGAATCTGATTCTATGAGTACTACAGAAAGGGCGATGTATCAGTCAGCAACCCTATTCCGTCAGTCCAACAACATGACACAACGAAACTATGTAAGTTACGATGAAAAAACTATCAATTGTTTAAAATTTATTGTAAACGCATATTATTATTAGAAAATACTCAATTCTTTTCTTATGTAAGTAGTAATTATAAAATCGTATATTCCTCTTTCGAGTTGCACTTTCGGGGCCCCTTTGTGCCGGGGGCCCTCGGCGATCGCCGACCAGCCGACCTGGCCAGTCCGGGCCTGCACTTTTGTGAGCCACTGTAGATCGATCTCAGCTGTCCAATGAAAAAAATCATTTAAAATCACAACCGAGATACCTTTATAAATTTCTTCCATAGGATTTGAATAGCGAACAGGTCTTTTCATTTGTATGAAGCAGCCTCTTAATATTATCCACATCTATTCTATAGTACTGAATACACAGAGTGTGTAACTTGAGATTTATCTTTTATTTGGGAGGGGTTTTCACTTTGGAATTTATTCCTATAGCATTTTAAGAGGAATATTTTCCGGTGTAATATGCACAATTAATTTAATAAAAAGAATATTGCCCATTTAAACTGATGGCATTGAGCTCACAGGCTACGAATACTAATTGTACATTACAGCCTTATATTTTCAAGGGTTAATTCCGTTCGAAAAAAAATTAAGGGGAAACAGCTCTCCCCTTTCCCCCTTTTTATACTTAATCATTGAACCTCTTAAACTATCAAGGACATGCTTTATCATAAAAAAAATTTATATCCAAAATTCAGTGCAAATCGGATAACTTTTAATAAAAACCCATTTAGCATTTATATAATTTAAGAGGAGTTATCCCCCTCTTTCCTATTTAACCATTAAACTTCCAAAACTATTCAGAGATTTGAACGAAATCTGACAATTCTGCTTGAAAAACCCATTTATATCAATTAAGGGGAGGGGCATTAGAACCCCCATTCCCCCTATTTATACTTATTCAATGAACACCTAATAACAGTCGCCTCATCAGAATGATCCTATATCTAAGTTTTTCACAAAAACTGTTAATTCTGCATGAAAAACCCATTTATATCAATTAAGGGGAGGGGCATGAGCCCCCCGTTTCCCCTCTTATACATATCGAATGAATTCCAAAAACTAATCAGGAGCGCCTTATCAGGATATACCTATATACAAAATTTCAAGTGGATTGGGTTATTTTTATCATGAGTTATCGCGTTACGTACGAACATACATACAGAACAGGCGGGCACACAGGCTATGCTAGCCTGTGAGCTAAAAACGGATATAAACTGAACTATATTTTTGTTTTGTTATTTTAAATAACATCTTCAAATTACTTTTGGCTATCAGACAAGTTTTGCGAATGTGCAGTCGGTCGACCAGGATTCTTGGATAATTCGCGAAACAACTGACTAATTCTCAGAATGGCCTATTTTAGAATTTTGCCTGCAGCAATGTACACTTTTTAATGAATGCAGTGCAATCTTTTTATAGTGCACACATCTGTTCTATAATACTTAGAACAAGATGTGCAATTTGAATTGAAATAGTAACTACACTGCTTACTATGGTAATCAGAGCCATTGGATAAGTGAGCCCAGTCATTACGTGTTAAATTTCTTAGCGCACTTCAGCGCCACAGCGGCTGGTGGGCAAAACAGAGTGCGCTGCAGGGAAACCAGCCACCAGTTCCTTTTACGATTGTTTCCGTATGTATCGGTCTTTTGTTTTCGCACTCTCATTAAAAGGTTGCTAAAATACTGATACGTCAAAGCTAAAACTTTTACGAAAATAAAATAATTGGAATTGAAAAAAAATTTCGCACATATTTTAACAAAAATCAGATAATTCAACAAAAATATTTTATTGCTGTAGTTCATGATGCATTTTTTTTTCTTTTAATTGGAATAATGATTAATCTTATGAAAATGTTCAATTTAAGACATTCATCTGCAGAATTTCAAAATAAATTTTAAATTGCTTTTTTAATAGCGATTTAGCATTTTAAAATATAGTGATATAAATGTTTGCTTGGTATCAAATAAATTCATTTAAAGATTTTATGTACATAAAGGATAAGGAAAGAGAAAAACTATACACAGACATATATATACAAGGTGATTCCGAATTTTTTTTTACAATAAAAGAGGGGTGATAGTACACATTAAGACAAACAATACTAAATAGGAGACCAAGGGTCCAAAACGTTTTCCTAAGGAAATAGCCGCCATTAAAGTTTAGGGACCAAAATTTCAAATAAACATAAAAAACGGAAATATCGGTCGATTGATTTGCGGTTTTCACTAAAATTATTCTTTATGTCGGCATTTTCTTGAAATTAAATTATAAAGATAAATTTCAAAAAATGCCGATAGAGGGCGCTTTAGACTTTGGAGTAACGAACAACTATTTTTTGCCGGTATTTTTTGCATCTCATTAAATGTTTTCGTAAGTTTACACTCAAACTTAAATTTTAAGCTCAAAATCTGTAGTTGGAAGTTGTTAACTCTTTAACACCGGCAGAAGGGAAATATTTACTGCCTTTAAATCCTGACCTAATAAAAGAGCGATATCGTAAAATGGATTCTTCCGTTTCTTGCATTTCTGTGTACTATACTTGTTAATGGGAGAGGCGTGGTTTAAATGTCATGTTGATGTATGCTTATTCTTTCCCTTCCCCCACATGTTTTTGCTGGTTGTTGTCGGAAACAAACAAGGGAGAATAGTAACCTGTTTATTTCTTTGAGTGTTAATTCTAGGAAAAAAAAATCATTTATTGCTTTCTTGTCTAGTAGAAAGTATTTATGCTGAAGTTTTAGAGTCTGTTTATAAATTAAAAAAATTGGAAGAAAGGCTTCTAATAGTGTTTTTTGACAAGTGCTTTTGTGCAAAACGGTTTTCTTACGACGCTCCGCATACTGCTAATTATGGGAGCATAAAAAGGGTAATAGTCATAGAACAACAAAAATTAATAGGAATATTACAAAAAAAGATATTATATCCTTAAAAATATACTATCAGGAAAAAAGTGGGCAAACATTCTATGTGTGCATAAAATAAATATACAAAAATAATATAAATATCATACATACAATAAACCCAGCTGGAGAAAAAACTCAAAAGGGGCAGTTTTTTTTTTTTTTTTTTTTTTTTTTATCATTCCAATTGGGTTTATTATATTTATGTCTGTATAATATTTGTACATATCTTTAACTGTTGAATGCACGCATTCAACGGTTATTCAATGGAATTCTGCACATTCTTGCCTTATTATCTTCATTATAATGTAAGTCTTTCGGTATCATCTATTAGAGTATAAAATGAAAAAAAAAAAAAAAAAAAAAAAAAAGGAAATTGGTTTATTTTAGGACTGGATTCACACTTATCTTCAGTATTTAAAATTCAGACATTTTTAAAGAATGTTTTTAAAAAAGGTAATAAATTTTTACAGTACAATTTAAGAACAAGCATTTATAAGGTGATTCTAATATATATATATATATATTTTCCTTGCTCAAAATTTCAAACTTCTTCTTCTCTCTTTTTTCCTAATTTAAATGCCTTACATCATGATTTTTCTTTGATTATTTCACTCATGACAATTTTTTTACTGCTTACCACCGAAGATTGTGGTTCAAAACGTCAATTTTGATAATATTTTCAAACATAACGCATGCTTCTATCGAAAAATGGAAAATACTATTCGCTTTCATAATTCCTGAATAAAGGCTTAGAACTTTTCATGTTCTAAGATTAAAAAATGACTAGAACAGTTAGAATAGTTCTTCAGAATTCAAAACTAGTGAGTAATACATGTGATTTATTAAACACTATTAAAACTATTCTTTTGTCCAAATACAGAGTGTCCAGCAAAAAACACCCTGATTTTAAAATTAAATTTCTCAAAAACAAAGATCGACAGAACTGTGCTGTAAACTGTTTGTTTATCAGGTAAGCTGTAAAAATCTTATACAGAAGTTTCGAACGGTGAATATTTTGAAAAGATTGTGTTCTGATTGCAAAGAATGCTTTGATTTGACATTTTTCTTGTTTTAGATTGCTTGCAGAGATAAAGTTTTTCGGCTTACAGTGCTATAGTTTAACGATTTTTCGAACAAAATTTCTTGAATTTGAAATTTTAAAAATTTAATTCCAAAAATCTTTAAACTATGGCAATTTAAGCCGAAAAACTCATTCTCCGCAAACAATCTAAAACAAGAAAAATGTCAAATCAAAGCATTCTTTGCAATCAGAACACAATCTTTTCCAAAGATTCACCGTTCGAAACTTCTATATAAGATTTTTACTGCTTACCTGATAAACAAACAGTTTACCGCACAGTTCTGTCGATCTTTGTTTTTGAGAAATTTAATTTTAAAATCAGGGTGTTATTTGCTGGACACCCTGTAGCTACTTATTTACACGCTCAAGGAGTTTGGAATGTGATGCAGAATTATCTATAAAAAAAAATGCACTTTTGAGCAGGGAAAAATTATCAAAGTTCTTTAATTTTCTTTATTATTTTAAGTTATTGATAATCCTTAAATTGCTAGTTGTAGACACAGTGGATTTATAAAATAAAATTACAATGACAATGTATGGTTTATATCCAGATATTATCATACATTTATAAATTATATAAATTATAAAAAAGGCAACAATGGTACAGTTTAAAACTCTCTTACAAACAGTTGAAAATTCCATTTGTACTTTCGTAAGTTATGAGTAGATTCTTTTTTCCATAAAAAGTAAAAATTTTTATCATACTTTTACCGCCAAATTCACAAATTGTCTAAACTAAAACTATTTTTACCCTTAAATGGTTCCTCTTTTAGATGTTTTATTATATTGCATAACAGAAAGAATATTAATTATACATTGAAACATCTCCCTATATTTTTGTTTTAATTTATAAATATTTTAATACAAAAATAAATAACACTTATAAGTTTTAATATTTTTACTAATTGCCAAGACTGTCTCTAATAAATTAGAAGCCTGATCAAAGAAATCAGATTTCATCTGAAACAGGGTTGGAAAAAAATCTGGTTCTTTCGACCCCCCCCCCCCCCCCAAAAAAAAAAAAAAAAAAAAAACCCGGTTTTTTGGTTTAAACCAGGTTTTTTGATTTAAACCGGTTTTTTTTTTTTTTTTTTTTTTTTTTTTTTTTTTTTTTTTTAACATCCTTTCTTATTTCATATACATTCATATTTATTCATAAAAATAGACATTATTGGATTATAAGTAGTGTTTTAAACATTATAATATTGGATTATAAGTAGTAAACTTCATTTTAAAATAATTTAAATTAAATAATTACAGTAAATGTATGTAGAAAATTGAAAAAAGAAATTTTAATTTAAACAATATATTTGCAAACAGTCTTATGCTCAGACAGTAAACTACTCTATACAATGAAACATTGATAATCTGAAAATCTTTATAAACAATCTTTTGATTATTAATAATAAACATTTGGATATAGATCGATAAAAATAATATTCTTTTCCACAGTTATTCGAATACTTTTGGGGAGTTAGTTTTTGGAGTGACAATTTGAAGTCAACATTTTTGGTCATTAGATTCAGTCATAACAAGGAAAAAAATAATATCGTTATAATTAAAATGCTATAACTAGCACCCAGTCTTTGAATACTTTCTTATTCAACTTCGTATTTTGATTTTAATTTTTCAAGATAATCTCCCCAATCAAAAAAAATTTCTTTTACAGATGAGCATAATCTTAGAAAGCATAATGATATGCTATTAATTACGTTAATCTGTGTTTTTTCAAAAAATAAAATATTTTATACAAAAAATTAAATATTTAAAGTCTATTTTATCTTTGGTCAATTCACATGTTTGAAGCTTTTTCTTTAAAGCAATAGGTATGTTCACCAACACATACTGATATTAATCCTACACATTAAAAAAAAAAAAAAAAAAAAAAAAAAAAAAAAAAAAAAAAAAACTTAAATTTATTATATCTTATGCATATTGCTGAAATAAAGTGTTAAAAGTAAATATTATTTATATCCAATTATCTGAAACATGTAAATTAAAGAAAAAAAGAGAAAATTTCATTAGATTTTTTCTAAAAAAAACCCCTTTTTTGAGAAAAAAACCAGTTGGTTTAAACCATGGTTAAAACCGATTGGTTTAAACCAGGGCTGTCCAACGCGGCGCCCTTTGAGGCTTTTCTTGGCGCCCTTTTGAAGTTTTTCTGTTTGCATTTTTTTAAATAAAATTCTATTTTAAAGGATACTTTGTTTAAAACCCTTAATATTTTCTTAAAATACTTTTAAAGTGTAAGTGTATTTCACACTTCAAAAAGGAAAACGTACATTACAGTGTTATTACGTTTCTTCTTTATTTCATAGTTTTTCCTTATAAAGCATTTTACGAAATTATGATGATGAGAATTGATAAAAATTGACAATAAGTTTTAAATATATAAGAAGGTAAAACGTAAAAAAATAAGCACCCTACCATCATGCGTGGAAGTTCAACGACTTTATTATTATTGTTGATATTGATTCAACGGCCTATTGTTTTATAGGACGGGAAAAATTATGCCATTTTCCCCTCAGACCACTGAAATGTTAGGCAATTTCATCCATTCTGTTTTTTAAAAATTCTACAATGTCGTTTGTAATGATTTCCATCAGTTAATGCTCTTTCATGCTATCTCTTTGTAACTACCCATGGATTGGCCACTATATCATGCTTGTCTTTGTTTCTGTACTTTTCATACTGACAAATTTGCGTCTCCAAAATAAATCTAGGAAAACTTTTATCGTTTTAAAAGAAAACCCAACAATGTACCTGGATTATCTTTTTATTTTAATTATAAGCGAAATTTAAGTTTCTAGCTCTTTCCACTTCAAAAATTTTTGGAAACAGCCTCTCACATAAAAATGTATATGATCCGAAATTTACTTCTATCTAAAAGTTTTTTTTTTAATTAAATAATTTTTTTTTTCATGTTACTTTAGATTGATAGGATTTTTATGTCTTCTCCTGCTAGATGTATTTGCATATGTGTTTGGTCCTAATATTGTGAGATAATTTTTTGCATGTTTTGAATCATGTTCATAATGGCGCCCCTCGTTGCTCAGTGAGAGTTGAGATGCGTCCCTACTTAGCAAAAGGTTGGACAGGAAATATTTTAAATTTTCCTCTGAACTGACGTGCATTACCAAAATAAAATTGAAATAAATCCATAAAATTCCATAATCCAAGGACATAAAAGAAATCTAAATTCGTTTTAAAGATTGGAAATTATACTAAATCTAGATATGAATGTTTAACACATTAAAAAAATCTATTTTAATTTATCCATATTGTAAACAAAAAATTAATCAAATTTCATTTATTTATTTATTTTGTAAAAGAAAATACTCTCAGTTTTTTAAGTTTTTTTGTTTTAAGTTTTCCTTTTAAACCAAGTATTCAATGTGACAGCACTGACAACAGTCCTCATGAGACAATAATCGCTAGGAAATAAAGATACAATTAATTCATCAATAATGAAGAAAATCTCCATGAAAAACAGTTCAGTTGCAATTAATTGGTTGCTAGTGAAATGTTTTTTTCTTTTTAAAGCAAGTATGTAACAAAATATTTTGTTGTTGAATTTTATTTATTTATTTATTTATTTTTTTTTTAGGACCGCACTTAATTTAAATGTGCCTGTGATATGAAAAATATTGGCAATCACTTTTGAACTTAGATGTTATTATTCCTTGACGGAATTTTGAAAATCGGGTGGGATGGGGTGTGAAAGCAAATTTTTATCGTAGAAAATGTGCAATTTCCATTTTGCTACTTTAACTTTCCATTGTCTTAATTTTCTAAATATCTATCATCTTATTCAAATAACATTGCATCTATTTCTTATTGTTTTTCTCCTTTACCTGACTTTTGGTCATTTTGAATTAAGTGTAATTAAATAACTTAATAACAGCCCTGATACTTAATAATAAAACAAAAGTACTGATATCATACTCTTTTGAAATAAAAAGCTTTAGAAGAAAAAATAATAATAACATCCCCTCAATAGAATCCTTTTAACAGCAAAAAGAAGTAAATATAAGCCACATGTGAATATTCCATCACTGTCAGCCAAACAAAGTAATCGGCAAAGATAGAGAAACACCCCTCAAGATAGGGTGAAACCCATCTCTTTCACTTCCTTACACCCCTAAATTCCCCGTACCCGCCCGGATTCGGCTGTAATCGTCGTTCAATGACAAGGCCGTATCGGGGCGGATTAGGTTTTAAAGGGTTAAGTAACACAAACTGAGCTGTGTTCAGAGAGTTCAAATTTCAAATGATTAAAAAAACCGGAAAAATTGGTCGGTTAATTTGCGGTTTTCACTAAAACTATTCTTTATTTAGGTATTTTCGAGAAAATAAATTATAAAGATAAATTTCAAATAATGCCGATAGAGGGCGCTTTAGACTTTGGAGTAACGAACAACTATTTTTTGCCGTTATTGTTTGCATCTCTTTAAATGATTTAGGAAGATTAGACTTAAACTTAAATTTTGAGCTGAAAATCTGAATAGTAGGGAGTGGTTAAGTAGCACAAAGTGAACTGTGTTCAAGGGGGAGGGGGAGGTTCAAATTTAAAGTAATTATAGAAAATGGAAAAATTGGTCGATTCGTTTGCGGTTTAAAATAAAACTATTCTTTAAGTCAGTATCTTCTTGAAAATAATTTTTAAAGATAAATCAAGGGCGCCTTAAACTTCAGAGGAACCAACAATTCACTTTAACCATTATTTTTTGGTTCTAATTAAATGCTTTCAAAGGCATTTTAAATGTTCTCGGAAGCTTAGATTTAAACTTAAAATTTGAGCTCAAATCCTGAATCGTTACGAGGAGTTAAGAAGCGCAAACTGAAGTGTGTTCAGGAGCTAAAATTTAACCCTCTTTCCTTATCGAGCACAATTCAATTTTTCGCTACTGAAACACTCCCAACGATTCAGAATTTCAGCCCAAAATTTAAGTCTATGCATTTGAAAGCATTTAATAAGATTAAAAAAATAACAGTTAAAAATAGTTGTACGCTACTCCAAAGTCTAAGGCGCCCTCTATCGGCATTTTGTGAAATTTATCTTTAAAAATTATTTCCAAGAAAACACTGATTGATCAAGAAAACTGCTGATTTAAAAATTAGTTTTAGCAAAAACCGCAAACGAATCGACCAATCTTTCCGTTTTTTACAATTATTTAAAATTTGAACCCTCTGAACACAGCTAAGTTTGTCTACTTAACCACTCCCAGCTATTCAGATTTTGAGCTCAAAATTTAAGTTCAAGTCTAAGTTTACGAAAGCATTTAAAAAGATGCAAAAAATAACGCCAAAAAATAGTTGTTCGTTACTCCAAAGTCTAAAGCGCCCTCTATCGGCATTTTTTGAAATTTATCTTTATAATTTATTTTCACGAAAATATCTAAATAAAGAATAGTTTTAGTGAAAACCGCAAATCAATCGACCAATTTTTCCGTTTTTTATAATCATTTGAAATTTGAACCCTCTGAACACAGCTCAGTTTGTGGTACTTAACCACTTCCAACTGCAGATTTTGAGCTCAAAATTTAAGTTTGAGTCTAAGCTTACGAAAACATTTAATGAGATGCAAAAAATACCGGCAAAAAATAGTTGTTCGTTACTCCGAAGTCTAAAGTGCCCTCTATCGGCATTTTTTGAAATTTATCTTTATAATTTAATTTCAAGAAAATGCCGACATAAAGAATAATTTTAGTGAAAACCGCAAATCAATCGACCGATTTTTTATGTTTATTTGAAATTTTGGTCCCTAAACTTTAATGGCGGCTATTTCCTTAGGAAAACGTTTTGGACCCTTGGTCTCCCATTTAGTATTGTTTGTCTTGATGTGTACTATCACCCTTCTTTTATTGTAAAAGAAATTCGGAATCACCCTGTATATATTCAATGGCTCTGATTGTACCATTTTGCAATTTATTTCATTAACATATTATATGGTATATTTTCCGATGTGAAATGCAGAATTAATTTGAAAACAGGTGTAAGTCTCTATTTTATTATTTTAAATAATATTTACGGATGCTTTTACTTATCAGACATTGTAAAAGCCGCAGAATATTTTTGAAAATATGTCATTTTTATAAAATTTCCTTTTAAGGGTTTCGTTCATCTGACGAGAGCCTATTCGTCTCTGTCCCCTTTGTCACAGAATTCACCGACAAAAACTATATAAATCAGAAAGTCCAAATTTTGTGTACTTACAGTTGTCACACAGCAAATCATAAAATTTTGACTATTTTTTTAATTAAAATATCATCAGTTCATTTGTTGTAGTTTTTTTTATTTCTAATTATTGAACGCAAGTTTAAATAAATATAAAAATTATCATAATGTAACAGAAATTAATGGATTAAATAAATCACGTGAAAAACGCGCTTATTTGTTTTTATTTCATTCTATTACATTATATTTATCATCTATTTGGACACGCGAAGTGAAATATTTTATTATTATTATTATTATTATTATTATTCAATATCGGATTTTTAAAAATATTGGAATTTTTTATTTTATTTAAATCATTTCATTTAAACATTTTAAATTTTATTTAAAAAAAAACATTTTTTTTTCTATAATTACTTTAAAATTAAATTTAACGGTGCTATAATCTAAGTAAGCACTTAATAATTATAAGTAAACAATTTAGATTTATTAATGAAAGGATAAGTTGTTTCGAATGCAATATTAAACGAAACTCTGTGTGTAATTTGCTATCACACTTTTCGGAAACCATTATTCAGAAAACTAGTGTGACGTGCACAATTCATTTAATTTTAAATAAAATTTTACTCAGAACAAAAAATAGAAAATAATATTTAGCACCGTTTCCATGGGTACTTAGATAATATCTCAGGCTCAAAGACTATTCTTCGTATAATGTGAATGGAATCGGTTTGGTATTCTGCCATTCGGAGATCTTTCAAATGTTGTTTTACTACACTACATGGCCAAAGATGACCGTCCATTTGCGATTTTTGACATTTTGTTAAACATCTAGAAAAATACTTGAGGAAATATAGTGAAAATATAATAGTACACGTCATATATTTCCGTGAAGACTTTCTTCCGAAACTCCATAGGGGACCGTCAACAAATTACAAAAGAACGAAAATCTTTTGGACAACTCTGTCAAAACTAATGTAGCAAAAGCATTCCAACTATAGATTATGATTAATTAGCTTATTGTAATCAACTGTTTTCATTTTTATGCGGATAGCATGAATATTCGTAGAGATATTAAGGTCTTTATAAAAACAGTCCCAATTTTTTTGAAGTTTTTTTACTTATAATTTGCAGAGTTCTTAACATAAAATAATGTATTTTTCCGAAAATATCACAAAAAAATATTGTGCAGAATATCCTTTAATCAAAATTACAAAATAATAAAAATTGCATGAAAAATGAGCAGTTTTATTAAATATTTTTTCATTGCGCATGCTTCAAAGTTATCAAAATTTCATTTTCATATTGTGTTAGCTAAATGTATAGAGCAACTTTTATAAAAGTCTCAAAATCATAGCTTGAAAATTTTCAAAGTGTTCGTCGACAGTATAAGCATAAAATTCGTAGTTCCTAAAATGAAGCAAAAAAAATAAGGGGGTTGATCAAAATGCATTAGTATGTGCCATATTATGTATTATATACTGGCCCTAATCAATGAAGAAATGAATACAACCCCTCATCATTTGACGCAATTTTTGACACATGTCTTTCTGGTGTGTAGCGCGCCATTCCAGAACGTAAGAATTTCTATGTGGCACCGTTGTCAAGTCTGCCTGACGATTTCTAGTCATAATTTCGACTATCTTCTGTAGTCTGTAGTACAACCTTTCAATAAAATATTTTTAGTCCCATTAATGTGTTGCAGTTTCTGTCCCTTTTCTCTGCTTCTTTGTATTATTGTTGTCAATATTTTTTTTTTTTTTTTAAGTTTTTTTGATTGGCAGTTTTACATTTATGAGATTTAATTTTTTAGCACTTGTTGGTTGATTGATGGCCAAACTATATTTTCTAGGCATTATTACTGCAGTCTTTAACATAGAAAACAATGTTTTGCGTCATTCATTTATTCATTTGTGCTCATATTGAAATTTTTGTCCAAACTTTCGCATTACGCATTTCCAGAATTTTATTAACTACTGACACTCGTGTTACAGCGCCTAGAATTAGTCAAGTTCGATCAAGCGCGACCAACGACATACAAGGCTAGTTCATAACTTTTTAAAACGTCACGTGGAATGGATCTTCTTTACACGGCGATTGGCTTGAGGAGAGTGAGTTTATTGGCGCCTGTCTATAAGAAAAGGGCATGTTTACAAACAAACGCTTCCTTCAACCAATCTACCAATTACATTTCTGCTTTAACGATCATTACAGGAATCATCAAGGCGACGTTGACCAATCAGATCGCCTTGACTTCTTGTATAAAGTAAGAGTCTCAAAGACAGGTAGGAAATTACTGTGGATCCTCAGTAATTTTGCCCACAGTGACGTCAGCTGCCCTTTCCTTATTCAATCCAGGGATCTCATGATCAGGAAACGAGAACGTTAGTGTCGAGCATAAGGCCAAGCCAATTACTCGTTTACGTAGATCAAGTGAGATGAGTTCGTTACAGGAGTATCTCTCCAGTGAGAAAGACTCATTGTTGATGTCTGACGAGTGATATGCACTCGTGAATGATGCCATCGTACGCATGTGTGATGCGTGGATGACAGGCTTTGTGTTAGGCGATTTGTTTTGATGGTGTATCAGATGTATCAGATGAGATGACTATTGTTGAAAGTTGCTTGTTTGGTCCGGCCACCAGAGAGGAGAGTGAATGGATTGATGACGGTTGTATTCAATCCAGGGATCTCATTATCAAGAGGCGAGAACGTTAACGTCGAGTAAAAGACCAAGTCAGTTACTCTAAGCTAGTAACTCGCTTTTTACTGATTAAGGGAGCTGAGATCACTACAAGCTCAAAACGATGGGCGCGCCCCCCGCTTTGTACTGATATACATGTAAAGTGTTTTATAGTAATATTTGTGTGCGGGTAATTCACTGCATGTGACATTTTAAAAATCATTAATTGACATTAAACATGTTGATAGCCACGGTTATAACTATTAGAGGTATGTTTTTGTCCAAATTTCAGGCAACCGACGAATGTGTCATTTAAGTTCTGATTGGTGTTCACTTTTGATGTATATGTTGCCATGATAATTTCCGCAATGCTGACTAATCTAGAATACAGGTTGACTGGCGAAGTCTTTGTAAGCATATCATCAGAATTATATTTTAATGATATTCGTCTTGTGTTGGCCAGTACCTTTTATAGCAATATTCTAGAGCTGAAATAAACAGCAATAAAGAAAATAAGCTTTTGATCATTAATAGTTTTCGGATTTTAGAAAAAAAAAAATCAGTTCAAGGCTTTAGCCTATGTTTAAGCAAGATATATTACAGCGCCTAGAAGCAAGATATAAAAAAAATCCTGTTAAACCAAAAAAAGAGCTAGAAAATATATTTATATTTAAACTATATTACTTCGTCTATGTATTTTTTATACCTGTCGAATAATAAATAATAATTAATTGATATATGACTCATTTATCTGTGATAGTATTCTTCATCCAATCAAGATAACGTTCTCGGAAAAGCATATGACTGACATACAAAACAAAAATAACTTTAAAGTGTAACCTATGAGTAAGGATCGTGTTAACTCAACTTTAGACTAGTCATGGTTGTGTGCTTACATTAAGGTTGTTTTAAATTTTGGGCGTTCCTAATCCCATCGTGTTAAATGTTTATCCTTCGTTTGTAAACATAAATGGAATATCTACACAAAATAAATACATGGTTCTGGAATGATTATGTTTGGCTCCCGCCTAATGTAACATGGAACGATATTAGTGATACTAGTACTGTAAATTATGCGCAATTTAGTGACTTGAATAATGCCTTTAAAGTTGCGTTAGCACTTCTGGTTGTGAGATTTATTCTTGAACGGTAAGTCTTACATTATTTATTATCATTTACTGCATCTTTAAAAGTTTTTCAATATTTATTCATCACAAGTGTAGCATCAGGTTTATCGATGTCCTTGTCGAACTGAACTGATTTCAGTTTGTTTATACTAGAAAATGTAAAGATATTATTAGATATTACGCTATTTGTAACATGATTATACTCTAGTATTATAGATTTTAATCTAGACTCTCTAAGAAAGAACATAACCGAAGCTTTTTGTCTTTAATTGATTTATAATGTGAAATTTTAATACAATATCAGATTGTTTACAGTTAAACTCATCCTTATATTTAAACACTTCATTATAAAGAAAATTCCTTAAATAGAAATCATCTCAGATCTTTAAAATTTGTATAATAAAATACTCATGCATAAAATGGAAAATACTCATACATTTGAAATTAAGGTTGGCAAAAAAAGTTTTTTCAAAAATGAAAAGCTTCGGGTTTTTTGGTTTAAAACATCCTTTTTTATTACATATACATGCATATTTATTTTTAAAAATAGACATTGTTGAATTAAGTTTATAACTTCATTTTAAAGTAATTTAAATAATTACAATGAATTTATGTAGAAAATTTAAAAAAATCATATTTTAATTTAAACAGCATTAGCAAAGTCTTATGTTAAACCAGTAAACTGCTCTACACAGTGAAAGATTGATACTCTGAAAGTCTTTATAAACAATCTTTTGATTACTAATAAACACTTGGATGTAGGTTGTTAAATATAATACTCTTTTCCTCAGTTATTGGAATAATAAATTTTAAATTCTTCTTGGGATTTTGTTTTTTGTGTGACACTTTGTTGTCAAAATTTTTTGGTTATTAGATTCAGCAGGAAACAAAGGGAGAAAAAAAAAACTTGTTATCATTAAAATGCTATAACTGGCATTCAATCTTTGAATACTCCCTTATTCGACTTCATATTTTGATTTTAATTCTTCTAAATAATCTCCCTAATAATGATTTTTTTTTTACAGCTTGAGCAAAATTTTAAAGATTATTGTGTTGTGTTAAATAATCTGCATTTTTTAAAAAAAATAAAATATTTAAGACTAAATTTTGGATATTTTTAATCTTTGGTCATTTTACATGTTTGAATTTTTTTCTTTAGAATGAAATTCACGATTTTTAACTAACTTTGACGAAATCTGCATATTTTTTACGCAAAAAGATGAAATTCCTGATTTTTTTTTCTCTTGATTCGCAGCCGATCAACAAATTTTTTAATTTTTTATGCATCATTGGAAAATTTGTGATTTTTTTTCCGTCCCTAGTCCCTAGTTGACAAAATTCACATTTTTTTTCATTCGATAAACCAAGAAAACATGTAATTTTTTCACAGCCGATGAATGTTTTTTTATAGGTCCTGCCCAAAACTGATGTTTATTACTTGTCAGATTAATGAAATGTGTGGTTTTTCGCATCCAAATGATAAAATTTGCGATTTTCCTGCACTCAATGAAATTCGCTATTTTTTTTGTGCCCGACCCACGAAATTTGAGATCCTTAAGGGATTAGCGAAATTTTATATTTTCCCGCAGTAAATTGACGGAATTTACGTTTTTTTTCTGCGTCCTATGCACAAAAATTGTGAGTTTTTCAGTTATAAATTGACAAAACTCACAGGCCACATGTTGTAGATCCCTACACTAAACTGTTCATATTATCCTCTTTTAAGTTTGAATGGAGTTTTTTTTACTGAAATTTCTTTCATAAGAAGCTGATGATGCAGGGAGTTTCAGTATAATGGCAAGGAGATTTGCCAAATATGGGAATAGATACTTCATAGAAAAACATATTTCAAAAAGAGAATTAATCGTTAAATTTTTGCCTAGAACTCTGAACTTGCACATGGAAATTTTTTTGTTAAAGAAAAATACTTAAAATTAATAAGTAGATAAAAAAGTTAGTCACCAATAGGAATTTTTTAACCCAGGGTTTGTCAAATCCTGGTCACAATCTCTTTTTTACCTTGAAAATTAGCATGTATGTGAATGTGTCGAAAGATCTTAGGGCATATTATGTAAACCTAAATCTTTACTTTTTAAAATATTTTATCTTTTAAGTGAAATAAATATATTTTAAGCTTTTGTTTTGTTTTGTATATTGTGTAAAGAAAAGTATGTGATTATTTTCTGTAAAAAAGGAAGAGAAAAACAAAGAAAAATGTTCATATGAGAGTTAAAGAAATTACTCTAATGTCCATGGTTTTATAACTAAACAGTGTACAGGTACAGAAACAAAATAAAATTAAAGTAATTAAAAAAATATATCTATATATGTTAGTAGAGATTGACCAAAGCAGGAATTTCACAGAAGGGTCATTCCATGCCAAATCAACCAGTGACTCAACTTGACCCTTTCAGATGTCGATGAAATTCTCAGGAATCATACTGCCTGATGATATAAATGAGAATATATGTTCATAATTTTTTTTTAGTATCAAAATTTCATATAATTAATTATTTAAATTTTGAAAAATCATCAGTTTTTGGCTTGCTTGCATGTTTTGAATTTTGAATTTCTGGTGAGTGGATTTTCTGGCAAGGCGAGTGCATTTTTAGTTTTTTAAAAACTGTTGGCAATAGAGACATTTTCAGAGACACTTTTTCAATCTAATTATTTTAACTTTCCAAATTAGTTCAGTTTAAATATTGTTCTAAGTTCTATCTTATATTAAGCTTACCTCTGTTGCATATATTTCTTAATTTTCTAGGAAAAAAAGAATTACAAAAATGTATTGTAGTAAGTAATTTCGTTTGCGATTTTGTCGTAACTATTTTCAACTGTGTGCGTGTTGCATCTTGCAGGCTGGTGATATAAATCCTTGGCTGGTAAGATTTTTGAAAAATTCCCCACCCCTGTCTATTCATTTACAACATATTTAAGTTTATTTCATATTTAGTGTGCACTATTCAATTACAAAATAATAAAATGGCTTTAGATTATAGCCTAGATGTTTAATTTTTAGTACCAATCGGTAACTAGGAAGGATATAGTAGTTTCTTAACTATATAATTATTTCTTATATTATTTTTATAAATTATAAACATTATTTATTCTTTTTTAGTTATTTATTATAATAAACTGCTCTATGTATTGTAAAAACATAAAAACACAATAATTAAAAATAGAATTCTAAAAAAATCAAATCCGATTTAAATAAAAAAAATCTGATTTAAATCAAATAAATCAAATTTTTCTTTATTAAAAAAAAGTCATGATTTTTTTTCAACCCTGTTTAAAAGGGTACTATTACAAAGTAATGAATGTTATAGTACTTTTAAAATTTATTTTGGCTATTATCATTAGAATATGACTTAATATAAAATTAGAAGATATAAATACACAAATTAATTAAGCAATTAGGAACAGGCATTATGTAAGAAGGGTTGGAGGTGTCCTTAATGGAAAGATAGGGCACTAAGAAAGCTGACATCAAATGCATGGGATTATATGTTACTAGTTAACAATTCTGATGAAAATTAAAAAGAATGAATGAAGTTCATAAGAAAGTAAGGGAAAATGAAAAATTGGAATTCTCATTAGTTCGAATTAAATGAGGTCAAGAGAAAATGAGTTTGAATTTAATAAAAATTTTTGATGTTATTCTGACATTGAAAATTTCGGGACTTCATTCTTGGTTCGAATTAAGCGAAGATCCGATTTCAAATTAACAAAAGCCAACTTTATATTTTATTTTTATTGAAAATATTTAATTTTAATGAGTTTTTAAAAACTTTTTTTAATAATACTAAAAAAATAAAAATAAAAAATAGAACTGATGCAATACTTTTTTTTCTCTTTTTTTTTAGGTACATATTCTCTCCTATAGGAATTTACTTAGGATTAAAGCCCAAGCCTGTAAGAAAAGTAAATTATGACGTTACAGAAAATAAAGTCTTAGAAAAGGCTTTTTGTGAAAATGGAAAAATTGGTTACAAACAGGTAAATAAGTAAAGTAAAAATTATTTCATGTATTTAGTGATATTCGTAAATTAAAAATATTGGTAAATCATATTTCCTTGATTAATATTAATAAAGCTAGGAGCTTTTTAAAATATTGTCTTATTTTTCTGTATTTGCTTATACAGTAGAGTAAAGATGAAAATAAGGAATTTTGCTTAGTGGCCACTGGCCGGTAGGTTGTCTTTTTTTAGTAGCCAGTTATTGGCTAGTGAGAATAATTTCTTTAGTAGCCAGTAAGTACATTTGAGTTACTGAATATTTAATTACAAGATATATACGAGCATGAGCATAGACTAAATAAGTAATATATGAACTAGTTAAAAATATTTTAATTTATATTGTTTGGAATAGGGATGCAACGGATATCCGGCCAATATCCGATATCCGGCATATCCGGCTGATTTTTCAATATCCGAAATATCGTCGGATATCCGGATCACAATCACCGGATATCCGACTTCTCTGTCGGATATCCGGAGAATGTAGCAAAGCAAATATAGATGAATAACAGTAATCCTTTGATCCCAAATAATACTGAAAAACTTTTGTTTATAATGCAAAAGATGAAATAATAAGTTCCCTATCAATATGAATAAAAGATAATTCTCAAAAGCTTAAAAAATTGCCAGCTTTTCTTACTATTTATATTAAAATTCTGTAATAAATTCAAGATTTTACATTTATATCTTTTAGACAATTGTATCTTTACTTTCGGATTGTAAAACAAAATTTGAAGTCAAAATAGCAAATAAAGCCTTTGTGTAAAAGTGTATAAAGATAGAAAACCAACATTTAGAAATGCTCAAATAATGAAAGAAAAGGTTGCAAACAGCTGTTTCGAATCTATTGTCGAGATTCTTCATCAGTACAAGACTCAGCATGTAGAAAAAGCTAAACTGAGCAAAGCGACAGAGAAGCGCAGGCTTATATACCATCTTGCAGCCTTCACCCGCTACGCTGGTCAGTGTTTTTTAAAGAAACTTTGAATCAAACGAAATTTTTATATCATAGTAATTTTTAGTTTTATATCATACTTTAGACTGTCTGTCATCGGTGAAAAGTCCATCATCTAAACGGAAAGTTCAATGTTAGTCACCAATGAATGACGTAGCGCTCAACATGTTAACAGTTTTAATCACATAAAAATTCATTCAGCAGAGCCTTTAAAATAAAGCCAACCTTTTGTAATTGGGTTCATCTGATTTAAAACATCTCTCCATAAGTAATCAATTAAGCAACGTAGAATGCTATATTTCATTTGCTACAAAATTTCAGAAAAATTATCCAAGTAACAATGTAAGTTCCATTAAAATCTATCTAGTAGAACTTAAGTTATAAGCGGCCGGAATGAAATTTCACTTTGCGTTTTATATATATTGATATAATTAAATATATCTTACATAATCATGTTAACCTGATTATAGAACTCTCTTTCAAAATTGTAGGTACAACAGATTTTTTTGTACAATGATTAATACAAAATTCAGACTTTCTTTTATATAGATAGATTGAAAATTTCAAGTTTTTGCGCAGAAGGCATCGCCAAATTAGGAAAATGCAAAATATTTCACAAACTACTGGATTTAAAAGATTTTGCTTGGTACCATTCGATTCAGCATAAAAAAATACACTAAAATATGTTATCAGTTGAAAAATAACTACAAAAGCCGATTTTTAAGGATTTTTTTTTTTGTAATTCGTTCTTTTTTTCACCTCCCTTGGGGGTGGAATTCTCGAAAATTTCTTCTTAGCGGCACTCAGTATTATGAGAAGTGTTTTTATCCCAATTTTCAAGATTTTTGGTTCGGCAGATTTTTTTGTGCTGTGAATAATACGAAATCCAGACTTTCTTTTATATATATAGATTGAAAATTTCAAGTTTTTGCGCAGAAGGCATCGCCAAATTAGGAAAATGCAAAATATTTCACAAACTACTGGATTTAAAAGATTTTGCTTGGTACCATTCGATTCAGCATAAAAAAATACACTAAAATATGTTATCAGTTGAAAAATAACTACAAAAGCCGATTTTTAAGGATTTTTTTTTTTTTGTAATTCGTTCTTTTTTTCACCTCCCTTGGGGGTGGAATTCTCGAAAATTTCTTCTTAGCGGCACTCAGTATTATGAGAAGTGTTTTTATCCCAATTTTCAAGATTTTTGGTTCGGCAGATTTTTTTGTGCTGTGAATAATACGAAATCCAGACTTTCTTTTATATATATTAGATAAGGATTGAAAATGTCAGGTTTTTGCACCGAAGACATCGCCAAATTAGAAAAATGTGAAGTATCTCACGAACTACTGGATTTAAAAGATTTTGCTTGGTACCATTCGATTCAGCATGAAAAAATACAGTAAAATATGTTATCAATTGAAAAATAACTGCTAAAGCCGATTTTTAAGGATTTTTTTTTTAACTCGTTCTTTTTTTTCACGCCCCCTTAGGGGTGGAATTTTTAAAAATCTCTTCTTAGTGGCACTCAGTATTATGGGAAGTATTTTTATCCCAATTTTCAAGATTTTTGGTTCGGTAGATTTTTTTGTTCTGTGATTAATACGAAATCCAGACTTTCTTTTATATATATAGATTACAGGAGCGAATGATAGTAGATTCTAAATGGCTTTTTGCTACCTTACATGCATTATTTATGCATTTCTAAATATTGGTTTCTGTCTTTAGTCTTTATAAAATTTGAAATTGTTTAATAAACTATGATTTTATTAATTTTCTTTCTTTTGCTCAGTTTAAATAATGGGTTAATTGGTTTATAAGTTAAACAACCAAACAAACATTTTTTACTTTCTTCTATCCTTGATAGTAGGAAGTAATGTAATCATTTTTTTTCGACAAATTTATATGTTTTAGGGATCCAATATCCCTAAAAACATGTTTATTCAAAACCTGTCTGTCCCAGTGTCATCATCATATCATCAAAAATTGTATGAAGTTATACATAGAATGAACCAAACATTTTGTACATGTTTTTGGCTGTAGTTTTAGACATAGGATCATTCTGATGAGGACACCTCCATGATTAGTTTTGCGAGTTCATTGGATAAGTCTAAGAAGGGGGGGGGGGGATGGGAGGTAACTCCCCCATCTTGAATTTAGTTTAATGGGTTTTTCACATAAAATTTACCGATTTGCTTCAAAATTTGGATATAGGTTCATTTGGATAAGACACTTCCCTGATTTGTTTTGAGAGTTCATTGGATAAGTATAAATGGGGGATCGGTGGGACTACCCCTCTTAATTTAGGTAAATGATTTTTCTTGCAGAATTAACCAATTTGTTTTAATATTTGGATACAGGTTTATAGTGATAAGATGCTTCCCTAATTAGCTGTGGTGTCCTTTTGTTAAGCATAAAAGGGATACCGGAGATTACCTCAAACCCCCTTAAATTTGATAAATAAGTTTTTATGCAGAAATATCCTATTTGCTTTAAATTTTGGATGTACATTCTTTTTGATAAGGCAAATCTCTGAATAGTTTTGGAAGTTTAATGTTTAAGTATAAAGAACGGGGATAACTCTTCTTAAATTATATAAATGGGTTTTTATGAAGAATTATTAAATTTGCTATGAATTTTGGATATAGGTTTTTTTATGTGATAAAGCATATTCTTGGTTAGTTTAGGGGATTCAATGATTAAGTATAAAAAGGGGAAATGGGGGGGGGGGAGCTATTTCCTCCCTTAATTTTTTTTTTCGAATGTTTTTGAATTGGCAGTTCATGCAGCAATGGGAATTTTGCATCTTGCTAAAACTGGCTATTCGCAAACAGCTGATGTATAGCGGAATAACAAAAAATATTAATTTTAATAAATAACATGATCGAGATTAACTCATTCTTAATCTAATTGACTGCAGCAAAAATTCTAGATGAAAATCAAAGTTGGTATGATATTGAACTAACAATATTGATGTAGTATTAATATTTGTAAATATTTTTTGAAAATTGAGATCTATGAAATAGAAGAGAGTCTTAGGATTGGTGCATCCAACTAGTTATTTTTGTGACTTCATTATAAATATTTAAAATTAAAAGTAATTTTTTCTTTTCATAAATTTCAAAGTGATTTACCTTAAAATAAAATTAAATATAGCTTAAGGTAAGACATTTTTGAATAATTAAAACATGGAAAAAAAATCATCAATTAAACCTGTTTTTGGATATAACTCTTCAACCATTGGTATATTAGTAAGACTTTTATGTTTACATTATAAAAGGATGCTATGTATTTCTTTGTGAAAATTCTTTACAATTATAGACATATTAATAAACATGTAAAATTTGTTCTAAAAATTATCAGCCATTTCATTGTACATATTATAAGCAATTTTCAGCAGTTCAATGACAAATAAGCAGAGTATTTAAATATTAGAATTGCATTTTTTATTCAATATTATTATTATACACATACAGGGTTTGAATTTCGGGACGGGATGGCAGGATTTCCTTCTTTTCATTCCTGTTTCCCAAAAAAATCACTTTTTGAAATTTTTTTCTTTGTGAAGTGAGGGTCAAGTCTCAGGACCGACTGACTATTTTCTTGATATTTTCCTCTATCGATTGACAAATCTCACAGTTTGCTCTTACGACAATTATACAAAATTCATGATTGTTTTTCTGCGTTTGACTGAAATGTTTTGTAATTTTTCTCACAAAATTTCCCGTTTGCTGGTCTTACAAAATTTTACAACTTTTTCTTTCTGGAGACCAACAGGCAAAATTCATAATTTATTTCTCTCAACTAATTGACAAATTTAGCTATTTTATTCTGCGACTGATTGGCAAATTTCCCTTTTTGTTTTTGTGACATTCTGATGAAATTAACAATTATTTTCCTGTGTCCAGCTGAAAAATTTGTGTTTTGTCCTTTGTTATTGGCTGACAAATTTCATGATATTTCCTTGTGACAGCTTAACAAATTTTACGATATTTTATTGTAATTGATTGACGAATTTCGATATATTTTCCCACTACCCAAGTTCTCTCAAAGTTCAAATTTTTTCAGGCAGGTCGACAATTTTTGAAAATTTATTTTTGCAATGATGGACGAAATCAGCTACATTTTTTCTATGACAGATTTATATATTTTGCGAATTTTTTTCCTGTGCCAAAACAAGAAATAACTAATAGGGCAGTAATGGTCACTAGAGTCTGAGCTCTATCACATGAGTCTGGAATTAGCTCTGAACAAAATGAGATTAAATCCTGCGTTGCACATTTGAAAAAAATAAAAAATAAATAAATAAACATTTTTTGTTTACAATCAGTGGATCAACATTAGATTTTTTCATTTTTCAAAGTCATCGCACATTTTGTCATCAATGGGCTCAATAATCATACCTCCTTTTTTTATTTAAAAGAATATCTTTCATACAACGTTTCTGTTCGGATTCATTTTTTTCCATATCTGATAATTTGCACCTTCCCATTTTGTAACTTTTCTACTCTCTTCTTTATTAACATTGACATTTTGATTTCCTATTCAAATAAAAATTCTTCTAAATTTAAAGAATTTCGTAAAATAAATAAAATGTGGGCATCCATTGCCCAAAGCAAGATGTTTAAATGTTTCCCATTGAGTTATTGAAAATCAGTAAAAATATTTTTATGATGTTCAAACATGATTTATATAATAAGTCATATATTATGTGTATCATGGATTAAACGTTAATATTCCTGGATGAATCATAAACAAAATAAAATGCAGACATCACAAGGCCCATTCTCAACCGAAAACAACAGCCGTTTTCCAAATGATTAAAAAAAAAAAAAAAAAAAAAAAGATGAACTTTTAAGGAAACACATTTAGAAACAATAAATACTTGATGTGCATAGTTCACAGAAATTAGGACATGACTTTTTTAAATAATCCATTTCTTATGTAATAGAAGAAACCTATTGACTATGTCCTTTTCAGAATTTCATATGGGTTTAAATTCTAATAAATAGTAGAACATAATTCAATTAGCTAAAATGTCAGGGATTACACATTACAGTATTGACGATAATTCCACTAAGTGATATACAATCACCGAAGGACATTGACAATACAATCACCTACATGCATTATTCTTGAAAGTAAATTAAAAATGAATGCCAATCAGATTTTAAGAAAATTAAGAAAAAAAAAAATAAGATGAAAAAAGCATAACCAAGTATTTTCGATAATTTAATGTGTTAGAAAAGTTGCTCTGTTCTGTTTGTCAAAAGTGTAACCTATAAAAGATTCTAAGCCACACAAAATCGAATAAACATGAATTGAAAAATTCATTTAGCAACTCAGTTATTAATTGCCCATAACATTGAGTGAAAATTGAAAAATGATATAATATATATAAGGTTTGATTATTTTCCTTTGTTTTAATTAAAATAAACATTTTAGATAATTATCTTGAGTTGTTGATTTAATTTATTTCAGTGTAATTTTGTCCTATCGGTATAATTTGTAAATATTTAAGTGACATGTAAAAAATAATAGGGTTTAAAAAATATTTCCCCCCCTCTCATATAGTTTAACTCCCCTGCATTTACAAATGTTATGAGGGAAACTCTCTCCTCCTGGGAAAACCTGAATTTCAAGCCCTGATAGTCAAAGATATATAGTTTCTGTAAAATATATTGCAATATGTTTAAAATGTTGTAATGGTGTGTGAAACATGTTTGCAATTTATTATATGAGATGGCATTGTATAAAGAAATAAACGAGCATTCACCATAACTAAAAACATATTTAGTACCGGATATCCGATCGGATATCCGGCCGGATATCCGAATCCGGCAGGCAAATCGGATATCCGATATCCGATATCCGGCAAAATCAATATCCGTTGCATCCCTAGTTTGGAATAAACTTGAGATACTTATTTCAAATCTATTTTAAATTAACAGCAAAGTTATATGTACCATGCATATGTAGTTAGCTACACAAGTCCAACTATGCTTAGGTACTTGCGTAGCTAACGACATAAATAAACCCCAACCGTCTTTTTTGTAATTATTTATCTAGAATCAAGATGTACGCCCCCCCCTCCCCCCCCAAAAAAAAAAAAAAAAAAGAATGTTTTCCCACCAACTAGCAGGTTTCATTAAAGAAAAAAAAAACAGAAATTCATAGCAAATTTTCTAAAAAAAAAAAAAAGGGGGGGGGGTGTCTCTCATGAAATTAACATTATATGTTTTTTCCACAATCTTTTAACATAATGTGCGTTTTTTTCTTTTTTGCGATCTCTTGATAAAATTTGCGTTTGTTTTCGCGACTTTTTAACGAAAATCGTGTTCGCTTTCGAAACTTTTTAACGAAAATCGTGTTCGTTATCACGATTTTTTGATGGTATTGGCGATCGTTATCGTGACATTTTGGACGGTATTCGCTTTCGTTATCGTGATTTTTTGCTACTAATTCACATCCGTTATCGCGATTTCTTGGCGGTATTCTTTTGTTATTGCGATTTCTTGACTGTATTTGCTTTTTGTGGTTTTTATTTTTTTATAAAATTCGCGTTTGTTTTTACGTTTTTTGACGAAAATCGCATTTGGTATCGCGATTTTTTGCCGATATTAGAGTTTGTAAACGCAATTTTTTGACGGTATTCGCGTTTGTTAATGCGATTTTTTGACAGCATTTGCGTTTGTTATCGAGTTCTTTTGCTGGCAATTCACATTCATTATCGCAATTGGTATTCGAGTGTTATCGTGATTTTTTGATCGCGTTTGATCGCGTTTGGTATCGCGATCTTTTGCCCGTACTCGCGTTTGTTAACGCGATTTTTTGATGGTATTCACTTTTTTGCGTGTTTTTTTGATTAAATTCGCGTTTTTTCGTTCGTTTTTACGTTTTTTTGACAAAAACAGTGTTTGTATTCGTTGATTTTTTGACAAAATACACAGGGGTTTTTTTTACAATTGCTTTCTTTTTCTTAATTTTATAAAGATATTTACTGTTTTTTCGCGATTCTTCGACGATATTTGCATTCTTTTTGCGATTCTTAGACGATGTCTTTTCGTGATAATTACACGAAATTCACGTTTTTCCGCGATCTTGTCAAAATTCGCGGGCGTTTTTTCCCGCAATTCTTTTCACAAAACACCTTTTGGAGAACCCTGCATTTGGCCGGTACTTTCCACATTTTTAGTCGCCAGTTTTTCACATTCCGAGTGGCGACTGGCGAGTGCTTATTTTCATCTTTACAGTAGAGCAGGGATGCAGAAAAGATTTTACCACCAACATTTTATGAAACCATATGAAAATTTCCCCAAAATTTTACGATATTTTATAGATTTACATACACTGTGTATAATCGTAGGTATTGAAATTTTTGTTATTTTCTAAAATTTCTCATTTTGTGCACAAGTATATATACAGTACATATTATTCTGAGAGCAATTTTGTCAGTCGCCATACAGATCTTTTTATTTATAGTGAAAAAAAAAATTACATTGGGAAATTGTGTAATTCATCATTAAAATCAAAATCAACTGTATATTTTTCTGCAAAATTTCCCCTAATCCTAGATCTCCGGATCAGACATATTCTGCTCCCCTGCAATAGAGGACCTATGATCTGGAATCATCAGGATCAAGGGCTTTCCGGATTTCAAAACAATTCTATGTAGAATATAAATAAAACTTATGTTTTGAATGTTTTTAAATTATGTAAACAAAAATTACTGCATTATTCAAAGATAACAATGAAAAAATAAAAATATAAAATGGGTAACTAATACAGTAGACTCCCTCAAATCTGCACTCCTAAAATCTGCAACTCTCTAAAATCCGCACATAATTAATTTACGGATGTAAACAAATTTCAGTAAACAATTCAGATGTAGGTGCAAAATTTGACTTTTTTTAATTATATATATATATATTCCATATATTTTTTAATTTGTAATTTTTGTTAATTCTATTGAATTCATGTTTTTTCATGAAGAAAGAATAATTTATTTCTAAAAAATCAAGATATTGCTGATATCATTGGTAATCACAATCTTACCAAATATGTATACGTATCAATCAAGCTTTTTTAGTTATTAAGTCTGGCTAAACCTGAAATAAAGCTTCGTTATTTTATGATCCTGATGTGAATTTGAAATGTATCTTTATGAGGCATGTTTCGTTGAATAATTTAGGAAAAACACATTTCATCTTTATAATGAATATTTAATTGTACATTATTGATTATTAATTTGACCTTTGCTTTTAATATTAATTATTTTAAAAATTATCTAAATTTTTATTATTTTAGTTTATTACTTATTTTAATATTTTAATATATTGTAAACATTCATCATACTTTTGATTTCATTATTAATTGCATTCAAATTACTTTTAAAAAATGTAAACAAAGCAATGACCAGAAATCTGCAAAATTCTAAAATCCGCACAACCTCTGGTCCCAAGCTGTGTGGATTTGAGGGAGTCTACTGTATTCTATTTACAAGCTTTACCCTTTTCTTCTTTACAGCTACATAATTTGCATAAAAAATTTGATAAATCATTTTTAATAAATCTTATTTTAAATAATTTCTCTTGACAACCATGCAGAAAACATTTTTCCATGGTAGTTTTTAACCATTTTTGAGAATTCTGTTGGGATTAATTAGATACCCTGAACAGGTATATCGTTTTGAATTATCTGAGCATGGATGGAGGATACTACAAAATGAACAAAATTCTTCTGTTATATGTGTATTTGATTAATACAATGGCACAGCAATAATATTTTTTGGAGGAGCAGGAATAATATAATAATATAATATAATAGCGGGCAAAATATCTGACTTTTTTAAGGAATCATATAATATAATTTTAAACAAAAATTTGACAAAAAGGCAATTTTTTACTAATTTCAGGTGTAGGAGGGCGGGGGGGGGGGGGGGGGGGGTAAAATAGCTTGTTTTAGTGATTGCACATTGAAATAATGGACAAAAAATATATATATATATTTTTTCAATTTTATAAATTAGAATGTTTTAGTAAAAATTTACAAATTTAGGAAATTTTTATTTTTTGGAAGTTGGGATTCCAGATAATAGGTCCTCTACTGTACTATGAAAATTTCAGATAAATATGTGTTAGGGTTTAAAAAAGTGTTCGATATTCAAAGTGTCTATTATGGAGGTTTTACTGTATTGATTTATTTTACAACTATAGTACAGTCTGATACATGTTTGCTGCATCTTTACTTACACCTTATCTATGAATCTGATTTTTAAAGATTCATTACCTCATAGTCTGATTATGATAGTCGACACATCATCAACGTATGACTAACAACATCTTATGTAAGGAAAAAAAAAAGTGTCAATATCTCAGAAAATGAGCATTACTCAGCAAAAGCAGTTTCTGTGATGGCATTAAGTTTCTTTCTTTGTATCTTTTTGTCTTATTTTAGCTTTGTACATAAAGGTTTCTGTCAGTATGAAAAATGGTTGTTTGGAGGATAATCTCCAAATATGTAATCTTAAAGAATTATGAGTCAATCTATAAATCTGAAGCTTTATTGAATTTAGAAGGAGATGATAATAATAGAACATCGATACAAAAGAAAAGTTTGTAGTACTACAAGGAATGTTTTATTGCAGGTTACTGAAAGTTTTAAATATGTTATTAAATTAAAAAAAAAAGGTAAAAGATCTATTGAGTTTAGTTGTAAATTTCTTATGTGCAGTTTCTTTTGTTTTTAACAAAAATATTCTAAAGACAAACTAGTTTAATCCAAATAAACCGTTTTTTCAAATAACCCCCCCCCCCCTTTTTTTTTTTTCCAACTCTGCCTGCAAATAATATATGTGTTAGGGTTTTAAAAAAATATCTTAAAAACTTGAATCTAACTTTTAACAATTTGGAAAATACCAAAAATATTATTCCTAAGTGTATGAAATGCATGCATTAATTATCTATTTTATTCCTTCTTTTATCTTACATTAAGACATTGAGTTTAGGTTAGTATTGATAAATTAAATGAAATTAATTTCAATTTTTATTTTTACTATTTTTTTCCCTTCTGTTTGCATTTTTATCATCTTTTTTTTACATATCTAAACATTTGTGTCTGGTACGTTTTTTCCTTTTCTACCCATTTTAATAATGTTATTATGATTTATTTTTAATGTTTTTTCTAAATTTTATTTTGTTTTTATATGTGTAGGTAATTCTAAATTCATATTATTTTGCTTTTCATGGCTGATGCGAAGATGAAACCACACACTTTATTTCTAGTTCCATAGCATTTCGGGTTCGACAAGTCTTGTTTATGTATATTTTTAAAATTATATACATATAGTTTTTTTGGCTGCATTTTTACTTATGCCTTTTCTATGAATCTGATTTTTAAAAACTCATTACCTCATATATAGTCAGATTATGATACTTGACACATCATAAAAGTATGACTAACAACATCTTATCAAAGAAAAAAAAAAAAAAAAAAAAACAGCAAAAAAAAAAAAAAAAAAAAATGCGTCAATATCTCAAAAAATTGGCATTACTCAGCAAAAGCAATTCCTGTGATGACATTAAGTTTTTTTTTCTTTCTTTCTTTTTGTCTTATTTTAACTTGGTACATAAAGGTTTTCTGTCAGTATTGAAAATGATTGTCGGAGGGATAATCTCCAAATATGTAATCTTAAAGAATTATGAGTCAATCTGTAAATCTGAAGCCTTATTGAATTTGGAAGAAGATAATAATAAAACATCGATACAAAAGAAAAAGCTTGTAGTACCACAAGGAATGTTTTATTGTTTTAAATATGTTATAAAGAGGCTAAAAAAACTGTTGAGTTTAGTTGTAAATGAAAATTTGTCATATGCAGTTTCTTTTGTTTTCAGCATAAGTAATATTCTAAAGACAAAATAACATTTAGTATAAAGTTTACTTTTTTTTTTGTAATTTGTCTTTTTAAATGTATAATATGTATAATGTATGTTTTTTTTACAATTGGGAAAAGTAATTTGATTTTTCTTCATATGACTTAACTTTTAATAACAGTATTAATATCCTAATTAGTATCCTATTAGCCAATGAAATCTTAAGTTAGTTTTAAGCTGATATATATCCAAGATAATTTATTGACAGATAAAAATAATTTTGATTTGAAATTCCCTCCATAGTTTGATACAACAACTTTTAACTTCAGCAGTATTTTAGCCTAAAAACTTTTGCGATGATGAGCTTTAATTGCTCCTTGCTTTTTTGTTAAAATAATAATATAAATAAGCAAAGTTATCAGTAAAATAAAATTATAAACTTTTTTAGCTTGACATCTAAAAGAATTAAAAAAACTTAAAATAAAGTGATACATACCCCCACTTAGGGAGAAAAAAAAAAAAAAACTAAAAAACAAAACAAAAAAAAAAGATGAATTTTGTATAATATAAATAATGTATATCCATGTTTGTCTAAGTTGAAAATATTGAACATTTGAATTTCAGCATACTCATTGATGATCAATGATTGCCAGCATGTAAAACAATTTAAAAAGATTAATTTTAAAAAAAATCAAGAGAAAAAGAAAATTATTCACCATTTCATTAATTGAAATATGATAGATATAATTTTTACTTCATTTTTGGGATATTCAGGAAGATTGTTTAATTTATGGATATCTTTTTATATTTTTTCTATACATGAAAAACGTGTTTTAAAGATATATATAGATATATATATATTTAAAAAAAAAAAAAAAAAAAAAAACTTTTTAGTAATTTATAGCATTATTTTCAGTTACAAATTTGAGATGCAAGTGTTATTTTTCTTTTCTTTATTTACCTTTTATATTGATTTAGTATTGAAAATATTGTTTTCTCTAGCAGAATACAGAGCTCAGTTTATTATTATTAGTAGTAGTAAAATGCATCTTTAATGATTCCTTATAAAAATACTTGCTGTACAGTAAACTCCCTCAAATCCGCACTCTTAAAATCTACAACTCTCTAAAATCTGCATTTAATTTACTGATGTAAACATGAAACATTCAGTTCAGATGTAGGTGCAAATTTTGGCTTTTTTAGTGTTATATCAATTCCACACATTTTTTAATTTCTAATTTTTATTAAGGTTATTGAATTCATGTTTTTTCATGAAGAAAGAATAATTTATTTCTGAAAAAATCAAGATATCGCTGATATTATTAGTAATCACAAACTTACCAAAGATATTTATGTATTAATCAAGCATTTTTAGTTTTTAAGTCGGCTAAACCTGAAATAAAGTTTCGTTATTTTAAGATCCTCATGTGAATTAGTAATGTACCTTTATGATGGAAGTTTCATTGAATAACTTAGGAAAAATACATTTCATCGTTGTAATATTTAATCATTCATTATTGATTATTAAGTTGACCTTTGCTTTTAGTATTTTATTCATTTTAAAATATTTATCTAAATTTTTATTATTTTAGTTTATTACTTACTTTAATATTTTAGTATATTGTAAGCATTCATTGTACTTTTGATTTCATTATTAATTGCATTCAAATGACTGTTTAAATGATGTAAACAAAGCAATGATCAGAAATCTGCAAAATTCTAAAATCCACACAACCTCTGGTCCGAAGCTGTGTGGAATTGAGAGAATCTACTGTACTTCACTACTCCTATTAGGCCATGGTAGCCTAGTGGTCATAACACCAAACTCCAGACTGAAGGGTCCCGTGTTCGATGCCTGACGTAATCAAAGACCCACCAAGTGTAAGCAATGTATGCGCTCATCAAATAAAGGGGTTCTGAAAGTCCAGTGGTCGGCCGTAGTAGTTACCAGGACAGGCAAGTTTCTGCCGGGGTAGTTAAAATCAGCGGTTATAACCGGCACGGCAGAAACTAGTTTCTACCAGTAAGTGGCAAAAACTGGTAGAAACTAAGAAATACCAATAAGAATTTTAACCTGCAATGATTCATAATTCACACATATATTTAATATGTATATAAAGAATTTAGTTAAAAAAAATAAAATGTTTATGAATGTTATTCAAAGTAACAAAAAGTTAAAAAAAGATTATATAAATATATTTTGTTTGGATAATAAATTTCTGTCACTTAAACAGATATTTTCATAATAGTAATCTGATTATCATGATAGTAATCCGTACAAGTTTATATTTGTTTATGGTTGAATTTCTATTTAAACATTAAAAAAAATATATACAAAAATTCTATAATACTTTAACATCACTTTTTAGAGCATTTTCAAATAAATAATACATTGTAATAACTTAAAAATTATCTAATATTATATACAAAGAGAAATGGTTCTTGTAAACGTATAGATAAATAATTGTAGCTCAAAAGTAACAGAAAAACATTGAATGAAATATCTTGTACAATTTTACTATTAAAAAAGAACAAATTTATTTTTGTGGGAAAGGTAATAATATACTAAGAGCATTTCATTATATAAGATTAATTTTGCTAACCTTTCTTAACCTAAAATGCTTTTTAATTTATTCTCAATGAAAGAAAAGTTAGAAAATATTCTTCGAAGAGCAGCATTACTTGCTGGTAATGTCATCATAGAGGATGTAAAATAAAAAAAATTCTCACTTTCATCAGTATTTGTTTCTAAAGGCGACCACTCACAGAAGGCAAGACATTTTCTAGGACTTTGTTAGGGAAATATGTTTCAGGGAAAGGAGTCGATTTTGCTAAAAAAGTTATTACATATGGCACAAAATTGAGATTACTATCAAAAAGCAATTTTCTTACTCTTTCTTTATGCTTAAATGCCAATTTTGGTCTCATATACTTAGTTTGAAGTAAATAAGCTAGCACTGCGTTAAATGAGATTTGAATCTTGCATTTGTGTGAGTTGCCATATTTCCATCATTAAGTAAAGTTAAGCAAATTTTATGAGCAGCTACAATAGAACAGTCATGTTTTTTACTTTCATCTAAAGCAACAATAGATTTTAACATTGTGACAACTTTTTCATAAATCAACATTCACAACAGTTTTAACAATTACCATGTCCTTAATATCATTTTCGTGATTTTCAATTATCTGCAAGTGATATAGTTGATTCTTTGTAAGGCACGCCACACAGTAGCGAGACATGCGTCAAAAATCGTGCAACATGTCGCAGTCAAACCGGTTTTTTCTTTGTTATTAGGGTGAAATTGTCGCATGTCTCATGTTTTTTCGCCCAATGTTTCACAGGTGTGTGGCCTCCCTAAAAGATTCAAAACTATCAAATTTTAATACAAACTTATTAATTTTTTAATTAAAACTATTTACAATATTCTATTTATTCTGAATAAAATGTATATAAGCAATTTAGTACTACTAAAAAAGTCTTGGATAATGTCACGAAATGAGTTTATGCCAGTTGTTGCCAATTTCTGTCGGTAAAAACCGGTTATAACTACTTTCTGCCTCTGGCACAGCAGAAACTATTTTCTGCCGGCAAAAACCCAGCCCTGGTAGTTACCATAAGTATTGATCTCTGGAGAAATCTTCTTCCCTTCAGCGACACATCAAAATTGAGGAGGTGGTTATGTTCAGTGCTGCCATCTATTGGGGCTTTTCCGAACATCCTCTGCTGCAGAAGTCTGACTTCCAGTTCCTTGGGTGCAGTCTAATGGAAGCTCCAGCACCCCTTTTACCCTTCGGGCACATTCTTAAAATTGTTTGAAATTAATGTTACTTTATCACTGGGGGAAGGGGGGGGGGCTCTGTCCATGTGAGTTAAACTTGCCAGTACACATCCAGGCATTGCAGACTTTTTAAAATATGCTTTTTTGCTCGTTTAAAAAAAGATTACTCAGTTATGGAAGATTGAATAATATTCTGAAGACCTTTTGTAATTAAATTGCCGTTCATTTAACATTGAACGTGGTAGATTTTTTGGTTTCTAAAGTTGCATTTAACACTATCTCAACAACTGACACCTGTTTTTGTGATTGATTACGACTGTTCTTAAATCCAAATGGGCAACCTTATGACACAAGTTTTAATTCATTTTTGTATGTAAATGCATGAAACTGATGGATGTTGTTATTCAGAAATTATTTAATCGAAAGACATTTTCTATTTTTTGATAAAATCAAAGGATGTTTCAGAAAATTTAATCAAAGTTGAGTTTTGAATTGAATTTCCTGACAAAAGGAGAAATACTAGTCAGTGAAGTGAGACAAACCTGTTGTCACATGATCTAAAATTGCTTATAACTCAATAAATAATTTATCAAAAATTGGAAAATATTTTTCTATTTCAGCTTGCTCATATAGTCAGCTCTGTCAATTTTTCTCTTGCTATTAATGACCCTCTTTTATTTAATAAAAAATTGTGGTTTATCTCATTTGAAGAAAATGGGAAAGTTGGCAGGTATTAATCTTTAAAATAGAATTAATATTTTTCCCACCAATAATGTGTTTAAATACTCAAACACTGTTATTTATATGTATGTTTTTACAGGCTACTATTTTTTAGTTTTGTCACTGAATAGTTAATTGTTATTTTAAAAATTTACACAATTTCTGAATTGTTTTAGGTTCAAGGATTAGCAAAGCAATTAGATTGGAGTGAAAGAAGAGTGGAAAGATGGATTCGTCGCAGATTATTAAGTGGGAAGCCATCTACATTAAGCAAATTCACAGAGAGTGCGTAAGTGTTATTTTAAAGCATGTATGTTAGCGATGGAATTGATAAAAAAAAAAGTTACTGCTCCCAAGAACCAGCTAGCAAGCATGACAGTTTATTGGTCTGCAGTCATCATCATTAGCTTACTACATGAAATTTTAACCCTTTCCGGCGCACTACTCTTTAAAGTTGGAATTTAAAGAAAACAAAAATTAGGCAATCTATTTAGGCCTAGAGGAGTACACAGGTATTGTTTTGTAACGATTGCACTAACCATTTTAATTATACAGCTGTTGCCGAAGTGGTCACCTCCCATAAGTAAAGCATTGATAAGCGCAGTGAAAAGAGCATTGCTGTGAAGCGTATATTACAGTAAAACATTTTACCTATTATTTAAAAATAGTAGATTTTGATCTCTGTGATACTGCCATCTAGAACTCATAAGAAAGATTTAAAGTAGCCATTAGAGCAGGGTTGGCAAGTTTTTGACAGTGTGCGGTTTTATCCGGTTTAAACCATGGTTTAAACCGTCACGGCTAAAACCTCTTGTCAAAAACCTCGTCAGAAACTTCAAATACTACACTGATCTGTAAAATTTCACGTTAAACATCTGTTACAAATATACACTATTATATGTTATATTAAAAATTCACTTTTACTGTATTGTATATTATCATTTCTGGAAAAAAAAAGAAAAAAAAATTGTCATAAATCTGAAAATTTGGCCTGCCTCCAAACTTGCTCAACTAATAATGCTTCTGCTATCAAGCTCTGCTAGCTCAGCACCAATTAAGAGAGTATTTTATAACTTTGGCTTCATACACTCTAAACTCATAAACCATTTGGGTGTAAATAAATGTGCTAAATTGGTTAAGTGCTATAGTGGTAAGTGCTATAGGATGCTGTATGGTAAAATTGATCCAGATCATTAACAGTACAAAATCATTTTCTTCTATTTGAACATTCTAAAAAACAATGTTTTATTGCAATTAAAGTAATTTAATTTTTTTGTAATTATTAAACTACAGTATAATTAATTTTATATAGAAAATTACTCAATGTTTCTCTCTTGTTCTTAAAATGTTTAAAGTGCATTACACGTTTTTGACGGTTTAAGCCAGTTTTTGACGGTTTAAACCAGTTTTTGACGGTTTAAACCAGTTTTTGGCACTTGTCATGTCAAAAACCAGTTTCTGACGTCAGAAACCCAACCCTGCATTAGAGTAGTTTTTGAAATAATCACAGAGTTTTTGTGTCTCTAAACAGGGGGAAATTTAGGTGTTGCCGACCCGGCAACTGCGCGTTAAGGGGTTAACCCATTGAGTGACAACCTCTCCCCTCCTTCCTATTAGAATATAAACCTAATTTCCTTTGCAGTTACCCAAAATTATTGGCATAGTAAAATGTAAAATTATTAATATAATTTGCTGAAAAAATATATATATACATATACAGTACATAAACAAAAACTATAAAATTATTAACTATGTATTTTGTTTCTGAATATTTATTTTAATTGACTGTAAGGATTAATGCATTTTTTTTCTTTCATTTCTTTTTTTTCTTTTTTTTTTTTTTTTTCATATAAAATTAAAATTTTGTGGTTTGTGTTTGGTTCAGTTTTCCCAGGAACGGGAAAATTTATATTTATCTGTCAGACGAGGTGTAAAAAGTTACTGGCCTTGTGGACCGCTAATTTTTTTAAATCAGTGTGTTGACCACTAAATTTCTTTTGTTAATGGTCCGATTGGATTTTTAATGGTCTCGGTCCAGTGGATCACCAAGGATTTCAAGCGTTCTATATAGTATATATCACATATATAAGTCAAGAAATTAAGGGCTAAAAAATAAGGTATAAAATAGAGTGTGAATCATACATGAAATAAAAAAAAACTCCAGAATTTAAAATGCTTATTTTATTTAGTGTCTACACAATCAATTGAAATATAAATATAAGCATTTGAGACCCCCCATCCTTTCATCCAAAGGTACTTGTGAGCTAATGTTAAACTTATGAAAAAATTCTTTTCTAATGGTCTGTCTGCATTTTGATACTTTTAAATCATTTTTATTTTGCACTTGATGATTGAGGTCAATCTTTTTTATTTGGATTGTAGTGGAAAAAATAAGATATGCTTGTGTTATGTGTTATATCTCGGGTTGCTGCATTTTGTGAAATAGTCAATGTGTTCTTTTAAATTCAATGCACTGATAAGTTTTGGATAAATTTGGTGCAGTAAACTCCCTAAAATCCACACATAATTACGAATATAAACAATAAAACATTCAGTTCAGTTACAAGGAAATTTGACTTTTTTAATTTTATATCAATTCCATGCATATTTTAATTAGTAATTTTTGTTAATATTAATGAATTCATGAAGGAAAAATAAATTTATTTCTGAAAAAATTCAAGTTATTGCTGATGTCACTGGTAATCACAATCTTCTTTCCAAATATATTTAGATATTAATCAAGCTTTTTGAATTATTAAGTCTGTGTAAACCTGAAATAAAACTTCCTTATATTATGATTTTGATGTGAATTAGTAATGTACGTTTATTATAAGGCACGTTTCATAGATTAATACACAAAAAATGCATTTCATCTTTAAAATGAATATTTAATCATTCATTATTGCTCATTTAGTTTTTGCTTTTAATATTTAAAAAAAAATCTAAATTTTTATTTTATTTTATTATTTATTTTAATATTTTGTTATATTTTAAGCATTCATTGTAGTTTCAATTGTATTTTTAATTACATTCAAATAGCTGTTTAAAAACTTTAAACAAAACAATGACCAGAAATCTTAAAAAATTTAAAATCTGCACAATCTCTGGTCTCAAGCTGGTCCCAAGTCTATTGTATTAACTGACTGAGATCTGTCCAAAGTGACAACTTTTTTGAAGTGATCATGATTTTAGCTCATGGCCATTCAGAAAGGTGGCAAGGAGGTTTTCTATTTATAAAGACTGGTTTTGAACAAAATGCATAAATGAAAATCAAAATCACTCATTGTCAGAAAAATAGAATAGTTCATGTATGTGAATTGTCTCAACTAGTCGTTAATGACACTCAAATTTACAAACAGGTGTGTAAATGACTTAAAGATGTTAGATCAAGATAAGGCTAGATCAATGAAACAATGAAAGATCAAGAACAGACAATGGCTTTTAAAAGGAAGAGGAAGTATAAAATGTAATTGAAAGGACTTGGAGGAGAATAAACTAAAAAATATACATAATACTCTGAAGAAGAAGAAAAAAAAAAATGATATTGCTGCAATAGATGAAGATTAATATCTTACATTTCTATTAAAAAAAAGAAAAAAGTTACATATTTGTTCTTTCTTTTTTAATGTAGGGAAATTGCTTTGATATTTAAAGTCAAAGGATTCAGGAGTTGATTCCTGATCAGAAACTACAAATGTTAATATTTAAAAAAAAAAAAAAATCAAAGGTATAAGTTTAATGTTTGGTGTGAATTTGTTTGTTGCCTTTACATGTAATTCATATTGCATATTTACTTTGTATTGAAATTAAATATCATTAGAATAATTTGTTTTTTAGTAGGTTAAAAAACATCCTAGGATTGGGGTACTTGATCAACATAATTTTGTTTTAATTATTCAAATGTTCCATTTTTTATTCAAGAATGCTTTCTAACATTAGAATCAACCACAAACTTTAAATAAAAGCAGGGCATTGAAGTTAACCAAATTTGTTTCTTAAAAAGACATTTTATTTTTGCCAAAATGATTGCAATTATTCCTTTTTAAGAGACCTTTCTATAAAATGTGTATCTAATATCAGCAACTTCAATTTGTACATATTTAGACAAATAAAAATTTTCAACACCTTTTTAATGTAAAAAGTGTTTATTTTCATGATCTACATTCTAAAAAGAATGTTTTAATTTGTTGTAATCCAGGGGTCGATTTAGAAAAAGAAAGTTGCATACCAGTAACTGCCATACAAAGTCAGCTTTGAATAGCAGTTAGACACTTTTGTATAGCAAGTAAAAATAGCTAACGTAACTTTTTAAATCTTGAAAATTTACAAAAAAAAAAAAAAAAAAAAAAAAAGCCATATTTAACCAAAAGCATAAATGAAAGTAAATAAAATTATACAAAGAATAAAAAATAACTCATCTACCCAATATAAATTACTTGGAAAATCAGAAGCTGGCTCTTGAATGACTTACAGGTTAATTTACCTTTGCCACAGGTCAATTAAATATATGTATCAACTTACCACAGAACCAATTCTTAAAAAATATATTTGTTGTGAGGTTTTTTAATAAGCCATAAACTCAGAAATACAATTTTTGTAATTTTAAATAAAGCATAAAGCGGAAAAGAAAAAAAAAATGAAAATTTCATTTAAGTTAAGTACACAAGTATTATTACAATATAAAAAATACCTCTTGTTCATATTATTTACAAGCTATTTACAAAACTTCTGAAACTTCATTGTTTTAGTTACTCATCCTCACTAAAATTTTGCTTCCTTTTTCCATATTTCTGTATATTTGGTCGACAAGGTTTTGAAAAAAAAAAATTTCACAACTCGATTAGCAAGTAACAGTGATTCAGTAATCAATCACACCAGGGCGGAAACAAAGCATGTGTTTACTGGGAAAACTGCGTCCAGCAATGGCGTCTCTCTATACTTCCATTGTAAATAAAAACTTCGGGAGAGTGAAAACACAACATCTGTCTTGTAAAAACATCTTTAAATTTTAACTTTAAGTGTACATGACATAACAAAGTGTGTGGGAAATATGCATCGCAATGATTGAGATTTAATGCATTTCTTGGATCTCATTTTAGTTAAATTTGAATCGCAAATTGCGATGCGATACTGCTTAAATCGAACCCTGTTGTAATCTGAATATTTTTCAGTAAATGCTCCACTGTTTACTATATTCTGTTCATAGAAAAGTTGAAAACTTTACTTGATAAAATGCAATTAAAATTTCTCATAATTAATTGGATTTAATGAACTTAATTTGTTTGAAAACTGTTTGCTAACCCATCATAGATTTAGTACATTAGATTTCTTAAAAGCCACAACTCTCTAAAATCCACTTATAATTTACAGATGTAAATAGTTTCGTTTTCAGTTTAAATGAAGAGATAAAATTTGACTTTTTTATTTTTATATTGATTCCATGTATACTTTAATCTGTATTTTTCATTAGAAGGATTGAATTCATGCTTTTTTCCACACAGGAAGAATAAATTTATTTCTAAAAAATTCACGATATTGCTGATATCACTGGTAATCGCAATCATTTTGTCATATATATTTATCAAAGAAAATCAAGCCTTCTTTTATTAAGTCTGGCTAAACATGAGATAAAACTTCCTTATTTTGTGATTTTGATCTGAATTAGTAGTGCACCTTTATGAGGCAAATTTCATTGAATAATTTAGGAAAAATGCATCTCATCTTCATAATAAATTTTTAATTGTTCATTATTGATTATCTACTTGACCTATTGCAGTTAACATTTTAATCATTTTTAAAAATTATGTAATTTTTTAAAAATATTATTTTATTACTTAATTATTTTAACATTTTACTATATTGTAAGCATTCACTATAATTTCAATTGCATTATTAATTACATTCAAATCACTGTTCAGAAAATGTATGAAAAGCAAGGATCAGAAATCCACAAAATTCTAAAATCCATGCAGCCTCTGCTCCCAAACTGTGTAGATTTGAGAAAGTCTACTGTATAGATTTGTATGGGAATTCAATTAATATTAATTCATTCTTAAAAGTTAAATAATATAAATCTTCCCTTTATAATAGAGTTAATATGCCCTTATTTAATACTAGTGTAAGCACCCATCATAAGACGGTGGGTAGGAATCGTGATTTTTCCTTAAAATTCGAAATAATTGATAAAAATATTCATGTAGGGGAGAGTGGGGTACTATGGACTTAAGTACACAATGGACCATCCCTTATATTTTATTTATTTTTAAAGTTTTTCTTTTATGCTAATTGATTGCAACATTGAATTGATTACTTATAGTCTTCAAAACACATTGTTTACTCAGAATGATCCCTTGTATCCTGTCTGGTTATTTTTAGCTTCTAAAAGTAAAAATTTTCATCATCATACCGTTATTATAAATTAATGATTATAGTTAAATGAGAAAAAACAGCTTTTTTGTAAAGGTCAGTTGCCTGTTTTTATTTAATGTTAAAGTTAATATCCTTAAAAATATGCTTCAACTAACAATTCTATGAGAATATATTGAACTTCAACGTGGGGCGTAGTCAGTGGCGCAGCCAGATTTTGGTTCTAGGAGGGGGGGTGGGGGTTGATTTTCTGATAAAGGTGATTGCCAGTTAATAAAATCAGTACGAATTAGAATATTCACTGTATAATATTTAAACTCAACAAGCATCTGTGTGGCAGGAAATCATTTTTTTAGCATAATGCATCTCAGAAAAGGGATTTAGTTCAAATAACCTATTTGTACTTGATTAATCCATGTAATATGCACTTTCACAATTTTAATTAGAATTTTCGCCATTTAATCAAATCACATTATTAAATAAAACCTGATTCAATAAAGCGGCGGATTCCGAAGTGTGCCAAAACATTCAAATATTAAGTTTGGTTTTGATTCATGTAAGCGGCAATTATAGCAATAATTCTTAGCTCTGGGAGGGGTTTTAACCCTAAAACCCTACACCATTGGCTGTGCCGCTGGGCGTAGTGGACCATCCATTGCTGGGATACTGTGATCCACAATCCACTCTGTTATTGCGATGATAGAATTTTCAAAATATTTAATAATTTCTTATTATTCTCTACAAAGAAATGCTGTTTTAAAGTAATTATTCAACTGTAGAATAAAATAAACAAGGAAAAAGATCAATTTATTCAACATAAGAAGCATTTTCATTGGTATTTATTGCCTTAAAAAAATACAAATAAAAAGTATAATGTCTGTTTTTACTAAAACAAATCTCTGGCATGAAAATTTATTCTCATTTTAGATGTAATGTAAATGAAATTTGGAATAAAAACTTTATATTGGAATATATTGATGTTATTGTAAAATCATCTTCAGATCTAAAAGAATTTCAAGAAGATTTTAGGTTCTTATGTATTTTAGTTTCATTTTCAAATTTTCATGATTTTATTTTATTTAATAATTTTATTTTATTTGCAATTGTTTCTGTATTATAACTTGTTATTTAAAAATACAAGTATTTTTTAAAAAAAATAATTATTCTATTTAGTTTTTGTATGTTTTGTTCAAAAATGTTGCTTACAAATTTTGTCTATTGGTATTATTTTAATGAGAAAAAAAGGCATCTTTTATAATGACAGAAATGAATTTAATGAAATATTTATGATATAGTCATTTAATTTTAAAGTTTCATATTATAAATATAACTTTTCTCCGTTACTTTTGCTCCTTATGTTTTAATTTTGTAATTAGAAGCTGTAAATCTGTATGATTTTTGAGAGGTTTAATATTTATTAGTCTAGTATTTTTTTCAAGTTAAAGAAAGTTTATGAATTATGCTCTTGTACTCCTTGATGTAATAATTTTATATATTTCTTTATTTTCAGCTGGAGGTTCACATTTTATCTCTGTGCTTTCAGTTATGGCTTTTACACGTTATATGATGTAAGTTCTTTCTTCTGTATTTTTAAAAATATATTAGGTGTTATTAAGGTTTTTACTAGATTGGTTTATTTTGATGAATCTGTATTTTAAAAATATTTTGGGAGTTTTTCTATTCTTAAGGTTAGTCATTCTCACTAGATTGTCTTATTTTGGAGAATATTTATTGTGCTTTAATAACTGCTAGTATTGTTTTTAATTACAGTACAGAACCATTTATCCAGAATGGTTGGGGTCAGATGTATTCCGGATAACTGGTTTTCCCGGTTAACTGGTTGGCCATTAAAGCAGCAGCCATTTGATAAGTTTTGTGAAACATATGTAATTTTGGTATTACTTCTAATTTTAAATTGATTATTAGATTTCTTGAACCAAGAATGTGATGCAAGTAAGTTCAATTGTTAGAGTTTGAAAGAAAATAATTTATGGGAACTCCTTGAACAAAAATTCTTCTGTTTTCTCGGCATAAAAATGAAAACATCTATAATAGTATAATATTATTTATTAATCTATAATATGATTAAATGCTTCTATTTCAAATACTAGATGTTTTTTATAATTTGCTGTTATCAAATAATAAAATTGTTTCAAGCAATGTACACTGGTGTCCAAAAGTTAAGCATAATTGGTAAATATAAATCGAAATGTGAAACTCCAGGTGTGTAAACAAAATAGTACGCGTCATATATTTTTGCGAAGAGTTTTCCCTGAAATCGAACAGGGGACCGTCAACAAATTGAAAAAGAACGAATATCTTTTGGATAACCCTGTCAAAACTAATGTAGCAAAAGCGTTCAAACTGCACATTATGATTAAGTGGCTTATTGTAATATACTGTGTTTATTTTTATAAGGATAGCATTCATACTCGTAGAGAAATTAAGGTTTTTATAAAAACAGTCCTAAGTTTTTTTCTTATAATTTGCAGAGTTCTTAATATAAAATAATGTTCTTTTCTGAAAATATGACAAACATCATTGTACACAATACCCTGTTATCAGAATTTAAAAATAATAAAAATTGTATGAAAAATGAGTAGGTTTAGTAAATAATTTTTCATTGTGCATGCGTCAATGATATCAAATTTTCATTTGCATATTGTGTTAGCTAAATGTATAGAGCAACTTCTGTAAAAGATTCAAAAACATAGCTTGAAAATTCTGAAAATTATTGTCTATAGAATCAACTCAAAATCCGTTATTCCTAAAAGGAAGCAAAATATCAGGGGTTTTATCCAAATACAGTTGTACCTGCAATATTGTCTAGGCACGAAACAATGGAATATGGATACAGCCCCTCATCTTTTTGCTTCATTAGGAAATAAAATATTTTGATCTCATTCTATCAACGATAATTTTCAGAATTTTTAATCTATGTTTTTGAGACTTTCACAAAAATTGCTCTACACATTTAACTAACATAATATGCAAATGAAATTTTAATAGTGTTCATGCATGCACAATCAAAATTATTTAGTAAACCTGCTCATTTGTCATACAATTTTTATTATTTTTAAATTCTGATGACAGGGTATTGTGTACCATAATGTTTGTCATATTTTCAGAAAAGAACATTATTTTATATTAAGAACTCTGCAATTTATAAGCAAAAAACTTAGGACTGTTTTTATAAAAACATTAATTACTCTACAAGTATACATGCTATCCTTATAAAAATAAACACAGTACATTACAATAAGCTACTTAATCATAATGTGCAATTTGAACTCTTTTGCTACATTAGTTTTGACAGGGTTATCCAAAAGATCTTCGTTCTTTTTCAATTTGTTGACGGTTCCCTGTTCGATTTCGGGGAAAACTCTTTGCGAAAATATATGACGCGTACTATTTTGTTTACACACCTGGAGTTTCACCACATTTCGATTTATATTTCTTTCATTACTTACTTAATTACCAATTATGCTTAACTTTTGGAACCAGTGTATATGTCAAACTGATTGTGTATGACACTTTTTTCTAAAAAGATTCTAACGTCAGTCTATTAGAAATATCATTCCGGATAACTGGTTTTCTAGTTAACTGGTTTCCAGATAAATGGTTCCATACTGTATTTGTTTTTTCATTTTGAGGAGAAGGTTGGATATCGTAGTGTAAATATATAAAGTTTTTATAATAATGACTGTAATTGATTTGAAGTCCCACCCTTTTTTTAATGTCGAACATTTCTCCATTTTTAACACTTTCAACTATATTATCAGGCATGAAAGAGTGCTTTTATAAAAGCAACTACTTTTATTCTACTTTTATAAAAGCAATTTTGGACATTTTCTGGATTTATACAAAAATGCAAAGAAAATATTAGAAGTGTATATATAGAAAGGGGGGGGAGGGGTCCCAGAAAATATTATTATCAGACATTCTGTGTACTCAAATCTTTTGAGTTTGTTTTTGAATTGTTGTTTAGTAGAGCCATCAGATTAAAGCTGTGTGTTTATTATAAATATCCAAAAATTACATAAATGAAATTCTTTGAAGTGTTTTAAAAGGTAATGAAAGTTTACACAAGCTTCTTTTTGGAATGTTATATTTTCTCTATTTATACTACACTTTTGGACAATTTCACTTATGCATTTTTGGAGATGTATTTTTGAAAGAAAGATACACCAGATACATTTGGATTTATACACGTTAGCAGTTATTATTTTATTTACTTACCGAACATACTGGTTTATTGTTGGCTTAAATAAAATAAATACAGTGGAACCTTCTAAAGTGACCACTTTCATATTGTAAGTACCTTGCTAAAGTGACTGCTTTTGCAAAATTTTACTTGTACTCAATAAAATATGAGAATTGTAGGGTAATGTGACCACCTGTCTATTGTGTAAAGTGATAAGATAACTTGTCATTGTTAAAGTAATTTGAACCTTTAAAATGTGACCATCCATTTTTCTGCCTGCTGAAACTTTCTAACTAAAAGACTTGAATGACCACTTGCTAAATTTTTTTATTTTCATCCTTAATAAAGTACAGGAATTATGCATGAATTTTGACAGTGATATCCCAACATGCAATGCTTCTGTTGATCAGGAAAGTTTGAAGCAAGAAATTTACGATATGAAAAAGAAAATGAAGATTGTGTTAGTGAAGATGAAGTTGAGATGGAAGAAAATTATCTTATTTCTGACTCAGAATGTTAAAAAAGTAAAAAAATGTGTATGTCCTAAGTAACTGTTCACCAATGCTGGATTTATTGAGGAAACTTAAAAGTGTTTTAAGCAACGAAAAATTTGATTGTTTTGCTGTAAATGAAAATTTATAGAAGGCTGTATAATTTTTTAATGAATAGTTGATTAGTTATAGAAATTTTATCACTATACAATTACAATTAAAATAAATATGTGTATTAATTGCAGCATACCTTGCCATTATGTTATTTAAATCAAACACTATGGAAGTTCAACTGAATTTAAAAGAAGTAAAAAAAAAAATTATAATTTGATTATTTTCTGTGCAGCATATTTTAAATTAGTAATTCATTTATTAACATTTTTAATTAATCAATTAAATACTTAATGTAGCATATTTTTTCTGTAAGTATATTTTTATTATTGTTATTTATTTGTTGAGATCGCAAAAAATTTTAACATCGTTTCTTAAGATACTTCATAAAGTGACCACCTCTATATAGTGACCACTTTAGTCAATCCTGAGGATGGTCACTTTGGACAGGTTCCGCTGTACTTTCTAAGTTTTAAAAAACAAAATGACAATCCTATGTACTGTTATATTTCATTTTATTTTATAAATAACTATTAAAATGTGCCTAAATTGTAGGAGTTTGGCAGCATTATATAAGTAGAAATTTTTTTCCATCTTTCTTCTTATATCCCACTTTCATGCCTGTATTATTCATTATTATCCTCTTTCCAAGATAGTTGAAAAGTGTTTAAGACTTTGGTTTGTTTGTCTGCTATCTATCTGTGCTCTAATGCCTTTAAATATACTTGGATTGCTATGAAATTTTTGTATGTTACTAAGATTTTCTGTGGAATGTTCAGCATTGAAAATAAAATGTCTACCTTTTTTTTTTTTTTTTTTTTTTTTTTTTATTGTGACAATTTTATTACAATGTATGGGTAGGAGGGGAAAATAGTATATGTTTCATTTTATTGATATTACTTTTTTTTCCAGACATAATGAGGTTGATATACATTATTAAAATGTACTAGAACATGCTTTTTCAGATGTATAGAATAGCTTTTATAGTTTGTTTACAGGAAAGCTGAAAAGTAGAAAATTGCATTATCATCCCTGATGAAATATTATTTGTGGTTTATTTTAGCAATTTTATAATACTTCAAGCCAGGCATGAAAGAGTTCTCCTAAAGGAAGAATTCCATCTTTTTTAAAGCAATTTTGAACATTCTCTGGATTAATGCAAAAATGCAAAGAAAACTTTAGAAAAATATTGGAGGGGGAGGGGGGTTGCCTGAAAATTTTTGTAATCTTACATTTTGTCTATTCAAATCCTTTGAGTTTGTTCTTGAATTGCTGTGAAAAAGAGACATAAAATGAAAGGTGAACTTATATCACATAAGCATCTGAATGTCATGTAAATAAAGATGTTCAAAATGTCTTTCAAGATTTTTTTATTTTATTTTATTTTATTTTTATTTTTTTTTTTTTTTTTTTTTTAGACTTTAAAAATTCAAAGTGAGAAGAAATTTTTTGGAATAGAATATTTTGTACTATTTATACAACACTTTAGGATAATTTCTGGAATATCTTTTTCGAGATGTATGTGTGAAGTAAAGAGTAGTTTTAATTCTTTCTAAGTTATTAAAATAAAAACCAGCAATATGTGCAATTACATTTAATTTGATTGTACATGTAGCTGTTAACACGACACTTAAATTATACGAGTTTGGCGCCGCTGTATAGATGAAGAAAATTTTCCACCTTTTTTCTCATTTCCTACTTTCGCATAACAAAATCAGTAAACTGCACTACATATTGTCTATAGAATATAGAGTGCATAGCATAGAACACAAAAAGAATCAAGTTAAAGAACTGGCAAAAATTGATAATTTTTGAAATTGCATTATTCTATTTCATTTTTACAATGCATTTTTTAACCAAATCTTAATTTTGAGTGTAGTGTGTATGAATTCTGTAGATTGCATGTAAAGCTGCATGAAAGATTTAACATATAATGATAACTGAATATGGACAGCTATTTACTGAAAATTGATTTTTGCTGAGTTACATTTTTTCCTCCCTTTCTAGATATCTCATTTCATGTTAGGAAAAAAAAAAAAAAATCTGTTAGTGTTGGAAAGTACTTCATAATGTATTCCTAATCTATGATTTATCATTCTTGCTGTATTGCTTTATTAGTATTTTTATTTGTTAAAAACATCTACATTACCGTAATGGTCAAATAAAATGCATTAGATTCTCTCAAATCTGTACATAGTTTATGGATGTAGAAAATGAATTATTCAGTTCAGATATAGGGATAAAATTTAACTTTTCTAGTTTTATATCTATTATAATTTGTAATTTTTGTTAATATTAATGAATTCATGTTTTTTAATGAATTAAGAATAAATTAATTTCTGAAAAAGTTCAAGATATTGCTGATATCAGTGGTAATCATAATCTTCTTACCAAATATATTTATCTAGTAATCAAATTTTTTTGGTTATTAAATCTGACTAAACATGAACTAAAACTTTCTTGTTTTATATTTTTGATGTGAATTAGTAATGTACCTTTATGAGGCAAGTTCTATTGAACAATTTAGGAAAAATACATTTCATCTTTATAGTGAATATTTAATCATACATTATTAATTATTAACTTGACAGCTGCTTTTAATATTTTAATCATTTTAAAATTTATCTAAATTTTTACTATTTTAATTTATATACTTATTTTAACATTTTGTTATATTGTGTAAGCATTCATTATAGCTAATTTGCATCATTAATTATATTCAAATCGCTGCTTAATTAATGTGAACAAAGCAGTGATTAGAAATCTGCACAACCTCTGGTCCAAGGCTTTGAAGGAGTACTGTACCTTGTATCCAGTTTCACTATTATAATGTTCAATGTAATTTTATTTTTTCTTCACAATAAATTGTTTCCAGTATTGATCACAATTGTGTATTACATAAGCCAGTTCCATTTGTCTACTCCGATAAAATAAATTACATTTTAGTTTTAAATACAGTAGAGGACCTATTATCCAGAATTCCGAAATCCGGAAATGAAGAAGATTGAGGACGAGATGAATCATGATGAAATGAATGAATCGCAAATCTTTGATCAAATGTGCGTTTTATCGAGATTTTTTTAGATTTCATGCTTTTTTGGCTTTTTTTTTTTTTTTTTTTTTTTTTTTACGGAATTCACAATTTTTTTCTGCGTTCTTTCGACAGAATTTACGTTTAAAAAAAAAAAAAAGCAAATTTTTTCAAGTATTGCTTCAAGTATCAAAATTCATAATTCATTCAAAGCTTCATGATTCATTCATTTCATCATGATTCATCCTCATAAAAAACGCAAATTTTTTCATGTATCGTGAAAATACACTGCAAATTCGTCAAATATCGCGATAAAACCCTGCAAATTTCGTCAAATATAGCATTAAAACTCTGCAAATCTCATCAAATATCACAAAAAATGCAAATTTTGTGAAACGATAGCGAAAAAATCCCATGTAAGCGCCCCCCTCTGATTATTTTACGATTTACGTCACCTTTCGGGGAGCGGATTAACGACATTTTACTTTTATATACATATATATATATATGTAAAGCCAGTTAGCAAAACGTCCGGATTTTGAAGAGCTCTGAATTTTGGATGTCCGTATATTTGACTTTGTAATATAGTACAAGAGTCAAAGTTGTAGCTTAGTGTTTTTTCCACAGACTTCTCATACAACACACTTTTTATTCATATTCTAGATATCAGTGCTATAATTTTGTTGTTATTTTAAAATTTTCCGTGTTTTTTGGAGGGGAGTGTCGAGTTTCAGACGGACCCAAAATCCTGAAAGCCCTCGGTCCCGACGATTCCGGATAATAGGTCCTCTACTGTAAATTCATTTATTTTTTATTTGAGAAAGTTAAAAATAATATATTAATTTTTTTTTTTTTTTTTTTTTTTTAGAAACCTTGGCTGTGGAGTACCAATTACTGCTGGTATGACTATCCCCATCATGTAAGTAAAATGCCTTATAAATATTTTTATTGTTGTTGTTTATTGATTATGTTGTTGTAATCCATTATCTGATTTTAGGTAGATTTCGTAAGGAATACTACATGTTACATTCTTCCGTATGTTGAAATTTCTAAAAAAAAGTTTGCAGATCTATTTTGCTTATGATCCCTTAAACCCCAAACCACTAACAGTTCAGAACTTCATCTATCTATATATATATATAGAGTGGCAGACAAAAAAAAATTACATCACTTGTGAAAAAAAGAAAAAGAATTCAATTAACATGTTTTATATATAGATGATGCTGTTACATTAAAATAAATTTGGTTATTAATTTTTCATAAAAATTAGTTTCTTGAAATACAATGAAGTTTAATAACTTTTTAAAGGGAAAAATGCACTATTTTGTCAAAACATGTAACAAACCGTTTAACCACAAATGCAATATATATCATCAAATTTTTTATAGCTGAGTCATGTTACATGAATGTTGATGTGGTCATGAGTAAAAGGATAACTTTAATACTTTTTTGGTGCATTCATAATTATGTAAATACGTAGCACTTATAGCCGCTGCTTAGTCCATCTGTCTGTCCACTTATAACAACACAAAGCTACCCAGTCAAATTGTATGAAATTTAAAATATATAATTATTACACAATTTTGTTGAGTCATTTCAAATCTTATGAAAATTGGATGTTTAATTAAAAGGACAGTCGAAAGTATTCCATGATATTATGGTCAGTGGAAAAGAATAACTTCAACTACATTTTAATGTTGTTAACCTCTTTTAAACATAATAAAATTGATATGAATCTATGAAGCATATACTAAAATACAGTAGAGCACCACAAATCCGCTGACCTGAAATCCGTCAGAATCCGAAATCTGCATAGGTTTGCAGATGTAAACATCTTTCTTCCATGGCACTAAAATAACAAAATTGAAAAAAATGATGTTATTCCAGAGCAAATGTTCAATTCAGAACATTTTCATCGATGATGGAAACCGGACAGGTTTTCCGCTGATTAGCAAAACGAGTTTGACAAATCAGAAACCTGCATTTTTGGACATTTTTCACTGTTTGTGAAAATGCAGCTTTCTGATTAGTCATTTTCTTTCGCTAATGAGCAAAAAGTCTACTTGGATCCCAATTGCGAAGAACGCAGCAAAAGTTGGGGCTGAAGTGAAGAGAAGAAGATTAGATGCGCACATGCATCACTGTTGCTGTTTTTATCACATGCAAGATCTTGTATTTTATTCATTATTTAAGCTATTTTGCAATATTTTTTTTTCTTATGAAGTATCTAAAATATAGAAAAGTGAAAGCATATTGAAAGCGAAAGCAATTTCTTAAAATAACAATATTGTGTCACTGAGCAGGAATTGATGACCATTTATCAATTGCAAAAAAACTTAGAACATTCTAAAGTTTTGAAACAGACAACTATTGATCAAATGTTTTGAAAGTTCAAAAATTAAATTATTTTGTTTAGATTGTTTTCAATTTTTTTATTTATAATAAAATAACTTAGAAATCTAATATTTTATTGCTAATGTTTTTATTTATTTATTTTTAATCTTTATTATTATTATTGTTATTATTTCAATTGCCTAAAATCTGCAAAATCCCAAAATTCGCACAACGTCCTCTCCCAAACAGTGCGGATTTCTGGCCCTCTACTGTATATATTCTGAAAAATCTATGGTGCAAAGAATATTTTTTATTAATTTACAAGGCCGCACAAAAGTATTCCATTATGTAATAGCATAGCGGGAAACATTGTTTGAGGTATTTTTTAATTATATTAAACTATTTCACATTTTATGAAATTGATATATGTTGCTGAGGTTTACTATAAGTTATTTCCTTATAATAGAAAGCATGTAGTATTTACAAGGACGCACAAAAGTTTTCGGATACTCTACTGTATACTATTACACCATGTCTGAATATTTTAAAAGCTTCATTATAGTACGAATGATACTTGCTTTAAGTAAGCATGTTATAAACTCTCATATAGTATGGGATTGTTATACTTTACTCTGCAAATTGGCAACATGGTTACTTGTTACTGGGTACCTAGGCACTCTGGTATAAGTGGTAATGAGTTGGCTGATGAATAGGCAAGGAATGGGTCTATCACCTCTTTTGTTGGTCCTGAGCCAGCTATTGGGATCTCTAGTAATCTTATTAGAACTACTGTCTTTTAAGATCTTTAGAGAGAAGCAATATGTAGATTGGCATAACATTAAAGGTCAGCGACAGGCAAAAGAACTTAACCGTGGTTGTCCTAGTGTTAGGCATAAAGAGCTTTTAATGCTTAATAGGAATGGCATTAAGAAAGCCATTGGTCTGTTAACAGGGCATTGTCCTTTGAAGAGGCACTTTACTATTATTGGTGTAAAGAATGACTCAATATGTAGAGGTTGCCTTTATAAGGAAGAAACAGCTGTGCATGTTCTTTGTGAGTGTGAGGGGTTTTCTGCCCAAAGGTTTGAACACCTTGGTCGTCATTTAATTCGAGCCCTGGGAGCTCTATGACATTCCTTTGAGATGTCTGCTGAATTTTGCTTCAGCGACTGGCCTTTTTTAGGACTTCTTTCTGGGGTTAGTACAATAGACCTCTGGTCACAGTACTTGGTTCTTTGAACCCCCCATCTCTAAGTCTAGTACAAATGAACCTCATTTGCTACATTTGAGGTGCAATTTCAGACTTGTTAGATTTTCCATGAGCGATGTTTACAGCTTTGTTAGGGGTCCAATGCTGAAGAAATCAACTTCTGGATGTAATGGTGTTCAATTTCATGGTACAAGACCCTAATGTTTTTTAATCTTGGTAGCCTGTTCTTTTTAGCAGTTTTAGTACTCATTACAAGTTTGAAAAGGATTAAGATCAGGATTATTATCAGATCAGTTTATATCTTTTAATATCAGATTTGTTTTTCATATAGGTCTGCACCTAAAGAGGGGAAATGGGTGGGAAACTATTTTATTAATTTATGCTAAGTAGTTTAGATAAAAACTTGCAAAAGACTCAAGCAGATCCTTTTTGAGTAAACTATATTCGACTAATCAATTTCGCTGTGTGATATTTTTCCTGCACTTTGAAATTATTTTAAATTGTAACTGGTTGTAAACACTCCTTTAAAGCTCCTGTCCCTGCTGGAGGAGACACTCACGAGCTCAAGCTAATCCTATGGGAAGGGATATTTCTAATATCTCATTTGCATTTCAACATTTTTAAATCTTTTTTTTTTTTTTTTTTTTTTTTTTTTTTGCTTTAGATAACTGAGATCTGTTTCTACTTCACACCTTTTTTACTTTTTCAATTTTGCAAATATTTTTTAGAATGACACTTTCATTTTCAGAACCAGTTTTGAAAGTGAAAATAACTTTATAAAAGATATCTGGCACCAAAATTGAAAAAGTAAAAAAGGTGCAATATAGAGACAGATCTTGTCTATCCAATTGGGGAAAAAAAAAAAAAAAAAAAAAAAAAACTTGTCAAAATGCAAATGAGATGATAGAAAAATCCCTCCTCACAGGACTAGCTCATGAGTGTGTCTGCTGTCAGGGACAAGAGCCTTAAGGTATCGGTGAAAACTAATATTAAGTAATAATTTAGGATGGAATGATTAAAATTATTACTGAAAACCAGTGTGAGTTCTTTAAAATAATTTTAAAGTGCAAGAAAGTGCATTTTTTAACAAGACCAAGTATTTTGTTATATGGAAAATTAGTAAGTAGAATAGAATTTATTCACAAAATGATTTTATTGTACAATTTACAATTTTTCATCTCCATAATATAAAATAAATAAGCAATCTACTATCTTTCACATTTAGGTCCAAGCCTATCTGAAAAAAATCTGGTATTATAACAATGGATAGACTTAAAAATAGCTCTGATCTTAATTCAATTCAAAATTTTTAGCTTGTTATGAGTGCCGAAATTGTTCAAAAGATTATCAAAAGAAAAGCATTATTAGGATTTTATATCTTGAAGTTGGACATCATCACATCCAAAAGTTGATTTGTCTCGTACCGAACCCTTGGAAGACTGTCATGACTGTTTGCAAAAAAATTCAAAAAGTTTTAAAGCAATCTTTTTATGCATAAAATTATCAACATCTAAATATGTGAAATTTTACTTTTATCCACTCCATTTGTGTTTAAATACCTTGTTCCGTGATATTTTGGTAAAATAATGAATTTTTCCTTTTCACAAATAATTTAGCATTATTATGCATTTCAAGGAATTTAATTTTGTGACAAACTGATACTACAAGTATATTTTAATGCAATAATATTCTATTTACATAAAACACAATCATAAAATATGATATTTGCACACTTTTTTGTTCACTAAAATGTAAACATTTGATCTATAATCCACAAAACTAGTCTCTTTTGTGATAATGCCTGACAACACTTAAAATGGAATACATTTTATTTTGAAAATGCTAATATTAAATAACAAACAATATTAAATAACAAGATAAATTTTGTGAAATTTGTTTTTAAGTTGAAATTTACACTGGTGCTTTGTAATTTCAAATGTAAACTCCACATATTTTGTTTAATGGTGCTCTTTTAACAATATCTTTCTCTATAATTTGTTGATTAAACATGAAAACTGTAACCTTGTTTACTGGTTCGAAATTAACAGTTAAAACTTTATGCTGGAAAGTGCCAACTGTCTTTACAAGAAAGTAGATTTGTTTTCCTAGGTATTCTGTGTATTTGATGATTAAGAGCCTACACGAGTCACTGAAAAAGACTCTGATGACAATGTTAAGTCTATGGGAACGTTTTTTTCCCCAAATATCTCGCTCGTATTTTAATATTTTCACATGACTTTTTGCATGGGTAGTTGAGGAAAGCTAATTTTAAGGCTACTGTTTAATTTGTCAATTTTGGCTGTTATTATTATTATTTTTTTTTATATTAGTATAGTTTTAATTTCAGAATCAGTTCAAACTGGTTCTGAAAGTTAAAGTAATTAAAAAATATTCTAAAGCCAAAATCGAAAAAGTAAAATCTATCCTTAAAACTAGCTGTTCTCAGCTACCCTATGCACAAAAAAAAAAGTCAAAATATTAAAATTTGAGCGAGATATTTGAAAATAACACCCCCATAGACTTAACATGCTCACCCAGGTCTTTTTCAGTGACATGTGCACATGAATATAGCACATATCTGGCTTTTATAAAACTATATCTTTAACTTCTTTTGATGTTTCATCAATTTAGTATGAATGATTTTGACTTGCAGGATATTTAATGTAATGATGACAATATTTAATTTTTCAAAGCAAATGTGTTTTTTTTTCAATAGGCTTGATTAAAACACTTTTAATTTATTTTAACCCCTTTGGGTCTAATGTACTATTAATAGTACATGTCTTTTCACTGAAGATTATTTAGCCTTGACAATTATTTTGTTACTTTCTACTTATAAAAATGATAGTATATATCTATGCTTTCCTTATTATAAAATCATTTATGTTTTGACATTTAGTAATAATAATAATAATAAAAGTTTATTTATTTCTCTTTGCACCGTTTACGATTCCCTTATTTTATACATGTATTTCACACTTTAAATTTACAACATAGGCTACTTTTCTGAACAAAACATGCATGATGAAACGCAAAAAATATTAAAAAGTTGTAATATCTGTTAAACTTTGTTGTAATACAATATTTTCCAAATGTCTCCAAAAACTCTTCCTTAGCCTGTTATCATATAAATAGGAATTTAATAGCACACACAAAATAAGTACATGCGTTGCATTTCAGACTAGGAGATAATCTTTAAACATCAATAAATCTATTTGGATAGCTACGATTAACATTTTTAAAGTAATAACAATTTTGCTCTCAAAATGGAAAAAAAAATTGGACCCGAAAGGGTTATGAAGTATCAGTTTCAATTCTAATAGTTTATCTTTCTGATATTTAAGATTTTTGTCACTTTTCAATAGATTCTATGTTGTTGCTGCTGTTAATGTTACATTATAATCTTTCTGATGTTTGAGCAGATTTTTGTTAGTTTGGTATACATTTGTACTGTAGCATTTCTTAATGTTACATTCATTCCAAATTCCAGCTGTTTCCACCTATCTAACATAAAATTTTAGTTTGTTTTCCTTTGAATATAATTATGTTGTAAATCATGTTTAAAAATATCTCCAATGTTCATTTTCAATTTATCATATTTATTCATAGTGGTAAAGAAGTTAATATATACAGTAGACTTCCTCAAATCTGCATAGCTTGGAACTAGAGGTTGTGCGGATTTTAGAATTTTGTGGATTTCTAGTCACTGCTTTGTTTACTTTTTTAGCTCACAGGCTATCACAGCCTGAGAGCTTATGTGCCCGTCCGTTCTGTATGTTCGTTCGTGCATAACGCGATAACTCATGATAAAAATATCCGATCCACTTGAAATTTTGTATATAGGTATATCCTGATAAGGCGATTCCCTGATTAGTTTTTGGAGTTCATTCGATATGTATAAGAGGGGGAACGGGAGGGCTCATGCACCTCCCCTTAATTGATATAAATGGGTTTTTCATGCAGAAATAGTTTTTGTTCAAAATTTACACATAGGATCTTTCTGATGAAGCATTTCCGTGATTGGTATTAGGTGTTCATTGGATAAATATAAGCGGGAAATGGGGGGGTGTCTAAACCCCTCCCCTTAATTTATATAAATGGGTTTTTCATGCAGAATTGTCAGATTTCGTTCAAATCTCCGAATAGTTTTGGAAGTTTAATGGTTAAGTATATAAAAGAGGGGGATAACTCCTCTTAAATTATATAAATGGGTTTTTATTAAAAATTATCCGATTTGCTCTGAATTTTGGATATGGATTTTTTTATGATAAAGCATGTCCTGATCAGTTTAGAGGGTTCAATGATTAAGCATAAAAAGGGGAAAGGGTTCCCTGTTCCCCCCTCCTTAATTTTTATGAGAATGGAATTAACCCTTGAAAACATAAGGGTGTAATGTAGAATTAGTATGCGTAGCCTGGGAGCTCAATGCCATCAGTTTAACTGGGCAATATTCTTTTTATTTAAACAGCAATTTGAATGTAATTAATCATGCAATCGAAACTAAAATGAAATACTAAAATAAGTAATAAACTAAAATAATAAAATTTAGATAAATTTTTAAAGTGATTAAATATTAAAAGCAAAGGTCAAGTTAATTATAAATAATGTATGATTAAATATTCCATATCATGATTAAATGTATTTTTCCAAAATTATTCAATGAAATTTGCCTCATAAAAGTACATTACTAATTCACATCAAAATTATAAAATAAAGAAGTTTTATTTCAGGTTAGCCAGACTTAATAACCAAAAAAGCTTAATTAAGAGATAAATATATTTCATAAGATTGTGATGACCAGTGGCATCAGTAATATCTTGAATTTTTTCAGAAATAAATTTATTCTTCCTTCATGAAAAAAAAGAAAAATGTTATTTAGTGATATTAACAAAATTTACAAATTAAAATGTACATGAAATTGATATAAAACTAAAGTCAAATTTTGTCCCCATATCTGAGCTGAATGTTTCATTGTTTGCATCCGTAAATTGTGTGGGGATTTTATAGAGTTGCAGATTTAAGGGTTGTGGATTTGAAAGAGTCTACTGTGTTTTTTAAATCATGGGAAATTGATACAGTACGTCAGTAAGGCATGTGTATATCAATAAAAAATCAAAAGAAAGATGACACAGGGCTCATAAAGTGATACAATTACTAATCTAAATAGTGAAAATAATTAAAGAGCTTAAATCAAATGTTCCATTAAAGTATATGTGAAGAACCTGGCATATTTGGAATTTTTCTATTGAACGCAAGAAAGATAATTTTTATCACTTTGAAAGCAATTCTTTGAAATCTATTTAATTTTATTCAGATATTAAAACTGAATTTCTTAATTAGTGTTGAATTTTATAAATTTTACAATACATTTCTTAATATTTATTGAACACACACATACAAATATATAATTTGTAAAGTTGTGTAGAATGGAAGAGATTGCTAGATTAAAGTATTATATTGATGCAAAACGAATAAAAATTATAAGTAAAATATTGTAAAAAATTTTCAAATCATTACATTTCCAGATACACATTGATTATACTTGTACTCACAATTTTTTTGTAATAAAATCTAAAATTGAAACTCATCTGTATTTACTTTTACTTATCTGTATTTACTTTATTATATATTTCACTGTTGCCATAATAGCAAGACTTTTTCAAATTCAGAATGCTACCATATTCTAAAGAGAAATATTCCTCACATTTAATGACTGAATAAATTAGATAAATATTACTGTTCAAAAATATTGGTAGCTTACTTAATAAAAAGAAAACTTGCAAATCTGTTAACACTGATTTACATATCTCAGTGTTCATTCTAGGCCATTTTTGAAGACTGCAGTACCCTGCTTTTTTCCATATTTACAAAATGCATCCTGCCCTTTTTAAAAATAGTAAAATTTATCACTAGTTTTGCCCAGAGATTTTTAGTAAAAAATTTCTTTATTCTATAGTATTTCTAAATGTAAGCCAAGAAATTTGCAAAAATGGTAGAATTTTCCATTTCTTTACAAAAATAAATAAAAAAAATAAGGAAATTATTCAGTCATATTGTATTTTAATTATATTTTTTATTTTTATATCATAGTCATTCTAAATTAATGTTACTTTATTTATCATACTTAAAAATTACTCATTTTCCCACTTTTTGTTCCTTAACTGAAGGCAACAATTTTTTTCATTTTCAAAAGTACCCTTTTCTACTGCATTAGTATGCTTTTTAGCAAATACCACCCTGTCCTTTTTCTTTGTAGAGTGAACAGTACATATCTTTAGGCTTTAGGATATTTACCATATTTAAAATCATAGTTGGAGCAAATGTGTTTGTTCAAAGTGTCTTTTCAGCATGTACATTCTAAACCAATAACATATTGTAGTATACAGGCCACATGTTTGACTTGTTTGACCTAGAGTTTTTAATTTGTCTAGCTATATGATATCTTTTTCCATTTTTAATTTTCATAGAAAAAGGCACGGTTTGCATCAATTGCACTTGAGATGAAACTCAGTTTAAACATTTGTTTGGAATTGTGCTGCATATTACATTTATTGCATTAAATTAAGTTACTATATTCAAAGGTATATAGCAATTAGAAATTTGCATGAGTCAGGAATAGGCCTATTTTCCTGAGCCTTAATTTTTTCTGAAGGATTTTGTCAAGTTTAACCTTTTTTTTTTCCTAACCAAACTAGGGCAATTTATGTTGTCTGCGATAAAAAAAAATTAAAGCAAGTTTCAATCTTTTTGGACATTATCCTGTATTTATGGGTATAATGTTAAGAATTGTTTTTAAATCTCGTTGCAAGACAAAATTACTGTATAATTTAAAGCAGTGTTATTTATTGTAAATCAAATTATGGATGTTAAATTTTAATTAATTATATATAATTTGTAATTTTTCTTCTAGAGCATTACCGATGATGTATGGTGGTATTATATGTTAGAACTGGGATTTTATTGGTCCTTAACCATTTCTCAATTCATGGATACTAAAAGAAAGGTAAATGAAATTATTTGTTTATGGATAATTTTTTATTTGCATTTAAAACAATTTCATTTTTAACCACCTCAGTCCTGAGACAAGTTTTGTGTGGCATTACAAAAACCAGTTTTAAATTATTATAAAACCTCCACACATGCATAAGTCTATATATCAGTGTTTCTAATATGCACACATTCATTAAAAAATGTCTAAATTTAAACAGTTCTAGAAGTATTTAAATTAATTTAAAGGTGTTTTTTAGTGCCACCTCCACAGGGTTGGGTTTCTTCCGGAAGAAACCTATTTCTTCCAGGACAGTGGAAGAAACTGGAAAAAACCGGAAGAAACTGGAAGAAATGGAAGAAACGGAAGAAACTGCCAGAAACCAAAACAAATGCTCAAAGTTAAAGTATATTAACTATGTAAAAGAATTACAGTATAATTACATGAAATCTAAATTAGAAAATTTAATTATTTTTAAAAATATTTTTGCAAACATAAGTTACTTTTTTAATAACAAACTTCAGGTTCAGCAGACATTTTCAGGTGATGGATTTTTACTACTTTAAAGGTAGAAAGATGTTTTTTTATTATTATTATTATTATTATTATTATTATTATTAATTATGCCATTTATGTGAAAAAAAGGAAAAAAATACCTACAATTGTTTATTTTTCATATAAAAATATTATCTTTATACAAAAATATATTATTTTAAGCTGTGTAACACAGTAAATAAATAAATTTGTAATTTTTTACACTACCATCTAGCATGAATATCTCAATTTCAATTTTAAAACATTAATGTTCTAAAAATATCTATGGTTATGTTGAAATGCATTTAAAGTATCCTGGAAAGTGTATGACTTAAAAAAATAAATAATAATAAAATCTTTTGCATTCATCCAATTTAAATTGAGAAACTGATCGTTGCAGCATCCTACTGCTAAAAAACTTTTTTGCTATACTTTGCTGCATTGTACTAAGAAAAATGAGAAATTTAAGAATTTTTAATACTGAGGATCGACTGGTACAGCCTTCTAAAGCCAAAACCGAATTTCAGTGACCTTCCTAGTTTCAGCCGAAAATGAAAACATCCAGAATTTTTTTAAAGTAATTAAATTTTTTAATTAATTAAGCTATTGTTAAAAGTAATTAATAAATACATACATATATACATAATCATAAATTATGTGAATAGTATTTATTAATTAGCACGATTGTTAATTATTCAAAGACTTTATTTTTATACGTAGTAAAACATAATTAACCAATGACACAGAAATATTTTTCTAATCATACAAATTTCCTTTAATTAAAAAATATTTTAAATAGTCACATCTTGGTTTTTCTTCTATAATGATTTTTGTAAATGTTCATTTGGTATTCTAGAACTTTCTCAAAGATTGAAAGACTATTGAAACACTAATGCAGTTTAAACTAAAAATTTTCTATGAGATTGATTGATAATTCATGCCTGATAATTATAAACAACGAATTTCATTGCAATACACTCATTTGAGCTGATACAAATCAAATCAACGACTAATGTTGAAAATTGAGGCAGAAACAAGATTGTTGGAATTTATGAGACTTTTGGTCAGGCCAAATTTTCAGCCAAGTTTTTGGCAAAACCCTGACTTTGGGCCGAAAACGAAACAATATTTTTGGTCGATCTCTATTTAATACAGTAATTACTGTACATTATTTACATTAATAAAATTGATATAAATTAAATACTTTTATTTTAATGGGTTTCTTTCTACTGTTAATAAAGGATCTCTACTATTTACTACTACTTTAAAAATACATTACATTAAAAATATGTTGGTTAAATTGAAATGGATAACATTTAATTGATTTTGTGTATTTTGGTTAAAATTTCTTTTCATTTAGCCAATGGTTCAAGATCTTTAGACAGGAGTTGTGTGTGATCTTAGCTAAAAACTGATGTAATTTTTAATTTAGCATATATACTTAAATTTGTTTTGGTCCAATGGAATTAATTTATATAAAATTATAGGAAGAAGATATTTATCTTACAAAATTGAAAATATATGGTAAATTCTGAAAGAAAAACAGTTTCTTCCATTTCTTCCACTTGGAAGAAACCTATTTCTTCCGGCCGGTTTTTTCCATGGTTTTTTCCGCGGTTTTTTCCACTGCGGAAGAAACTTGCCAACCCTGCACCTCCAGAAGAACATCAGGACTGAGCAGTGTTGCCAGATTGTCGAAAGCCAATTTCCCCAAAGTTTCGGAAATTTTTCCCAAATCAGGGCTTTTTTCGGAAAAAGTCTCCAACGCAATTTCTACTCAAACAGACAAGTTTTCAATTTTCAATTTTACGTTGCAAATTTTTTTAAAACAAATTTAAACTCAATTTTTTTTCCCCCAAATCAAGCATTTTTTTGAAAAAAATTCCCCATTTACGAAAAAAAGAATAAACGTTTAATCTCAATATAATTTTGCATGCATATTCAGAGCTAAAAACAACAACAAAAAAAAAGTTATACTTTTTTTTTGTATAAATCTATACTATAAAATGAAATGTATTTCTGTCCGCGATAACAGAAGAATCTGTATCACTTATCTGAAAATTCAGGTGGGGGATAACCCAATTCAAATCTAGAACGAATCTCTAGTACATGTAAGCGGTGAGCACATCCACGAGAATGATTTATATCTTATTTCCATATTTTATTTTCATTTTCCAAACCAAAATCTAGTTCGAGAGAGATCCAGTTTGGCAAATGTCTAAAAGTATAAATTGAAATTGTGATAACTATTCCCCAAGTTTTTCCCCAAATATATTCATAGTCCCCAAAAATGTCCCCAAGATTTACTTGTCCCCCAAAAATTTCCCTGGAGGTCCAAAATCCCCCAAAATGGGGACAAAATCCCCAATCTGGCAACACTGGGACTGAGGAGGTTCAGGGGCTGCTACAGTGAAACTCTTCAATCTCGAAATCTCGTGTTACCCTATGTGAAAACTTTGAAGTGCAATGATTCATTACCTAATGTAATTATTAAAATACTATTTTCACCATCAGAAAGTAGATGTCAGATATTGATAATGTGCGATTTAAAAAATTGTCTATGTAATTTTTAAATATCTTTAAGAAGATTATAAAATTTAATTAAATGGAAATTTCAAAGTTTATAGGTTTTTTTTTTTATGTATTTAAAGTTTACAGAGACAATTTTTAAAAGCAGATATCATCAGCATCTGTCTACTTTCTGATGGTGAAAATGGTACTTTAATAATTACGAGGTGGAACCCGTCGAATTTCGACGAAAGAAAATGTTTAGGAAGGAGTTGTTTCATTGATTTATAATAAACCCACAAAATTAGCTACAGTGAAACATGCATCTTAGATTGGTCAATCTAACTCTCAAACAAATATTATTTTAAGCTAAACAAAACAAAACAAAACAAAACAAAAATATTTCTATAAAACTCAGTTAACCAAATTATTAAAACTAAACTTTAATTGCATATTTAATCAGTAAAAAATAACAAAGGTCAGTTATTATGATGAAATTATCAGTTGAGGCTCTTATGTTTGGTATAAAGCGAATGAAAAAAAAGATGATTTCTAATTGACATGATCATCGAATTCTCATATGAAATCTAAATCCATCATAATTTTCATCATCTCAAAAATTACATACCCACTTCTCATAGCATTTTAGTTTGATCATTTTAAAATTACTTGTTTTCTTTTATATAAAAAAAACGTTATTTACATCCGCTAAAAACATTCCATTTTTACAGATCCATTAAATAACATTTATAGAAAAGTATGTATATAACGTCATTAGGACGGAATATTACACAAACTCAGCAAAAACAACATTCAAGACACTCAGCACAACAAATCCGATATCTGATGATTCACAAATTTTCACTTCTTTATTTATAATAGCTCCATGTTTTATCAGAAATCGTTCTTTTTTTTTTTTTTTTTTTTTTTTTTTTTGTAATTTGGAAAATATTATTACCATACACACGAATAAACAAAATTGCCCTCGTTTAGCTTTCTGATACGAACTGAGTAAATGCATTGAAGTCACTCGAATATTATTTAAAATACATTTTTGTAAAGAGAAAGTGTTGTATCCTTTGTAAATTAAATTTGCAATAAACTAAAAAAACCCCATTTAATTGATGAATAAAAATGCAGTAAAATAAAAATTAATCGGATTTTATATCAAGCGATTTCTTTTGACATGATATTTTTATTTCAGTTTTTATCAATTTTAAGAGAAAATGGCATATTTCTGTTGGCACAATTAAAAAATTCGTACTAAAAAATATAAAAAAATTAATAACTCATAAATAAATTGAGATACAGTTTTCACACAAATTGCATTTAAAAGTGCATTTTTTTCTCAATACGATGGTATAAAAATTGAAAATGAGCGATATTTAGAAATATAAAATTTGTAGTACCGAAAATTGGAAAAACTGAATTGCATGCGAAAATGTTGCCATTCGCAAAATGATGTATGCGTTACGCACAGATATGTTTGGCCTTTATAATATAGATATTATGTAATGAGTCATCACGCTTCTGAGTTTTCCCATAGGGTAACATGGGATTTCGTGATCAGGGAGTTTAGCGGCAGCGGAGCTTTAACCTACAACACTTGTATTTAAGTTGCATCTTTTATTTTATTAAATTTGAAAATTTTTATTCTTTTTTAGGATTTCCTTCAAATGTTTGTCCATCATATTGTAACTATAGCACTCTTAACTTTCTCTTGGACATCAAATTTGTTTCGTGTTGGCAGCTTAGTGCTCGTAATCCATGATTTTGCTGATGTTCCTTTAGAAGTATGTATTGGATCAGTAAATATATTTTCAATTTCCAGTAATAATGTATATTGTTTATTTTAAATTATTTTTGATTAGAACCACTTTCTTCCTTTAAAAAATATTAGACCAAAGCAAATTTTTTTTCTTAAGCATTGTCATTCATGTTTATTGTCTCTGGCTGTATAGTTATTTATTTATTTTTTTTTTCTATTGTAATTTTTAATCAAATTATTATAAGAAATGAGTGTTTTTCTTATTTATATTAACTTGTTTCATAAGTAGTTTGATTTTGCTTCATTCAAGTTTGTGATATCAAATGATATTTACAGGGTGTCCAGCAAATAAAATCTTGATTTCAAAATTAAATTTCTCAAAAACAAAGATTGGTAGAATTATGCGGCAAACAGTTTGTTTATCAGATAAGCTGTAAAAATGTTATACTGAAGTTTGGATTGGTGAATACTTTAAAAAGATTGTGTTTTGATGTGTTTTGATTCCAAATAATATGCGAACCATTTGCCGCATAATTCTATTGATCTTTCAATTTGCAAAATTGATTTTTGAAATCAAGGTCTTATTTACTGAAGACCCTGTATGTAGTTATTACTGTATATTTACATGAAAGTCAGTTTTTGACACTTTTTTCTAAGTTCTGAACAGATGTTGCAAACAGTAGCTGTTTTCAGTTTGGCAATAGCACTAGAGATGCACCAGATGTGGATTTTTGCCGGATAACGGATATCTGGTACAAAATTTTACCGAATATCCGGTATCCGGCCGAATATTTTCTCATTTTTAATTTTAATACTATTTCAATTTTATGCTTGTTTAAAGAGAAAAAAAATTATTGTAATTTTATATTATGCAAGTATTAATAGATTTCAATTCACTTATTAAGTCAAAGTTACTTAAAAACATAGTAATAATTAAATATTGAAATGTAATATTATTTTGCCTTTTCATTTTTACTTATAAAACTTCTAACTTTACATGCATATTTTTTTTCTACCTTTTCTTTAGTCTCTATCACCAGATTTATGTAGTGTCTTGGTGATTTTACAGATGCATTGCATCGATTAACTAACAGAAAAAAAAAAAGTTTCTACCCTGTTGACACATAATTAACAAAAATGGAATAGTTATGTATGTTACTCCTCTTGACTCTGAGTGAAAGTTAGTTTACCTATTAAGCTCTTTTTGCATTGCAGAGCAAGTTTCAGAATGAACTTTATCTAAAAGGTCACTTGCAATTTTAACATGACTGGGTGACTTATAACAAGGCGTAATTCAATTGCTTTGGAAATTTTTACTAAAATGTTTTTTTTTAATGCAATTTGTATATTTTTCTTTTGTTTTTACCACATTTTTTTCTATTGTTGACTGCTTAACTTGTGCAATTGATGTTCCAGCAAAATTTGAATGGTTTCTTCAATATTAGCACCATTTTGTTCTTGATTTTCTAAGAAAACACACTTTGAATCTGGAGTATGAATATTCATAAATATAAACTCTTTACTTTGCTGGAAACTTTATTTTTCTACATGGTTTTTAATCCTCAATACTTTAGAACCTATAAGATGGCCCCATTGTACACATTTCTGACTCTGAATTTTTGATGTATTAACAGCAACTTCATAAAATTTTTAGATTAGATATTTATACCTTCCTCTTTTGTTGATATTCATAACTCAAATTAATAATAAAGTTATTAACAAAACACTTGAGAAGAACTATAAAAGTCAACTACTTCATTACAGCAATTAAAAACTGAAAGCAAAACAAAGTTGAAATTGTAGTTGATATTCTAGTTTTGGTTTTACAATTACAATTATGACAGAATAATTGAACATTGCAGTTAAATTTTGTTTGGTGAAAGTTACAATAAAACTTTTAAGAGGTGTAAAATTACTTTATTACTGAAATTTAAGAACAATTTTTAAGAGGAATAAAAAATTTGAAGTTGTAGTACATATTCTAGTTTTGGTTTTACAATTGCTGTTGTACGTTATGACAAAATATTGTCATATTTTAAACATATCTTCATTTACATATAAACATAATTTCATAATTTTGAAAATATACAATTATTTATTTATGTTAACATTGCTTTTTAATAAGATAAGGTTGTCAAGAAGCAAATTAGTTTTACATTTTTTTTTTTTTTTTTTTTTTTTTTAAATGTAAAAAACAGAATTTAAAAAATGTTTTACTATCCGGTTTGAGTGCCAAAGAAGCAGGATATCCGGTGCATCCCTAAATAGCACCCATTTAGTATGTATGATAAAGTTTTGATCCCTTGAAGTATGAAAATCCAGTATCTGACATATATGTGTATTCATAGAACAAAATACAATCTCTATAATTCAGTATTTCCAATTTAGTAGGATTTTTTTTTTTTTTTTTTTTTTTTTTTTATTCAGATATCTGCCATTATTTTTGATTAGTAATATTACTCTTATTTAATAACGGATTGATTAAGGTAAATATTATTTACCCATCATATGTAGTATGGGGTAAGTCTTGCTGTCATTTTGAAAATTGAATTTTTTTTCTTTTTTATGGATTTATATGTCTCAGATACTGGATATTCTGAAAAACATACTTTTAGAAAAAATTATTTGCTGGCTGTGTGTCTGTAAACGCTTTATCTCCCAAACAAATTGAGATAGAGACTTGAAATTTTGTATGTACTTAGTATGTAAGAATGGGACAAAGCCTATTGAATATCATTAACCTCGATTATCCAGAACTATTTTTTGTGGGCTCTCAAAAAATTTTTTCTGATAAAAGGTATATAAAAGTTTTTTTTTTTTTTTTTTTTTTTTTCATTTTAAGGAATGAACATTAAGAGAAAAAAATAACACAAATTTTGCATAAAGAATGAAGTCGATCAGATTATGAATTGTCGAGATATTTGTAACACTGTTTTCCAAATCCTTTGATTTTCATGACCCTGTATTTCATTCAAATTTCAATTCAAAGGTACATTTTAATTGGAGATGAAACGCTTAATCCAATGCAGTAAACTGTTAGTTAATATATTTATTATTTTTGGATTTATAAGAATGTTTCTTTTGTGATTCGGTACTACTTGAGCAATTTAGCATTTTATATAATTTGTCATCAGCAATTCATTAATAGAGCATTACTATGTATATTAAAAATATTTAAATATACATTTTAATTTTGTTTTGGAACTGCAATGTATTTTATTAATAATTTACACATGTTTTATTTTCATATATTATTTATACTATGCATATCCATGATGGGTAAGTATTACGGTGGCCCCCAATAATTAGTTACTCATGTTAAGTATAGTTGACGCAGTGATGATGTAGTGGTCAACACATCTGACTACTATGCTGCAGGTGATGAATTTCACTGCCCGCAGTGCAAGGTTCACTAAGCCATTCATTTCTTCAATGTTGATAAAATGAGTACTAAGCTAGCTTGGGAACTAAGCACCAAGGGTGACACATTAGATTGACCCCTGGCATGGAGCTAAGGTAAAAGGAGTTGACATATTATAGGGCAAAATTGGGAAATTTCATTAGTGTCCACTGCCTGTAGGACTAGTTTTTTAAGTAGCCACTGGCCAGTAGGACTAGTTTTTTAAGTGGTCACTTTTTAATTAAAAATACTAAACAGTAAAAATTTTATAAGTATTATTCTAAAACCAGAGATGCCAAGTATTACGATTTGTCCGTAATTATTTATTACAGATTTGCAACAATAGTTACGGCATTACGGGCATCAGACAGAAATTACAGATTTAAAAAAATCTCGAATTTTGTCAAAGGATCGCTTTAAAAAACGCAAATTTTGATGTAGGATCTCAAGGAAAAAAAGAGAGAAAATGGTGTAAAAATGCGTGCATTTCATCAACATATCGCGAAAAACGTGCAAATTCTGTCAAAAAATCACAAAAACCCTGCACATTTCATCAAAAAATCGCTTAAAATGTGCTCATTTCGTCAAAAGATCACAAAAAACATGCACATTTCGTCAAAAGATCGCTTAAAACGTGCTCATTTCATCAAGAAATTGATCAAAATGCGCTCATTTCGTCAAAAGATCACGAAAAACACGCACATTTTGTCAAAAGATAACGAAAAACTCGCACATTTCGTCAAAAGATCGCGAAAAGTGTGAAAATTTCGTCCAAACATTGCAATAAACTTGCAAATTTCCCCAAAAAATCATGAAAAACGTGCAAATTTCACCAAGAGATCGAAGAAAAAAGAAAGAAAGAACTTTTGAAAATTTGATCCCCCCTCCCCCCTGCTCATCCACCCAACCTTCTCTGAACTCTGGTTACTGATAACTTTTATTGAAACTTGGCACTTCTGTAAAACTGAATAGCCCAAATAAATATGTTTATATAAATACATTGGGGGAAAAAAAAAAAGAAGAAACCTTGATGAAATGCCAGAAAATTTTATTTTCTCCATATGAAAAAGTGGCCAGAAGGTGTCCGCTGATAGTCAATTTTTCACTAGCCATTTTTTCTCATTTACTGGCCCTGTGGCCAGTGACTAGTACTAATTTTGCCCTTTACGACATATCAATCTAGCATTGTGGTGAGTGTTGAAGCCGAAAGACGAGTTCTTTCTTCCTCTTTTGCATCTGCCATGTTTGACTTTTACCATAGTTGATGTGTTCCGCAAGAAGAAATTGAGAGGGGGGGGATAGCAGACATGAACAGCTTAACGAGGTCAAATTTTGACAAATGCAAGGGCAATAGGAACAGCTTCAAGCGACGTTATATATGTTGTCTCTGTAATATCTTAGCTTCATGACCTTTATCTTGACCTCTGGCCAGGACATATGCAGTATAGCACCTCAGGCCAATGGGGATGGTTACTGTAAGCCTTGATCCTTCATGGATTGTATAGGCACAGGCAGGGTTGTTTGGTTTAAACCGTGGTTAATACCATGGTTTAAACCAAGTGGTTTTTAAAAAAAAAACATGCTGGTTTTTTTCACCTTTTTTTTTTATTCTTTTATATATATAGCCAAAAGGGCAGTCTCGAGTTAAAAATGCACTTTTACTATTTAAATTGCTTGATTAGTTAAGATTTACTAAGGATTTCATCATTCCAGAAATCCTCAAATATGACATTCTTCAGTGATTTTCTCCATTAAATTCTTTTTGTTATGTATGCCATTGAATAATTAGCAATGTTTTTTGGGCTCTGTGGTTATTGATTTTAATAAACCTTTGTTTTTCTTGTATTCCTACATTGGGATTGGTTTTTTTGCATTATGATTTTATTCTGTTACCAGCTAGACTGGCACTGTTCAAACCAGTTGGTTTTTTAGAACAAATCTAATATAATATTTTCTCATTTTTGTAATTTAAGTGTTTCAAATTATTGGATGAATGTAATTTCTATTTTTTTTAAGTCTTATCTGTATAGTCACCATAAGACATAGAGGCTCTAGTCAAGGTCATGTTAGTATGCATGTAGAATGCAAATTTCATGCATTGATGAGCATATCTGAAACTAACGAAAACACTTAAATTATGTAAATTTATCAAAGATAAAATAGATGAAAAATATGAAATATTTAGATTTAAAAAATGCTTTCCTTTGAGAAATGCAGATGTACAGATAATGACATAAAATGATCTTTAAAATTTCAATCAAGCTCTAAAAGAAAATTATCTTGATTGGAGGGATTATCTTTAAAGAATAAAAAAAAAAAAAAAAAAAAAAAAAAAAACCTGAAGATATGAAGTTGAATAAGAAGACATTGAAAAATTAGACACTAGTAAAGCACCTGTTTACATTTAACTAAAATATGCGAAAGATATATTTAAATCTTCTATTGCATAACCAAACCCATTACACAAGATCAGCCAAGAAAATTGGCAGAAAGGAGGGGGTAGACAAGACAAGGTTTCGTTGAGACATAATAGAAAAAGTCTCATAAAACTGCCTAAAAAGATGTGATTTTTAGTTTAGACATTTAAAAATACTAAGTGTTATAATAAAGCATGTAGTCCAATGGCTGTTTAAAAGTTTTAGTGGATGACAGTTATTATAAAATACTTTATATTTTAAGATAAATGTTTTTCAATAGTCTAAAAAGTTGTTAAATAGGTATTTTTGTTTATTTTACTATTTTTTTTTTTTTTTTTTTTTTTTTTTTTTACTTGGTAGTTTCAGAGAAGTGTCAAATAACAATGCACAGAAGTGTATAAAGACTCTACTGCTAAATTCAAATCACTCCAAAAATTCTTTATAAAAAAACTTTATTTTTTATTAAAAGATAATTTATGTTGTCTTCTAACAAAAAAAAAAAAAAAAAAAAAAAAAAAAAAAAAAAAAAACAGATATAACGAGTATGTCAAATTAATTATTTTGAATAACCATTTGAAAATAATATGTATGAAGTTTTATATATGAATCTATACCATATATTTATTTATAGTGCTAGTAATCAAAAGATTGTTCATTAAGATTTTCAAGGTATCAATGTTCTATTATGTAGAACATTTTATTTATGTAATATAAGATATAGCTTTTTCTAAAAATGTTTAAATTTTAAATGATTTCAATTTTCTACATAATTGATTGTATATTAAATAATTATATGGATTATAATTACTTTTAAATCAAATTATTACTTATATGTTCAAAAAAATATATTTTTGTTGATAAATATGCATGTATATGTAACAGGAAAACATATTTAAAAAAACCTGGTTAAAAAAAAAAAATGGTTTTTTACTAACCCTGGGGTTTATTATTTTTATTATTATTATTATTTTTTTTTTTTTTTACTTTATTCTATTTTTACAAGAAGAAAGTTTTGGATTTGTGAAACATTTTAACATCTGATTTTTGATAGATTTATACATTTTAGATAGGTCCTGAAGAAACTTGATTTGATGATTTTTAGAAAATGTCTGTCTTTGAGTGTATATGTGACAACAATTTTAAGGTGCTCAAGCTCAAGGACAATTGCAGGAAATATTACAAAATTTTTTATTCATTTAGAGCTTAATATAAACTCGCAGTAATTAGATTTTTGGTATATATATATGTATTTTAAATAAGACACAATTTCATCCATTTATTGCTTTTAGCACATATTAATGAATTTATTTTTTAAATGTTACTTTTATCATTTAATATTTGCTAGTAAATGCAATTTTTATGACATAGTTTTTGACATTTTCCTGTTTTTAATCACAAAATCCCATAATATTTAATTCTTAAAGTTTTTTCTGTTTTTAACAATTAAAGATAATTATTTTTTCTTGGAAGGAAATAATATTCTTTACACTATTTTCACAATTGGACAATTTAAAATAACCCTTTCTAAAATATGAAAAAAAGCACTCTTAAAATGGCAAAAATTTGAATAAAAATAGAAAAAAACCCTCAAAAAATTAATTTTAAAAAAATGTAATTTGCATACGACAAGTCTGTAAAATATATATTTAGAAAAAGTGATTAAATTTGTATGTATAAATTTTATTTCTATAAAACTTTTTTAATCGAAGATATTTTCCCAATTTTAAAATTAAATTGCTCTTAAAATGTTTTTTATTTATTTGTTTAAAAACTGTCTACTTTAATGTGTACTTTAATGTGTACTGTCTACTTTAATTTTCTATGGTATTATAAATTTGCATATTTTTGTATGCAATACATTTTTTTAACCTCTTTACCTGCAGCAGGTATAGGGAAATAGTGTTTTTACCCTCAACTTATCTCAGGGCAAACATTAAAATGGTTAATATTAGTGAAGGAAGACTTATGGTCATAAAAAGATTATTTGAGGACTGATAACCTCGTTTGTTTTGGCTTCAAACTCGATTAGCGTTTTAGGCAAAACTTTGAAGTAGAATTATGAGCTTAATGTTCATTAACAATATTAAGTGTGTGTACTAATTTTTTTCAGAATTTTAAGTTCTACAACATGTGTATTTTCAATGGTTCTCATAGTTTTTTGAGATATTGTTATGGTAATATTAATAAATGTATATTTTTTTACTATAAATCTGTATATATTTTCTAATGCTCGCCTAATAAGAGGGGAAAACTTAGTACATTCATTGTAGACCTAAACTAAAGGGATTAAAACAATTTCCATCTTTCCCCTAATTAATTCCAAATTCAGCCTTTTTCTTCCTACTGGGCTATTACACCAAAAAACCCTGAATGCATCGATGATACTCACCCATAAAATTGATTTATTTTTAGGCTGCGAAAATGGCTAAGTATGTGGAAAGTCAACGAGTAGCAGATTGTTGTTTTGCTGTTTTTACAATAGCTTGGATAATATCGCGTCTTGGCTTATATCCTTACAGGTATATGCATTGCTTTTACAAATATGTATTTACTCATTTTCTTTTACACTGATTGTTATTACCTTTATTATTTATGAAGATCCCAGGAGCCAAGGGGTATAATTGAAAAAATTGGAGTAAGTGCACAGAAGGGGGTAGGGAAATATGCTTTTCTCTTTTCAGGTAAAGCAATATAGGTGATTTTCCAATTATGTGCTGTGTTCTAGAGATAAACCATTTTTGCTGAATAATAATCAAAATTAATTATAAACTTAAAAAAAATTGTACTCTACTTATTGTACAGTTATTTAAATAAGATTTTTTAAAAACACTATGAAACCAGCGACATTTTCCTATTTCAATTTAGTCAGTTATCATTTGTCTTCAAATTTAGAGTTAATTATCTTTAAACTCAATTTACTCCAAATCGAATTTTTGTCACTTATACCCCTTGGCTTCTGAGGTTGTCACATAGTTTAAGTTTAGGTATATAATATTTTTTGCACTAGATGTTTGATGTATAAATTCTGAAATAAACTTAAGAAAATAAATATTTAGTCTAAGGAATGAATATGAATGCAATTTTGATGACTTAACATTTGATGGCAATGATTTGAATTTCATATCAGAACTTGTACATTTTAAAAATTTATTTTTATTCTGTTCATTTTATTTTTTAAACTAATATGTAATAATTTAAAATATATATGTAAGATGTATATGGCAAGATTCTATTTTAAGCAGTATACAGCAATTACTTGATTGCAAAAGTTTTTTATTTCCATGAGCAGCCATAAAAAAAAAATTATAGAACCAATCCCGATAGCAGAAAGTTCAAGACAAGAGGTGGGCATCACAGATTTTCTTTTCTCTTTTGCATATTATTTTTCCATAGAACTTTTATTTCACTTTATATGAACTCTTTATTATTTAATACAAAAATATAACATTGTTATTAAAAATGAATAAAATGCATAAAGTCATTATTGGTAAGTGATTGTTTGATTAATTAACGTTTCAATTATAAAATAGTCTACCTGCAAACTATTTTCTGTACAAGAAGTATTTGTCGCAAACACTTGAAGAATTTTCTGCTATTGTGCAATCAATGAATTAAAGATGGTACATTCCAAAAAATCTCATATTCCGTGACATTAGACAAAAAAAACAACAACATATAGTCAAGGATTGATAATCTGTGCACCCATAATCCGCAATTTTCTATAATTTGCGTCACTTTATGAATGTAAGCAGGGAAACAAACAGTTAAAAAAATTTACAAATTTGTTATCCAAAAAGGACTTTTTGAAAAGAAATGTAATAAAAAAAATTAAAAAATCATAATAAAACATCTGCTTTTTTTTAATATAACTCTTTGATTTCATGAACAGTAAAAAACAAACTGCATTATGAAATTTATGTAATTATTTTTATTTAAATGCACATCTATATATATATCAGTTTTTTTTCATAAAATGACTTTAAAAAGGCATTTTTGAAATAGCCTATAAGATTTCTTATTTATCTTTTCACATTAAACTGGTTATGCTGTCTAGGAATAATAAAATGATGCATAATCCAAAATACTCTAACTTCTACAATATCCCATAATCTGCATAACCTTTGGCCCCAATTTGTGTGGATTATAGAACATTGATTGTACTTATTATCTGCTATGCCACTGTAGTTTGCATAACTAAAAACGGCATCATGCAGTCAATTAAATGAATAACAATAATTGGCAACGCTACAGGCATGCAGTATACCAGTGAATAAAAACACTAAAGTCAAATGTCAAGAATACTGTTTTCTTTTTTTACTGTTTCCCTGAGAAAGAGTCGACACTTCTTCTTTTGTCAACAACTTCTTCATTGACATATTCATCTTACTAAAAAGGAACATGTTCAAAAATTAATCAACAAGCCATCTTACGAATATTGTATGGACAATATACTAATCGCACCACGATAGTAATTGTTACCGCTACGAGTCTAATTTTTACTATTTAATATCTTTTGATAAACTTTAAATTTTAATGGAAAATGTTACTCACATTTAGTACCTTTAGTAACTCATATTGCTGCGACAAATCACAACACCTACGGTGAGTAAAAACACTAAATCTAAAACAATAAAACGTATATAGAAAAAACCAACAACATTTTAATTTTTCTATCTTCGAAATTAGAAAACAGGCTGTTGCCACAAAATACATCAAAATTTTGTTTTTCACAATTTCTTTTTACATGAGACAATCACATACGAGCGTGCAAATAAAACAAAGTATTAAAATGTCAATTCAACTCAATGTTTCTTTTCTCTTTTTTCTACACCGTTCATTGCTGATTGCGTGATTCTCTAACAAATATCATGTTGATGGCGAAATCCTATAAATCTGGATTTGTTTTTCTGGTTCAATGGTTATATTTAAAGGTGATGGCACTTGTATTCAAATTTCACGCTGTTGGTAATAAATCCCTTTGCAGAAGGCTGCAACGCAAATGCATACTGTAAGGCTAGCTCAAATTAATTCATAGCGTTTCACATATTAAAATATTGATTTCTCGGGGTGATAACTCTATTAAATATTTTTATTTCTTCTCAGACGGCACAAAACCATAAATATTTACAAAATAGTGCTTTTCACATATTACAGTTGCACACAACCAAAACAACGGAACTGACTCACTAACTACTTCAAACGGAACTACTTATATTTCTTATTCAGCATGGCTCATGTCACGTGACGTGAAAGAGTCTTATTTTTAAGGCGGGTGGTGCACATTACAATACTACTAATGAATTTTATCCAAACAAAGCCTTGATGACAGCAGAATGATCAGAAGAGAGAGATTAGGCTCTAGAATAGTCAGCAATATGCAAGCTTCTAGTAACCTTCAGAAATGTGTCAGAAAAGAACAACAGGCATTTCATTGATATACGTTTAAGAGAAAATTTTACTGCCACAATACTAAGATGAAAAGAAATCGACACATAGGAAATCAGTTAGACTTTTTAAAAAAGGGAAACTGTAAAAGACAATAATTGCATTTTTAAAGACATACAGGGCTTGAATTTCAGGGCAGGATTCGCGCCCAAAATTTTGAAATCCCGCTCAAAAGAATAACGTGGACTAGAGGCTCCTGCCCAAAGAAATTTTGCATTTTGAAACTATGATCAACGACCATTTTGCGAATTTTATGATGTTTTCGTGCGACTGATCAACACATTTTGCAAGTTTTTTACTGCAAAAGATCATTAAAAATCACGATTTTTTTCTGCGACAGATTGACAAATTTCCAATTTTTTTTTTTTTTTCCTGCATTCGATTGACAAGTTTCATTCTGTTTTCCACGGGTAAAAAAAAGTGATTCTATTCCTAACTTTAAAAATAAATAAATAAAAATAAAATTTAAAAAAATTAAAGTGTTCAATTAAAAAAATTATGAAACAGTGATGTTACGGACGCACTATAGCTCGTAAATTGCGCAAAAAATCGCAGAAGGCACACAAAAGAACACCTACTATGTGTCCCCCGGGACATGTGATTTCATACAGGTTTGCAAAAAAAGGCAAATATTGTTAAAAAATTGCAAAACAAAGACTAATTTCCCGCAAATTTCATCAAAAGATTCGCGAAAGGTTGGCTAATTTCGTCACTGAATCCTGTAAAACGGCAGTTTTCGTCAAAAAAAAAAGTCACAAAAAAACATAAAACTTCATTCAAAAATCACGAAAAACGACAAATTTTGATAAAAGATTCACTATAAATGACAAATTTCCCCAAAAGATCGCGAAAAATGTCAATTTTTGTCAAAAAATCACGATGAAACAGCAGATTTCATCAAAAGATCACAAAAAAATGACAAATTTCCTCAGAAGTTTCACGAAAAAAAACCAGCAAATTTCATCAAAAAATCCCGAAAAAACGGCAGATTTCTTTAAAAGATAGCAAAAAAAAAAAAAATGCACATTTTGTCAAATTGAACCCCTCACCCCATGGTTGCAAGACCTTCAGTCTCAGGACTGATTTCAGTCTTGAAGAAATTTTTGACTAATAGTAAATTATACTTTATGTAATGAAATAATAAAAATTTTACAAGCAAAAACTTTTAATCATTTTCTTTTATTGTGAAAGATTAATTTATAGATATAATGCAAGGCAAATTGAGCTCTTCTAGCCCATTTTCTTTAATTATACTTAATACTCTGAAACATTTTCAGTCTTGGCTTGTATGGACTTCTTGCACCCATGCCTCACCCTGGCCTCCCCCAAAAAAATAATATTGCCAGAAGTGCATTTTTCTGTTCAACAAGCTAATTTTCTTGCTTCAATTAATTTTTTTATATTTATTTCTTTGCTGCTCTAAAATCCATTTGACAGCTCCAAACCTTTCAGAGCTAATGCAATTCCTGAAAGTAGCCATTCATTAAACAAAAAGTAGCCTTTTACTCAACGAAAGTATTTGTTTTTTAAGAAAAAATCTTTTTCGATAAATTTGACTTGCCCCTTTTTAAAAGAAATGCAAACAATAGTGATACTTTTTATCTTCTACACTCAAATAAGCATTATTTTATAATTAAATTTGTATCTTGCACATTTAATGTACAGAAAAATAATATTGGTTTTAACTATAATAATTAATTATAAATTTATACATTATAAATATAAATTTATTAAATTAATTAGAAGTTTTATTAATTATTAAAACAATATTTAGCATTAATTATTATTAAAACAATAATTAGACTTGTAACAAAAATAATTAGCATCGGGAAAGAATTTATCACCAAGTAAAAACTAGACAGCATAAAAGTTTTTTTTTATTTTTTTTTTTACACATTTTGCATAATTATTCTGAATTGTTGATAAAAATTGCTTCAGTGATATTTTGTCATGTCTTTATTCTGGTAATTCTTTAAATATCACATAAAATAATAGCGGGTTTAAAAAAAATTTTTCTCCCTCCCGAACAGCTAAATTCCCCTCCATTTATAAATGTTGGTAGGGAGACTCCCCTCCTTCAAAAAATTGAATTTCAATCCCTGACATAGTAAATTAAAAAAGAAAATTTAAAATAAATTTAAGGTACAAAAATAATTAAAAATGTTATATTTACCTTCCCCACCTGCTAGGAGAGAAAAATGGCCAATGAGATTTGAAGATCCATAGATCTTGCTAAGTTTAGAACTGCAATATTAATGCAGCTAATAAATTTATTTTAACTTTCTATAAATATTGATTTCACACTTTTTAGCAATTTAAAGAAGTATATCAGTTAATGTAATGAGGAAAAGAGATCACTTAAAAGGCAAGTGTAAAAATTATTATATGCAGCAGGTAGAGAGACGATTTAATTGAAGCTTGTTCAATAACATAATTAATAAGAATGAAAACATTAATCCCAAAAGCTGGATTACAGGAAATTTGTGAATGTGAATTGATGCCACAGTTGCATTTTTCTTTTTGTTTAAACACACACATACACAGAGATGAACACAGAACCATTTACATAAAAATAATAATAATAATAGGTATAGTATGAGGAAGCTACATTTTCTTCTTCACCACATCAAATTCGAGCTAGCATCTGATTTTTGAAAAAGATTGCGTTCTGGTGCTTGCCCAAACAGTGTCGCTCCACTCTCCCCATATGATTTTTAATAATAATCTTATAGGTACTTTGGCAGCAGTGACTATTGCAATTATTAGCATTATAACTGCACCGCAAACCAAGTATTTCAAAAGCTTAATCTAGCTATTACAGTGGAGCATCGTTTATACGACGCCGAAGGGACTAATGAAAAACGTCGTATAAACGATAACGACGTATAAACGATTTTCACTTCCAAAAGTAGAATTAGTTTTGTTTTCACTTAATTTTAATGTTTAACATGATGATTTGTGTGAATTTGTAAATTAAACAAACCAAAATAAAGAAATAACAAAAAAAGGGGGGGATTTGTATGCTATTTAAATATACGTACCTTTAATTATGTTTCCTCATAATTAAAGGTTCCTCATTTGCAGTACATCATTTTCTTTCCATTTAAAGTCAAAGATCAAAAACCCTGTGTGTCCAACTAAAAGTCTTCAATACTGATAACAGTTAGAAGGATAGTCTATTTGCAACTTAAAATAGGTCTGGAAAGCTAACTATCCTCGAAAAAAGAATGACCGCTCCCAGTGTAATCTGTTACACGTAAGCTGATTTTCCAGAAAAATTGAATATTTTTATAATGTGGAGTGCATTTAAACACGCTCTTTGGTGTCATTCATAGCTGCCAACTTCAGCTCGTTTGTAAAATACACAAGAAAAATAAACAGAAATAAACCTATATAAAATCGAAAAATCGACGTATAAACGATTTTGAGCATCGTATAAAAGATATATTTTTACATTAAAATGAATAGGAATGAATCGGGACCACATTAAAACGTCGTATAAATGTAAACGTCGTATAAGTGATCGTCGTATAAACGATGCTTTACTGTATGTCGTTTTTATCAACTGCATTGAAATGTTTTACATAACTTGTTGTATGCATTTAAATAATATATATATTTGTAACACATTATGTTGTGTCATATTTTCCAATGTTTTCTTTTTAAAGGTTAACATTTGCATTTCTGTTTAAAATGTATTAGCATTGTTGTAACTGCATTTGCCATAAATATATATATTTTTAATTTTCAGGATAATCTATAGTACTATGTATGAAGCCCTTCTTATTTTACCAATGTTTCCTGCATACTATGTCTTCAATTCATTGTTGTGTGCTCTCCAAATTCTACATATTGTGTGGACCTGGATGATTGTTAAAATTGCATTGCGTGCTATGTCATCAAAGAACCCCGGGGTATGTTTAATGGTAGTATTCATATCTTGTACTACTTTTACATTTTAGATGTAGAATGTACACTTTTTGAATTTTTTTTACACTTAGGATACTTATTTTTACACTTTTATGCAAAGTTTCTTTGAATTTTTATTTTTCTTCTCTTAAATTCTGAATTACAGTAGAACCCTGCTAATTCAGACCCCATTAATCCAGATCTCCGCCATAATCCGGATCAGTCTGGTCAATTTCTTTTTTCAAAGTTTGAGAATCCATCGGCAAAATTTTGATGACACTAATTCATTTCTTTTTTTCAAAAAGTTTTTTCTGAATTTTTTTCAGAAGAATACCTTAATCTTTTTCCTTTAAACGCTTTCATGTTACCTTTCAAAGAAACAACAAAGCATCACTTAAAGGCTGCAAGCAGGTTGCTCAGAGTACTCTCCGAAAGTTGTGGAAGAATTTGTGGTCTAAAAATTGTGATTTCTTGAATAACAAGCAAGCTTCAAACAGAAGGAAAAGTAGGCAAGAATAAAAGGGAAATTACACCTGAAAATTTTGTGAGCATGTTAAAAGAAAAAAAAAACTGATGGTTACTGAGATGTTGATATCACCGACATTAGCAATTAAAGAAACAAAATGAAGTTTATGCTTTACTTATCGATGATGAAATAATCATTTTAGATACAATTAAAGAAGTTGAAAATAAAGATGATTCAGACGAAAAAACCAAAAGCTATTAGCCATAATGAAGCAGCAAATCATGTACAATAATTAATGGTTTATTTTGAACATCAGGTGGAGACTACACTCAACAAACTAACAATGCTCAAGCAGATGCGTGACTGTGCTGCCCGCAAAAGTTATACAAAATTGGCACAGCAGAAGATTTTATAATTACAAAATAAATGTTGTTATTGTCTGTAGTATGTTTAATATAAAGATGTTCTTCTGTAAGTATTTTTTATTTCATTTTTTTCTCGTTCTCTGGATAATCTGGATTTTAGGTAATCCGGATTGGGTCTGGCCCCAATTAATCTGAATTATCGGGGTTTTACTGTACTCTCTAGTTGCTTTTAATAACTAATAAGAAAGGTCTCCATACAGGGCATACTCAGAATTAAAAAAAAAATACTAATTAAACTACTTATGCATGTGATAAAGGATCAGTCAAATTTAGCATCGGAATTACAGTAGAAACTTGGTTTAAAAAAAAAAAAAAAAAAAAAAAAAAAAACACTTTCGAGTATTTGGTATGAAAAGACGAAAGCATCTCTCGAATTGGCGAGCAGCATTTTTCCTCGCCAAAAGTAAACGATTTTAATGCATCTATGAAATTTTCTTATTAATTTTTAGAATGCCTGTAAAAAATGTTGATGAATTTAAATTTAAACAATTAGAAAGTTTAATGCATATATATTTTTTGTTTTAGATATTTGTGTTGCATGTTGCTGCTGTTATTTAATTTTATTACTGTAAAAATAATTTCATATATAACAAAATTTTCATATTCAAAAATATATTTTCCCACATTTAAGCACATTCCAAAATAAAGGTCAGATGGAGACTGCTACATTAATGGTAATACATTTCAATATCGGGGAAGTTTTTGTTTCTGTAGCAACAAAATTGAATTGACAGTGTGCAATTGGACTTAATTTTGAGATTGAAATAATTTTAATTTATCTAAATTTTATTTTAATTCGTGAAATTTCATAGTTAACTTTCATTATAAATAAATAAATAAATAAATAAATAAATATATATATATATATGACAAAACTAGAGTTATTTAAATATTTTTTTAAACAACAGGTTATATAAAACATTTTTTCCTTAAAAGTATTTGACATAAAAAGCTAGCTACTTTTTAAAATTTTATTTTGTCGCCAACAAGTGATAAGTCGCCAAATAACTGAAATGTTCATTATTTTTTCACACTTTCTATTGGGGTACCGCTAAAAAAAAGAAATTATAAATATATATCCACTTGAGAAGAACATTCTATAATTTTTTCAGAATTTTCTGAGTATGTCCGTATGGAGACTTTCTTTGTAAGTGGTTAGTGGAAGTAATATATTTAATATTGTTAAAGGTTGAATGAATCAAGGTTTCATTGCTAAAATCAACCAGAGTTAAGCTTTTAATTTTCATTGTATGAAAAAAGAAGTCTTAAATAATTTTCCCCTGACTTTCAAAAGCAATTATCAAGTAAAAAAAATCTGTCATTAAAATCAGTTTCTTAATGAGGGTCCGTAGTGTTTTTTTATACTTTTATCACCAAAATACCTTTCTAACAGTTAGCAATGTATGTTTTTAGAACAAAGCAAAAATGTTATTTATGGGCTATTTTTAAAAAAAATGTTACATGGGGCTTAGTTGTTAAAAGTTGCTTAAGATAACCTTTTTGTGTTATTTTACTACACTTTGCCATTTTCAAAAGTTGGCAGATATGGTATTTGTATCTAGTACTAGTTTTAGACTGTGATATTTGTCTCTTTTCTCTACTTTCTATAAATTTAAGCTGCAATGAAATTAACAGCTATAGATTTTTATATAGTTTGACTTGCCCATTTTTCAAGAACGAGTTCACTTATTTTGATGATATGTTTTTCTTCTCTTTGCAAATATTTTCTTTCTTTTTACCTGAGTATTTAAAAGTCCATATAATCTATGTATATATTTGTCTGGTGTAGCTCTAAAAACAGGCTAAATTTGGTAACAACCACAGCAAGGATTCTCAGTGGTTAATTTAGGTCATATGACTTGACCCATTCAGAAAATCAAACTCCAGACAGAATCTCCCTTTTAGCACAAACTGTTTGAACGATGTATGAACAACAATTGTTGTTGGTACGTCTTACATTGATGTGTTGAATTCAGCGAATCAGCTCTTTGACCAAAACTGTATTTAGACTTCCAAAAATGATTTGTTTACAGTTGTTAGCATGATACATAGTGTCTTCTTAATTCTTATATCGTCTTATTATAGTATTAAATTACTTTAAACTGTGCTGTTCAATACTATAGGTGGAATGAAAACAGAAGGGCTGATCACACCAATGATAAATTGGAAGAATCACATGCCTAAAGATAAAGGATACGCTTTGACAGGCTTTGCTGTGTTTCAAGTAAACTTACAAAAGTTAAAGAGCATAGTTGTAGAATATAGATGTGTTTTCACTAAAATATTAAATTAATTCTGTTTCCAAGGCATTTTTATTTCAATATTATTATTTTCTATTTTATAAATTTTTAAATTTTATAAAGCTAAAATGGTTTTGCAATGTCACCTAAATTCATTTTTATTTACACTTCAACAAAGTTTACCATTATTTTTTTATGCATTAAAATATTTTGAATTGCATATGTTATGATTAATGATATCACTCTAGAGTTGATCCAATAATGGCGAGCGTGCTAAAAGTGATGTAATTGCATTGCAGTCAAACTAAAAATATTTTTAATTTTGTTTTGATTTAGGTTTTAAATTATTCTATTTCAAAGGTACTTTTTTCTGTTTATTTTGCATTTCAAAAATTTTTAATTTCACAATGTTAAAATGATCTGTATCCATTAGCAGCACCATCTAAATAGATTTTTATTTACATTTTTAACAAGGTTTTCCAATACTTTTTTTATAAAATTATGGTTTATATGCTCACTCATGGTTTAAATTATGGTTACCATTTAAATAGATTTTCAACAAAGTTTTCCAATACCTTTTTTATACATTAAAAATATTTGTAAATTTCATATGTTATAATGATTTATGATAGCACTCTTTCAGGCTGGAGTTGGCTATAATAGTGGCAAGTGCACAAAGTGAGTTGGGATTGTGTAACGATTCTCGGGATTTGGAAAGCATTAGCGAACAGGGGGCTAAGCAGTGTATATTTCTTTATCTTTTTTTTTTTTTTTTTCTTAGTAAAATCATAAAATAAACCAAAATTTCTGTGAAGAATGTTTATTGAAAGTTAAATCAGTTTTTACAGTACATAATTGGGTGTAAATATATTTTTCTAGCAATGAGAGCACATATTTTAATGTTAAAATAGCAAATAAAGAAAAGCCTTTGTGCAAAAATGTTTAAAGATAGAAAACCAACGATTATAAATGCACAAATAAAGTATGAAAAGGGGAGGAAACAGCTGTTTCGAATCTACTAACGAGATTAAACATAAAAGGTATGTCAAAAATCAAGAACTTAAATGCTCTTCTATTGCACAACATTGTTGGTCTTCACAACATAAATTTAACTTTTCTTCAGCCACCATCATCCATAAGTGTCCTTCCATTCTTGATCTTGATTTTTGGGAAGCTTACCACATCATTAAAAATTTTCACTCCTTAGTTAATGACTTATCAAGTACTCCTTATTTTCCTAGCATTTGGAAATCTTTAATTTAATTCTCTACTCTTTCTTTCCCCTCGCTTTTTAGTTTTTGTTTTGTTTGTTCTCCTGTAGATGTCGCTACTTGTCCACCAAGTTGTTCCAACTGCTTTCTTCTCATCGGTTGCTTTCCTTTAGGCGGAATCGTTCATAGCGGGTATATAAGCCCGCGTCTCTCTGTCTCTTTGCTCAGTTTTGCTTTGTTTAGCTCGCTAAGTTTTTGCACTGATGAAGAATCTTGTTAGTAGATTTGAAACAGCTGTTTGTTCCACTTTTCATACTTTATTTGTGCATTTATAATCGTTGGTTTTCTATCTTCAAATATATTTTAATGATTTTACAGTATGCTGAAGGAATCGTCCTTCTAATTATTCTGCTAAAAGGTTTTCTTCAAAGGGATCTTAGTTTTTGAGAAAAGTGATCAAAGTTCATTGTATGCTTTGAATATCGATTAGATTGCACATTGTTTCTAGACTTCGTAGTACAGAAGTTGCATGCACGATTACAGTGCAGAAGATTGTAGGTTTGATCCCACTTTGACATTTTATGCCTTTTTAATTTAATATTTTTTTCACTTAAGCTTTTTGATATTTTCTTAATGAATTATATTTATTTTATTAAATTTTTCATGATTTTTGATTTTTGCAATTTTTAAACTAATATTTCTATTGACAAAAAAAAAAAAAAAAAATTATTTTTTTTTGAGAATTTATTAATATTTACTTTTTTTTTACATTTCAAAACAATGATACTTTAAAATACTTTAAAATAAATACTTTTTAACTTTGTGAATTTTTAAATGAAAATAATTAATTTTTTTGCATAATTTAAAGTATTTTTCACATGGAATCTCTGAAAGATATTTATAATTAGATAATTTCAATCACATACCTTCAGAAGAGTAATAAAATACTAAAGCTGTTGCTTATATGAAAGTTTTTATCAGATAAAAAAAAAAAAAAAAAAAAAAAGTTTATGTCCCCTAAATACATTTACCTGTCCAAGCTCAAATTCAACATTTTTTTTTTTTTCCATTTGTATGGAAAAAGAAAATACCTATTACATTTTAAAGTGTTTGTTTTCATTTTAACAAATAAAAACAGCCATAAAAATTCAACTATAAAAATAAAATCATCTGTAAATGAGGTAAATTTTTGATGAAATCAAAAATATACTTTTTTAAAACAGTCTGCTGGTTTTTTGCAGTAATATCAGAATGAATGAAAATTTCTTTTTATTGATCTTGATGCAGACAAATAGGAGAAATGAAATTATACTACACATACTATATGAACTTTTAATGTGTTTTTCAATATATATCATACATCAAGTATTTAAAGAACATAAATTTAATTAGATTTTAAATAATTTTTTTACAAATCTATGCTGTATTTAAAATTTAAATGGTGTCTATTTTCTCTTTTTAGATTAGCATATATGCATTTTATATGCATAATTTTGCATTATATTGTTTTTATTAGAACAATAAATGACTTAAAAGTGTTGTGTTAATTTTAAAGCTCAAATTAAATTCATACTAAATCTTATATTTTGTTTTTTGATAAGTGTAAGAAATAGTTTCTGTTTTTAAATTAGTTTATCTTAAATTTCGTTGTAACTTGGACAGGGAGAGAAAAAAATATATATAGAGAGAGTATTGTTTTATTAAATTTTCATGTTAAGTGCAGTATGATTTAGTTTCTAATATATCTTCTCTGAAAGTATTTATTATCATAAGTAAACTGACTATTTTGAAAATATTGGATATTTTTCATATTTTTGAATATATCATGATATTCATGAATCTGCTTCACAGTGTAATTAAAACAATGACAACATTAAACAATTTAAGAACCTCATTTAAAGTTTCTACTTTAAAAAGGGCTTGAAAAATAGCATTCCCGTGATCCCAGGGAACCCAGAAATCATTTCTTGAAGCATATTTTTTCCACTCAGGTTCCTGACCGGGAACCTAAACGGAATCCAGGGCTTGAAATTCAATTTTTCGAAAGAGGGGAGTCTCCCTACCAACATTTATAAATGGAGGGGAGTTTGGCTGTTTGGGAGGGAGAAAAAATGTTTAAAATCCGCCATTATTTTATGTGTTATTTAAAGAATTACCAGAATACAGACATAAAAAAATATCAATGAAGCAATTTTTATCAACAATTCAGAATACTTATGCGAAATGTGTAAAAAAAAAAAACTTTTATGCTGTCTAGTTTTTACTGGTGGTAAATTCCCTCCCGGTGCTAATTATTTTTGTCACAGGTCTAATTATTATTTTAATAATAATTAATAAAACTTCTAATTAATTTAATAAATTTATATTTATAATTTATAATTAATGATTAATAATTATAATTAATAATGTTATTTTTCTGTATTTTAAATGTGCAAGATACAAATTTAATCATAAAATGATACTTATTTGAGTGTAGAAGATAAGAAGTATCACTATTGTTTGCATTTCTTTAAAAAAAGGGCAAGTCAAGTTCATCGAAAAAGATTTTCTTAAAAAATGAATACTTTGTTGAGTAAAGGGATACTTTTTGTTTAATATATGGCTGCTTTCAGGAATTGCACTCATTCAAAAAGATTTGGAGCTGTCAGAAACTGATTTGAGAGTAGCAAAGAAAAAAATATATATATTGAAGCAGGAAAATTAGTTTGTTGAACAGAAAAATGAATTCCCCGTTATATTATTTTTGGGGGGAGGAAGGAGGCAGGGGTTCCCTTTGACGAAAGTTGCATTTTTTTCGCTATCTTTTGATGAAATCTGTCTTTTTTTAACGATCTTTTTACGAAATCTGCCGGTTTTTCGGGATTTTTTGACGAAATTTGCCGTTTTTTCGTGAATTTTCTGAGAAAAATTGCCGTTTTTTCGCGATCTTTTGATGAAATCCGATTTTATCGCGATTTTTTTAACGAAAATTGCCGTTTTTCGCGATATTTTCGGGAAATTTGTTGTTTATAGTGAATCTGTCAAAATTTGTCGTTTTTGCGATTTTTGGACGAAATTTGATGTTTTTTCGTGAATTTTCTGAGGTAATTTGCCGTTTTTTCGCGATCTTTTGATGAAATCTGATGTTTTATCGCGATTTTTTTTACGAAAATTGCCTTTTTCTGTGATATTTTGGGGGAATTTGTCATTTATAGTGAATCTTTTGTCGAAATTTGTCGTTTTTCGCGATTTTTGGACGAAATTTGACGTTCTTTCGCGACTTTTTTGACAAAAACTGCCGTTTTACAGAATTCTGTGACGAAATTAGGCATTTTTCTGTGAATCTTTTGACGAAATTTGCCGGAAATTAGTTGATTTTTCGCGATCTTTTAACAATATTTGCAATATTTCAAAATGCAAAATTTTTTGGGCGGGAGCCTCCCATCCACATTATTCTTTTGGGCAGGATTTCAAAATTTTGGGCGCGAATCCCGCCATCCCGCCCTGAAATTCAAGCCCTGGAATCACTCTAAAGTTGGCATGGCTGCCACCATCAATGATGAATTTATATTCTCCTATTGACTGTGGCAATTTTCAGAAGGGGGGGGGGGGACAAAGAATGCATGAAGTGCCAAGTACACACGAGAGTTGCATATATGTGCCTCTGTGTATGCAGCATTTCTCTTTTGTGTTATACATCTATAAGAATATGAATGGAGGGAGAAGGTGCTTTTGAATAGAGAGTAGTCAAAACATTAATCAATAAAATATAAAACAAAAATTTTTGTTTATTATTCAAAACTCTGTCTAGGTGACAGACATTATCTTCATTCATTAAGCTCTAAACTTATTAAACTGTGAACGTATAAAATTTTCTGTGAGCCTACACTTTTCATGCAAGTTTCCAGCTGGGAACCTTAAATTTTTTAGAATTTTTGAATCTTGTCTAAAGAAATTTATATCTTATTTATTTATTTTAATTATTTATTTTTTAAGAAACTATGATATACTGTAATCTTTTAACATTCGCAATTGTTAGGTTTTTGGAAACCTCCACAAATGTTGAGACTATCTTCCAATTTATAAAAGGAATTTAGTAGGTGTTATGATTTTTTTGAAATGGAAAAAAGCAGTTGAAATTTAAATATATTTATTCAGCATTAAAATGTACATACTGTAAATAAAAGTGAATAATTATAAAATTATTGTTCAAAGTTTGGTTTCAAGTTGATTTATAATATGTATAAGTAATTGATATACAATTGTTTGGAATAACTGATCTTTAGTTTAGGAATTTTCGTTACAGTCTGGATTTCTCTTTTAAATTTAACAGTCCTCATAAGTTAAAAATCACTTTCTATGTATTCTCAACAAGTTGTTAAAAATTTCTTTGATTTTTGCAAAAAAAGTTTTATTTGCCATAAAAAATTTTAATTTAAAAAAAATTTGATTTTTTATAAAGTTATGTTTAGTTTTCTCTTAATTATTGAAATTAATGCATATTTTGCCTTAATTCAAGGTTTGAAATTCTTAGAATTTAGGCTATACAGTGCAATGAAACCATCCAGTGTCAAATAGTTTAAGAAAATTGGGTGAAACAAAGTGAGTTAACTTAAAAAATATTCTTTACAAAACAAAGTTTGCAAATAACCAAATTCAGTATTCGCAAATGCTGAAATGTTCCACATTTTCTATTTTGTGAATAATCAAAACGTGCAAATGTTAAGGAATGTTTCATTGTTTACATCTGTAAATTATGTCTGGTTTTTAGAGAGTTGTAGATTTCAGGTAGTCTACTGTATTACTATTATTATTTATCTAAATGCATTCTAGTTTCAAAATTTCTGTAATCCAGAATTTTCTATAATCTGGAATTGTCATAATCGAGATGATTCTGGATTAAAGAAGTTATACTGTATTTAATTCAAGAGCTGACAGCACAAAATCCTATGTTATTGAGCACAAGAATTTTTTTTATTTTATGAAAGAGTATAATATGGGTATCTAGTGATCCATGTCTGCCAGAGATGAAGGTGTGCGTAAACCAAACATGAATACCACTAGTGGCTCAGTCATAGTCTTAGCATTGTGTTTGTCATACAATCAAAGGTATGAAAAACTGGGAGTAGGAAAACAAAATAGTAAACCTACGAGTGAGCCACTAGTGGTATTTAGGGAAACGAACGAAACCGAAAAAATGCTTTTTCACCTTCAACAGCTCAAAATTTTCCGATACAATTTCAGACACGTTTTTAAAAGTAGAAACATGAAACTTGCTGAGCGGATTCTTGATGAGGCGTATAAGGTGCCATGTGATTTTTTTTATGCTAAATTTATTAGAATTTGATTTATAAACATTTACCTTCTCAGCATGACCCTTTTTTTCGTTCATAGATCTCCGCTTCGGAGAAATCTGTTCAAAATGCCATTTTTGATCGCTTTTTTTACAACATTTTTTACATTTATCAAAGAATTGACAATCATGGCACCTTGTGTACTTTCTAAATAAGAGAATCTGCAAGTTTGATGCGTTTGAGAGCAAAAGTGCATTCAAAAATAAATCGGAAAATAAGCAATTTGAATCGAAATACACCCTTAATGTTTGGATTATGCACCCTTTCCAGGGATATGTTTTTAAAAAAAAATTAGGTCCTTTAAAAAATCCTTCACAAATAATTTATCTCTAAACAGGACTCTTCACAAAATTATTTTTCTCTTAAATAGACTTTTTGTAGAACTTTTTCACCTTCAAATGAATTTTACACAAATTTAATCATTTAATAATAAAATCTGGCTTGTAAATAAGCAGTTGAACTCACCAAAGAGCATATTACTTAGCTTTTTATGTACAAAAAATAAATCTTGAAAACATCGATAATTTAAAATTCACAAAATTCTCACTAGAATTTTCACAAATACAAGAAAAAAATTCACAATTTCACAAAAACAGGACCCTGTGAGAAAAGTCTGGACAGACTTGGATCATTCAATTCCCCCATTCTATAAAATAAAAGTTTTTATCTTGCGCTCAATAACATAGGTTTTTGTGCTGTCGGCTCTTGGACTAATTGATTTAAAATAATAATAATAATAAACTGATTCAATTTTTCAATTTTCTAGGTTAAAGATTTACGAAGCGAGAGTGACGAAAGCAATGAAAGCAGTAGCGAAAATGAGCTGGACGCCAAAGGTGGTTCTTCTAGTCAAAGTAATAACAGTAGTAGCCAAAGGACATCTTGATTTTGAGAGATGGAAGAAAAAACAAATAAACAACAAAAAAAGATATATATATATAATTCTTTTTCAGCTTTGTTCATTCCGCTGTTGCTTAGACAGCCTTAAATTTTATTCCAAAGAAATTTTGCAGAATCTTTTCTGCGAAATAATATACTCATACTAGCATCAAAATGGGAACAATTATTAAAAATAATATATTCGCTACTATTCAAGTTTCACTGTTTGAAATTTACCGATTTTAAAAGATATCGATGACCGTTATTATTAAAGGGCAGTTTTTACAAGGGTGGACTGATAGAAATCGACATCTCGGAAGAAAAGCACAGAAATGGTGGCTAATAAAACTTCAGACATAACTATGTTGTTATAATTTTTGTGTTTTTCAAGCTGGCATGCATTTTTCTTCTTCTTTTTAAGTAGAAATGCATTTTTCTTTCATTAAAAAATTTATGAAAGTTTGCAGACTTAAATATTACTTGAACAATTAAATATAACCTAGTTGTAACAAGGAATAAAAAACAGACATAACTTCATTATTATAATTTTTGTGTTTTTTCAAGCTGTATACATTTTTTTTTTTTTCATTTTAAGTAGAAATGCATTTTTTTTTCCCCATTAAAAACTTCATGAAAATTTGCAGACTTATATATTAGTTTGACAATTAAATATAACCTAGTTGTAACAAATAATAATAAAAAAAATAGAGTAGCGACAATGAGTTTTTCATTTACTTTGCTACAACTTTTATTAGATATTTTAAATCTGTTTGAGGCATTTGTTTGAATAACTAATAAAATCTGTTGCAGTTCATGTTAAAAAATAAAATAAATCAACTTAAAAAACACACATTTATTTTCCCAAGCTCATTTAATTAAAACCATATAATCAATCCATCTTCTTCATTTAATTTTACTTTTTATGCTGTTATTTTAGGTACTACTTGATTATCCTGTCAACCAAATTTTGCCATATTATAAAAATCACCAAAGTATGAGCCAAATCATACAAAGTAATATAATTTTTTATTTAAGCAACTAAAAAACAAATTAGTAGAACATTAACAAAAGTAGAAATAAAAAGTCGAATTACAAAAAACTTGATGACATAATAGGCATATATATTAAGCTAAATGTCAAGTGAATTTGAGATTTACGATCATCCATTATTGGTGTTAAATCTTGTAGTTTGGCTGTAGGTATTTGGTCGATGGGATAGCCAAGTAGTACCTTATTTTCTTATTTTGGCAGCCTTATTTTATTTTTTAAATTCATGGAATACTGTTTATTATTATTATTATTATTATTTATTTTCCCCTGGCCAGACCATCCTTGTACATAAAACGAGGGGTAAAAAAAATTCTAGCTGTTCCCAGTGCTTGTATATCTAGAAATTTTGATAGGCTTTTTTCCTTTTAAATATTATTTATGTTGTAAAATATGTAGAAGTTTAAAAAAATGATTTATATAAAATATTATACAAGATATATTTTATTATAACATTTATTCTTTCTTCACTTGTAGAGATTTTTTTTTCCTTCATCAGTTGTACTTATTCTTTTTTATTATTAATATTATTTTGCTACTTAAATTATTTTGGTATTATTATGTTTGTGGTATTGACAAACGGGTGCTGAATTTGACAGCAACTCTTTGTTACAACCTGTGCCCCCTTTCTTCTTAGCAACAACTTTATTTGTATTGCATAGGCATATTTGCCAACTTTTACACTTTAGATGTAAAATGTACAGTTTTTGACTATTTTTTACACTTAGGCTAGTTATTCTTACACTTTTTACAAAGTTTTTTTGGAATTTTATTTTTATCACCTAAATTATGAATTATTTTCCAATTGCTTTTAATAACTAAGTGGTGAATGAAAAAAAAAATCTGTTAAGTATTGTTAATGACTTGAAGTTTCATTATCAAAAATAGCCAGGAGAAAACTTTTAATTTTCATTGTTGTATGTAAAATGAAGTTGTCTTCTAAATAAATTTTCTCACATTCTTTAAAAAGCAAAAAATAAGTTAAAAAAAAGTTTTTAAAATCAGTTTCTTAATGAGTGTCTTATGTTTATTTTTTTTTATCACTAAATTACTTTTTAATAGTTATCAATGTATTAACAGATGTAAATTTAAGTGGGTGAAAAAAAGTCTGGGCCAGGATTTTCACCTGTTAATACATTTACATCTGTAAAATTCACATCTCTTAATACATTGATTTACTTATTGAAAAATTGTGCATTAAATCAATCTCATATCAATGTATTATTCAATAATATTCACATCTGTTAATACATTGATTTACTGATTGAAAAATTATGTATTAAATCAATCTCATATCAGTGTACCATTCAATATTACTCGCATCTTATTTGCTTTTTTTAAAAAAGTTAATCTCATTTATGTGTGATTTAAATAATGGATTCCGTGGATCTTTTTATTGTTGAAAATTGAAAGTAATAACCCTTACACATTATTTTACACTTTGCCATTTTTAAAAGTTGGCAGGTATCCATAGAGTTGCTGATAAATAAGATAGCATTTTTCTCCCCTACTGTGATTTGGTCGATACCAAGAACATACGAATGCCAATTATTCATATTTTGCTCCATTAAGCCAAGATAATTTAGGCATATTTATTGCTAGTACTTATGTAGTAAATCCATTGATTTATTTGAAATTGTTATCTTAGATCAATATAGCAGATAATATTTATGAAGATTCTTAGCTTGCCTTAAAAAGAAAAAAATAAATCAATAATGAATGTTATTGCACTGAGCAATATTATAGATGTCTGTTATAAAGTATATGCAGAGTAAAATCAACAAGCAAACTAAATTTGTATATTAATTAAAAGTTGCAAATGTATTTATGTTTCTCTAAACCAGTGGTTTTCACCATAGGACTATCGTGAAAAGATTTTGAACATTTTTTTCAAAACTATAAAAGTTTCTATAACATTAATGTTTTCATCATTGTAATGTGGTGTTATAATTTACTAATAATAAGTTATTTGTTAGTTTGTTTATTTTTTAATAACAATTGTTATATTTTGTTACTTAATTCATGTAGAATACAGCATGTCTGTTTTGTTGTTAGTTTAAAATAATATAATTTGCCATAAAATAATGCAATTAATTAGAGTGATGATATTAATTGTTGTTGATTATAATAATAGTACCAGGGGTTGATGCAGGCAAAATTTAGGGCCCCCTTTACAGAATTCATTTAATAAAACAGGCCCCTTCACAAAAATTCCTTTCAGTAAAACAGACAAATTCATAAAATTCCATTCTATAAAAACATACTTTTCATTGATTATTTTTATTAAAATGCTTAATAATTAAGCAAAATAAGCTCACCAGAATAAAAAAAATTAGCTGAAGGATTTAAAGAAGTTGTTATTAATAAACATTTGGTTCGAATTTGAGAAACTGTACTTCATCTTTTGTTGAAAAATGTTATTTTTCAGAAAATAATAACCTTCACAAAATAACTTTTATTTTTAACAAAATAAATCCCCCCCACCCCTTAAGAAAAAACATCAGTATTGACCCTTGGTAATAAAAATTATCTAATAAATTACTTTTGGGAATACTAAATTGAATAATCTATTCATTACTGTATTGGAAAGAAAAGAAAATTGAGCATAAAGTCTTAGCAGTTAGTTTTCAACAAAGGGATTTTTAATGTATTTTAGATGTTATTATAAACTGAATATTCTAAATAAAAACAAGGGAAATTTAAGTAGAAAATCTATAATTACAAACTTTTTATTCTTTAATAATAAATAAAGTAAAGCGATTTCCATAAAGAAAAATCTTTGTTGCAGTTTTTTAAATCTTTCATTATGATTTATTTGCAACAGGTTTTGAGTTCCAATGGAATAAAATTTGCATTTTTTTTTTTTTTAATATAAAAATCACCAAATTAAACTTTGAAATTAAAGTATTTTGTTTTCATAAACTAAAGATAAATTCCAAAATACTATTGTTTTCAACTGCTCTTTCTTATTAATATTTTATTACTATTGTATATTAATTATAATTTTTGTTGTAAACCTTAATCTTATTTCATACAGAATAAGTACATGAATCCTTTTTATCATTATGCTTACAAGTGCCATTTAAATGCATAGTTAAAGTTTGAAAATAAAATTTAAAATATGATCTATATCGTAGTGCTTTGTTTCTGAAATGCAAGTATATGCTTATGTAATACAACATGGCATGTGCCAAGGGGCGGTTGATAAGGTAAAGTGTGATACTTTGTGACAAAGGAATCGGGGAGAGGGGTAAAAAATATTGAAAAAATGTGTGACATCATTTATAGATAACTCCTTAAGCAGAATTAAAATGTGCAAGATTGTTTATTGGTAAAAATCCTTCTTTTTTTCTTTTTTATTTATTTTTAAATGAAATACATTATTTGACATTACTTTGCATTAATAGAATTTATAATTTGTTAAAATAATTTAACAGTATTTGAATCCTTTATTATGAGGTATAAATTTGGAATACAACCATCATGATGGAATATTACATAATAAAGAGTCTACTTAGCCTTTTCTTTTGCAAATGCATGAAAATACAATTATTATTGGTGTTAAAATTATTATTTTAATATATTTTCTAAAGTTTTATACCATACTTATTTTTCAGTGGTACATCTAAAATATTAAAGGTGAAAACCCTTGGTTAGAGACTAGAATAAAATGTACAGATTTTTCAAATTTGATACACATTTATGCATTTAAATTCTTAATTAACAATTCTATTTACTTTAGTTTCATTGTGTTGTGACTTGAATAATGACTTGAATTGTGTTCTGTTTTTACTTGAAATATGTTTTAAACATAGTTTAGTTTCTTTTTTTTTTTAATTAATTTCCAGCGTTTTATGTCTTTAATAATTTTATTCACATGTATCTAATCATTAAATATCACAAAGTTTCAAATTAGGTGATATAAAAAAATAAGGTATCTTTCAGCAAAAGTACAAAAAAGTTATGAAATTGTAAAAAAAGAAAACTGTTTTAAGTGTTAGTGTGTTGAAATTAATGCTGTGAATGCTTTTTGTTAAACTATTTTTTTTAGTGCACTAAGTCATGATAATTGCATGTGTATCTGTGCATGTGAATGTAATTGCTGCAAATGTCTTTCAAAATCTGTCCAAATATTATGACTAAATCTAAAAATTTCATTTTTTTTTTCCAATTTCTGTGACAAATACATACAAAAATGTTATATTTGTTAAATTTAAATGATTTTTAATAGTGCTGTTAAGGACATGGGACTGCGATATTTGGTTTAAATACATGCTTGGTTAAATGTGGCTTTTAATTTACCATTTTTTACCATTTACCGTATTGAAAATTATCATTGGCCAAACATTAATTTTTCTCTATTGGTTATAGTCAAAATCCCATAACCACTAAAAGAATGTTTGAAACATTTAGACTTAAAAAGAAATTATTTTTAATAGTTTTTGTTGCGTTTAGTAGAAATTCTATTTTCTAAGCAATGACAAAAAATTGAGATATTTTACAACACATAAAAAAAAAACAAAAAAAAAAAAACAATAAGGGGTTAAAGGTAGGTCTTTCATTGTTTCACTCCAAATCTATTTTGCTAACATTTTTTTCATTTGGCTAGGGTTTTTTATATCTTATTCACCAAATCGCTAATGTTGCTCAAAAGGCAGCTAGAACCCTGCTCTGAACTCAGAGTTTTTGCCTAAAGTCAATCTTAAAAAAAAAAAAAAAAAAAAAAAAAAAAAAAAAACCTTTAACTGCAAGCCAAGTTTTGATAAAATTGAATCGTTCAATCCGATGCAGAACTTCTGGAATTTACCAAAAATGACACAAGAATAGGATAGTGTGTCACATAAGACAAACATCAGAGAGGATTGCGTTCAGGTAGCATAACTGAATTTAGGTTATTTATTTCATTTTCATTACCTGCTTTTTCTGATATTTAAGTTTATAAAATATGATTGAAATATCCATTTCATATTGCTGCTAAGTATAATTAATATTTCTCTAATAATTAATGAGAGGATTTAGACCTCCTTGGTAGAAGTTATATGTTCTCTCTCCATAAAAAATTTCTTAATAAAATTTTATAAATTCACAATCACCCCTGAAATCTGTTTAAGAATTTAATTAACATAATATCTTTTGGGGTAAACATTGGGGTGATTTGCATAATTTGAAACACAGCAATATTTCCATATGTAACAGTTGTTACAATGCACATGCATCTCTTATGTTCACGCTAAAATAGATGAATCATTGTAAAATTAATTTCATGTGGAAAAAAAACATACTTGACATTAAGGCTCTGCTGCTTTGAAAGTCCCTGATCGCGAAATCCCATGTTAAGCTATGGGAAAATTTTGAAGAGCCTCATTACCTAATATAATTATTAAAATACAGTTTTCACCGCCAGAAAGTAAATGTCAAATGCTGATGATGTCAGTTTCAAAAAAGCTGCCTACATAAATTTTAAGTACATATTAAAATCCTTATAAATTTTGAAATCTGCATTTGATTAAATTTTATGATCTTCTAAAAGATACTTAAAATTTGCATTGATAATGTTTAAAAATCACACCATCAGTATTTGATATCTACTTTCTGGCAGTGAAAACGATATTTTAATAATTATATTAGGTAATGAGTAATTGCATTTAATTTTCTCAGAGTTTAACATGGGATTTTGCAATCGAGGAATTTCACTGAAGGCGAACCCTTAAGTTTAGTACATTTTTGAGAGGTTCTACTCCCTAAATCTAAACAGGTTAGAGAACCAAAATCTTTAATACTGTCAGTTTATTAATTTAAAAGCACAATATATTTAAAACTGATTTTTATTCAGAGAGAGTTATAGAAAACTTTTGAAAAAGTGCAGAGATAACTTACTAGGAGCATGATGACACCTAAGGATGGTACTGCTTTGGCCCAGCAATGATTTAAAAGACAAAGCATAAAGTTCCACTGTACAGTGAACTCAATGAAATCTGTCGATGTATAATCCACAATTCTCTTTTACCCACACTACATGTTGGAATGTATACAATGAAAATTGTTATGAAGAGTCAGACACATAAAGTTATCATTCATTCATTTATTATTATTATTATTTTTCAGTTATCAATTTTTTAGTGATAAATATTTAAATTTCCTTAGAGTAACAAAATTTTATCTCTGAGCAAGAAGCAATGAGTTGTCATAGACTAGAGAAGAAAAAAATTATTGACAATAAACACAAACTGAAATTACCATTGTGTTCTGTCAATGCAAAGTTCATACTCATCAGGGGAATATGGGATTCCTGGGAAAATCAGGGAATAAATTTTAGGTTGTAAAACTCAGGGGAAAGTACAAAAATTTTCCCAAACCTGGGTTAACCTGCCAAAATGGCAGTCTACTCTGGGAAATTGTGGACAATTGTTGCTGTTCGCGTGCATTAGTATCATATGTAATATCAAAATGTCATTAATTGTTGATATGGAAAAGTTGTTCATCCCAGAAAATAAATCAGGGAATTCTTTCTTGGAAAATGGATATGAACCCTGCAATGTTACAAATAATGAATAATCAGTAAAATGTGTATTATATGTAATTTAAATTTATTTTTACCTTAGTTATCAACTAACTATATCATACAGTGTTGCATTTTTTTTTCCCTCTTCCATTATAATTTTTATGCGGTTGTTAGTTTATAGTCAGGCTTAATGTAAACAAAGGGATGATCTATAATCTGCAAAACCTTCAGTTCCTAAGTGTGCAGATTTTACAGAGTTCACTGTATTTATAAAAAAATCATTTTGTTCTGATGTAAATATAGAAATTTAATCTAATGTGAAATCTTTTTATTACTCCATCAGTTTGACCAATCTAAACCAAATATTGCATATTTATCCATGATCTTTTTCTATTTTATTGTGTGCATCAAATAATATCCATTTCATGCTTATGTTACATAAGTTGCATTGTATGTTCTGAAATACTGATTTATTGAAGTCAAAACTGTATTTCCCCCCTTACTCACATATATTAAGAGGCAAAAAAAAACATTAGTGTCCCTTATTAGAGTTTAGGATCAATATTTGTGCCTTATTTTGTTGTTAACGTTAAAATATTTTATAGTTGTTTCAGTTATACATGATTTTGTAACTGTTATTATTTTCTATTATTTACATACATAAAGAATTTAGAGCGGATATTTTAGGCTACATTCGAATTGCTGATTTCATGATTATATTTCTTCAGATGATTATGTATATTAGCTGTATTTCTTATATTTAACTGCCCTTGCTTTGCCTTTGACCATGAATTTTTTTTTTTTTTTTTTTTTATAGTTACAATAATCAGAAAGGAGACTTTTCAATTACTTAAAAATCTGCTAATTAATGTTAAACCTTTAGGTAATTTCTTTTCAAATTTCTTGTTTAAATTTAAATATTTTTGATTTTTTTTTTTTTTTTTTTTTTTGCATAGGTTAGGTGAGGTTGATTTCTAATGTGACTATTTTTTACAATTTCGATTTTGGTTGCATATTTTTTTAAATAAAGGTACTTTTAATTCTAGAACCAGTTTCAAAAGTGAAAGTATCTTTATTTAAAAAATCTGTAATCGAAATCAAAAAATAACCATATTGGAGATTATTAGTCTCAACTATCCTATAAAAAATAAAAAAAATAAATAAATGAGAAATTCATAAACAAACTGCCCATAGGTTTAACATTATAAAATGGGTGTTTTCAAGTCAGTGAAGAGTTCGCTTAAGGTATGAACTCCCATGAAATGCAATTTTTATACAGGATGATACAATGTGAACAAAACTTCAGAATAACACATATGTACAGTATAGTATAAAAAATTTTGTTACAAACATCTGTACCTTTTCTAGTTAATTATTTATAATTTCTTTTTTTTTTCAAAGGCATGAAAGTTCTTACGCCCTCATACATTAAAAATAGGACCAGGGGTGATTCTCGTCCGAAAATTTGAAATTGGGTTATTAGTTCCGCATAGTTGCCAACTTGTACGCTTTTGCGTGCACAGAAAAAGCAATTGCAGAGAAATGCAAATTTCATGAAAGGATCGCCGAAAAGGCACACAATGTGGGAATATTTTGTGGAAAAACAACAATTTCGTCAATGTTTTTGTCAACGAACTTTGTCAAAAGATCGTTGAAAATGAAAATTTCCAGTGCGGATTGCGGAAAAAACGACAATTTCACCAAATATTGCAGATAAAACGCTGATTTCGTCTAAAGGTTGCAGATACAACTCTGATTTTGTTAAAAGATCACGGAAAAACACTGTTTTTGATAAAAGATTGCTTAAAAAAATTTTTGTTAAAAGATTATTGGAAAAAAAAAAACCCTGCCGATTTCATCAAAAGATCGCAGAGATACAACGTTGTTTTCGAGAAAAGATCGCATAAAAATGCAAATTGTGTCTATAGATCGTCGCAAAAAACGCTAATTTCATTTAAAAAAAAAAAAAAAAAAAAAAAATTCCACTGAAAACGCCGATTTTGCTAAAATATCACAGATAAATCTCCGATTTTGTCTGAAGATTGTGGGAAAACACTAATTTCGCTTGTCCCCTCCCCCACTGCTGATTTCCGAAAATGCAATGTGAATTTCCAAAAAAAATTTTTCCCCCAGAATCACCCCTGAACAGGATTTATAGCACCAGCATTTATTTGGTGAATGTGGAAAATACTCATTTGAATTATTGAAGATGTTTTTTTAAACATCATTATAACATATTTCCTGAATTGTTTTATATTGAATGCTCTTTTGCAAATAGATATTCCGTTCCAATGATTTTTTTTTTTTTTTTTTTTTAAATGCATAGCATAATATTTTGTTGTCATATGTTGTTTTTGTTATGTAGCTTATTAAAATTCTTTTTTGCTATTCCAGTTTTTTTTATATGTAAGTAGTTTTTATAAATATTTATTGTTTATTATTTGATGTAATGATTGTGTACTATTTGCTTTGCTAATCATTTATATAAAAAACAGAAAAAAGATGTATAAAAATGTTTCTTTCTCTTTTTTTTCTATTTTTGACAAAGTTATTTTTAGTTTTGTTGTTGCATTTCTTATTTCATATGTTGCATATTCAAATTTTTTGAGTACTTTCATTTTGTAGGTGCTTTGGCAGCTTTATCAAGAGAAAAAATATCTCCACATATTAATGTTAATACTAAAATAAGGGCCACCAAGCGGGCCACCTCTTTTTTCTTTTTCAAAAAAGGAATACTAGTCTAAGAAAAAATACCTTTTTTCTTTCAAAAAAAAAAAAAAAAAAAAAAAAAAAAAAAAAAATTCTAAAAAAAGGCAACATTTTTTTTGAAAAAAGGAACTAACTCTGTTTTTAAAAAAAGGCACACTTATACCTTATTTGCAAAACATATTTTGAATTGGTTGGTTTGAGTACCATAGAATATGTGATATTCTGCGATTATTTGAAATAATAGTCTTTTTTAAATTTTTATGATTCAATGTATGACGAGGTATTCAGCTGTTAGTACACAAAATTTGAACTCTCTGACTTTATATTGTTTTTGTGTATGGACTCTATGACAAACAGACAGGACAGAGATGAATAGGGTTTTGTCAGTTAAACAAAACCCTAAAAACAATGAAATTATTAAATGTAAAAGTTAAATAAATAATAATATTTAACTAAATATGTATTATGCACTAATCATCCAATCTACTTCATTCTTTATGCAAAATGTGCATTATTTTATTGTCTTTTACATCTACTCCTTAAGGGTGTATTAGAAAAAATGCTTTTCCACCTTCAACAGCTCGAAATTTTCCGGCACAATTTAAGACACATTTTTTAAAAGTATAAACATGAAACTTGTTGCGGGGATTTTTGAAGAGTTGTATAAGGTGCCGTGTGCTGTCATTTTACGCTCAATTCATTAGAATTTGATTTATAAACAATTATCTTCTCAGTATGACCCCTTTTTTCGTTCCCAGTTTTTCCCGCTTTGGAAAAATCGGTTTAAATTGTCGTTTTTGATTGCTTTTTTTGCAATACTTTCTGCATTTATCAAAGAATCAACAATCACGGCACCTTATGTATTTTCCAAATAAGACAATTTGCCGGTTTGATTCATATGAGAACAAAAATGAATTTAAAAATAAATCGCAAAGTAAGCAGTTTAAATTGAAATACAGCCATAAAAAATAAAAAAAATTGAAAACTTTTATGCATCTTTCATGAGAACAAATATTTCGAAAGTCCAAAAAAAAATAGTTCTGGATAATCGTAGTTACTAATATTAAATAAAATTCTTCCCATTATTACATACTAAGTGCACACTAAATATCAAGTCTCTATCTCAATTTATTCATGAGATACAGTGTTTACAGACAGACTAGTGGCAATTATTATTATTTTTTATATGTATTTCGTAATCTCCAGTGTCTAAAATGTGTAAATCAGTAATTTTTTTTTTCAAAATGATTGCAAGATTTATAGGAGGAGATGAATAGGAATACGCGCTGACAAGTACTTTTATCTATGTACAGTTTTAAGAATGAAAATCATACGTAGTCTATTTCTACAAATTTTGACAAAAGTGCCAAGCTCCTATAAAGAGAAAGTACCAATTTTTTTTGTTATAATCCAAAGATTTGTAGCTTTTTGTTTCCTTTCAATAGTTCCCTGTTTTCATTAAACCTGGGAATGAGTGCCTTCATCACACCACAAAGCTGCATCACTAATTGTACTACAAAAGCTTATTCTTATATATAACTGTTGTCGGCAAAATAAATATTAAGGAGCATGTTGGAATGACGAGTGATATTTTATGTTTTGAGTGTTATTAGATGTTATCTATGTTTGTTTACAAAGATATATAGATAATTCATGCTAATAGTCGGTGTTGATTTTTTTATTAATTTTTTTTATCATGGTGATTAGGGATACTCTATTGAAATTTTGTAGAATTATAAAATGTATGTATTAATCATAACCCTATAAAAATAAAAAAAATCAGTAATATTGTTTTTTATAAATGAATTCATTTTCAATGAATTCATTTTGTGTAATCTTTTAACAATCGGTGTGTTCAAATACACAGGTGAGAACCTTCCTTATTAAAAAAATCATCTAAATTCTCCCATTCCCAGCAAATAGCTTTAAAAAGTTTTATAATTGTTATCTAATTTTTTTTTATCCTTATTTTATAGCAGTAATAAATCATCCATGTATTTCTAAACCTCTCAGCACATAAATCGTAAAATCTTTGAAAATCTTTGATTTTTAATATTACATTATTCCCACATTTTAGCAATTATAAATAAATAATGGATCATCCAAAAAATGCATGATTGATTATTTATTTGATGATGATTAATGATGATTATAACAATGTCTCTCCCCCGCCTCCCCCCCCCCCCCCCCCCCGCCCTTGGACCACTGCTTGAATTCAACACTGTTAATAATAATTCTGTAAACTGCAGTTCAGTAGTTATGAAATTTATTACAGGTATTGTCTGCATGAAATAAGGTATGACTGTTAAGGAATTATAAACAACTATAAATAGCACTTTTTTATTTTAACACACTATTTAAGAAAGTGATTTTTATTCTGTTAAAATATTTCTTAAGGTTTTTTTCCCCCCTCCAAGAAATAAAATTGTTTACTAAAGGACCTATCATAATTTTCTGAGTAAATGATATGTTAAAGTGCATCTGTGACAGGAGTGAATGAAGTTTCTTTTTATGATTCTTTATTTTACACCCTGCTTTTTATTTTGTTTTGTTCTTTTCAAATGATACATTTTCTTATATTCAAATAAATTTGTTTTGAGACAGATTTATATCAGTATTGCTAAATACAGATATGAAAATTTTCAATAGATATGAAAATTCTTTGATAAATAAGAGGCAAAATAAAAGTATCCCTTTTCACCTATACCATTTGACTTTATACCCATTTGTAAAATACTTTTACAATGGCATTTTTGCAGAAATGCTGAATTGTATGTTGTTTACTTATTTATTGATCTCATATATTTCTTATTAATAAAAATTGTTTTTGTTTAATTCCCATATTTCTGTCGAATAATATTTAACTTCATTTTGTTTTAATTTTTATATTTCTCTCCTCAAGCAGAATAATATGCAACATGGCTTTTGTATTTTATAAAATTCTCTTAAATAGAAAACAAAAATACATATTAATAAAATGCACAGAGTCGAACACAGTTTACTATTAATGTCTTTATTGTGTTACAGGATATAATCAAGATAGCCTAGATTCCCAGTGGCACACCAAGGGTTAAGCTTTGGAGGGGGCTAGTATATTTTAGAGGTCTATATTTCCCTGATAAGTTCAATCAGATTTTTTTTTTTTTTTAACATTTTATTAAAAATGGACATACATTTTTTCTATTGATTTGATACAGAACAAAGACTGGGTGGTGGAAGGGAGAAAGCAATCAATGAAACCTGGGTGAGGGGGTCTCTGAAAATTTTTGATGGGGCTCATTCTGAAGCTTCACCCCTTGGGGACGAGTGACACATATACCGGGTGTCCCAAAAATGACTGATGGATTTTAAAATTCAATAACTTGCAAATGGTGACAGCTATTTAAAAACTTTTTGCAGGAGGGTTATGTATAATATCAGGAGTTTTTTTACCGTAATTTTTTATTTTAGTTCAAATTTCAAACAATGGGTGGCGCTGACGGCAATTGAAGGCCAGGTCAACGCTTCACTCAGCACTGATCACCTGACCTTCAATCGCCGTCAGCACCACCTATTGTTTGAAATTCAAACTAAAATACAAAATTACAGTAAAAAAACTCCTGACATTATACATAACCTTCCTGCAAAAAATTTTTTAATAGCTGTCACCGTTTGCAAGTTATTGAATTCTAAAATCCATCAGTCATTTTTGGGACACCCGGTATGTGCCACAAAAAGGCATAAGAATCCTTGTTTGTCCCACCAGTAAAATTTTACTGTAAAATTTGTCTTAATTTAATCGAAGCATTTTCTCGATTCAATAAAGCTCAGATTTCTGTTTTTAAAAAACAGGGAGAAAACACTAATTTTGTAAAAGGCTCCCATTGTGAAGGGGTTAAATCTCTTTGATGAATAAAAAGAAAATATTGTTTTAAGTGTTGAATATTAAAAATGCTGATATTTCAAATTTTACAAGAAAATTTACAAATAAGAAAAAAGTTGTGAAAAGATTACTATTTTTCAAAATTTCTAATTTGCAGAATTTGTTAAAAGTAACAAAAGTAATATTTCATAATTTTTAAATACTTTAAATTGTTAAATCTTACAGTCTGGGAGGGGCTTCAGCCCCCTTAAGCTCCCTCCCTCCCACTGAGTGTGCCAACATAGATTCCCCTCAGTTCGATGACTTCACAAATATTTCAGAATGCTTGAAATCGTTGAGTAGTTTAATTTCGTGTGTGATGATAAAAAGCATTATCTGCAATGATGCACTTTGCGGGTATGATACTATGTATGTGCTGCATTTTTTTGTAAGGTCATCTTCATTTGTTTTTCACATTATAAGTAAGCATTTATATATATATATATATTGTAATCACAGCATATTTCAGAAAGAATAATAATAATAATATTTGTGCTGAACCATCTCTTAATCTTTAGTCTGAAACTTGACACTGATTCTAGTCGTGTACCACTCTGTTTGTACTTGCAGAAATAAAATATCTTGATTTCTATTTATGTTGTGTGCTTATTGTGTTTTTTTTTTTTTTTTCTATTAGACTTACATAAGTTGTGGCAGTTCACATTATTGATTTTGTTTTTACTATATCGTAATAATAATAACATATATTCTAAAATGAAAAAGTAAAAACTTATAGTCCAAGAGCCGGCATCGCAAAACCTTATGCTATTGAGCACAATTAAAAATTCCTTTATTTTATTGAAGATTAGTAATAGGAAAATCTAATGATCCATGCCTGCTGAAAGCGAAGTGGTGCATAAGTCAAGCATTAATACCACTAGTGGTTGACTCGTAGGCTAACAAGGAAGGTCTCCATAGTGGGCATACTCAGATTTTTTTGAAAAAAAAAAAAATACTAATTAAACTACTCATGTATGTAATAAAGGATCAGTCAAAATTAGCGGTGGAATTACATTAGAAATTATATAAAAAAAAGTAAAATACTTTTGAATATTTGGCATGAAAAGACGAAAGCATCAAGCGATTTGGTGTGCTGCACTTTTCCCCGCCAAAAGCAAACGATTTTAATGTAACTGAAAATGTTGGATGTTTGGAATGTGTGTTAATGATATTTAATGAATTTAAACATAAACAATGTGAGAGTTTACTATATATTAGTAGATATTGCATTACATATGTGTATATATATCTATATATATTGCAAGTTGGGGTAGTTATTTAAATTATCATTGGAAAAAATATTTTAATAAATAAAAATAATCATAGAGTATGATTATTTTCATACATTTAAGCGTGTTCAAAAAAAGCCATATGTTTCCATGGCAACAAAATCGAATTGACAATTTTCAGTTGGACTTTGAGCTTGAAACAATTTTAATTATTTTAAATTATGAATTTCGTTTTAAAATGCAAATTTTGATAATTAAATTTGAATATAAATACATATGAATATCGATATAACAAAATTCTTAAAACAAGCTAAAACTGTCAAAACTAAAATTATTTAAATTAATCTAAACAAGCTCAACATGACTTTTTTTTTCTTTTAAGTGTATTTGACATGAAAAAGTATTTTTTGAAATTGCATTCCATTGCCAACCGATGATAAATTGCCAAATAACAAAATTTTCATTACTTTTTACGAACAGGGTTCAGAGGTTCCGCCGAAATTTTTTTTATAAACGTATATATCCTCATGAGAAGAACATTCTGTAATTTTTTCAGATTTTTTGGAGTATGCCCGTTTGGAGACCTTCCTTGTAAGAATTGTGATTAAAGGGTATCAATATCAATCAAGGGTATGAAAACATCCAAAACTGGATGCAGGAAAACATAATGTTAGGCCTACTAATCAGCCACTATGGATATTCATTTTTGGCTTATGCCCCACATCCCTTCCGTCAGACATTTATCATTAGATTCCTCTATTACTATTCTTCCATAAAATAAATGATTTTTTCTTGTGCTCAGTGACTTAAGGTTTTGTGCAGTCGGCTCGTGGATTATTATTTTGTTTATAAGTTGTCACTTTATTAGTAAAACATTTAAAATATATTAAAAATTTACATGTTTCAACTCATTTGCATTGATCTCTCTTCAGAATTATTTGCATGTAATGTAATAATGGAAATAGCATGTAATAACATGGAATGACATCTAACAATAAATGACATGGAATAACATATAATAACATGGAATGTAAATAGGCAATTTTTCTATCTACATTCTGAAAATAAGTTGAAACATGTAAATTTTTAATATATTTTAAATGTTTTATCAATAAAGTGACATCTTATGAGCAAAATAATTATTTATAAGTTCTAATCTTTTTGTTATAGAATATATATTATTATTACGATATAGTTAATGGATGTAATCAAGGCTTACTGCTTCTACATTACACATTGACACCTCTAGTTGTATGAATCATAATGAGGTCATTGATAGGAGTGGTTGAATTATATGTATGCTTAGATTCTTTGTATTGTGAAACCACCTTCAACAGTCACTCTGAGCAACAGTAAGCTCCCAGTTCTGGTCATGTTTTAGTGCTACCAAATCTCTTCCATAGAAACAGGTTGTTCTTCAAAATTTGATTAACTTATGGCCTAATTTTGACAAAGGTGTTTTTAGATGGTTTTCAGTAAAGTTCTAAATCCATACTGTTGGTATAATATCTACTTTGTGGCCAGTCACTTTAATAAGTATATATAGTAAGTATTTCAGGCCTTTGAATTTCACAAATAGCTAGGGACTGATATTTTTTAACACTTACTTTTTGTTTTGAAATAATCTGATAAAAGATGTTGTTATTAAAAAGTAAATTGCAATGACAAGTTTAGTAATGTAATACTAAACATGTTTAAATCGAGTTAAAGTATTATATATATATATAGAATTAGAATAACAATGAAGTACTTGCTAAATTTTGGCGATCTTACATGGCTTAGGGACGGATATTTGTAGTAAAAAGAATCTATTTTCGGAAATAAAAAATATTGCGATATAATTCAAAGTGAGTGACCAAATTAGATGGAGTTTATAATATCGCTTAGTAGCTGAAAATATTCAATAAAATAGATATGTCAAAATTGCTTCCATTATCAAGTTAACCAAATTTTGGAGAACCAACCACCCAAATATCATTATATTAAACATCCAAACAACTTCCGAACAATGGCCAACCCACAGCTTTTTCGTTATATTTTAACTGCAACTCAGATTCCAGAGAATGTGAAGATGAATTTTTTTATTTAACGTCCTTACAATTTCTCAATTAATTTCTAGAGGTCGCTTAGCAAAACCCCATTTGTAAACAGGTGTGGCGAGAGGGATGTGGGAATAACAAAATTTAAGTGTAGTATAAAGAAGCAGTAGTCATTTGTACTTTTTGTGAAATGTTTTATGATATTTCTTGTCTATGTATTACACATGTTTTTCACTAAAGGATTGGGTTCAAACTGAAAATTTTTAACTTTGAGTTGAAAGTTATCTAAAACTCCAAAAAAGTGTAACTGCACAAAAATTAAAAAAAGTCAATGTTTTTTGTAGCATTATATGGTATTTATTAGGATGAGCGAAGCTAATCCTCTACTAGGCCACTCAAATTACAATTTGTCATACACTTTACAAAACACTATTCAGTATTTTGATTTGAAATTAAACATAAAAATAAATTATGATGCATAGATTTGCACAATTTCTTTTTTTTTACAAAATAACCCTAAAAAAAATATTAATTAAATAATTTATTTTACATGTTTTTTCATCACAAAAGCATTTTTGCAAATAAAAAATGAAACAAGTACATTTTCAGAAAAAGAAATAAATCATAGGGTTAATAATTATAGGTTGAATCATGATTAATAGACCGTATTCCTGTGACGTAACATAAGATAAAATAGCGATTTTTAAAGCCTCGAACCAGAAGGAAGAAAAGGCTCCATTTCTTTATGAATTATTAGATGGAAATAAATGTAAAAATTATTCGCGTTTGAAATGAAATAGACGCCCTCTCGCGGACAAAGTCTGAAAAACGAAATAGAACTGATACCGTGCGCATGAAATCAGTGTTTAAAAGGCCGATAAATAAATAAACAGTTCTATAACGCGTGTAACGTTGGGTTCTTTGTATTAAAATTATCTAAAATCAAAATTTTATACACAAAGTTTAGATCTATAATATAAAAAAATACATTTGACTTACTCATGGCAAAATAGCATGACAGCAACACAATGCTTTCATGCTTCAGCTTCTCTAAAGCAATTACTAGATTTTCCAGCATCTACAAATTCTAAAATTGTCGATATTTGTAATTTATCTCCCATAATTAAATAAAAAAGATAAAAAACTGCACTTTAAATAGCTCTTTAAACTTGTTCTATGCTACAGTGCTACAGCATGGAACGTAAACAAACAAACGTAAACAAACGATTATCAGGTCTATTACAACGCCATCTTTCGGTCATTACAAACGCGAATTTATATTTTTAAAACTGTAAACAAAATTTTTTGCAATCATCTGCGTGCAATGAGTACGATCGATAATGTTCCAATGAAGTCACATCAGGTAAAACGGCGACTTTTGTAGACTCGAACGAAAGGAAGAATAAGGCCCATTAAATAAATAAAAATGCATTTTCATTATTCCATCAAAAAATATATTTTAATAGAATATTTTATTAAGATTGGTTGAAAATGACACATATTTTGGTCTTACTCCTTTTAATCATATAATAGTTTCACGATTTCTTTTATGAAGTTTTTAACATATCTTTTTTTTATGAAAATTATAGCATTTTTTGAGTGAATTAAAATTTGTGAACATTCAATTATTTACATTTAATTATAAAAATATTTTTCAGTGTTAAGAATTCAAATACACTATTTTTATTGTGTGAAATCATTTACACAGACAATACTTCCGTTTTTTTTTTTTTTTTTTTTTTTTTGTAAAGTCGAAACAGAAGAATTGAAAAAAAAAATTGTTAAATTCGTTATATAAAGTGTTATTTGAATACGAAGGTTGAAAACTGAACCAAATGAAACGTATTTATTACTATGAAGTAGTTACTATTAGTATTATTTTTAAAGTTTACTGTTTAAATACAATTTATGGAATTTGACTGAATTTACATTTCTAAAATTAAAATCCTCCAAAAATTAAAATAACATTTTTGCTTAATTAAGATGCAAAAAATAATTATTGTTACTGTTAAATATTTTTCTTTTGAAATGATGCTTCGCGAATCCGAACAAAGCTTGGCTTTCGCTAGTTAGTACTAATTAGTACTTTTTCTCCCGAAATTAAAATGATCAGGGCCTGATTAATGCACGGGCCTCCAGGGCCCTGGGCCCACCAATTTCAGGGGCCCAGAAATCATGTGGATTAATTTTTTTTTTGCCTTAATCAAATACTTTTCAAATAATGTTGTTTTATAAAATATGAAATGTAAAATTTAAATATTCTGAATGACTCAATAAAATTTTTAGGAGCTTTGAACCTAGACGCTTTTCATCCAAACAGCTTTGTCAACTCGTCAAATAAACCTTCCTTTTGTGAAAGTGTCGCCGAAAATGAGTAGGTAGGGGGGCCCAATTTTTTAACAGGCCCTGGGCCCAACTTCAGCTTGATCGGACTCTGAAAATGATATTGTGATTATTTTTTTTTTTAAATGTAAATGATTTTATCAAAACAAACTGTAACAAAAATATTTTGCAATAAATCTGGTAGACTTGATTAATCTGTCATGATTGAGTAAAAATTCTGAAAATATGCGCAAGCGATGCGGAGATAATAGACATCTGCACATATATGACGTCATACTAAAAACCTGCACATTCATTAGCACCCCTGCCACCAGCCACGCAGCTATGTTAATTTACGACAGATTCCAGCATTGTCTTGGAACGCTTGATATGTATGCAGTTTTGGGGGAATCTTGCTATAGAAAAGTTATGTTTAAATATTCAATTTTTCTCAAATTCGTCAAAAAAAAAATTTTTTTTTTCATTTTTCATGAGCAAATCTTGCAATAGTAAAGTAATTATTTTAGCAAAAAAATTCTTGTGTATTTTTTTTTTAAATTGTTAGCAACTGCTATAATAAAAAATGCTTATTTTTTCCTTTCATTGTTTTGAAGAGCTGGTTATGTCAAAGCCAACAAATTTTTGAATCCCCTCCATTTCCATCTCCTAGAACCGATTTTGGCCATTTGCAATCCCCGCTGAGATATTAACCATTTCATTGTACGTATTTTCAGGAGTATGCGCGTACAAAATACAAAAATGCATCAAAATGCTAAAAATTGCGTTACATTCCGTGTTTTTAGGGTTTCGTTCATCTGACGAAACCGTATTCGTCTCTGTCCTCTGTCTGTCTGTCGCAGAATCTAACGCAAAAAGTATATACGCCAGAGAGTTGAAATTTCGTGTACATACAGCTGAATACCTCTTGTCACACAACAAATCATAATTTTTTTAAAAAGACTATTATTTTAATTTTAATTCAAAAATTTTTAAATCATCAGTTCGTTTTATTGTTTTTTCTCTTCAAATTGTTGCCACGCAAGTTTAAATAGATATAAAAATTATTTCATTTTTCACCCTTTACTTTTAAAAGTGATGGAGTACTTCAGTTGCCACAATACAAAATTGGCATTACAAACTACAAAAAAATTAATATCTTAAAAAAAAAAAAAAAAAGTGATATACAGCTTTTAAACAAAACACATTTAAAAGTACATCCCCCCCCCCCCCTATACGATGATGTAAAAATTGAAAATGTGGGATATTTAGAAGCTTAAAAATTTGCAGTAGCATAAATTTCAAAATTGAAATTTCATTTCTTGTAATTGTTGCACGCAACTTGAAATAAAATTAAAAATTATTATGTATGTTAATGGATTAAAAAGATCACTTAAAAAACGTGCATATTTGTTTTTATATCATCATATTAAATTATATTTATCATCTATTTTGACACGCGAAATGAAATATTTTCTCATTTATTAAATTATTATTCGTTTAAATTAAGAGACCTCTGTTGACCAGTTTGGTCTCCCTTAAATTTATTCTAAACTTTGCAATATTTTACTTTTATTCATAATTTTATTTACTTGCGCACCTTCACTAAATCTGCAGATTCTGGTAGAGGAATAATTAATTAATAAATAAAGCGATGAAGGCAGCATTAGGGGGAAAATTCAATACTCGTTCTGGTTGGCACGATTGGCGAAGAAATCCCAAAATAGCACCGAAAAACCGTTTTTCATTTGTTAATTTTATGATAAAGTGTTTTGAAGGAGATATTGAACGAAACCCTCTGTGCGATCTACGATCTCACTTTCCCAGTTGTTCGCATTTTTCTTTTTTGTTTTTCTTTTTTTTCTTTTTTCTTTTTTTTTTTTACATTTGTAAAATGAATCTAATTTCAAACTCTTAGTACAATATAGTACATTTTGTATAATTTTTATGATAAAATTTAATTTGAATTCGTGCAGTCTTTTTCTCGCGAATTTTTTATACGATTTTTATAGTTTCTTTCCCGCTTCGCGGAGATTTTTCGAAATTCGAAACAGAAATTCTGTTTAAAGTATTAGTATAAAACAGTAATTATGTTCTCCACAATTTTCGATTTCTTTTTTATATCACGTTTAAATCTGCCCTCCCATCCCCTCCCCCCCCCTCCAAAAAAAATTCTTTTATTTAATAAATAATATTTCACAATTCGCCATAACTTTTTTTTATATTTATAAAATGCATTAACATTAATAATAAAAATTATTATTTCTGTAACTAGCATTAATATCTTATCCCAATATAGTAAATTTTGTCCTTTTTTACTTTCTTCTATCCTCAATAGAAGAAAGTATTGTAATCAAAATTTTTTCGACTTCCGGTTTTCGACGGATTTACACGTTTTAGCGGTCAGAGATTCCAAAAAACATGTTTTTACAAAATGTCTGTCCGTGTGCCTGTGTGTATGTCGCCATTCTACCATCAAAAAGTGTATGAAGTTATGCATAGAATTGAACCAAATCTTTTGTGAATGTTTTTGGCTGTGGCCAGCAGGTCCTTCTTCAGTTTTGAAATATTCCGCCGGAAGGGGGCGCTGCAATCGCGATTTTTGTGCCATTTTCAATATTGTACCGACCAAAAGTATATGAAGTTATGCATCGAATTGAAGCAAATTTTTTGTGTAAGTGTATGACTGTGGCTAGTTGGTCCTCCCTGAATTTGGAAAAAATCCGTCAGAAGGGGCGTTGCAATTGCGATTTTTGTGCCATTTTTAATATTGTACCGACCAAAAGTATATGAAGTTATGCATCGAATTTGACCAAATTTTTTGTGTAAGTGTATGACTATGGCTAGTTAGTCCTCCCTGAATTTGAAAATAATCTACCGGAAGGGGGCGCTGCAATCACGATTATTGTGCCATTTTCAATATTGTACCTACCAAAATGTATATAAAGTTATGCATCGAATCGAACCAAATTTTTTGTGTATGTGTATGACTATGGCTAGTTGGTCCTTCCTGAATTTGAAAAACATCCGTCGGAAGAGGGCGCTGCTATCGCGAATTTTGTGCCATTTTCAATATTGTACCGACCAAAAGTACATGAAGTTATGCATCGAATTGAACGAAATTTTTTGTGTGTGTATGGCTATGGCTAGTTGGATCGCCCCGAACCTGAAAAAATCCACCGGAAGGCGGCGCTGCAATAGCGAATTTTATGCGATTTTCAATATTGCATCACTTAAAAGTGTATGAAGTTAGTTCTAGAAATGAACTAAATTTTTTGTATATGATTATTTTTTGGTAAGGCAAGTAAGTCCTCCCTGAATTTAAAAAAAAAGTCTTCCTATCATTCTATTGTCCATCGGCTCGTGCAGAGACGGAAATTCGTTTTTACTCCGATTAATTGATTGAAGCAAAAATTTAAGATGAAAATCAAAGTTGGTATGGTATTGAATTAAAATTATTAAAGCATTAAAATGAGTAACTATTTTTTTTTTAAATATTAAAATGTGCGTATGAGATTGGCACATCCAACGAGCTCAATAAAATTTAATCGCCTTCATCAGCGATTTAGTGCATGTTTCGGAGTAATTTTTGATATCTGTAAAAGAAATCCAATTTAAATTTTTCAACCTAACGTTTTGTTCTTTTGCGATTTTTGAATTTTTTCACTTGCTTTCTAATTTTTTTCGAGAATTTTATTGCAATTTTTAAAATGTTTGTTGCGATTCACAAATATTTAAATTCAAGATGATATTTATTGAAAAAATAACATGCTTTTTAATTCTAAATAATTTGACTACTCGTACGAATTGTATTCCTTTAAAAAGTAAAAAAAAGATTCCATGAATAAATCAAAGTTTTGCGAGGTTGGGAAAAAAAATGTTGGAGTAGCAAAGAGAAATAATGAACTGAAAATGAAACTAAAACAAAGCTCTTTTCCAACTATAAAAAATGAAATGTATATATATATATATATATATATATATTCGTTTTTAATTAACCGATTTTGTTCAAATTTTCAGTAACTGGCAATGATAATAAGTTAGGCTGACAATCAAATTTTTATTAAAATATATTAAGTTTTAAGAATATTATAGATATCTACAAATAAACCCACTGTTTGACTCACTGATAAAAAAGTCCCATTATCATGACATGTTTGTTTATTTAGCTGCTGCAACTCGGGCATCGTGAAAATCCGATAGGCGTTTCATGTTTCATTGATAATGCTTTGCAATGCAAACCAGAAACAGTTTAATCGTACATGTAAGCAATAAAAAATAATAAAGATGTATTATTATGATAAAATTATCAACTAAGGCTCTTATGCTATGAAATTATGAAAAATAAGTCTTCGGAAAAAACCCCGAAAAAAAAAGTTTTTTTCCCCCAAAATTTCCTGGGGTTTTTCGGGCATTCCCCCTTTTATGAATACATCAACCGATATTCCTGAAAAACGTTCAAATTATCGGTTAGTTTGTAGAAATATTTTTTAACAGATTTTCAAATATTTTTGTCGACGTGCAATAATTTAAAACTAATAAAAATAGTTAATAATGCGAACTGGATCTTTTGAAAAACCAGGTTGGATAAAGTTGCGAGTTGCAAATAGCAACTTGTATTATTAAAATTAATAATAATAGAATTTAATTCTATATCTATGAATGTAATACAGCAATATATTTTTCTGAAAAATGCTCAAAATATCGGTCAGTTTTTAGAAAAATATTTAATTTTTTTTAAATAGTTGTAAAGAAAATTTTATACTCGACCCAGTAAAATAATACAATAATTTTATATTTATTTAAAATAGTTAACACTGTGGGTTAGGCTTGTGAATATCAGTTTGGTTAATCAGGTTACGAGTTGCAAGTCGCAACTCGTAATTATAAAATTAATAGTAATACAATTTTACTTTATATTTTCGATAAGGAGGGTTCAAGTGACGTCACACGTACACAAACCTCCGCCGCTGAAGTCTAGGCCTGTGCGCTAACACGAAAATGGCGGATGTCGAAGGTGGATTTTTTTAACGTATGTAGGGTCCCTTGAATATTCGTGCCAATAATATTTAAAAGCTTTTACATTTTTCTAAGTTGATACAAACCAAAGAAATTTTTTTAAATACTGGTATCTAAATGTAAGGGATCGTTCATACGTTATATATAAATTCGGCTTCGGCAGACGCCATTTTGTCTCAGCGCTCAGGCTTAGTTTTCAGGGGGCGGTGAAGAAAACGCTACGAACCGCGAGTTACTCAGGCCAAAACATTGAGAAATCGTATTGCTACAATAGTAACAAGGAAGGTCTCCATACTGGGCATATTCAGAATATGTTGAAAAAAAAAATACTTGTGATACTGCTTACATATGTAACAAAGGATCAGTTAAATTTAGCGGCGGAATTTAAAAAAAAGTCTGTATTAAAAAAAAAAAAAAAAAAAAAAAAAAGATTGGAATATTTGGCGCGAAATTATGAAAGCGACACGAGATTTGGCGAGCAGTACTTTTACTTGACAAAAGCAAACTATTCTAATGCATTTGAAAATTGCTTTTTAATTGTCGCTTAGAATTCTTTATTATTCTCACCTGTTGCTTTTTATTGTAAGGTTTACCTTATTTGATCAGAGCATTTTCGTGATTCAATTACAAAAATTTTTCTTACAAAAACTGGCGATAAAAGATTGAAAATTGTCGTTAAATTGTTAATAAGTATTTCACATAAAAACGTATTTTTTTTTTCTGTTTGATTGCAACCGGTGATAAATCGCGAAATAAACGAAAATTTTATTATTTTTTTACGAGCGTGTGGTGATGAAAATAAACACCTCCTACTAGGTACGCAATCGTGACGTGGTTAGTACAAAGACAAATGAAAATAATATCCCTTCGGCGTTGTGAACGAAGATCGGATATTATTAATTACTGAAATTAATTCCTTAATATCATACTTAAAATTAACATTTTGCAATAACATTAGGATCGCCTTATTTAACGTATGAATTTGTGAAAATTGGGATTGATGAGTCAATAAAATACTTGAGATATTAATCTACAAATTTAAATGTTAACATTCCCTAATCTGCATCTAGAAATTACCTTAAAATACATAAAGGGAGAAAACTGGAATAAAGACAAGAATAGGTACATATATACAAAATTTTATTAAAACACATAAATTGGCATCATGCAAACACTATAAAAATATAATATGCAAGGCAATAACTACTGAAATATGGTTATAGTGAAATATACAAAATATTTTATTTCATTTTTTTTTGTTGTTGTTTGTTTATTTATTCATTTCCTATTATTCTGCTAACCTCACAGCTCATAACACTTAAGTTCACGACACAACTTATAGGCAAAGCCCCAAAATTTCATATTTTATAAAATCGAGTCCTTCTTTCTTATTATTCGTATTATTTTACTGGTATTATTAATTTATTTATTTATTCATTTTACTATTAATTAAGTTTGAGCATTAAATTCTGATAATTTTGAGCTCCAAAGATAATAATAATTTTAAAATTTTAAAATAATCAAATTTTAAATAATCAAATTTTAAAAACCAAAATTTTTACACAACATTATATCAATAAAATAAATTGGCCGGACACATGAACAATGAAATTTTCTCACCTTACAAGTATGTTCCTGGTATTGGTCGACATTGGCTTATAGCTGTCCATACAGTTCGTCAGTACGCCAACACAATTAAATCCGAATGCCAAGTTCCAAGGCATTTTGTTTTTAGTTAACACAAATAGTTAGCAACTTTTCAAATTTCACGCACTTTCCAATCATCAGTTTGTCGTATGGTCCTTTAACACTAATAGTTAGCATTTTTCAAATTTTACTAGGAAGTTCAGGCAAAGTTTTCCTTTTGTTTTGCAGAAATGAAAATCCCGCTCAGCAATGCTCAGTTACTCCTTTGATTATTTAGAGATCATCCGATGAATAAATAGTCCGCTCGGCAATACTCAGGTATTCCTTTTTGTATTAGAAATCAGTCGATGATTAGTTCTCTGTGTGCAGAGCATAGCTTCGCTTCTCATCGCTTCATTCGGGAGGCCTAAGATCACATCTCCCGATGACACAGATTATTTCGAAGTTGCCTTATTTCAGAATTTCCTCTTTTTCCCTCTCATCTTAGCGGGAAACTCACAGCAGAGAGACGAGAAAAAATCTTTTTTTACTTGACACTTTCAATTCGAAAACTGGACTGACACGTGTGGGGTTTTCCTTCCGGATCCTGTACGCCCCTTTTGACCCCATTGGGTATTATATTCGGACTCCAATTGGCTTTGAATATGTTTCACTGTCCATTGGTCAGGTAAAAGAAACGGGGTTGGATTTTTAGACATTGTTCCTCCATTATTTATTGCCGGAGCTACGATTCCAAACCAGCGACCCCAAGTAGACCACACGCGGGAGTAATAAATTTGATTGTAAATCTTTCTTTGTTGCTTGTGTACGTTAATGTCACGAATGGCGACTCTAGGTTTTATTGCTTCTCGTAAACATTTGTTCCTTTTATAACTAATGGTGAGAAAATCCCTTCGCTCATGTGATTTTGCTATTCCCAGGCTTTGACTAAAAGGGAGCTTATAGTGTAATAAAACTTCCAAACAAACAACACATATTATTGTTATCATTTCTTGTTTACAAAAGCTAAAATCAAAATTTATTTTAATACTTTTATATACATTAATATTATTTCATTTTCTATCTCTTTCTAGATTATTTATTTATTTATTTATTTATTTATTTATTTATTTTTTTTATTATTCTTTCTCTCTCTTTGTTTTTTCTTTTATTTTCTTTTCTTTTATTTTCTTTTATTTTATTCTAAGCGATGTCGTGACATTTCTTTACGACAAGCTTATCCCCTCTTACTTTAAGAAAAAAATTATTCTATCCAAAAATAAGCTATAATATATATACAGATTTATAATATAATCACTTAAAATTAAAAGATGTGCAAGAATACCATACCATTATTATAAATATATACATGTAATGACAAATGGACATAGTAATACAAAAATTGAAATAACATACACAAATACATTAAATGTGAGAAAATTATCATCGCAATGTGTTGGCCTTTGAAAACTACCAAATATAATATGTATATAAACATATTCACCTCCACGATACCTATATTATTCGCTCGAATTTCCTTCTGAGACGCATTCTCACTAGAATTCACTACTGTTCATGCTACTGTTTATGACTTCATTTTCATTCCCGTTTTTATTGTTATCATACATTATTTCACGATCCTATTGTATTATTGTTCTGAAACCTTTTCTATCTTCATTTTCCTTTTTGTATAACATACCGTGTTATGAAAAATTTGTAAATATAATTTTGATATATATGTATATATATTTTGTTTGAATCTAGTTTATTTTTATATTAGGTAATATATTACGACTATTCATGTAATGCCTATTTTTTATATTTATTTGTCTCTGTTATATATATTTTGTCTATGTATAGTCTCCTAAAAAATATTTTCCATACCATGCAAGTTATCGACCAGCAATAAGTTCTCACATCCCGGGAAGTACGAAATATATTTCGTATGAGACCATAATATAGCTCCGTTTTTTTTTTTTTTTTTTTTTTTTTTTATAACGTTAATTTTGTATGTAATTTGCAAGATTCGAACATTTTTAGAATTTTCTGTGTTTAATTGTAAAAAATTTTTAAGTTTGGCTGATATGTTAAATACTGTATATTTAAAAGATTTTGACGGTTTCAGTAGACGCTTAAAACAATTTTAACAAATTCTTGAAGTCTAAAAAAAATTTTTTTTTTATTTCGGAATTTTATTTATTTATTTTTTTATTTTGTTTTATTATTTTTTTTTACTTTTTTTTTTTTTTTTTTTTACATATATATTTTCTAAGGAATGATTATTTGTTTTCTGTTCTGTTTGCCATATTGGGCGCAAATAATTTAGAAATATGAATTCTAATAGGTCTCAGGTCTGGCCTATCTTTGTTCTTTATGAGGTAGTTATCATTTCTGAAAATTCTCTCAATATAATATGGGCCTGAAAATTTCTGATGTAACGCCTTAGGTTTTCTCAGCATTTTCATGTAGACCTCGTCACCCAATTTTAATTCTTTGTGTTTTAACTTCGAATTCTTATTCAGTTCCAAATCCGCCTTTTCTTGATTCTTCATAACTTCATATCTTATATCGTGCATATGTTTGAGCTTATTCTGTACATATGTACTGTAAGAATCCATATTATGCGCTTCAAAATTCGTGAATGGCGTTTTTATCTCTCTACCGAAAAATAACATGCTTGGAGAAAATTTTGTTATTCTATGTACAGTTGAATTATGCATAAGTACGAAATATGGAAGTTTTATATCCCATTCGTAAGTTTTATTACACATAGAGGCTATGGAAGCTTTTAAATCCCGGTGTATTCGTTCAAGTACAGATTGCGACTCCGGGTGATACACCGACGAAGGTATTAGTTCAATATTTAAATTTTTCATATAATCTTTGAAATCCTTCGATTTAAAATAAGCTCCGTTGTCTGTAGAGATATATTTCGCTAATCCAAAAGTACTGAAATAACCATTTAATGCGTTGATTATAACCTTAGTATCCGTCGATCTAAGTGGAAATGCTTGTAGGAAGCGTGATGCTGTATCGACAATAGTTAAAACAAATTTATTCCTATTTAGAGATGTAACCAAACTTCCTACTACGTCAATAGTTAATCTATGACCAGGTATGTAATTTTTATCCATTGTTTTCAGTGGAATTTTTATCGTTTTATGCTGTTTAAATGTATTGCATGTTATACATTTCGCACAGAATTGTTTTATCTCTTGATACATTCTATACCAAAAAAATCTTTCTTTTATTATGCCATAGGTTTTTAGAAAAGCGAAGTGTGGGACATGTGCGCTTTTTATAATATCTTCTTTTAAATTCTGTGGCGCAATATATAAATCATCATTATTTGAATTTTGTGATTTTCTTAGAATTAATATTCCTTCTTTATTTAAATTGTATTTTTCATATTTTTTTGCTTTTTTCTGTTGTTGTAAAGCTTGAATAATTTCGTTTAATTTAGGGTCTTTTAATTGTTCTTTTTTTATATTGTCTGCATTCAAATTTTTATTTACCGCAAAAAGATGTTTGTTTAAATCGTCCGCTATAGTTAAGGCATTTGTTTCTCTACTACAGAAATCTGCTGGGTTATGAATACCTTCAATGTGAGATACTTCAAAATCATAATCCTGTAGCTTAAGTAACCATCGTGCTACAATTTCCGGCTGTTTTTCCAAGTGTAAGTGGTATGTTAATGCTTTTGAATCTGTTAGGAGAAAAAATTTTCTTCCTAATAAAATGTTTCTAAAATAAGTTATAGTTTCGTATATTGCCAAAAGCTCTATCTGCATGCTTGGATATCTCTTTTCCGATTCTTTTAATTTTCTGCCCGTAAATTCAATTGGTATCATTTTATCTCCTTGTTTTTGCGCGAGTATACCTGATGTTGCAATTTTTGATCCGTCTGTAATTATATAGAAATCTTTATTAAAATCTGGGGGATGTATGGTAGGTTGTTCCATGATAATTTTTTGTATTTTTTCAAATGATTCCTGTGCTTTGTCATTCCATTTGAATTTTGTATTCGCTTTAGTGAGATCTGTCAGTGGCGCTATAATTTCTGCATAATTGTTTATAGTTGATTTAAAATACGTGCATAATCCAATGAATGCTCGCACTGTTTTCTGAGATGTAGGGACTGCAAAGCTTGTTATTTTTTTTATATTTTTTTCTGAGGGTGCATATCCTTTTTCACTAATTTTGTATCCCAGAAAGTCTATTTCTTGCATTTATAGTTTTATTTTAGCTGGTTCAATTGTGAGATTAAATTTTTCTAATTGTGTTAGTACTTCTTCTAGTAATGTGTGCATTTGTTGTATATTATCAGCGGCAAGTAAAATGTCATCAATAAAGTATTGAATGTTGTATTTCTTTTTTAAATCACCTAAAACTATATCGATTAGACGAGCAAATATATTTGTCGAGATTTTAGTTCCGAATGGCATTCGTGTTATTTGAAAATGGTTATCCTCCGTGATAAATGCTAGTTTATGCTTGTCCTGCTCTTTTAATTTGATTTGAAAAAATGCAGAATGTAAATCTAGAACTGTAAATATTTTTTTTCCAGCGATGCTTTGTAAAATATTTTTTGTGTTAGGGACTGGACGGATCGCTTTCTAATATATCGTTAAGAGCTCTAAAATCTATAGCCATTCTAAGTTTTATTAAGTTTTGATCATTGGTTTTTGACGTAGAATTTTTTTTTACGAAAATTACTGGGAAAGCATAACTTGAGTTCGTAGGTTCTATGATACCTGCATCCAATAAATCTTGAATTTCTTTCTCCGCGAATTTTTTTACATCATGCGCTAATTTGAATGGTTTCGTTTGTATAGGAAAGTCATGCATTAATTTAAAATTCGGTTTTATTACGTCCGTTTCTCCTAGAGTTTTGTATGATTTGCTGAAAGCAGTAGCATGTCTCATTAAAATTTTCAATACTTCTTTTTGTACCTTCGGTGTTAAGTGATCTATTTTAAAATCCTTCTCTGAAAGTTCTTTTTTTCGTAATTCTCTAATTTGTGTGATATTTAAGTTGTTCACTTCATAAATATTATCAGTTTTTGATTTACTTTGTTCTTTTATAAAGAAATCAGTGGTAATTTTTCCCATTTCCTGATCCTTATGAAGTCTCAAATACGTTTTCGATTTATTTTGTACTAATATTGTGAATGAATTATTTTCTGTTTCCTTATTTTCGTGAACTGAATTTTGAATTATTAATTTACTGTTGTTATATTTTGGTTGGAAAAAAAATTGTTGCTTCTTTCTTAATTTCCCATCAAAAATTAAATTTACTAATTTCGATTCTCTAGGTCTCAAAGTAATGCTTTTCTTTACAAATACTCGTGTATTAATTTTCGGAATGTTATTGTGTTGATAGGATTTGATTTGTTTTGGTATTGTTTGAAAGTCATCATTTGTTGTACGGGCTTAATTTTATTCACCTCCGTAATTTGATTTTCATTGGGGTTTAATTGTATAATTGAATTATTGAGTTTAAAAGTATTATTTTCAAAATCCATAATTATTTTATTACTTTTTAAGAAATCATATCCTAAAATAATTTTGTAATTACGGTCAAATTCATCTTTAGTTACATAAAATGTGCCATTTAAGAAAGTGTTGTTAAATCTAAACTTAAATTTTACACAGTGTTTAAAAGGAATGGATTTGTTTGATAAAGTTGTAATTTTTATAGCGTTGGCTAAATATTTAATCTTTATATCCGTCTCTTTTATTTTTTCAAAGACCCCTGGAGATATTAAACTTATACTCGCCCCACTGTCGATAAGGCTGGGTATAATTAAATCTTTCTTTATTTTTAAGTCCCATATTGGTAATTCATTGTTTTTTTCCGAGTTACAACTTGCGATCAATTTTTGTGTTTTATCTTTTTTTCTTCCTCATTTTTTTTTATCGTTGTCTTTTTCGTTTGCTTTTGTTTCAATATTTTTAATTCCTTGTTTGATTTATTTTTTATATTATAACCCTGTTTTTTCTCAATGTTACGGGACCTACGGGCTTGTATTTCTCTCAATTTTGTAGGCCCGCTTACCGGTTTAAATGACTTTGCCCTCTGTTCCTATTATTATTATTGTGTCTGCTTCGCCTGTCTCTGTTTTCGTTAGGAAAAGTAATTGTGGGCTGATGTTCTCTATTTCCCTCATTATTTTGCGGCAAAGGATTTTGGCTATTTTGCATATTTGCGAAACCCTGATGCTGCCCTGTATATGCAATTTGTGTATTGTTTCCTTGTGTTGGATCAAAGTTTTGCATTGGAATCATATTTTGCATATTGTAATTTCCAGGATACATTTGATTAGGTCCTATTTGTGATTGGGTCAAATTTTGCCAATTTGGCATTTGAATTTGCATATCATTAAATCTAGTTTGATTGTAATAAGGTCTTGCAAAATCCAATGTTTGTGGCGCTTGGAAATGTTGCGCATAATTTTGTGGAAATCGTTGAAAGCCTCTATAATTATTATTTTAATAATAATTTTTTTGAAATCGTGGCCGAACATTGTTTTGCGCTCCCCTTGGTTGAAAAAAATTCGCACTTTTTTGATTGAAATAACAATTTTGTGTCTGGTGGTTGGATTTATTACAGATATGACAAAAATTATGTGTTATCTGATTTACTTCAGCGTTGTTATGTTCGCTTTCATTTTTTTGAATTTTTAAATCTTTTATTTGTTCTTTTAATTGGTGTATTTCCGATTTTTGTTCTTGCGACATGCTAAGAAGTGCCTCGAATAATTTATTTTCGCTATTTTCAGTTAAATTGTTTACTTCTCCTGCGCATTTACTGTTCAAAGCACTTTCGATATTTTTAGCTTTTTTTACTGCTTCATCAAACTTTGTGGGTGGGTATTTTTTTAATTCAAAGGAGATGTCCGGTCTTAGTGCTTCAAGGTATTTAGTTAATTTAATCGTTTCTAATAATTCTTTAGCTCCATTCTTTTGTTCATGTCCTGACGAGACAAGGTATTTTTGTGCCTCAATGTTGAATTGTTTAGTAAATTCTTCAATAGTTTGGTTGGGTGTTTGTTTTGCGTTTATGAATTGCGCCTGAGCGTCAGCAAACGATCTTTCTTTTTTAAATTGTGTTATCGCATTTTCTTTGAATGTGTTATAGTTTTGTGCTTTATGCAATTCAGCTGTGTTTTTTAGAATCTCTCTCGCTTGGCCTTTAAATTTTGACTTTGCCAACACCAATTTTAAATCATCGGGAAATTGTGCCGCTGCGGCTAATTCTTCGAACTCTTCGAAAAAATATGATATATTTTGGTCTGGTTTGTCCTCAAAATTTTGTAAAGAGTTCAATAGAGTGTCTATTCCAATTTTAAATGTGTCCCTTTCGGGAGAAGACTGCCTTGCCTTATTTCTACCTGTCATATTTATTTACCTATTTGGAAAATCTCACACAGACTGATGTTTAATACTTTTTCCTTTGTTTTTTATTTTTGAACTCTTTCACACCTCAAATTATGATATCATATACTCTCAAGATATGAGTTTTGTAATGAATTATTATAATTTATACTCATTCGAGAATAATATTTAATAGAAATAATGAAATAGCCCTAAATATTTTTATAAATACACATAAATATAATGACAAAGTAAATTTTCCGAAATACGGATATATATAGTAACGAAATTCTTTACAATCTTACAAGCTAATGTGTCGTGAGCTAAACCAACTCTTCTGTATATTTTTGTTTCATCTTCTCAACTATTATATTTCAATTTCGTAAATTTTTAGATATACACACAATATTTATAAACACAATATGGATAAATAATGTTTGTTAGTAGAAGGAGAAAAAGCTAAGAGAAGATAGGTAATTAAGAATAAAATCATAATACTGGCTATCTTTATTTATATTTAAATGCAGAAAATTTTTAATTTTGAATCCCAAATACAAATTCACACGCCTGGTATGAGCACCATTAAACTTTTAGTAGTGTGGTGATGAAAATAAACACCTCCTACTAGGTACGCAATCGTGACGTGGTTAGTACAAAGACAAATGAAAATAATATCCCTTCGGCGTTGTGAACGAAGATCGGATATTATTAATTACTGAAATTAATTCCTTAATATCATACTTAAAATTAACATTTTGCAATAACATTAGGATCGCCTTATTTAACGTATGAATTTGTGAAAATTGGGATTGATGAGTCAATAAAATACTTGAGATATTAATCTACAAATTTAAATGTTAACATTCCCTAATCTGCATCTAGAAATTACCTTAAAATACATAAAGGGAGAAAACTGGAATAAAGACAAGAATAGGTACATATATACAAAATTTTATTAAAACACATAAATTGGCATCATGCAAACACTATAAAAATATAATATGCAAGGCAATAACTACTGAAATATGGTTATAGTGAAATATACAAAATATTTTATTTCATTTTTTTTTGTTGTTGTTTGTTTATTTATTCATTTCCTATTATTCTGCTAACCTCACAGCTCATAACACTTAAGTTCACGACACAACTTATAGGCAAAGCCCCAAAATTTCATATTTTATAAAATCGAGTCCTTCTTTCTTATTATTCGTATTATTTTACTGGTATTATTAATTTATTTATTTATTCATTTTACTATTAATTAAGTTTGAGCATTAAATTCTGATAATTTTGAGCTCCAAAGATAATAATAATTTTAAAATTTTAAAATAATCAAATTTTAAATAATCAAATTTTAAAAACCAAAATTTTTACACAACATTATATCAATAAAATAAATTGGCCGGACACATGAACAATGAAATTTTCTCACCTTACAAGTATGTTCCTGGTATTGGTCGACATTGGCTTATAGCTGTCCATACAGTTCGTCAGTACGCCAACACAATTAAATCCGAATGCCAAGTTCCAAGGCATTTTGTTTTTAGTTAACACAAATAGTTAGCAACTTTTCAAATTTCACGCACTTTCCAATCATCAGTTTGTCGTATGGTCCTTTAACACTAATAGTTAGCATTTTTCAAATTTTACTAGGAAGTTCAGGCAAAGTTTTCCTTTTGTTTTGCAGAAATGAAAATCCCGCTCAGCAATGCTCAGTTACTCCTTTGATTATTTAGAGATCATCCGATGAATAAATAGTCCGCTCGGCAATACTCAGGTATTCCTTTTTGTATTAGAAATCAGTCGATGATTAGTTCTCTGTGTGCAGAGCATAGCTTCGCTTCTCATCGCTTCATTCGGGAGGCCTAAGATCACATCTCCCGATGACACAGATTATTTCGAAGTTGCCTTATTTCAGAATTTCCTCTTTTTCCCTCTCATCTTAGCGGGAAACTCACAGCAGAGAGAAGAGAAAAAATCTTTTTTTACTTGACACTTTCAATTCGAAAACTGGACTGACACGTGTGGGGTTTTCCTTCCGGATCCTGTACGCCCCTTTTGACCCCATTGGGTATTATATTCGGACTCCAATTGGCTTTGAATATGTTTCACTGTCCATTGGTCAGGTAAAAGAAACGGGGTTGGATTTTTAGACATTGTTCCTCCATTATTTATTGCCGGAGCTACGATTCCAAACCAGCGACCCCAAGTAGACCACACGCGGGAGTAATAAATTTGATTGTAAATCTTTCTTTGTTGCTTGTGTACGTTAATGTCACGAATGGCGACTCTAGGTTTTATTGCTTCTCGTAAACATTTGTTCCTTTTATAACTAATGGTGAGAAAATCCCTTCGCTCATGTGATTTTGCTATTCCCAGGCTTTGACTAAAAGGGAGCTTATAGTGTAATAAAACTTCCAAACAAACAACACATATTATTGTTATCATTTCTTGTTTACAAAAGCTAAAATCAAAATTTATTTTAATACTTTTATATACATTAATATTATTTCATTTTCTATCTCTTTCTAGATTATTTATTTATTTATTTATTTATTTATTTATTTATTTATTTATTTTTTTATTATTCTTTCTCTCTCTTTGTTTTTTTCTTTTCTTTTCTTTTCTTTTCTTTTATTTTATTCTAAGCGATGTCGTGACATTTCTTTACGACAGAGCGCTCTATCGATGTTCCGCCGAAATTTCTTTTATATACAAATATATCCATATGAGAAGAACATTTTGTAATTTTTTCAGATTTTTATGAGAATGCCCGTAAGGAGACCTTCCTTATAAATTTGTTTTTATTTAGTATAGGATAACTGAATTAGAATTATATATTTTTTACATCCTCGTGTTCATAAATAATTTGATTTACTATAATTAGTGTGATAAGTCTGGAATAATTATTATACATTTCATTTTAAATAATGTATGGATATTTTCGGAGCCACACGCGTAAAGTTGTTTCACTTTGTATTGTGAATGTGATGTTGAGAATTATTTGTTTACATGTTTTTCTGAATATTTTAATAAAATGATATTTTTTTTTTCATTATTAACAAAACATAATGGTTTTTAATACGTTTAGGGGCTGTCCATCAATGATGTCACGCTTGAAGGGGGGGGGGGAGGGACATCGTTGAATTGTGACAGTTTATGATAAGGGGAAGGGAGGGGGTAAGAAGAAATGTGACACCACACACTTTGGATAAAATAAAAACATTAAAAATCAGCACAATAAATTTTGTAGTTATTTTGATTTTTTTTTTCCGTGCTCATAAACTAAAGATAAAATTTGAAGCCAAATACAGTCGAGTCTCTACATAACGAAATTCATCGTTCCAGTAAAAAATTCGTTATATAGAGAAATTCGATGTATAGAGAATGATGTTAAAAATCGTATTTAATGTTTGAAATTTGAACAAATATTACTTCTGATCTTTTGAATTAAGAATTTGAAAGGCTTAAAAGTAAATGTTAACCTAACATTTTATTTCTTAATTATTTAAGCTGTTTCAAAAAAGAGAACAGACGTTTATTTGAAAGCTTAATGAAAATTAAATAAGGAAGACTTGCATTAATTTCAGACGAAGAAATCTGCAATTTTTTGTTGCTTTGATTTTAAAATTGTTATGCTCTCAAAAGAAAAAAAAATGCTCAAATTTTAGCAAGGAATGAAAAATTGTAGTTAACATTTTCCCTCTATTTGAAGGCCTCTCTTATGTGCCTCTCATTGATTCCTCTCTTACATGTGTATCAATCCAATTGACACTGATTTGAGAAGGATGTGGAAAGGTGTGTGGGAGGTGGGGTGAATTCGTTGGATTTAAAGAAAAAGGAGAGAAGTAATATATATTAAAAAAAAAAAAACTCAGCATTGACGATAAATCAAAAATAAGTGATGAAAAATTGATTCCATATGATTTCGAAGCTTTTTAAAACTCAATAAACTAAGACCAATTTATGAAAAAATTCGTTATATGGAGATGGATATTTCGCTATATAGAGACTGTTTTTAATGTAATCATGCGAAAAGGGGACCGTTCCTACTAAAAATTCGTTATATAGAGAAATTCGATGTATGGAGTTTCGTTATAGAGAGACTCAACTGTATACTATTAAATTCCATTTCAAATTTCCAAAATATTGCTGTTTTCAATTGTACTTTCATATTTATAAAAATTTAAATATGATCTGTAACATAGTGCTTAGTTTCTGAACTGCAAATATATGTATATGTAACATAGCGTGAGATGTGACAAAGGGAGGGGAGATAGTAGGGTGAAGTGTAACACTTTGTGACAAATGGAGGGAGGGGCAGTAAAAAATATTGAAAACAAGTGTGACATCATTTATGGTCAGCATCTTAAAAATTTATTCCATATAAATGCGATAAAAGTCTGAAAATATTGCAGTAAATGTTTAACTAAAAATATAAAACGTATATTAAGATTACAGCTATAACTTTTCTCAGTGATAAATCTAGATTTACTTTGGAAAGAAGGGGGAGGGGTGTTCTGAAAAGAATAACATTAGCTAAGAAGGAATCGCAAAAAAGGAAAATTTTTTTTATAAATTATTTTTAATATCCGACTTACACTGACCAATGTTTTAAAAATGATATGAATTTCTAGCTTTCGGAGATAGCTATCGACATACTTAAACATAATATCATTTTTGAAACATTTCAAGATATCTGTCGATATTTACCATATTTGACGGAGATTGTAATCATGACGAAAATGAATGGAAAGTTCGGAAAAACCGCCCATTCCTATCGTCTTATAAATTTAACCCTTTCCGGCACGGGCAAAATCTGTCAGTAAAATGAGAAATTATCGACTGAGACCGGAATTCACAAACGAATTTTTTAGATATTTTGAAGTCCTTAATTTAAGCTTTTAATATAAAGGCAAAATTTTACTAAAATATTACTGGTGCCGTTTGCAAGTTTGGAATTAAAATTAGGTATCCCAGACCGGGCACAGTGTGCCGGAAAGGGTTAAAAGAAAGCCTTCAAACTAGCTTTTTGCAAATTGTATGGAAATGTTTAGAGGGGAAATTTAGCCGTATTTATGAAAGGAAATTCAAGGTTCGAAGAAAAGCACTGAAAACTCCGGACGATTAGGATGACGGGCGCGATTGGGTTCGAATCCAGCACATCCCATCTATCAGCTTCGAGTTTGATTTACATTGACCAATGTTTATAAATGATACTATTATTCCAATATTCAGAGATAGCTGTAAACATTCTTAAAAATAATATCATTTTTCAGGCATTTCAAGATATTTGTCGATATTTATCATATCTGATGGAGCCTGTTATCATGACGACAATAAATGGAAAGTTCTGAAGAACTGCCAATTCTTATCTTTTTAAAAGAAAACAATCAAACTAGCTTCTTGCATACTTATGACATTGTAATACAAAAGTAGTGTTGTTCTAAATAGATAAAATTTAATAATTTTGTCGTTTTTAGAAAACTTAATTTTATTAATAAATTATTTTCAATATCCGACTTTAATTGACCTATGTTCCAAAAATGATACGAGTATTCCAGCCATAGGCGTAACTTGGGCTCTAAGACTGAGGGGGCAAAACTCTCGAAGTAATTTTCTATTAAATTACACCCCCCCATTTCTAGTCATCGCGCGCACACACATGCACATAAATGTTTAAAAATTTTAATATTCAAAGAAAAAAATATTAAAAGTTCAACCAGATACGAAAAAATATGGAAGAATCCGAAATTATTTATTTTTGTCTTTAAAAAGATATTTTAAAATATTGCATGCACAATCGTTAATTCTCTTATGTTTGATGCATTGTTCAATCGGAAAAAAGTTCACACAAACTCAAAAATTTGTCAAAGCCTTGTAGAGATCTGCTCTGGCCGGAAATTCTGGGCCCGGACTGGCCCGAACAAAAGCTATTTTGACCCGACCCGGTGTAAAAAAATTAAAAATTTGGCCCGAGTCTGGCCTGCCCAGTTCATATTTTCACAGTTCACGCGATACCTTTTACGAAATTTGCGTAGTTTCGCGATATTCAACAAATTTTGCGTTTTTCCCTCAATTTTGTGACGAAATTTGTATTTTTTAGCGATTTTTGACAAAATGTGCAGTTTTTTTTATAATCCTTCGACAGAAATTTGCGAGCGATCATTTGTCAGAAATTTGCATTTTTTCGCGAACCTTTGACAAAATTCGCAATTTTTTTACCCGCAATCATTTGACAACAATTTGAGATTTGTTTCCCTTTCTTTGAGATCCTTTGATTAAATTTGCGTTGTTTCGCGATATTTAACGAAATTTGCGCTTTTTCTGCAATTTTATGACGAAATTTGCATTTTTAGCGATTCTTTGATAAAATTTGCGATTTTTTCTCAATATTTTTTGTCAAAATTTGCGTTCCTCCGCAATTCTTTAACAAAAAAGATTTCGCATTATTTTTCAATATTCAACAAAATTTGCGTTATGTGTGCTATTCTTTGACAAAATTTGCGTTTTTGCACGATCTTTGACAAATTTACGTTTTCACTATCCTTTGTCAGAAATTTGCGCTTTTGCGCGATCTTTTGTCAGAAATTTGCATTTTTTCGCCATTCTTTGACAAATTTACGTTTTCACTAGCTTTAGACAGAAATTTGCGTTTTTGTACGATCTTTTGTCAGAAATTTGCGTTGTTTCGCGATGCGCAACGAAATATGCGCTTTCTTCCGCGATCTTGTGACAAAATTTACGTTTTTTCGCGATTCTTTGAATAAATATGCGGGTTTATTTTCGCGACTATTTCATAAAATTTTCATATTTCCCCTATCCAAAATTTGCATTCCTTTGCGATTCTTTAACAAAAAAAGATTTCGCGATATTTTACAATATTCAACAAATTTTGCGTTATGTGTGCAATTTTTTGGCGAAATATGCACGATTTTCCCACGATCTTTGTTCAAAATCCGCGTTTTTTCTACCATAGTTTGACAAAATTCCAATTATTTCGTGATATTCAACAAAATTTGCATTTTATGCAGTTCTTTGACTAAATATTCTTTATTTCTGCGATATTTTGACGACTTTCACCTTTTTTGTAATCTTTTCAAGAATTACGTCTTTTTTTACAATCCTTTGACAAATGCGTTTTTGTTCGATAATGTTCGTTTCTTGGGCGAAATTCACGTTTTTACCGTGATTCTTTGACGGGAATTTGCGCTTTTTCCTGTCGTTTCACGAAATTAATATTTTTTCCTTAATGCTTTGACGAAATTTGCGTTATTTCTGCTATTCTTTCATGAAGTTTGCCTCAATCCTTTTACAAATTTCCACCTTTTTTTCACCTCTTTAAACATTTTTTGTATTTTTTTCGTTGTTTTTTGACGGTTTTTTCTATTTTCTACTATATTTTGGTGAAAATCGTGTTTTTTCTTTGATTCTTTCACGAAATTTGTTATTTTTCTATTCTTTGACTAAATATGAATGTTTTCTGAGACCTTTTTAATGAGATTTGAATTTTTCCGCCATTTTTGATGAAATTCGCACTTTCTCAGTTATTATTTGCGAAATTATGGCTACTTAATTTTAATTTTTTTTTTCAACACACAAAAAACTTATTAAAAGTGATTTGTTTTATAAACAGAGCGTGTTCACCATTCTGTGTTCTAACAGTGTCACAGTGACACTCAATGTAGTTCTATTGTCACTGTGAATTACTAGTATGTGACTGATAGTACCTAGAAATAGTTGACTATATAGTCAGGTGCTTTCATATAATCATGAGGTTAGATAACATAATAATGAAATGACAATACTGAAAGCCTTGAGAAGTAGTCAAAAGATCCATCCCATGCATGCATACAAACTCTAAAATGAAAAACGGCTCATAGGTTCAGATTTTCTGGAGTAAAAAAGAGAACAAGGGAAATATTTTTTTTATTGAACATAGACTGTGGCATTATTTTACTAAGATACATATCGTAAAATACTGATATGAACGTAAAAATGTTACTTCTGGGCATTTGAAATTATCCAGTATTTATTCTAATTAATGGTTAAATAAAAAAGAAAAGAAAATCGAAATGTAAAATTGACTCAAAATAATACAGAAACTGGAGGGGCAAAAGATAAGTCTTGCCCCTGCTCCTGGAAAACTAGGGGGGCATATGCCCCCTCTCGCCCCCGCCAGATTACGCCCATGATTCCAGCATTCAGAGATAGCTATCGACATTCTTAAAAACAATATCATTTTTTCCAGACATTTTAAGATATCCGCCGATATTTACTATATCTGACAGAGACTGTAAATATGACGAAAATGAATGGGAAGTTCTAAAGAACCTCTCATTTATATCGATATTTTTAAAAAACATTCTAACTAGCCTTTTCCATACTTATGACATTGTAATACAAATGTAGTGTTCTAAATAAAATAAAATTTAATAAATTTATTATTTGTTGTTTTAGAAAACTTATTTTTTTAATACATTATTTTTAATATGTGATTGACATTAACTAATATTGCAAAAATGATAATAGTATTTCAGCATTCTATCGACATTTTAAAAAAGAATATCATTTTTCAGACATTTCATGATATATGTCGATATTTACCATATTTGACGGAGATTGAAATCATGACAGTCCAATAGCCAACAGCACAAAAACCTAAATGCATCGAGCGCAAGGAAAAAAATACCTTTATTTTGTTGAAGATTAGTAATAGGAGAATCATAATCCATGTCTGCCGGAAGTAAAGTGGTGCGTAAGTCAAAAATTAATACTACTAGTAGTTTAATCGTAGACTTATTATTGTATTTGCCGTACAATCATTGTATACCTTTGATTATATATTGATTATATAGTGGCAATATAATGGTTATATAATTTTTGGCTTAAGCATCACTTCACTTCCGGCAGACATGGATCATTTGAAACTCCTCTTCCATAAAATAAAGTTTTTTTTTTTTTTTCCTTGTGCTCGATACCTTAGATTTTTTTGCTGTCAACTCTTGGACGAAAATGAACGAAAAGTTCTGAAGGACTGCCCATTTCTACTTTTTTTTTTTTTTTTTTTTTTTTAGCAGAAAACATTCTAACTAGCTTTTTGCATACGTATGGCATACAAAGTTGTAATACAAAGTTAGTGTTCTAAATAAATAAAGTTTTATAAATTTGTGGTTTATAAAAAACTTAATTTTTTAATCCATTATTCTTAATGTCTGACTTACATTGACCAATGTTCTAAAAATGGTACTTGTATTTCAACATTCAGAGATAGCTACCAACATTCTTTTAAACAACATCATTTTTCAGGCATTTCAAGCAGAAATGTAGTGGTAAAAAAAAAAAAAAAAAAAAAAAAAAAACAGAGGGTATGCACTTTAAGCAGAGATAGGGGCAGGATAAAGGAGGATAGCGCTCAAAATAGAGAATATATCCTAGAGCTCATATAGTATGCCATTCTTGCGAAGCAGAAAGTATACGGTGCTCCTTAAAAAAAATCCAGAGGGTATTCGGCGTATACCCTCCACTACATCCCTTTTTTCAAGATATCTGAATATATATATCATATATGACGGAGATTGTAATCATTACGAAAATGAATTTAAAATACTGATAAACCGGCCACACGTTTTTGTGTACATTATGACATTGTAATACAAAAATAGTGTTCTAAACAGTTAAAATTTAATAAATTTGCCGTTTTAAGAAAACTTGATTTTTTACTGCATTATTCTTTATATCTGACTTACATTAACCAATGTTGTATAAATGATTCTAGTATTCTAACAATCCGAGATAGCTATTAACATTCTTAAAAATAATATCATTTTTCAGACATTTCAAGATGTCTGTCGATATTTACCATACCTGACGGAATCATGACGAAAATGAATGTAAAGTTCCGAAGAACCGCCCATTTCTAACCTTTTTATAACAATACATTCAAAGTAGCTTTTCGCATACTTATAACATTGTAATACAAAAATATTGTTCTAATTAATAAAATTTAATACATCTGCCGTTTTTAGAAAACTTAATTATTTAATGCATCACTTTTAATGTCTGATTTATGTTGACCAATGTTTTAAAAATGATACTAGTCAGTGGCGTAGTTAGCGGGGGGCGGAGGGGGCGGTGCGCCCCGGGTGTCATCCTCTAAGGGGTGACACTCATTCTTCATTTGCAAATAAAAAAGATAATCTTATAAGATTTTGGAAAGGAATTCTGAACTAAAGTGAATTTTTTAGCGCACGGCGCTATAGAGTTAGTTTTCTTTTTCTTTTTTTTTTTTTTTTTTTTTTTGAGAATGTGAAATTTTATACAGAATGGTGAAACTAAATAAGACATGTACCAGTGAACAAAAACCTACCTTTCTAACGGGTGGGTAGCAAAAGCAAATTTTAAAAGAAAGAAATTTCTTCTACATATAGACACCACATAGACTTACGCGGACTATAGCTTGAGTGATGAGTCGCTTCTGTGTTTTTTTATACAGTAGGGCAAAGAGTAAATAAGGAACTGTATGGTCATTTTTTATAATAACGTAGAATTGTATTGAAAAAATCGGATCGGAAGGGCGGGGGTGACACCATTTTCATCCGCCCCGGGTGTCACCCACTCTAGCTACGCCACTGATACTAGTATTCAACATGCAGAGACAGTTATGAACATTCTTAAAAACTATCATTTTTCAGACATTTCGAGATAAATGTCAATCAAGTCTGTGATTTCCTGAATGAATATTATTTTTTTTTTCTAAAAAAAAAAAAAAAAAAAAAAAAAAAATTAATTGTAACTTTCTTGATTCGTTCCAATGTTTGTTATCCCAATGAATAATCATTTGTAGTGGTGAGGCCTTGCGTGTGGTTTGGCGAAACGTTTAGTGTTGTATTTTTAAATGTTTTTTAGTGTTTTATTTTTTGTATATAAATTTTATTTATTATTAAAAAATGTATTCAAGTATGTCCTGGTTTATATTATTCAATCTCTTAATAGTTTTTTTTTAATTCAGGCGTTAAATGTATGTGTATTGCAAAACGTTATATATGCACAGTCCCTTATGTAGGTTTTCCTTATACCCTGTTCGCACTTTGGATAGTTAAGATGTCTCAGACCTGGAACTCTCTCATACCCTGTTCACACCACAAACATAAGATATCTTAAGATCGCCGTGTTTGAAGTGGACCCTCCCGGAATTGGATGCCTGTTCACATTGAAAAATTTACCTAAGATATCTCAGCGAATGTCACTGTATCTCTGAACTGAACAAATGTAGCGTATGCGCATGCGCTTGAAATAAAGACGGCCACAACAGCCAATCAGTAAAAGCGAAGCTTTGTAGCCAATGAGAGTAGGTGGTTGTTCCTGTATCTAGCCCGAGAGAGATAAAACTCTCTGACACTGACAGAGTTTGTAGAACTCTCTGAGAGAGTTCCAGGCCTGAGATATCTTAACTATCCATAGTGTGAACAGGGTATCAGAGAGTTTTAACTTGCTCCGGCTAGATGCAAGAACAACTGCTCACTCTTGTTGGCTATAAAGCTTCTCTTTTACTGATTGGCTGTTGCGACTGTCTTTATTTTAAACGTATGCGCATACGATACATTTGTTCAGATCATGGATAGAGTGACACACTGAACTCGACAATAATACGGAGAGCTAACACCCTATTCTGATACATTGAATCCAACGGTCCGCCCATGAATACAATGTCAAAGATTTTCCGACGAAAATCTTTGGCAAATCCTAGATTTCCTTCCATAGGATAATATGCGGTAGATATTTTCGAATTGAATTTTCTTTTGAAATTAAGCCGAAATTGCTGCAATTTTTACTGATCTATATTCTTTTTTTTGAAAATCTATTGATTTTACTTAAATTCCTCGCAAATTTTTATTTTTATATTAGTTAAAAAGGAAATTTTAGTTAAACTCCACGAAAAATAAAGAAACATTTGTTAAATGTTGCTCATAAGAAATATCAAAAAGGTATAGAAATAACCAAAAAACAATAAGAAGTTTGCGAAAAAGTTTGAAAAAGTGCTTGTAATAGTAAGAAAAATGGAGGACGGATTACTTGCGCGCATGTAAAAGTGTGATGCGGTTCCAGCAGAAATGGATTGGTGAGTAAGCTCTCTGTATTATGTATGGAGCTCAGAGACACAGCGACATTCGCTGAGATATCTTAGGTAAGTTTTTCAATGTGAGCAGGCATTCAATTCCGGGAGGATACCACTTCAAAAACGTTGATCTAAGATATATTATGTTTCCAGTGCGAACAGGGTATTAGCAATTAGATTTATTTTTCGGTTATGGAAATGATTACACTAGTTTACAGTTCATCTGTTGCCGAAAAATTTTTAGCTGTTGCTGACTACATATGATATGCTATTTTAAAAAATATAATTAAAATATTTTAATCAGCTCTAGTTTCTGAGTTTCAGCTATGTAGGTATTAAACAGAAAAAAACATGTATTTACTAAGAAAAACTTTATTAAAAAATAATTAATCACTGATTTCTAAACAACTTCATTTTAAAGATCTTCTCCGGTGTGTAGACTTTTTAAAATGACATATCAGAGACCAACAAACATCATATTCGTATCCTAGAAACCCTGATAGCGCTCTTCCATGATTTTGATGCATACGCTTTGCCTGGATTCCGCTCATATCTCCTAAATTTTCCGGAAACCTTTCCAGGAGACTATGGAGGAAGTGGAGTTTTGTGCTCAAATTGCACCCCATATTTTTTAATTGTAGCAGAAGGTCTTCTACAAGTTCAATATAATTTCCAGATTTTCTGTATCTCTTTCGCGATAAAAACTTACTTTAATAGCTGAGGAAAACAATTTTTTTCTTTTAGTCTTGATCCTAACAATTCTGAAGCTTGTTTTGAAAGATTTAAATCTCTTACAAGATCATCTATCTCATTTTAAAAAAGCATTTTGGCTCATTTGACATTCATTGAAAATCAAAATCATTTTGTGATGAACTTGGTCATTCAGTGTCTTGTCCAGATATATTTTTAGGTTCTGAAGAGTCAGGTGAACGCTGCACTCGACGTTGAACACAACTAGTACTTGGGTACTGCCATTTAGCTCGAGTTTTAGTGTTTAAACCGTTTACGTCCCCGCTACAAAATTAACAGTCTTCGAGATGATTTCGTGGTTTTCGCCAAATAGTCGGTGTTCGAAATTTCAAGGCACTTTTTTTACCCCTTTTCCATAATCTTAAATATTCCACACACGATTTACAAACACAATTGGGAGCCCAAGGCTTCTCATTTTTATCCAGGAGCATCCCAAAGTACTCAAAATAGGTATTTTTCACCAACTCTGTATAACTTTTCTGCAATTATTAAACATATATTCTCCGCATATATAGCAAAAATGATCTGGATTGTTTAAACAACGTCTCCTTGAACTACTCATGACGCAAAAACTTGAGAAACTAATATTAACACAGTAAAATACGCCTGTTAACGATTAATATATATGCTTAAATGATAAAAATCAAAACCAAAGCAATTTGAGCTGCTCAACAAAAATTACGGTTAGATTTGACAAAAACAAGTCATAAGTGAACATTATCAACCACAGAATTTGCGGCAACAGACAAAAAGTTTTATTTTGTAAACTAGTGGTATAATTGCAGATATATAGCGAAGAATGTTAGATTTTATAATTCGGTAAGAAAACAATGAATTTAATAATAATAATAATAATAATAATAATAAAATTGAATAAAGGAGGATGAGATATAATAGTGACAGTCATTTATATAATTTTTTATACATAAATCTATACGGTATTAAAAAAAATGAATAAAATAGAATTTAATTTGTTCAAAATATCGGCTAGCTTTTTGAAATATTTTTTGAGATTTTCAAATATTTGCGAAGAAAATTTTATACTCCACCCGGTAAAATAATGCAATAATTTTAAAACGATAAAATAGTGAAGTTATGAACTGAGGAGATTTATATTAAAATGTTTCTAATCAGGGTACTAGTTGCAAATCGCAACTTGTAATAATAAAATTGTGTGAAAACACCGTAAACAGGCGATAATTAATAAATAAAGTAAATCTCTTTGTAAAGTCACCATAAAATGAAAACTAAACTAGAGTGCGTTTCGAGCTACAACAATAACAGCTCGTCATCAGCTAAATAATATGTGTCCGTAAGGGCACAGAGTCAGAGATAAAATTAAAGAAAGACGGTGGATATCAGAAAGAGTGCGAGAGATGGCGCTAGTTGAAAGAGCACAGAACAGGTGGAAGACAAATGTGATGCCAAAATAATAAGAGAGAAAAAAGGCGGAAAAATAATTGTAATAATGAAATGAAATGAAAATTGTAATAATGAAATGAAAATAATGAAATGAAATTTTTAATTTTACTATACTAAATATATTATATTATATTTATTTGTGTAAAAAAATATATAACTCATATTTAAATATATTTATATATATATATATATTTACAAATCAATAAATGAATTTATTTAATATTTAAAATGTTAAAAAATTACATTCTTAACTTGGATTAAAAATTTTTCATGGAGCTTAAGTAACACATATATGAATATATTTATATAATTAGCAGAATTAATTTATTAAACTAAAATATTTATTAATTCATTAGCTGTTTTCTAATTTTTTATTATAATCATCATACTGTTATGAAATTATGAGGTAATTATGTTAGGTAAATCATTATTTTTTTAAATTCGTATTACTTGCAATTTTTTTTTTCATTAAAGGAAATTTCTTTAATACTTAAAATGTTACAAAATTATCTTCTTAACTTAGATTATTATCATCATCATTATTGTTTTGTTATTATTATTTTAATGGAACTCATAAAACATGCATGTAAATATATTTATATAATTAGCAGAATTAATTTATTAACCCTTTCGGGTCCGAATTCTTTTCCATTTTTAGAAAAAAAAAATTACTTTTACGTTAATATTATTAACAGTAGCTATTATCCAAATAGATTAATTAGTGTTTCACGAACATTTAATCGTCTAAAAGATAGCGAATGCTGTTGTTTTACATACTATTCAATTAATATTCATATGACAATAAGCTAAGGGAGAGTTTTTGGAGAGGCTTAGAAAATATTGTATTGCAATAAGATTTAACGGATATAACAACTTTCTCATACTTTCTGCGTTATATTATACAAGACTCTTAGAATAGTAACTTTTATTTTAAATTTAATGAGTGAAATATATGTTTAAAGTAAAAGAATCACAAAAAGAATTAAACAAATGACAGTTATTATTATTACTATTAAATGCATAAACATAAGTGAAGTCATATAGTAAATACACAGACATATACTAACATTACACACACAGACAATAACATTACTACATGTAAATAGTATCAAAAGTATTTCTTAAAGCAAAATAATCTTCTATTAAAAGACATGTACCATTAATAGTACACCAGACCCGAAAAGTGTTAAAGTAAAACATTTATTAATTTATCAATTGTTTTATATTTTTTCAACTGTAATTATCATACTGTTATGAAATTATGATTTAAAATCCTTATCACTTATAAACTATTTTTTAAAGTAATTAAAATGAATATTCATTAAATTTAACTACTCATTAAACAATTCTAAATTTTCATGGAAAATATTTTTATGTAAGAACTTCAGTGACATTTAAAAGTAATTAGCAGAACGAATTAAAATAATCTTTAAAATTTTTACAAAATAATGATTTATTACTATGAAGATTTTTATCAACTATTTGGAAAATAGTTGTTGTTCTCGGTAGAGAATTGGAAGATCTGAAGTACATCTGAATGTTTTTATTGGTTGAATTCCGCAACTTATTTCATTTCATTCTTTTTCTGATTGGTGTATGTTTAATATCCAAAAATTGAATACTTCTTTTATTTTATTTTATTTGTTTTCTGATTGGTCCATGCTTAATGTCTAGGAATGGAATACTTCTGTTGCCACGATGACAAAAAAAGTATTAAAGACTACAAAAAAATTAATAACTCAATAACAAATTTAGATATAGGTTACAAATAAGTTGCATTTAAAAGTAAGTTTTTTTTCTCTATACGACGGTGTAAAAATTGAAAATGTGCTATGTTTAGAAATTTTAAAATTTACAGTTCCGAAAATTGTTAAACAGAAATTTCTTTTAATATTTGTTTATGATTGGCCCTGGAATATCAACGCGACTCTAAACGTCCAGGTATATTAATATAACTCTGTTATTACGAAAGCTAAGTTTTGATCATCATGAAAATGATGTTATTATTGTTTTTTTTTTTTAAATATAGAAGTTATTTATGAGTCTAAAATTATAGTCTTTAAAAATATTATTTTCCAAATAGTCGTGATAATTTGTTAAATTACAATTTTCTTCCTATCTAATTTATTAATTTATAATCAGTTGTTTTATAATTTTTATCCAAAATACAATATTATTGAAATTTTGCTATATATATACTACTTACGATGCAATATTAAGTAATTAAAAAATATATCTAATTAAATGCAAAAATAGTAGTTCGTAAAATTACATTAACATAAATCTATTTTCATGTTAGAATTCAACAAATTCGTTTAAGTTACTTTTTGTTTGTTTATATTTATGTCGGCCAATTATCTACACTGCGGGATATAGGCCCTAATGGGTGGGATGCCCTCCGTGGGGTCTTTTTAAGGGAACCTAACCCGTATTTACGCAAGGAAGTTCAAAATTCGAAGTAAACCATGGAAAACTCCGAACGGTTATTCCGACGGTCGCGATTGGGTTCGAACACAGCACTTACCGCCTACCAGTTTGGAGGTCAGAACCTTTCGGCCACTGGTGGGGTCTTTTAAGTTACGCAGCAAGAATGTTGCTATTGACTGCATACATCTGAGCAAACAATAAAAAAAATATATTTTTTTTTGTCATATCGATCTTATTATTTTATCATAATTTAAATCAGTTAATATTATTTGAGAGTTGTTAATAAATTGTTGACTGCAAAGTTAAAGTCTGTTCGCCAGTACTACAGTAAACTGCCAAACTAGCAGACTTAACATAGATATGAATTTCGCCAGGCATGACGACGCATGCGCTGTTTAAGGGTATTTTTAAATTTAAAAAGGGCAACTTTGTGACGCAAGTTTTAATTTATTTTTGTTCGGAAGTGCATAAAACTAGCAAGGGTTGTTGTTCAGAAACTATGTAATCGTACTCATTTTTCTGTTTATTTGTACAAACCCAATATATTTTTCAGAACAAGCCATCAAAGTTTGTGTTGTGAACCAGTAGAAAAACCACTCTTGCAAAGGGAGAAAAGCGTGTGGTCACGTGATCGAAATCGCTTCCAATTCGATAGGCTATTTACCGTATTGACTCGTGTATACCGAGCACGCGAGTATAATGCGCACCCCCTACTTTACAAGAAAAAAAAGGCGTTTTATTTAAATCTCGTATATAACGCGCACCATAAATTTGATATGCAATTGAATGAATGACTGAATGAATTTCAGTAAAGAAAGTGGAAACAAACATTACATCAGGCCCAAAGCAAGATGAAAATACATTTTTAGGTGCGTTCGTAATTATGTTAATACGTAGCACCTATTGTTGTCGTTCAGTCCGTCCGTCTGTCTGTCCGTCCGCATATAACAGGCATGTCAAACACGATTACCATCGCGGGCCAAATTAAGCATTGCATAAGAAGCCACGGGCCACTAAAAGAAAAACAAAGAAACAAAAAAACACTATGCAGATTATTATTTTTTCTTATAAATGCAGAAAAGGAAATCTGAATATTAAAAATGCAATCTTATTTAAAAATAACTACAAAATCCTGCAAAATTTTAAAAATACTTATCGATAAAAACTTAAAACACATACCAGAATAAAAGTTAAAAATTACTTACTATGAAAAATGATATCCGTTTTATTAATTTCATTTTTTAAAATTCGCTAAAAGTAAAGATGGCAAAAAAGTCCGTACAAAAGAATATTTTTACTAATAATCTTCTCTTTATTTAATCATGGAATTTCTGTTATTAAAGATTATTATTCAATGTTTTATTTATTCCGAAGATTTATATTGAGTTATAGTGGTAGATATTTTAAGTACACACATTCCCCAATTTAGCAAACATGCAACATCTGCAAGTGTGTTCCAGCGAAATGCATTTTCCTTTTCAAACAAGAACAGAATCAAATATAGGGAAAATGGCAAAGGTTTGGCGGGCCAAGAGAGGTTGTTGGCGGGCCAAATGTGGCCCGCGGGCCACGTGTTTGACATGCCTGGCATATAACAACGCAAAGACTACCCAACTGAATCGCTTGAAATTTAAAATACATAATTATTACGTAATTTTGTCGAGTCATTTAAAATTTTATGAAAACCGGATGCATAGATCAATTACAGGGACAATCAAAAGGATTCCGTTACATGACGGTCAATGGGGAAAAAATTTCAAATGCATTTGAATCGTTTGAAATTTTAAATACGTAATTATTACATAATTTCGCCGAGTTATTTCAAATTTTATCAAAATTGGATGCATAGTTCAATTACAGGGACAATCAAAAGGATTCCGTTACATTACGGTTAATGGGGAAAATGTTTCAAATGCATTTTAATGGTGTTACACTCATCGGAACGTAATAAAATTGATATGCATCTATAAAGTACATATTATAATATACATTTTGCATAATCTATGGTGCAAAGAATATTTGTTATTGATTTACAAGGCCACACAAAAGTATTCCATTGTTGGGAGAACATTGTTTGGTGAGCATTTTAATTGTAATTATTTACAGTTTTATGAGATTGATATTTTTAAAACTTCTTTATCGTACGAACAGACGGGCTAGTTAAGTGTTTTTAACACTAGTGTCCTTCTGTAATAATCCAATTTCTTTGCTTATATTCATAATATGTGATGACATTCCGTTAAGGTACGTCATTACTTGAGCTAGAGGTCTGCACGGGCCGGAATTTCCAGGCCCGGCCCGGCCCGGCCCGTAGGAAAGTTATTTCGGCCCGGCCCGGCCCGTTGTAAAACTCAAAAGTTCGGCCCGGGCCCGGCCCGGCCCGTTGTGATTTTTGTATTTTAGGCCCGGCCCGGCCCGTACAAAAATCAGCGAAAACAGGCCCGGCCCGGCCCGGCCCGTTTTGGCCCGTTACAATTTCTACGATTTCTAAAAAATTCAGATTTTTATCATATAACTAAGATTCCTTTAAAGAATACTGCATACATATCTATGGAATGATTTTACAATATATTTTACAGCAAATACACATTAACAACATTAATAATTACTTAGATTCTTAGGCTTTTAACATTCGAATAAAGATTCATTAAAAAATTAATATGGCTTAGAATAAAAGAAAATAGAAAGAAAGCTAAAAACATCGCTAATTTTGAAGCTGTTTAATAAAAGAAGATTTATAAATATATTTCTATTATCATTTTATTATAGATTTCAAATCCAAATTCATTCTTAAATTCAAAGAAGCTCCTTTCTGATACATTTCTAAATTAATTTTTTTTTCTCAGAAACCCATAAGATTAGCAGATATCTTTATTCAGAAACTATATAATCGAATGGCGTTATCCATTTTTTGATACAAGCAATTTAAGAATACTGCAAACAAATAAAATACTGTCATAATTAGCGTTTTGAATAGAATTTCCGGAAGCAATAGCAAGGGAAGGGAGAAAAACCTGCAATCATTTGAGAAACTATTATATCTCAACAAGGTTATACAAGTATTTTATTTACCAAAAATGAAAAACGCTATTCGATTCCAAATCCCTTCAATAGTTAGGCTTATCACTTTTATACTTTTACAATTTAAAATTAATCAGAAAATGTGTCAAACTTTCGCATTATTGAGAAATTAATTTAAAAATCATCCCGAAGACTAAGCTAACATAAGTTCTTTATCGCTGTTAATAATTTTACAAATCATGTTTTCTGCCAATAATTAAGTCTAGTACCGGTCCGGCCAGTCTATATGTAGAAAAACAATGCAAGCGTGATCTCGGACCGACATGAGTCAACTAAAAAAATGTTAAAACGGGTTACACATAATGTAATTCTCCGATGCCGATACACTGTGAATTTTTATATTGACACTGTCAAACTAGTATGGCCACATTTATACTTATTCTCGTTAAAACCATTTTCGTTGAAAATAGCTCATATTTTATCGTTTCTGCTTAAATCTTGAGAACGGGCCGTCAGGCCCGAAAATTTTTTTTATCGGCCCGGCCCGGCCCGTCTGGCCCGTTCAATTTTTTTGCCGGCCCGGCCCGGCCCGTTTATGTTGTTTGTCGGCCCGGCCCGGCCCGTTGAAAAACTATTCTAAATCTGCCGGCCCGGCCCGGCCCGTTAGAAAATTCGAAACCACTCCGCCGGCCCGGCCCGGCCCGCGGGCCGGGCCGGGTACGGGCCACGGGCCAGGCCCGGGCCCGTGCAGACCTCTAACTTGAGCAAAGACTTTAATTATGGTAGTTGGCCAGATTTATTTAAGAATAAATTAAAGTTTACTTTTAAATATTTCTGACATGAATGTTATTTCTAAGTAGTACATTATTTCAATAAGAACTATTTACTCTATGTTGTACAGTAGATGGGTGTAATACAACGCAAGCTGTATATTAAGGGTGGTCTTAAATCAAAAAGATCAATTTTGTGACAAAAGGTTTTTTTTTTTTTTTTTTTTTTTTTTTTTTTTTGGAAATGCATGAAATTAGCGGATGTTTTTGTTTTGAAACTATCTAATCGCGCTCATTTTCCCATTTTTTTGCAAACATTTATTACAAACATATTTGCAAACATATATTTAATGAACATTTGCTTTATTTAACTGTTTAAATTTTATGTATTTGGTGTTTGCTAATGATGAATTTCTCTTCTCCCTTCCGCTATTATTTTTATTATTATTATTATTTTTTAATAAATAATGTTTCGAACGATTTCAGTTTAAAAATTTGTTGTTGTGTATGTTCAATTTCTAAATTGTTCAAAAAAAAAAAAAAAAAAAAAAAGGTATAAAAAATTATAAGTGAGCAACAAAGAAACAAGATGGCGGACTCTGGGCGGATAATACATCAGACAGAAAATTCGTCTTTACGATAGTCATTTTTATTACGATTATAAATGAATTAATTATCTTTGTATTTCTTAATTATTTTGACTTTCTGTTTATAATTATAATGTTTTAATGTATTTTTCTGACGAACTTACAAAATAAAAATAAGTAATTTTGTCGAATATGAAATATTTTTATTATTTATTTGACAGTAAATATTACCTAGAAATATAGTCAAAAGTTATCCATGTCTGTTTACGAAATACTAAACATCCCGCCCCTTTCAGTCAGATAACGCCCCTTCGCGATATTTATGTTATTGAGATACATAAATAAATTAATTACATTGTATCTCCTATCTATCATATTTATTTATTATTACAATGTTTTAATGTATTTTTGTAACGAACTTACAAAATAAACACAAGTAGATTTTTCGATTATGAAATATATTTATTAAATTTTTGACAGTATATATTATCTAGAAATATTATTTGGAACTTATGTGTGTCTGATCACAAAATTCTAAATCACCCCTCCCCCTCAAAAAACTGCCCTTGCGATATTTAGGTTTATTAGGATATATAAATGAATTAATCACTTTTGTATCTCTTTATCATTTCAATTTACTATTAAAATATTTTAATGAATTTTTGTAATGAACTTACAAATTAAAAATAAGTAGATTTTTGATTATGAAATATTTTTATTATTTATTCGACAGTAAATATTATCAGGCATGTAGTCCAGAGGTTATACAATCAACGCAGAGAGTGTACGCTCAAGACAGCGAGAATACTCTGGAGGGTATATACTATGGTTTTCATAATAAACAGAGGGTATACCCTGTTCCTTAAAATAAATCCATCGGGTACAGGGCGTATACCCTCCACTAAATTCCTGAATATTATCTAGAAAACTAGTTGGATGTACCATTCCCGAAATTTTCAATCTCATACGTCCATTTTAATGTTTTAAAAAAATAGTTACACATGTTAATGCTTTAATAATTTTAATTCAATAACTTTGAATTTCATTTTAAATTTCTGCTTCAGTCAATTAATCGGAGTAAAAACGAGTTTCCGTCTCTGCACGAGCCGATGACCAATAGAATGATAGGCAGATTTTTTTCAAATTCAGGGAGGACCTACTTTCCATACCCAAAAATAGTCATACAAAAAATTTTCAGTTCAGTTTTATACATAACTTCATACACTTTTGGTCGGTATAATATTGAAAATGGCATAAAAATTGCGATTGCAGCGCCCTCTTCCGGCGGAATATTTCGAAATTGAGGGAGGACCTGCTTGCCACAGCCAAAAACATTCACAAAATATTGGTTCAATTTTATGCATACCTTCATACACTTTTTGATAGTAGAATGGCGACATACGGACACTCAGATACACGGACAGACAGACATTTTGTAAAAACATATTTTTTGGAATCTTTGACCCGTAAAACGTGTAAATACGTCGAAAACCGGAAGTCGAAAAAAATTTCGATTGCAATACTTTCTTCTCTTGAAGATAGAAGGAAGTAAATATCAAAAGATTATCTGTGTCTGTTCAAGAAATACTAAATATTCCGCCCAATTCCCTCAGAAAAAGCCTCCTCCCAATCTATAAATAGAGTCGAAAGAAGCAATTCAATGAAATTAGAAATGCTTATAAGTTACAGTAATATTACTTGTAGTTATGTGTTCTTCAAATCAATCACTATGGAATTTCATCTGTATATTCACAGGAAATAACGCGAGTTTTAAGTGAATTACCGTCTATATAATGTATTTTAAATTAGTAATTCAGTTATAACAGTTGTTAATTAATCAGTTCATTACTTAATATAGTGCATATTTTTTCTGAATTATATTTCATCTTCTGAGGTCACTCAAGTTTAAATGTGCCATTTTGAAAGACACTCCATAAAGCGGCCACCTCTAAACAGCGACCATCTTAACCGGACCCAAAGGCAGGGCCTGATTAACCTCTGAAGCTATGAGAAGCGCACTGTCATTTCATCCTCTTCATTGAAGAATTGTTTTCCAAATTCAACATATCCGGTAACATACCAGTGCTTAGGCTTACTAATTTTATTCCAAAGATTGGTTTAATTGAATTCATATATATTTCATTAAACAACTTTTTTTTTCATTTTCTCCTTACAGGGAAAATTGGTAAAATTGAGAAAAATATGCAAAAAGCATTTTGCATGGTATGAGTGCAAAAAATGCAAGTTTAATAAAAAGACTGAATTCAGAATGTATGCACAACATAAATATATCAATATTTTGAAATACTTCTCTCAATTTTGGCAATAAATTACTAATATTTTATGCTGTACAAGCCAAATTCAGTATATAAAATAATGAATAATCTGTAGAATTGGGATCAGGTGGTTGAATTTGATTTATTATATCAAAAATTAATTTGCTATGAAACGCTTCTTAATATACATTGTAAGATTGGTAATTTGAAAAGAAATTAGCATTTTTAAAAAGGAATTAATTCAAGATAAAATTTGATGCTCCCTGTTTTCTCGGTTCCGAGCCCCTTCAAAAATTTCTAAGGGAAGGGCTTCTCGTTGCCTATTCGGCAATCCAAAGATACTCACTTTAGACTGGTTCCAAAAACATTTCTAAAATGTTTGTACTGCTTTATCGTAACCGAAACCAACCCTTGGGCTGAAAGGCGATTTCAACGGAATCTTATCTCGCGGAAAGACAGCATAGGTGCAGATACACGGTCGCCAGTTGCGAACTACATTTTTCGACTTTTGTTTTCGACTTTTTTAGAAATACAGTCCTCCCCACTTAATCGTGTCACGGATAATCGAATATTCCGCTTATTTGAATAAAATCCTCAGGAACCGAATTTGTTTCCCGTTGAGTTAATGTTATTTCCCCCCACTTAACCAAATAATTCTCACGAAATGTTCCCGTATAACCGAAAGGCAACTGAATGAGACAATTTGGAAAATGAGTGTGAGAAACACGTTTCAGCTTTAATTTTCCCTACAACTTTTGTCCCTGTTCGATTCTTACACTGAAAACAAATTTCTAGTATTTCCTACTTGGATTTCGCCTGCAGGTGTACAACGGACAGATAGTTTAATTAGTATTATTTTTGAAAACATCCTGAGTATGCCAAGAAAGGAGACCTTCCTTGTTAGTGATGTTTTCTGTCTATGATGCGTCTAGTTTTATAATTCTTTTATGTTTTTTCTCTATTCTTTTCTTTTTGCCGCGTTAACCATATTTTTCCCTACAGATATAGTTCTTGGAAATTTCGTAGAAAATTCCTCACACCTTGAATTTAAATAATATTTCAATTTTAATTACTTAACCCTTTCCGGCACACCTATCTTTTATTCCAAACTTCTAAATGGCACCAATAATATTTTACTAATTTTTTTTCTTTTTTTTTTAGAATGAAAGCCTGAATTAAGGCGTTTATAATTTCTGAAAAAGTCATTCGTAAATTCCGCTATCAGTCAATAATTTCTCATTTTACGATCAGATTCCCCCCCCTTTCCGAAAAGGGTTAAAAGACGTAAAACTGTCGGCCGTGTAAGGAAGGGGAAGAATCGAGTTTGGTCGTGCTTGTACGCACCAAAAGTCATGAAGTGCTCCAATCTGCATTCTTTACTTTTACAACACACAGACCGTAGTGAAGGTTGCGATTGCACTTGTAGATGCTAGTTCATGTACATGTTCAAATTATGCAACAACATTCCGCTAGGGAATATCACTGCTGGATTACGTAATTTGTAGTGTCGTATGTACACTACAAATAAATTAGAATAAATTAGATTAATACGTAAAAAATAAATTAGAATTTATATTTTAATATTTCTGACATGAATGCTATTTCTAAGAAACATGTTATTTCTAAGAGCTTCTTGCTCTGTAATGTACCGGTGATGGGTGTAATCATAGACTTCTCATATAACTGGACTCAGAAATAGCAACCTTTTCTTGAAGCATTGACCCACCCCCCATTGGGGAGAATGCGCGCCATACCGGTTTCTCCCGCCGATCCCACCAACCACCAAGACCTAATTCGTCTGCGTTATGATTTTTTATTATAAGAATGAAAGCAGAAAATTGCCAAGAAGGGATCACCGCCAAAAAAGACACCTTTTAGGCGATGAAATCTCGGAGGTCGATGCTTCAAGAATCCGCGAAGAAAACAAAGGAATCCCTTTTCCAGTCATTCCTGATCTAAGGGTGTAATACAGCGCAAGCTGTATATTAAAGCATACCGACAGTAGTTGGTAGTAAACTTCCGAATTCTTCTCGCTTATGGGGCCTATTTTGCGAATTTAGCCCGTGACTTCGTAAATTGGCCAAGAATCTTGGCAGAACGAACTAAAATTGCATTCCTAGAGAAGGAAAGGGATGTCTCTCCTATTAGTATAAGAGACGACACCACAAAACCCTACGTCACCGAGCATAAGAAAATAAACCTTTATTTTATGGAAGAATAGTAACAGGGAAATCGAATGATCCATGTTTGCCGGAAGGGAAAGGGTTCAATAAGCCGAAAATAATGGTTGACTCCTGTTCCTCCCGTGAGCCGCCATTTTGTTTCTCTGTTATTTCTCATACATTATTATTTAACCTTAAACTGCAAAATGCTATTCAAATGACTATTTAATGAATGAATCATACATTTCAAAAAATGATATTAAATTAAACAACACAATCAATCTACTGTAGAAGCTCAAAAAATTAAAGAGCAAATTTTTAATAGTAAAAATCGTTTTATTTACTTACTTATTTATTATGTAAAACATTCAAGTAAAGTGAAAATAAATTTTTTAGTATGCATAAGCCTTAAAAATATTTATTTTATGTTTCCTCAAAAAATATTGCAAAATAATAATAATAATAACAATTTGTGAAATATAATAGAGAAACAAAATGACGTCTCGCAGGAAGACACGGCATTTGTTCCCTCGTAGGCTAAGCATTGTGTTTTCCTGCACCCAGTTTTCCAACATTTGATTGTCGGACAAACACAATGCTAAACCTACGAGACAACCACTAGTGGTATTCATATTTGGTTAATGCACCACTTTACCTCCTGCAGGCATGGATCAGATCCTCTATATTACTAATCTTCTATAAAATAAAAAGTTTTTCTTGTGCTCGATAACATAAAAAATGAATACCACTAGTGGTTGACTCGTAGGTTTAGCATTGTGTTTTCCTGCACCCTATCTTCCATGTTTTCATACCTTTGATTGTAGGACAAACGCAATGCTAAACCTACGAGACAACCACCAGTGGTATTCATTTTTGGATTATGCACCACTTTACCTCCGGCAGACATGGATCATTAGATTCCTCTATCAATAATTTATATCTATATTATAAAGAGGTAAAGTTTGATTGTTTGTTTCTTTGCAGGGGCTAATCTCCGAAACTACCGAACCGATTTCAAAAGTAATGATACCAAAATGATGGTACTCTCCTGGAATCAAACATAGGCTTTATCTTATATGTCTATGCCACAACTTCGGAACTCCGGACCGATTTCAAAAGTAATGGTATCAAAATAAAGGTGTTCGCCCGGAATCAAACATATACTATATCTTATGTCGTCTATACCTGTATTATTAAGCGGAAAAGTTTGTTGGTCATCTAATAAAATAAAAAGTTTTTTCTTGTGCTCGATAACATAGGGTTTTGTGCGGTCGTCTCATGGACTATCTCGAAGAGTTATCTATAGATGTTCACGAAATTCTGATCTCTCCCCCCCCCTCACCTCTGAAAACTTATATTTACGATAATCACTTCCATTAAGATTTACAAACGAATTAATTACCTTTTGTATCTCTTCATCTAACGCTTTCTGTTTATTGTTATAAAGTTTTAAGGATGTTCTTAAATCAAAAAGGGCAACTTTGTGACATAAGTTTTAATTCATTTTTGTTCGAAAGTGCAAGAAATTAACAGGTGTTAATATTCAGAAACTGTAATTGCACTCAGTTTTCCGGGTTTTTTTTTTTTTTATTGTTATAAACGCAATAGATCTTTTATAACAAGCCTTCAAAGTTTATGTTTTTTTTAACACATTTCCTGAGGAAAGCAGAAAAACCGGTCGAAAATCAGGAGAAAAACGGGTGATCACGTGATCGAAATAGCTTAGAACTGGATAGGTGATTTCATTATCACAAATGGAAAACTAAGTTCGATGGGAAATCGCTTCCATACTCAGGCCTTCCAATTTCATATTTTTTTGTTAAAAAAAGAATTTATAAATGTGTCAAAAAGTTTTGCGCTGGTTGAGCGGAGCAGTTGAGAAAAACCTTAATGCATTTTCCGTAAAGAACTTACAAAAGAAAAATTGGTAATTCAGTCGATTATGATATATTTTTATTATTTAATTGACGGTAAAGATTAACTAAAAATAGTTTGGTTTATTTTGTATCGGTCAATTATCTACTCAAAGGATATAGGCTCGGGGGGGGTCCCTTCGTGGGGGGTCTTTCTAAGGGAACCTAACCCGTATTTACGCAAGGTTCGAAGGAAATCACGAAAACTCTGAACGATCTATACAGGCATGTAGTCGTAAAATAAGCAAAGAGTATACTTAATTTTTAAACAATAGCAATGTTACAAACACATTTACCTTCCAGGATTCCCTCCCCTAGGACTTGGCTCCCGAAAATTTCAAGTTGACCTAATCGACGCAGGGACTCAAGGGACCCTGTGCGGTCCGATGAGATTCGGGAGCACCAATCAAGTCCACTGCACCAGAACTCACAGACGCAGTGACTCAAGGGACTCTGGCCGGTCCGACACCGTTCTAGAATCCCCCTTAGTGGGCTAACGCTTCTCAGGCTTTCAAGTTGACCTCATTGACGCAGGGACCCACGGGACTCTGTGCGGTCCGAAGAGCAATGAGAAGCAACCTATTTGCCTACTTACCCCGAACCGCACAGGTTGACCTCATCGACGCAGAGACTCAAGGGACTTTGCGCGGTCCGAAACGTGTTCGGGGTTTTTCTTTTTCGTTTTTTCCCTTGTTTTATTCTAGTGACAGTATGCCTCATTATTAGGTGCATTTGGATTCTGTTCGCACGAGCTACCGGACCCGCTCCAATGGGACAGCCCATGGAGCACCTTTTTTTTTCTTTTTTGGGATACGGTAGAAAGGAGGGATCTCGTCACCACCAGCAGCGATTCGACTGCCTTGCATTTCGGCCCAAAAAATTCTCCCTTCTCTGGCACTACTTAGCATTTCGGCTTTTTTAGTTTTGGTTATTTATTTTCCTAAATCTCCCTCAAAATTGTCCCCCCTGTTGTCTGCTAAGGACATGCCACCGTCTCGGCTCAAAAAAATTTTAGCTCCAGCCCCATTTTAGCTGGCACGGTGAGTGGGAGTGATGTGCGGTGCCAAACTCAGTACATTCACAAAGGCAATAAACCACTCAGTCCAGTAACCGTTACCCACAATCAGCCGACCTCGGCACTTGTCTGCGCTGATCGTCCCCACTTTGCCGGCTAAAATTCCATCATGTACGCTAATGGCGCCTGGTGCATGTAAAATCCGTCGTGGGTGCAAAGTCCTCCAAGTTACCTGTGAATTATACCTCTGGAGGTGCCTTGCCAGGTGAAGGTCTCGTCATCTGATCAAGGCTCTAAATTACGAGACCATCTTGCGAAGCCATTTGCAGTTCAAACATCAGGATGTACCATTAATTAACAAGCGAAACAAAGTATACTCAACGACAAGCAAATACTGCAGAAATGATGGCATGCGAAGCAAAGTTTATTGCCACTACGTGGTACCAGGCTACCCGATACCAGGTATCTAATCCGTTAAGCTGAGAAAACTCGGCAGGTAGGGGCCTGGTCATCGGTTAGAAAGAAAGCAAAGAGTATACTCTCTAAGCAGAGGGTATCAGCTCAAGGCAGAGGGTACTATAGCTTTCTTGAGAAACAGAGGGTATACGATGTTCCTTGAAAAATCCAGAAGGTATACGGCGTATACCCTCGTGTATCCTCCACTACATCCCTGGATCTATAAATAGATTCCAGAGTTATTTGTGTCTTTTCACGGAATACTAAATGTCCCGCCCCTTTCTTTCAGAATACGCCCCTTTACGATTTTCAATTTTATTAAGATTTATAAATGAATAAATTGCATTTATATCTCTTTATCTTTCATTTCTGTTTATTATTATAATGGTTTAATGCATTTTTCTAACGAATTTACAAAATAGAAATAAGTAATTCAGTCGAACATGAAATGCTTTTATTATTTACTTGAAAATTTCGTAGAATGTGAAGTGCCTGTCTAAAATGGGGGAAATAACTGACGATGTGTGGGTGTAAAGGATTTTGCTCGTAGATCGGGAAAAGGTACTGGCAAAAGGATTAAAACAAAGGAAATAAGTTTTTAATTTGCGAACAATTTATGTACCTGCCAGTCAATTCCTTTATATATTCATTCGCACTTCAGTTGCTGACTTCTCGAAAACGTTTGGATTCGTACGGGTAGTACGATTACATTTTTTAACGCACATGACGAGATCTTTCTTTTAATACTACACTCGTCCAAATCCACAACTTGCACATGGGAAGGTTCTCTAATAAGTACAGTAAAACCCCGATAATTCGGATTAATTGGGACCGGACCCAATCCGGATTATCCGGAGAATTAGAAAAAAAAAATGAAATAAAATATAACATACTAACAGAAAATCACCTTTATGTCAAACTTATTGAATATTTGCAGACAGTAATAATGTTTACTTTGCTTAATTATTCCGAAAAGATTTCAGAAAAAGTTTTTTTTTATTTAGAATACGACGATGAAACAAGTTAATGTTATGGAAATCAGCCAATCGCTTCTCAAACTTGAAAAAAAAAAATGACCAAATCGATCCGGATTATAGGGGTCCGAATTAGCAGAGTTCTACTGCAGTATATTATTTCTTTAGATTTCATTCTTTTTATGCATCTATTTACGTTATCACAACAGGTGGATCTCCGATCTTGTACGCAACGTGACGTTTCAGTCCTGCTCTACTCTGATTGGCTATCTCTCAAACGGAACAAACTTATGATAGAAAAACCTTGATATTTTTTATAAAATGTTGATGAAATAGTTTGTAAAAAATAAAACCCGAAAATATATTATCTCGAAAAATTCAATCCGCCAATCCTGCAGGGGTCTGTCCAGAGTTTTCTCACAGGGTCCTGTTTTTGTGAAATTGTGAATTTTTTTCTTATATTTGTGAAAATTCTAGTCAGAATTTTGTGAATTTTAAATTATCGATGTCTTTAGGTTATATTTTTCATACATAAAAAGCTAAGTAATATGCTTTTTGGTGAGTTATACTGCTTATTTACAAGCCAGATTTTAATGTTAAATGATTAAATTTAAGTTCAATATGAAGGCGAAAAAATTCCGTGAAAGGTCTATTTAAAAGACAAATAGCTTTGTGAAAGGTCCTGTTTTAGAATAAAATGTTTTGTGAAGGGTCCTGTTTGGGTATAAAAATTTTTGTGAAAGGTCCTATTTTAAGATAAATTAGTTTGTGAAGGGACCTGTTTGGGGATAAAAGTTTTTGTGAAGGTTCCTGTTTTGGGATAAAAAAAATTTGGTGAAGGGTCTTGTTTTAAGATAAATTACTTTGTGAAGGATACTTTAAAGGCCCTAAAATTTTCCTAAACATATACCCTGATCTTCTACGTAACCAAAGACATGAAGTGCTCCAATCTGCGTTCTTCACTTTTTTTTCCACACACAGTGTATACGATAACAACAACTGCTAATGTGCACTTGTCAGCTCAATTCGTATTGTGCTGCAATATTCCGCTAGGGAATATTACTTAATTTTAGAAGATTCTTTCTCGCCTGTATTGAAAAACGTGCTTAAAAGATAAATGCAAATTTATTTTTAAATTTTTCTGACATAATTGTTATTTCTAAATAGTCTATTATTTCAAAGACCTCCTTACTCCATGTTGTACTAAAAAGTCCTTCCGGCAGTACTGGAAGGAATAGGTAGCTTTCATATACTTATTTATTTATTTTAAATTAAGTTATATTATTCAAACATATAAAGCTCAAATTAGTGGAACTCGATTATATAAGATTAAGTGCTATGTTTTGTCAATAATGAATATTAATGGGCATTTTTAGAAATTAGTCACCTTTTATTTAAGCTGGTTTTATTTTAAGCGATTTATAGGGTCGCCAAATTCCACGATATCATGAAGTGTATGCCATTTTAAAACAACATGATGGATAAAAAAAAAACAACGAGCTTGGTCGAAATCGTAATTCATGTGAACATGCACACTCACATCGAAATCCATTAATATATACGAGTACTGTCGCATTTAAAAAAGACATTTTAAAAAATGTCACCCACATTAGAAATTTAAACTGCTACATCTCAGGCGTTTTTTAAGGTAAAGACAGAGCAAAATATACTCCTGAATTCATTTTTAAGATCAAACACTTTCGAAAGAACTTTTTTTTTAATTTCTTATTTTTTGTTTATGCATCATTATACATTTAAAAGATTTTGACAAATTTAAATGGCCGCCATTTTGGAACAAGATGGCGGATAAAGTTGGCCAATGAACTCGGTCAAGACATTGGTATGTACTACTTACACACGGAGTTATATCGAAATCAGTTTATAAAAAATATGCGAATTATCGCGTGACAAATTTCAGATCGTTTCAAAATGTCAACCACACTGGGAATTCAAAGTACTATAACTCAGCCATTTTACAAGATATTGATGAAACAAAAAATGCTCTGGAATCTCCGTATCAAGGTCAAATATACAAAAGAAAAGTCTTTTTCAATTTCTTACATTTTTGCGCCTAATTTTAAAATTTAATTTTTTTTAAATTTAATATTTTGCCATTTTGAAACAAGATGGCGGATGGAACTAGCCAATGAACTCGGTCCAGACACATCGGTGTGTACTATGTACGCACCAAGTTATATCCAAATCTATTTATAAATACGCGGGTTATCACGTGACGAAAATCAGATCATTTCAAAATGTGAGCAACACTAGAAATTGAAAGTGCTATAACTCAACCATTTTTTAAGACACAAACTAAACAAAAAATGTTCTGGAATCTTTGTATCAAGGTCAAATGCATAAAAGAAAAATCTTTTTAAATTTCACACTTTTTTGTACCTTATTTTAAAATTAAAATTAAAATTTTTTTTAAATGGCCGTCATTTTGAAACAAGATGGCTGATATAACTGGCTAACGAACTCGGTCCAGGCCGCATCATGTACTATGTACACACCAAGTTACATCGGTTCCAAATCGGTTCATAAATACCCGTGTTATGACGTGACAAAAATCAGATCGTTTCAAAATGTCAGTGATATTAGAAATTCAAAGTGCTATAACTCAATCATTTTTTAAGATATAGACAAAGTAAAAAGTGTTCTGGATATGGTGTTTTAAGATCTAACACATAAAATAAAAATATTTTTCAACTTTTAATTTTTTCGAATTTGATTTAAAAATTTAAAATTTTTTTTAAATGGCTGCCATTTTGAAACAAGATGGCGGATGATACTGGCCAACAAACTCGGTCTAGACATTTGTATGTACTATGCACATACCAAGTTTCATTCAAATTGTCTCATAAACGATAGTTACAGCATGACAAAAATCATATATATATATATATATATGTCAACATTTGAACGGAGAGTGGTTTTGGGGTCTGGGGTCATGATCGGTAAAATATACCAAAATTTTCCGGAAGTGCTTTCCTCCGGACGGCTGCAATAGGTAGCTTTTTACTTTTTGTAATGAAAGTTACCTAATAGTAAAATGAAAGTATAATTACGCTAACACTTGTTTTAAAATTAAATATATATTTCACACCGGAAAATATGTCTTATAAAATGTTTATGACGTAATTTGTAAGTTACCTCCATGTAATAATTATTCTTTAATGCATTTATTAAATCTCCTATCTTGCAAGATAGATGGGTGTATACAAAAGAGATGACGATGACATGACTTCGAGCTCGATTTTTAAAGACCGAGTTAAATGCTGTCCCTGCCTGTGAAGATACTCGCGAGCTAAGGCTACTCCTATGATAAGGTTATATTATGATAACTCGTTTTCATTGCAATATTTGTAAATGTATTTTATTTTCGGATTGCATAGCTGAGGTGCATGCCGGCATCGTTCCTTTATTTTGCTTTTTCGATTACTTTCACTTTCGAAACCGGTTTTGAAAGTGAAACCAACTTTATTGAAAATATCTGCAATTTAAATCGAAAAAGTAAAAAAGGAGCGATGTAGAGGGGAACATCAGATATTCGATGCAAAAAAAGAAAAAATATACATATCTATATGGACTGTATTTACTCGTGTTTAACGTGCACTTTTTTTTTCAGAAAAACAGGGCAAAACTCCTAGATGCGCGTTACACACGGAATAATTTTTTTTTGCTTCTGGATGTTATCACACGATATACATATGAATCAAAAAATGTATTCAAAGGAGACATTAAAACTCAGAAATTCTTATTTAATTGAAGTATTACTGCATCTTTTTTTCACTCCTTGCAATTTTTTTATACAATAGAACTAGTAACGTTATTTAAATGCTAATTAGCAATTCGCATTGTCGTTACTCACTTTCCCCATCATCTATTTACTACCCGAGGTCTTAAAATGTATTTTCGTCTTGTTTTCTGGCCTGGTGTAATGTTTGTTTCCATTTTCTTTATTGAAATTCGCGCGGTCATTCATTCACTTGCACATCAAATTTACGGTGCGCGTTATATACGAGATAAAAAAAACAAACAAACAAAAAAAACTAACAAAAAAAACAAACAAAAATAAACGCCATTTTTTTCTTGTAAAGTAGAGGGTGCACGTTATATACGCGTGCACGGTATACACGAGTAAATACGGTATGTATATATATATATTACAAATTTAAATTTTTTTTTCTCCAAAACTAACCTTTATACTATCTTAATTTTCTTATAATAATATTCCGTACTTACTCCAACTTATTAAATTAAAATCTTGTTTCTAGATCTAATCTGTTAATCTTTATGGAGACGATATAAATTTGTTTTAAGTATGTTACTTTGATTCCATACAGATTTCGGCAAGATTGAATTTAAATTTTCAATTAACAATTATTTCTTTGTAAGAAGTCTATAAAAATGAAATATTACTTTTGAAAAAATTTTAAAATAACCATGCAATTTTTGTTCGTATATTTTTGGTATCAGGCTTGGGCTCTGATGAAAAAAAGTCTTTCGGGCTTAGAGTTAAGGCTCCTGCCCCTGCTCGCGACCTAATGCTATTCCTATGGGGAGGTTATTTTCTAATAACACGTTTACTTTTCGACATTTATATACATATATATTACAAATTTTAAATTTTTTTCGCCAAAACTAACCTTTATACTATCTTAATTTCCTTATAATAATATTCCGTACTTACTCCAACTTATTAAATTAAAATCTTGTTTCTAGATCTAATCTGTTAATCTTTATGGAGACGATTTAAATTCTTAATTCGCCTTAAAAAAAACATTTATTCCAGTATGCGTAAATTTAAAAAAAGATGGCTCTAAATTAAAAATATTCTTAATTAAACTTTATTTCTTAATATTCCAAATAAAACTCATTTTTTTCTATTTTTTTATCAACCCTTTTTAAGAAAGTCTTATTAAATTTATTCCAAAACCATACCTTTCAAAAAATATCATTATTTTATTTTATCTATTTATTTATTTTCCCTCAGTCAACATTTGATAGTGTGCATATCAATAAATTCATTTCTTTTCTTTTTCTCTTAAAATTAATCGTCTATAAAAATCGTCTGCCTAAGATATTTAAAATTCTGAGTCGATTATAAATTGGTTAAATAATTTTTTTTAAATAAAATTGTTGTCTGTCAAGTGTTAATCTCGACTCTGGGTATGAGTTATGTTTACGTAAAAGAATGATGGTTTGAGGCTAGAGAATGTTCTAGAATTTTCTTTTTAGATTTAAAAGAGGAAGCCTAGAAATAATAGGAAAAGAAGAAGGATTCTTGGGTGCTCTCTTGCATGAGTACGGCTGTATGTAGTAATTGAGTGCGGAGAAAGGGAAATCTGGCGAAGATGTTTCTGCCCCCCTAACTTTAAATTGTCACATATATATATATATATGTATGTATATGTATATAAATGTCGAAAAGCAAACGTGTTATTAGAAAATAACCTCCCTATAGGAATAGCATTAGGTCGCGAGCAGGGGCAGGAGCCTTAACTCTAAGCCCGAAAGACTTTTTTTCATCAGAGCCCAAGCCTGATACTAAAAATATACAAACAAAAATTGCGTGATATTTTAAAATTGTTTCAAAAGTAATAATTCATTTTTATAGACTTCTTACAAAGAAATAATTGTTAATTGAAAATTTAAATTCAGTCTTGCCGAAATCTGTATGGAATCAAAGTAACATACTTAAAACAAATTCTGATATTTGTTTCTCCTTTAAGAAGCAAATTTGATGGACACATTTGTGTTTAAAGAATAAATGCATGAAATTTGTAAAATTTACTATTTGTAAATCGGAGAGTCGAACAACATTTTTCAATTTTTTGTAAAAACTATACATCTTTAACCGTTTAACGATCATAGCATTTTCATTGCTAAGATGTCGAAATAAATGACTGACACCGGTAATTAAGAACAGATATATTTCTAAATAAGAAAACGTGATTTTTCACATACAAAATAAAACGGATATCTTTAGATAAAAATACCGGTGCCAGTGTTGCGTATCGGAATTAAAATTTTGTGGTTTCGTGGCGAAACCAATGAACGTTAAAGGGTTAACTGCAATCGATTCCTTTCTCATAACAATCTTTCGTGATTGACGGGTACTTGAAAATCAACATAAATTTAAAAAAATTGATATTGTTATCGTAAAGGTCCGATGTTTTAAGAGAAAAAAGAGGAAATACTGAAGGATTGATTTCTATCGGAATAACATGATAATTATATTTACTTACAGAATAAAGAGTTTTCAAAAATGCACAGCGTCTTCAACATGAACAAAGTTCATAATTGTGAAGATTGCCTTTACTCCATGGCCCAAGAACATTTTTCAAGAATGCGGAATGACAATCGAGGAGAAGAGGATAATGGAGGGTTGTTCGAAAGATGCGTGGTGTGACGCTCTCCAGCATAATTCTTTTATCCTTTGTGTAGTTTTTGTGTGTAATGTTCGTGCAGTGTCTTCGTTTATATAAATGTTTTTTAAATATAACAAAGTCTCTCGTTTATTTAGAATAAACGACATTCTCGTATGTATGCCCAACTTCATAATGACAAAAAAAAAAAAAAAATTATTGAAACATAAGTTGTTTGTTTTGCACATTATATGCGGTCAATGCCTGAAAAAAATAACAAAATTGTAATTTAACAAATTTCAACGACGGTTTAGAAATGATATTTTCAAAGACTAAAATTTAAAGTTGTATAGATTCTACATTTGAATGAATAGTAATAATAATAACCACCATTTTTAGGATGATCATAACGAGTCATATTATGCATTAAACATTAATATTCCTAAACCAATGATTAAAAAAAAAAACAATAGTTTATAGATATACAAGTTTAACTGTTTAAAATGTGTCTTTTTTATTGGACGGAGTAAATCAGGCTGATTTCTGAACGCCTCCTATTACGTACGACGTGGTTTAAACATTCATATTCCTGCACCGATCCTAAAAAAATTTTAAACGAAATTTCAATTTTACAATTTTCGGAACTGCAAATTTTTAACCTTCTAAACATCGCACATTTTACATTTTTACACCGTTGTGTAGAGAAAAAAAAATGCACTCTTATGAAATTTGTTTGAAATCTTTGTCGCAATTTTTTTTCAAATTATTAATTTTTTTTTTAAAGTTTTTATTACTTTTTTGTCATTGTGGCAACAGAAGTATTCCATTTTTGGACATTGAACATGGACCAATCAAAAAACGAAAAAAAAAATTAAAAAAAGTTGCGGAATTCAACCAATAAAAATATTCCGATATACTTCAGATTTCCCAGTTCTTTACCGAGGCCAACAACTATTTTCCAATAGTCAATAATAATCACTAATAATTAAAGTTATATTCATACGAAAAACGACAATGACTCTTTCACAATAGAAGATTAAATAATTTGCAAACCTCCAGCTAATTCTCGTCTGTTAAAAATAGAAGAAAATATTCCCTTTATTAAAAAACTAAACAAAAATAAATAAATGAACAAAATATGAATAAAATATTTTTTTAAAAAGCACGATTTTAGTTTACACGTCATATAGATCGAAATGACATTAAAATGATTTGAAAAGGAATTTTAAGTGAAAAAAAGTGCTTTTAATGTTTTCTACGCATGAATAAATAAAAAATTGTAATTTAACAAATTATACGACTATTTGAAAAATGATATTTTCAAAAATTTTCGCGACTTACCAATGAATTCTGTACTTAAATTAATAATAATATACATAATATTTAGGATGATCCTAACGAGTCATATATTAGACAATAATATTCCTAGACCAATGTAAAAAAACAACAACAACAACAAAAAAGAAACAGTAGTTTATAGTTATACAACTTTAACTGTTTAAAATGTGAATTTTTATTGGATGGAAGTAATCCGACTGACTTCTGAACGTCTCCTATTACGTACGACATGGATTAAACATTAATATTCCGGGACCCATCATAAAAATTTTTTAAATGAAATTCCAGTTTTATAATTTTCGGAACTGCAAATTTTTAAACTTCTAAATATCGCAAATTTAAAATATTTACACCGTTGCGTAGAGTAAAAAATGCACTTTTAAATTAAATTTGTTTTCGGCTTCAATTATAATAATAAAGCCCGAGCCCGAAGACTAGAATGAAAATCGAGCCTGAGCCCGTCTCATCTCTCGTATACACAATAGACAAATGGTATTTTAGGGCAACTTATTATTAATTAAAGTATACTAGTTAAGAGGCTCTTTCATACAAATGAAAAGACCCGTTCGCTAATACTAATACTATGGAAGAAATTTATAAAGATATCTCGGTTGCATTTTAATATTTTTAAATTACACTGGTGTCCAAAATTTAAGCATAATTGGTAATTAAGTAATTATTTTTAAGTAATGAAAGAAATATGAATCGGAATGTGCTGAAACTCCAGGTGTGTAAACAAAATAGTACGCGTCACATATTTTCGCGAAGAGTTTTCCCCGAAATCGAACAGGGGACCGTCAACAAATTGAAAAAGAACGAAGATCTTTTGGATAACCCTGTCAAAACTAATGTAGCAAAAACGTTCAAACTGCACATTATGATTAATTGGCTTATTGTAATGTACTGTGTTAATTTTTACAAGGATAGCATGTATACTCGTAGAGAAATTAAGGTTTTTATAAAAACAGTCCTAAATTTTTCCAAGTTTTTTGCTTATAATTTGCAGAGTTCTTATTATAAAATAAAGTTCTTTTCTGAAAATATGACAAACATCATTATACACAATACCCTGCCATCAGAATTTAAAAATAATAAAAATTGTATGAAAAATGAGTATGTTTAGTAAATAATTTTTCATTGCGCATGCGTCAACGATATCAAAATGTCATTTGCATATTGTGTTAGCTAAATGTATAGAGCAACTTCTGTAAAAGTTTCAAAAACATAGCTTGAAAATTCTGAAAATGGGAGCCTATAGAATCAACTCAAAATCCGTTATTCCTAAAGGAAGCAAAAAAATCAGGGGTTTTACCTAAATATAGTTGTACGTGCAATATTGTGTAGGCACTAAACAATGGAATATGGATACAGCCCCTCATCTTTTTGCTTCATTTAGGGAATAAAGGATTTTGATCTCATTCTATCAACTATAATTTTCAGAATTTTTAAGCTATGTTTTTGAGACTTTTACAAAAGTTGCTCTATACATTTAACTAACATAATATGCAAATGAAATTTTAATAGCGTTCACGCATGCGCAGTAAAAAATTATTTAGTAAACCTGCTCATTTGTCATACAATTTTTATTATTTTTTAATTCTGATGACAGGGTATTGTGTACAATGATGTTTGTCATTTTTTCAAAAAAGAACACTATTTTATATTAAGAACTCTGCAAATTATAAGCAAAAAACTTAGGACTGTTTTTATAAAAACCTTAATTTCTCTACGAGTATACATGCTATCCTTGTAAAAATTAACACAGTACATTACAATAAGCCAATTAATCATAATGTGCAGTTTGAACGCTTTTGCTACATTAGTTTCGACAGGGTTATCCAAAAGATCTTCGTTCTTTTTCAATTTGTTGACGGTCCCCTGTTCGATTTCGGGGAAAACTCTTCGCGAAAATATGTAACGCGTACTATTTTGTTTACACACCTGGAGTTTCAGCACATTCCGATTCATATTTCTTTCATTACTTAAAAATAATTACTTAATTACTAATTATGCTTAAATTTTGGACACCAGTGTATTTATTTGCATTGGACAGCTGAGATCGGTTTGAATGCAAGCCGTTTTTAACTTTTTGGATTTTGTATACATATATTTTTTTATGCGGACGCTTTCATTTTCGGTACCGGTTTGAAAAGCGAAAACACCCTCATAAAAAATATCTGTAACAAAATCGAAAAAGTAAAAAAATGGTCTGCATTCAAATAAATCTCAGATATCTAATTCAAAATAAATAAAATAAAATAAAATAAAATAAAATAAATAATAAATAAATAAATAAAAAATATTGAAATACAACCGAGATATCTTTTTTAATTTCTTCCACAGGATTAGCATTAGTGAACGGGTCTTTTTACTTAACTGAAATAGTGCCTTAAAAGATAAAGATCTGTAAATCAACTTGTAGTATATACAAGTAAAATACAATGGTGACGGTATTTTAGAAGCACTCAATTTTCAAATTCCTCTCATCGATTGGAAAGGAGTGGATTCGTTGAAAAATATATAGGTTGTAGGCAAAGGCCTAAAATAGGCCATCTTGCGAATTAGCCGGCAGCTTCGCGAATTGACCAAGAATATTGGCCGAACGACTGCACATTTGCAAAACTTGTCTGACAGCTAAAAGTAATTTGAAAAAGTTATTTAAAATAGCAAAACAAAAGTATAATTACACTAACAATCAATTTCAAATTAATTATATGTTTCACACCGGAAAATATTCTTTGTTAAATGTTACTGAAATAATTTGTAGCTTTCATATGTATTTTTTATTTTCACATCGCAATTCAAACAGCCCATCTTCTACGATAGATGGGCATAATATAGTGGAGAGACGATAATTTAGGTCAACTACCTGCCACAAAACTCTCGATTAAAATTAATTAGTCGTTGAGGGCTACCGTAATATCTACCCATCACAGTTATGCATTGTGTAAAATATGAAAATAAAACACGTATAAACTACTTAGAAATGCATTTAAGTATTATTTAAATATTTTTTAACAAAACGGATTCTATTGGATTACCATGTAAATTTATGATAATTTGGCGGAATACCGGAAATAGCGCCAAGTTAGAGTCACTTTTGGCGAGTAATTTTTGTCGACTGATTTGTCGACCATGTTGGCGAAATTTTTTTGTTCGCCGAAATAATGAAGTAGTTTCGAATTGCGTAAGAGAGACATTCTTATAGCTCTAAAAATGATAATCATATTAGCTAATAGTTTATTGCGTCGGATTATAAGCGTCTCATTTCCAACTAAAATATATATTCGAATTGAAATTTAAATGAAATACAGGGTCATGAAAAGTCGAATATGCGAATACTAGGATTACAAATATCTCGGCAACTCATTATTCAATCGACTTCGTTTCTTACGCAAAATTTATATTATTTTATTGTCCTTTACATTACCTCCTTAAAATAAAAAAAGTTCAAAATTTTTATATACCTTTCATCAGAACGAATATTTCGGGAATCTGAAAAAATTTTCATGAAAATAGAGGTTACTGATATTAAATAGGCTTCTTCCCATTATTACATACTAAGTACACACCAAATTTTAAGTCTCTATCTCAATTTAGTCGGGAGATAGATCGTTTACAGACACTCAGATAGACACACAGACAGACGGACGGCATTTTTTTTAAAGTATGTTTTTCGGAATCTCCAGTGTCTGAAACATGTAAATTCGTCAATTTTTTTTTCGATTTTCAAAACGACGGCAAGAATTACCCTATACTACACATGGGTAAGTAGCAGCCGAATTTAATTTTATATTTATGAATACATAAGGATGTAAAATTTCCAAAAATATTAAAGTATCAAAAAAAAAAAAAAAAAAAAAAACCTTTTTTTTTTCTTTGTACAAAAATGGAAAAGTTGGAAAAATTGATTTTTTCAAATGTTTCTCCGAAAAAAATTATATTTTCTTAGAGAAAATTAATAGTAAACTTTTTTTTCCTCCCTAAAACAAGAAGCAGAAAGAAAGAAAAAAGAAACCAGGCCTGCTTTTAAATGTTTAGTTTTTCAGATACAGAATTTTCATGGTAGCATTTACGCTTCCTTTACTGTTGTCATTTACTATATCATGCCTCTGTTGAAATGTTTTTTCAGCTATAGCTCTTTAATTACTAATTGAGATAAAATAAGACCGTCAGACAATAAAACCCCAGTTTGAAATCAAATGTATTATACATCCTATTTACATAGTATAGATTTTTAAATATATAAACGATATTAGAAACAAATTATTACAATTCTGTCATTATTATAAGTATAAGTGTTTAAATCTTCCATTCTTTTTTTTTTTTTTTTTTTTTTTTTTTTTTTTTTTTTAATGCATGTTTGTACAATATTACATTTTTCTTTCTTACAGTTATAATTTTCATTTTCTGTAAATAATGTATTTAGTTTTGGTATAGCTTTCCAGTTTAAACTCAAATCAAATATAAAAAGTTTTGATTTAGTTTTATAGTCTAAACCAGGGCCGTAGCTAGAAATGAACACTAGGAGGGGGGGGGGGGAGCTCAAGAGCAATTAGGAGGGCCCCTTTTTTTTTCGCTCTCTTTCTACGACACTGAAAGATAAATTAGTGCATGTTCATACTGTAGGTACTATGTTTGTTATTCAGCTGTCATAATAACTTCATTTCATGCTAAAAAAAGTATATGACGATGAAAATTTTGAGTGTATAACTAGCTCAAAATAAAACATCATGTTAGTATATCTTCAAATAGGATGAGCTAATATTGAAACACTTATTTTAAATTTAATTTAGTAATTTTGCAAAACTGTGAAACGTCCTCAATTAGATTTTTGTACAGAATTTCCATTGAAATTTCGGAACAGAAATTCATTTAGTGATCTTGGAATCTTTTCCAGGGGAGGCTCAAAATATTTTAGAGGGGGGCTGAGGCGCCCATAACACCCCCCTTAGCTACGGCCCTGGTCTAAACTCAAACCAAAACTAAGTTTTAGTTTCGATTACACGATTCTGCAACCAAAAATTACCACAGGATTCATTAACCGTTAGATTTTGACTCATTGGAACTGGCAAGCATATTTAATAAGAAATAGGTGGAGTGCTTTTGAGAAGAACAATATTATTCTGAAGAGTAATATGCTTATTTGATTGAAAAGAAAGGTGTTTATCTATGTGTTTTGCCTGTACTAACTTACGAAGCTGAAATATGGACACTAACAAAACGGATGATATGAAGGATACAAACAACATAGAGAAGCATGGAAAGATGTATGCTAGGCATAACTAGAAGAGACAGAACGAGGATAACCTGGATAAGAAATCAGACAAAAGTTTTCGACATCATTGAAAGAATTAAACAGTTAAAATGTAAATGGGCTGGCCACATTGCAAGAACACAAGACAATGGATGACAACAGAGAGACAATAGACAAAACAAATATCCTACAGTGGTATCCTAGAGATTAATGATTAAAATTACAAATATTCAACGGAGAATGTTAGATGTTATAATTTGAAAAGAAAACAATGAAATTAAAAAGAAAAAAAGTTTAAAAATAGAACTAATTGAAGAGAGAAAGATTGAATATAATAATGGTACTTATTTATATAATTTTTTATATATAAATCTTTATTATATTCATAAAATTAATAAAAATATAATTTGATTTCTTCGTAATATCGGTTAGTTTTTTGAAATATTTTTTTAAAGATTTTCAAATATTTGTGAAGAAAATTTTATACTTGTCCCGGTAAAATAATACAATAATTTTTAAATTATAAAATAGTGAAGAAATGTGAACATATCCGGGTATGAAAAATGTATGTAATCAGGATACGAGTTGCAAATCGCAACTTGTAATAATAAAATTAATAGTGAGAAAAAACCGTAAACGGGCGGTAATTAATAAAGTAAATCTCTTTGTAAAATCCCCATAGAATGGAAAATAAAACAAGCCTCTGAGGAGAGGACGGCTGCTAATGGTACAACTTACAAGGAAGATCTCCATACGGGCATACTCAGAAAAATCTGAAAAAAATACAGAAAGTTCTTCTCATATAGTTATATATGTTTATAAAAAAAATTTCGGCGGAATCTCCTTATAATGTCCGTAAAAAAATAATAAAATTTCGTTTATTTGGCGATTTATCTCCGGTTGGCGAAAAAGCAAAATTTTGAAAAATACGCTTTTACGCTTCGAATACTTTTTAAAGAAAAAAACTTTCTATGTTCAATTTATTTAAATAAGTTTAGTTTAAGTAATTTTAGTTTTGCATTTTTACTTTAAGTGTAATTTTGTCATATACGTTTATATGTACTTATAACAAAATGAAATTAATATATTTTATCATTTAAAACACAATTTAAATTGATTAAAATTGTTCCAAATTGAAAAATACACTGTTAAAAATCTGCTGCATTTTGTTGCAACGCACTCCCTTGCTTGTATAGAAAACGGTTACTTGGCCGTGAAATGGAGCTTTCTCATTGGTTGGAATAGAGATATTATATACAAGCGGTGGAGTGCGTTGCAACAAAATGCAGCAGATTTTTAACAGTGTATGACCCGGTCAATTCACCGTGCTATGGAGCATTCTCATTGGTCAAAAGAGAGATATTCTATAAAAGTAGTGGAGTGACGTTGCAATAAATGCTGCAGATTTTTAACAGTGAAGTCAATTAAAATCAATTTTCAGATTCGTTAAAATCGTCTGCTTTTGGCGAGGAAATGCACTGCTCGCCAAATCCAGCGTCGCTTTCAGCTTTTCACGCCAATTATTCCAAACTATTTTATTTTTTTATACATCTAATAATGTAATTCCGCCGATAATTTTCACTGATCTTTTATTACCTACATGAGTAGTTTAATTCGTATTTTTTTTAAAAAATTCTGAGTATGCCCCCAATGGAGACCTTCCTTGTTAGAAAATTTCGGCTTCTGGTGAACACGTTTCTGCGCGTACGTTAGCAGAGGCGAAAAGTTAAAAAGTTGTAATTTCTTCTTTCCAGTATACCGTACTGAGGAATGGATGTTCCCTTTTCGTTGTGGATTTGTTTATGAAGTGTTTCAGGAAGAACCAAGTACGTTTCTACGCGTATAATGTGATTTAAACAGTTATTTGTGCTTTTTTTAATTTGCTTTATTTACATAGCTCTTTTGAATTATTATTAAATTCAAAATTTTCAGTGTTATAAATGGCCGAATCTGTATAAATAAATAAATATGTGTGTTGAGCTTTTTATAACTTTTTTAGAGAAGCTAAATGTTTTAAAAAGGAGATATTTTCCCATTAACATCAATTAAGTAATAAAACGTTACCATAAATCAGAAATTATATATATATATATATATATATATATATATATATATATATATATATATATATATATATATATATATATATATATATATATATATATATATATATATATATATGATTTATATAGTTATTGCTCTTTTACACAAATGATAAATAAAAGCAATACTAAACATAAACAACATCGGAAGACAAGTAGTAAGCAGTTTTTTTTTTTGCTTTATTTATGTAGCTCTTTTGAATTATTAAATTTACAATTTTCAGTGTTATAAATGACTGAATTTATATATGTAAAAAAAAGAAAAAAAAAATCAGTGTGCTATTGATAACTATCTAGTGTTAAATGTTTTTAAAAAAGAGGTATTTTCCATTAACATCAATTAAGTAATAAGACGTTACCAGCAATAAAAAATAAAAGGGGCTCTGTGGTTAAAGCCCTTCTCAAAATTTCTAAAAACTGATTAAATTTATACAAAATTCATTGTGATAAAATTAAAATATGATGTGTAAAAGCAAGGGTGAAAAAATCTTAAGAAATACAAAAAAGTTTATCATTCATCTGCTGAAAGTGCTCATAATAAGAACCTCTATTTCAACATAAAATTAACACGTTCGCTGCCGCTCACGCAATAGCACGTGATATGGCGCCAGCGTTAAGGGGCCAGTCACGTGCTAGCGCTTGATGTGGGTGGTGTCTAATAGCCAGTCACACGCTGGCGCGGGAAAATCTTTTTGATTCCTTGTAAAAAAAGTAAATCGGCTTCTGGGAAAAACCCACTTCTACAGTGCGGCATTAACTATCATCACATCTTCATGTAAGCGGCAGCGAACGTGTTAAAAAAAATGAGAAGCAATAATACCAAAATAATACATTTTTATTACTACTACTGGTCTTTCTTATGTTTTTTTTTTTTTTTTCAAAATTTTAAAAGATATTTATGAACCTTTTAACACCTAAATGCTTAATTTATAATTGTCGCATGTATTTTTTATTATATTGGTCTTATATGTCGCATATTTACTAAATGCTACTTTATAGTCATGTAATACTATAAAATTGTTCACTTTATGAATAACATTCACTAAACCTCCCAGAAGAGATTCTGGCTCCACTACTGAGTCAGACATATAAAAAAACTTATTGGATAATTTAATTGAATTTAAGGTGATTTCTTTCAATTATGATTAGTTCACATTTTCTTCTTTTTAAATTATATAGTTTTAGAAGGGATTAAGTAGAAATTTCATCGTTAAATTAATCTGTATGAAAGAATCATATAAGGCCATAAATATCAACAAAAACAAAAATGCCTGTTACTAATACAAATTTACACATAGATATTTTCTTGTCTATAAAAGATTTATCTCTAATTTGTGTTTTAATGGATACATTAATATGTTTTAAAATCTAGATTGATGTTTTAACTGTAATGTAACTATTAAAGCATATTTTAATCGGAGCCGTAGCTAAGGAGGGCTCAGCCAGCGGCGTGCGAAGAGAAAATTGCGCTCGGGGCGAAGTTTCAATTTGGTGCCCCACCCCTCCCCATCACCATTTCTCTTTGTGACAGGTGCCACAAAATTGAAGTGTAAAAACCCAAATAAATCTATCGAATGCATGTTTATTGTTTATTTTGAAATTTAAAAAGGTTTAATCTTAATAACTAAATAATATAAAAGAAGACTACACTTATATGTTGGCAAAAGGGGTCTGGACATATATGGAAAAATTTTATCCAACAGTATACATTTCTTTTCGGAACTTCATAAGATTAGGAGGTGTTTTAATTTAGAAACTATGTAATCGAGTGGCGTTATCCGTCTTTTGATACAAGCAATTTAAGAAAATCAAAGATCTGTTAAGGAAGAAATTGGGTCCTTAAAAAGGACCCTTTCCAAAAAATTTTATCTCAAAACAGAACCTTCACAAAATTTCTCATTTTAAAAAAGGACCCTTCACAAAATTCTTGCTCTTAAAAATAGGTCTTTTCCAAAGTTTTTTCAGCTTTAAACTAAACCTCTCACAAATTTAATCATTTAAAAACAAAATCTGCTCTGACACTTTGACACATATGTGACATTTTAAAGTTAGGAATCAGAGACATCATCGTCGGGATCCCCGTTCTACCGCACAGAAGTCATGGCCAGCGAGGAAAAAAACAAAATAAATAGATGTAGAGGATCAGATAAATTACTCATTGGCTGCTGTAAATTCATTTATTAAACTGTAGTCATGATAGAGGGAAAAGCTCCTTTTACAAACTATCTTTAACCGAAACATCCTAAAAATTATTCCATCATTTACTTCAACAAGCCGTAAATCGTACTCATCGAAGGAAAAACCCCAACAATCTCCCTTACCACCTCAAGACTTCCTCTCTTAAATCTAAAAAGAAAATTCTAGAACATTCTTTACTCTAGAACCATCATTCTTTTTTGTAAACATAACTCATGCCCAGAGCTGAGACTATATTCCACAGATGATAATTTATTTAAAAAAAAATATTTAACCAATTTATAATCTACTCAGAATTTTCAAATATCTGTGCAAACGATTAATTTTAAGAGAAAAAGAAAGGAAATGAATGTATTGTTATGCACACATATCGAATGTTGAAGGGGGGGGGAATAAATAAATAGATAAATAAAAATAATGATATTTTTTTAAAGGTATGGTTTTGGAGTAATTTTAATAAGGCTTTCTTAAAAAAGGTTGATAAAAACATAGAAAAAATGAGTTTTATTTGGAATATTAAGAAATAAAGTTTAATTAAGAATATTTTTAATTTAGAGCTATCTTTTAAATTTATGCGTATTGGAATAAATTTTTTTAAGGCGAATTAAGAATTTATATCGTTTCCATAAAGATTAATAGATTAGATCTAGAAACAAGATTTTAATTTAATAAGTTAAACTAAGTACGGGATATTATTATAAGGAAATTAATGTAGTATAAAGGTTAATTTTGGCAAAATAAATAAATAAATAAATAAATAAAATAAAATAAAATTTGTGATATTATACATCTTCCCCAAAACTTTGTATGAAATTGATAGTTAATAAAACTGCAAGTTCAGACAACAGAAATCAAATAATTTAGAAAAGTTAAATTTTAGAATAAAACTGTCAAATCCAGGAAGCTAAGAGATGGAAGAAAAAGAAAATTAACGCAATATAAAAAATATTAGCGATTAAAAAAATAGTTAAGAGCAAATTAAATCGAATTAAGATTAGGTAGGAGCATTTCCCTGAAAGAAAATACAATAATGTTACAATATCACATACCATTTGTAAGTGCATAGGTGATAATACATAAAATAAGTTATAAATATTAATAAACAAGAAATATTAATACGCAAGAAATATGAAAAATAAAATTTAAAAAAAACAATAAAAAATCTCTTTCTCATGGAAATTTAAATATTTACAATAACTTAATGTATAGTTTATTTTAAATGAAGTCCTCCAGATGAAGAAAGTCTTTCATAGTTTTTAAAAATGCAATTCTTCAATGTAGTTCTATCAATAGTTAATCTAAATAAGAATTTCCCGAAAGTTTACTAAATACTGTCCTTCAAATAAAAGATCTTCAATCCAGTTTACTAGTGAACTACATAATTTTTCCATTTTGGTTTAATATTGTGTTAAGTTTTTTGTTGGATTCCAACATTTTTTTAATAATATGTCAAATTTCTAATAATAAGTAGTATCACTTCAAAACATTAATAATAAATAATATAGAAAAATCCAAATAATAATAATAATAAGTAGTATAATAAAACTCAAAATTTATAGCAACAACAATAATAATCCTCCATATCCTATTTTTTCTCAATAAAAATGTAATTCATACTATACTTCATTATAGAAATAATAATAATAATAATAAAACAAGACTATAATCAAAAGAAAATATCACAGTTTGTTTATTACCGATAGGGAAAATATTGGTTGAGGATAAAAATAATTACATAGCAACTAAATAATTTTCTTATCTTCTAATAACATAAGAAAGTATTTTTTGCTAGCCGAAAGTATACATAAAAAAAAAAATAATAATTCCAAAATCCAAATAAAATTAAATCTAACTAGTTAGAAAATGGACTCTCAACCAATATTTCCTTACAATAATTCCTCTCTGATATTCTTTTACAAAATTGTCAAATTTGGTTATAAGTTTTCAAATGCCAAATGTAGAGTAATGTTTTATCTACACATGGTTTTTAAACTTTAATAATGAAACAAATAGGACTAAAAGGTGTCATTCTTAATTGAGAAATGGAAATAAAGATAATTTGCTTTTTTGAAAAACCTTTAATATCTGTAGTTTTCACAATCACTGAAAATTACATATTAAGTTATAAGTTTGAGTAAAATCATCAAATTTTATAACTGTTATCACATAAATATCTGTTGAATAAATAGAATAATACTAATGTCAAACACATGAGTAAATATAGTTAGACTTAAATACACTTTAATTTATCAACATCAATTTAAAAGCTTTTACAATCAAAGTGTACACCTTATGCCTGCATAAGGAGCCCGATTTAACCCCAGACTCCTAAAAACAAGTAATATTCTTGTTGGCCACCAAGAATATACCTGCTAATGTTGAAAATTATGGTGATAAAATATTTAAAGAGTAAGAATTCAAATTTAATCTACTGTCTTGACTTTAGTTTGATCTAGTGATTGTGATTGTATCTGAGGTTTTGTTTGTTTTTTTGGGTTGCTCATGAAACAATTTAAAATCTTCGGGTGAAAAATAGGGTCTTAATTTAGATACATGCACAATAACTGAATTCTGTCCTGTCTCATAATTAAATTTATCTATTTCATAAGTTACACCAGAAAGTTTATTTATAATTTTGTATGGTCCAGAGAAAGTAGGTTCTAATTTTCGAGTTTTAGAGTATTTAAATTCTTCATAAATTACAGAGTCTTTTATTTTTAATGGGGATTCGACAAAATTTCGATCATAAAGTCTTTTACTTTTAAGATGAAATTCACGAGTTCGCGCTTTCGCAATTTTGAGGGCTTTGTCTACTGGATATGTTTACATTTTAATTGCCTCACAAAGAATTACTATCCTTCCTTTTAAAATTCTGAATCAGAATTATCGTGGAAATTGTAACTATCTTTTGCTGTTAACTTTAACCAGAAATTTTATCTAATAAAAATAGAAATTGTAAATATCACAGTTATACCTTAAATTGGGATCAACTTTTTAATTCTTTTATTTCATAAATCATAAACAGATAATAAAATTTTAATGATAGGTAATTTATCACTTAAAATCACAAAATTTACTGAAAAAATTAATTGTATTTATCAGTCAAAGCACTAGCAGAAGCTTTGTACAGTTCCAACTTTCTTACTGAATTTAAATAAATTATAAGAATCCGGGAACTAAAACTCACTGCCACCAGAGATTCTAACAAATAAAAGGAAAAACATAAATGTTAACTTAGTTTTCTAGCTCAAATGTCTAGTAGTAGGAACATTATCATGACAATACTGCATTCTGAAAATAGTTCTTTATAACTACGAAATATCAATAAATTAGAAAATGTACTTTTTGAAATAAATTTGAGCTTCTAAGATCTTCTATACTTCATTATTATTACAAACTTACCTTTAATCGTGCATAAAAATATCAAAATAGTCTTTAATAAGCAACAGTAAATATCTTAAGAACATCATACTCCTCAATTAAATCCGTAACAACAAAAATGTTTCAATCTCCAATACATAATAATGATAATAATAATACTCATAAATAGATTAATAAATAAGACTTAAAGAAAAACAAACAAATAAATAAATAAACCTCACAAACAGAGAATAAATAATCTACACAAATACATAAAAAGGATACAAATAACACTCAATTAATTCTGAAAATAACTCACTGATAAGAAGAAATCCTCAAGATGATCCTAGGGGGGGGGGGGGGGACAAGAACCCTGAAAATTATCCAAGTAATCAGCAACCGACGTTGATTTGTCCCTGTAAGTTATTTTTTTTCCTTTTTCTTGTCATTACTACCAGTAATACCTAAAGTCATTGATCCAATATTTGGGCGGCAACAAGATAAATGTCAGTCATCGTGGAACTTCTTTAATAAAGCTAACAAAATCTCTCAGAGTAGTGTCTTTCCAAGGATAGATTAGAAGTACTTTAGAAAGAACATTTCTTTTACTTTAATTAAGTAAGAAATTCCGGCGATTTTGGCACAAGAACATTCACGACAAGTCGATTTTCGGTGATCCGCAAACCTATCATCATTTCGTTCCACAGCAGACTCCATTAGCAAGCCGAAAATACCATATATATAAAGAAAATATATGTTTTACATGCATATATTAACATTAGCATTTTGAATTGAATTTCCAGAAGCGACAGCAAGGGAATGAAGAAAATATTATAGTTATTTCTAATCACCATAATACAAGTATTCCCTGACTTTATGATTTGACACTAAGCATAATTCCTCTCGAAAATTTACATTTGGTTGACCTTTCATTTATCGCTAAAGTTTATCCATGAAATTTTACTATAGCTTTAGTTTGGTAATCAGGCTTGTTGCGGCAGTCTATTAGATACTCAATGTAATCATTGCTTTCTCCTCCAAAATATTGTAAAATGACCCTTTATTTATGTTATTATGCTATATAGGAAATTTTATTACTGATCTGATATTTCACATCAGTGCCTGTGATTTTTTTTTCTTATTCAAAATCCACCCTAACATAATCTTCAGCTTATATATCGGTTCTCGCAACCGGCCGTTTCCCAAGTTGATCCATTTCACTACGATTACTCAGAAATCGGTAATTTTGTAGTCTGCCCATTTCGAAAAAAAAAATGAATTTTGTATAAATATAATCAGTTTTTAGAAATTTTGAGGAGGGCTTTAACCACAGAATCCCTTTTATTTCTGATTATTGGTAACGTTTTATTACTTAATTGATGTTAATGGAAAATACCTCTTTTTTAAAAACATTTAACTCTAGATAAGTTATCAATAGCTCAACACTTTTTTTTTCTTTACAAATTTAATAATTTATAACACTGAAAATTGTAAATTTAATAATAATTCAAAAGAGCTACATAAATAAAGCAAATTAAAAAAAGCACAAGTAACTGTTTACAATTTGTATTCTAATCTTGTTTATGTTTAGCATTGTTTTTATTTATTTGTAATTTGTACAAAAGACTGAAATTTTTGCATTGCTTTAAATAATTTCGAATAAATAAAAAAGTTTCAATTAAATAGTTTGATTATGAATTTATATCATATAAAGTTTAAAGTTTAAATCGCATTATACGCTTAGAAATGTGCTTGGTTCTTTCTGAAACACTTAATAAACAAATGCACAATGAAAAGGGAAAATCCATTTCTCAGTACAGATATGTACTCAGTACAGAGTACAGTACAGTTCAGTACTCAGTACAGAAGAATTTACAACTTTTTTTCCTTTTCGCCTCTGCTGACGCACGCGTAGAAACGAGTTAACCAGAAAGCGAAATTTTCCAAGTTCTACCATTAGCAGCCGTTCTCTCCCCAGACGCTTGTAAAAATAAAGTAGGACGCGTTTCGAGCTACAACAATAACAGCTCATCATCAGCTAAATCAGCACGTGTCCGTAAGGGCCATAGAATCAGAGATAAAATGAAAGAAAGATGGTCATATTACACAGAGAGCGGCAGGTGGTGCTAGTTGAAAGAGCAAAGAGAGGTGGAAGACAAAAGTGATGCCAAAATAATAAAAGGGAGAGAAAAGGGCGGAAATAATAATCATAATAATGAAATGAAAATTAATAATAAATAAATAATAAATATAATTAATAATAGTAATAAATAGAGTCTTCACTGAAGACTTTCTTTTCCTTTATGGTTCTGTTTTGATCTTTATTAAGTCAATTAAAAAAGATTGGTCAGTTTTTATTTCCATTTTCTTTGTAAACATTTTATTGTTGATTATATAATTAAATTAAATTAAATTATAATTGTTATTAAGTTAAAAAATTAAATTTAATTCGTATTAATAAATTTATTTTAATTTGTATTAATAAATTTGATACCAATATTAAACTTTATTATTAAGCATAATTTGATTTTAAATAAACTTCAATAATTAAATAAAAAAATCCTTTGTATATTTTATAATAAGTAAATTTTTATTAAAATTGAAATAAAAATGCTAAGTTTCCATTTTTTTTCCTCGGAACTTTAGAAATAGTTGAATATAAAAATCAACAGGAATAATTTATTGAAGTTTTTAAAATTATCTTATATATATAAATAGATAATTTAAATTTAATTATGATATTTAAATTATGTTAATTTTACTATATTATATATATTATATTATATTTATTTGTGCAAAAAATATAAAACATATTTAAATATAATTTATATATATTTTTATAAATAAATAAATGTATTTACTTAATATTTAAAATGTTACAAAATTCTCTTCTTAACTTAGATTTTTTTTTTTTTTTTTTTTTATGGAGCTTAAGTAACACATATATGAATACATTTATATAATTAGCAGAATTAATTTATTAAAGTAAAATATTTATTAATTTATCAGTTGTTTTATAATTTTCAATTGTAACCATCATACTGTTATGAAATTATGAAAGATTACTGTTAGGTAAATCATTATTATTTTCAAATTCGTAATACTTGCAATTTTTTTTTCATTAAAGGAAATTTCTTTAATACTTAAAATGTTACAAAATTATCTTCTTAACTTAGATTATTATTATCTATATTATTGTTGTTATCATTATTATTTTAATGGAACTCAAATAACATACATTAAATATATTTATAATTAGCAGAGTTAATTTATTAAAGTAAAATATTTATTAATTTATTAGTTGTTTTATAATTTTCAATTGTAATTATCGTACTGTTATGAAATTATAATTTAAAATTCTTTTCACTTATAAACTAATTTTTTAAGTAATTACAATGAATATTCATTAAATTTAATTGCTCATTATGTACCTCTAAATTTTCATGGAAAATATTTTTATGTAAGAACTTTAGTAACATATAAAAGTAATTAGTAGAACGAATTAAAATATTCATCTTTAAAAATTTTATAAAATAATGATTTATTATTATGAAGGTTTTTATTAACTATATGTAAAATAGTTGTTGTTCTTCGTAGATAATTGGGAAATCTGAAGTTTATCTGAATGTTTTTCTTGGTTGAATCTCGCAACTTTTTTCATTTTATTCGTTTTCTGATTGGTCTATGTTTAATGTCCAAAAGTGGAATGCTTATGTTTTTTATTTTATTCGTTTTCTGATGTCCCCATGCTTAAAGTCTAGAAATGGAATACTTCTGTTGCCACAATGATTAAAAAAGTGTTAAAAACTTAAAATAATAATAATAATAATAACTCAATCTTTATATTTTATATAAATTTAGATAATAGGTTTCAAACAAGCTGCACTTAAAAGTAATTTTTTTTTCTGTATATGACTGTGTAAAAATTAAAAATGTGCTATGTTTAGAAATTTAAAAATTTTAAAATTTACAATTCCGAAAACTGTTAAACTGAAATTTCTTTTAATATTTGTTTATGATTAACTCTGGAATATTAGCGCAACACTAAACGTCCAGGTATATTAATATAACTCTGTTATTACGTAAGCTAAATTTTGATCATCATAAAAATGATGTTATTATTGTTATATATATATATATATGTACAGAAATCATTTATAAATCTAAAATTATAGCACTGGTCAACAGCTGTTTTGGTGCCGGGGTATTTTTAGCTGATTTTATATGAATTTGATGTCCTGAATTCAAATATGGCATTAGTTTTTCTCTATCAGCTCAGTTTTTTAAGATAAACAACTTTTTGTGAAATATATGTTTCATTATTTTAAGGTAAATCCATGTATTAAAAAATGTATGTAAAAATAAAATAAATACAGGATTTTTATTTTTTATAATACACAAATGTTAGTTTTTATTATTATGATATATACATATTCAAATAATAATTTTTTAATTATATTATACAAATATTTTTACTCAAAAAAATAGAGAAAAACGTCACTGATGAAACTGATACTCATTGAATGCTTCGGAAGCTTCTTTTCCGTGACATTCTGGAATATATTTTAGAACAGTGTCTTTTTAAACTCAAACTGTAATCTGAAACCCTTTGCATATCTCATCTTTTTTGGTAGCGGTCCACCATAGTCTTAATATTGTGGTGAAATCTTTCGGGCTGTTTATCACTTGTGCCTTCTTTATTTTCAAGAAAATGCTCTAAGTGGCAATGTAAATTGTGCATTTTAATGCTTCTAGTACACCCAAGAAATTTAAAACTATTATGCTTTTCATTTACCAGTTCTACATAGATTTCTCCTTTGCATTTGCCCGGAATGTTTTTGTGAACTGCCACAAAAGAAGTCCAGGCTTTTTATTCAGCCTTATTCGTTGAATTTACGAAAGCCGGATCCTTAATCAGTTATCTTATTTGTTGTACGTTAAATATTCCTGCTTTAATATCTTCATAACTCAATTCGGGTGTTTTTACCTTATATATGCAAATCATGACCCGTTCTTATGGAGAATTTACACAAACTGCTTCATAGGACAGAGCTTGATATACAGTTCAGAAAGTATGATTTTATTTCGCCCAACTAAAGTGTTATTAATGACATTCCTTTCTCCAACATCCATGTTTTCTTTCTTAGGCCTCTCTTTTTTAATCTAGTGGTGTGTTTAATCCCTGCTATCCCAAAAATATAAAAACAATAGTATTTTGTGTAACTTCTTTGCTGTCCAAGGACAATCATCTGGAAAATATTTAGGAAGAACCAATTTTTCTAACAGTCCTCTAAATTCATGACAAAATACAAGATTGTTTTTTTAAGAGAAGAAGGGTAGTAGACAATTTTGCCTTGTGTGATAAAATGTAAGTTTGGCTCTTTGTTCTAATAAATTTTTGTCTTTTAATCTTGAAACCAACCAGTAATTCAGAAGCTTCTTTTAAAACATTGAAATCTCTTTTGAAATCATTTAAATCAATCTTCTTGAAAAATTTAGGCATTGATGACGTCTCCTTATAATCACTGTTACCTTCACAGCTATCTAAAAGATGATCAGAAGGACAATATTCATCCTGTCTAAGCTCTGGTAGATAATGAAACGTTGGGATCAGTACTTCCCATGATGAGGAAGTGGGGGTCTTGAAGACACTAAATCAGGATAAGTTTTCTTATTACAATTGTTTCGATTAATTCAAATAGTATTCCAGTGCTAGGTAGAAATAATAGTCATAGAAATGGTTTTGAAGTTCTCTCCAAACCATTGGTAAGCCGAATTTGAGACTTATTCTTTTCCGTCAGCTCACTGTCATAAATGTTCTGTACAAGTTTTACAGACCTGTTGCGGTGCGCAGATTTTATCCTGATCACCAAATCTAACCCCAAAGTATCCAAGATAAGCTCTCTTTACAAAGCCAGTAACATATTTTCTGTGTTCTTTCAACTTTTATTCTCCGCATATGTAGCAAAACTTATCTGGATGATTTATACAAGTTTTTCTACTTGAACTCATTTAAATTCCATTCTACAACGCAAACACAACAATCTACAACACTACGAGTTTTACGTTAAATTGATACGAATTCTACATTAAACACAAATATTATGGAAGTTCAAAAACTTTAGAAAGTAGAAGAAAGCCAGTTTTGTTTCCATGGAGCGAATTCTGAAACTGACCTTATCTCTTGGAGGCTTTTAGATTTGGCTTTATGGATGAGCCGCGCGAAATCATAAGCATGCGCAAATCCTCAGTTTTGCTTGCACATTTGTTTTTTTTTCAAGATCTTGTGGTATTTCAACGTCCTTCTAATCGCCTTGAGCGTCGTTACAGGGCTATGTATCATAAGGTAAGTTTAAGTGTTCAAGGTCACTTTAGTTTTAAAAAATCTTTAGTTCGCTTTGCATATCTAAAAAAGTAGAGCTGATAGAGAAAAACTGATTGCATATTTGGAATCAGTGTGCCAAAAATATCCAAAATCAGTTGTAAAATCTCAGGCACCAAAAAAATTTTTTTTTCTGTAGGCCTGTGTAGTCTTTGAAAATATTATTTTCCAAATAGCCGTGGTAATTTGTTAAATTACAATCTTTTTTTCTATCTTAATTTATTAATTTATAATCAGTTGCTTTATAATTTTTATCCAAAATCTAATATTAATCAACATTTATTATAAAAATACTACTTACGATGTAATATTAAGTTATTAAATAAAAATATCTACTTGAATGTAGTAATAGTCTTTCCTAAAATGATATTACGAAAAAAATATTTTCATGTCAGAATTTTAATAATTTCTTTTTAGTTTCGCAGCAAGAATGTTATATTGACTGCATGCATCTGAGCAAACAATAAAAAAAGTTATATTTATTTTGTCATATCATTATCATTATTTCATCATAATTTAAATCAGTCAATATTATTTTAGAGTGATTAATAAATTGTTGACTACAAAGTTAAAGTCTGTTCGCCAGTACTACATATAAACTGCCAAAGCAGCAGACTTAACATAGATCTGAATTTCGCCAGGCAGTGATGCATGCGCTGTTTACGGGTATTTTTAAATTTAAAAAGGGCAACTTTGTGACATAAGTTTTAATTTATTTATGTTCGGAAATGCATAAAACTAGCAGGTGTCGTTGCTCAAAAACTATGTAATCGTTCTCAATTTTCTGTTTCTTTGCAATCGCAATATGTTTTTCATAGCAAGCCATCAAAGTTTGCGTTTTGAACTGCGTTTCCCGACGAAAGCAGAAAAAACACTCTTACAAAGGGAGAAAAGCGCGTGGTGTCACGTGAACGAAATCGCTTCTAACTCGATAGATTATTTAATTATCATAAAATAAAAAACTAAGTTCGATTCCAAATCGCTTCCATGTTCAGGTTTTGCAATTTTATATCTTACCGTTGAAAAATAAATTTGTAAATGTGACCAAACGTTTTGTACTTGTTGAGCAAAGCAGTTTGGGGATAAATCTCAAGGATAATCTTCCTTTAAGAGCACACACTAGTCACGCGGTAAAAGCCGAGCGCTAATGTAAAGTCTATGGGGGCGTTCTTTTCTAATATCTCGCTCAAATTTTGATATTTTGACGTGATTTTTTTCGCACAAGATAGCTGAGGACGATCCACAACCGGGCTAGTTTTTATTTTTTCAATTTTCGTTTCAGATTTTCTTTAAAAAAATACTTTAACTTTCGAAACCGGTTTAAACCGGTTCTGAAAATGAAACTATCGTAATATAAAAAACGTATAAGCAAAATCGAAAAAGTAAAAACTAGGCCGGTTGTGGATCGTCCTCAGCTATCTTGTGCAAAAAAATCATTTAAAAATATTAAAATTTGAGCGAGATATTAGAAAAGAACGCCCCCATAGACTTTACATTATCATCCGGGTCTTTTTGAGTAATTTTTCTGTGACTATTGTGGGCTCTTAAGGATAAATCCCTATTGTCATAATTTTAGGAATCCTTCTGTCGCTGGACGTTGGTTGAGAGAAGCTTCAATATCAGCGGCGCATGACGGAAGCGGCTATAACCGTTGGCTCACGTTCATTATATGTGATGACATACACTAGCGGCTCTTTCGAAGAGTGGCGCACTATGTAACGGGACGGTCCATTTTGAACTCTCAATATAGAAGGTGGGGAAGGATGAAAAGAGGAGACTGGGAGGGAGTCTTATAGCTTATTTTCTGAACTCGGCTACGAGCTAAATTGTATGACACAACATTCCACATACGGTTCCGCTCAAATTTTACATTTGAGGTTATTGAACATGTGTTATAATATTTCATTATTCTAATACCGGATGTTGTTACGCATTGCTTTCATTATTCTTCCATCGATGTAATTACATGAAAAATTCAAATAAACATCCTGTTTGTAATTCATTGTTTAAACTAATATAGTAAGATGAAATTTTTGAGCTGTTTATTTTTAGTATTATTACTTTCTCTTTTAAAATTCTAATATTTAAAAAAAGGTAATATCGCTACATATTTATAAAAGTGATAAACAAAAACAAAACAATATTAATAATAAATAGATAAATAAATAAATAAATAAGTAAGAAGAAAGGAATTTTTTTTTATTTAAAATATTTTCTACTTTGTAAAGACTTGAGGAAAGGGGGGGGGGAGTATAAGAAGGATTATTTTTTTTTACTGTAAATTGAAAAAAAAAATGGACAGGAAAATTTTAAAACATTAAAAAGTTTTTAAACTTGTGTTTTGCGAGAGAGGATGGATTTGAGTAGAATATAAATAATAAAAATTATAAAAGTAAACGGAAATCTAACAAATTCTCACTCTAGAAAAAATATCTTTTGCCATGTGAAGAATTTGAGGTGGTGAGGATTAAAATACTGATGTATAATTATTCTTTTATATGTATATATATATAAATTTACAAAATGGCCAGAAATATTTTAACTCTTTGAGCTCTGGGTGTTAATTTCTTCAAAATTCCAAATGTCACATTGGCACCAGTATTTTGCAAAGAAAAAAATCGGTTAACGGTAAACACGGAAAAATGCATTAAACCTTTAAAAAAAATTTGGTGGAATTTTCTGGCGCCATTGTGACATTTCGTAATTACAATTATGTGGTAGGAAATTCTACCATCAGAGCTCAAGGGGTTGAAACATTAAAAAGTTTTTGATTCTCAAATCTCAAAAATTCTCAACCTAAAACAAGCAGAAAGCTAGTGTGGCCATTCGAAAGGTGAAAATAAAATTAATCAAAATAATGATAACATTACATAAATTTTAAATAATAAATAATAACTTTATTTGATAAATAATAATTTTCATTAAAAAAATATACTCAGATTTCAATAAATTTTGGTCACAAAAATCTGTTATTACAAATAAAAATATTCAAAAGGTGATAATATTTAAAATAATAATAATAAATTTGATAAAGGTAATGGTTATCATTATTATTATATATTTATTTTGAAAAATCTAAAAAAAAGGGGGGGGGGGGGCAAACCAAAAAAATTTTTTTGCACATTTAATAAAAACAAAAGTTGCAAATCCATTTCTAATGTTTATAGTAATAAACTTTTTTTTTTCGGTTTAAGATGCAATATATCTTTGCAAAAGTAATAAGAAAGATTAAATATTTCTGCCTCATTAAACATACATGTGACATTTTAAACTTAGGGGGACAGAAACATCATCGCCAGGTTTCCCTTTCTCCGCACAGAAGTCATGGCTAGAGAGAAAAAAAAAACAAATAAATGTAGAAGATCCAATAAGTCACTCCTTGGCTGCTGCAAGTTCATTTTATTAAACTGTAGCTATAATAGAGAGAAAAGCTCCTTTTGCAGACGATCTTTTACCGAAACAAATATTCCATCATTTACTACATCCAGCCGTACTCATGAAAGAGAGAACCCAAGAATCCTTCTTCTTACCACCTCTCGAGGCTTCCTCCCTTTTCAAATCTAAAAAGAAAATTCTAGAACATTCTTTAGTCTCAAACCATCATTCTTTTATGTAAACATAACTCATACCCAGAGTCGAGATTACTATTTGACAGACAACAATTTTATTTAAAAAAAAATATTATTTAATCAATTTATAATCGACTCAGAATTTTAAATATCTTAGGCAGACGCATTTTATAGACGATTAATTTTAGGAGAAAAAGAAAAGAAATGAATTTATTGATATGCACAATATCAAATGTTGACTGAGGGAAAATAAATAAATAGATAAAATAAAATAATGATATTTTTTTTAAGATATGGTTTTGGAATAAATTTAATAAGACTTTCTTAAAAAGGGTTGATAAAAACATAGAAAAATGAGTTTTATTTGCAATATTAAGAAATAAAGTTTAATTAAGGATATTTTTAATTTAGAGCCATCTTTTTAAATTTACGCATACTGGAATAAATGTTTTTTTTTTTTAAGGCGAATTAAGAATTTATATCGTTTCCATAAAGATTAATAGATTAGATCTGGAAACAAGATTTTAATTTAATAAGTTGAACTAAGTACAGAATATTGTTATAAGGAAATTAATATAGTATAAAAGTTAATTTCGGCATTTTTTTTTTTTTTTTTTTTTTTTTTTTTTTTTAATTTCTAATATACATAAATTCGGATATTTTAAAAATAATTAATTAGAAGTGATGTGATTAGAAGAAATGTTTGTCTATAACAATTTTTAAATAAATTTCCAATTAAATTGTTAAAGAAATTTGTGTAATGGGAAAAAATTGTAAGTCTTAAAGTCAATTTTTCTTTAGAATGAAATCTAAGAAAGCTTAATAATTTTTATAAATACAAGAAATCTACCAAGGGGAGGGGGGATACTTGATATAAATAATAATGTGTAACGTATTTAATAATATAACAAAATAATTAAGATAAAAAAATTGCTATCAGAAAATTAGTTACATTAATTTCTATATGAAAAAGATAAATTAGCAAAGGTTTCTGGGTAAATTTATTGAAAAATAGTTTGTATAATGAGTCCCGTGCAAATTTACGTGCAAACTGGCAGTAACATAAGAATATTCAAAAAATAAAATTTAGCAAAAAACTAATTTTTTGAATTGTATATTAAAAATGTGAAACAATGTAAAACGTATCAAACAAAATTTTATTTTCAATAGAAAAAACGCAATATTTTTCTTTATGTTAAATATCAACGTTGCGTAATTAAAGCTCCTTAGGGGCCGTCCATAAATGATGTCGTGCGTTTCTTCCATATTTTTGACCCCCTTTTGTCACAAAGAGCCACACTTCACTTTACTCCCTCCCCACTTCCTGTCACGTGTCACACTATATTATATAAACATATACTTGCAGTTTATAAACAAAGCACTACCTTTTAGATCACATTTCAAATTTTATTTTTTAACTTTAACATTGTATTTTAATGACATTTGTGAGTTGAACAATAAAAATTATTCGTATTTTGCATAAAATAAAATTTACAATAAATAAATAAAATATTAATATGAAAGAGCAATTGAAAACAGAAATATATTTTGGAATCTGAAATAGAATTTAACATATTTGGCTTTAAATCTTATCTTAATTAACACAAAATATTTTAATTTAAAAATAAATTCATAGTTTAATCTGCTGAATTTTAATGATTTCATTTTAGTCATTACCCTCCTCCCACCTTCTTGTCACAGGCTTTCACAATTTCATGAACCCCTCTACCTCCCCCTTCAAGCATGACATCATTTATGGAAGGCTCCTTAGACTATAGGGGGGAAAACAGACCAGAGCCCAGAGTCAAGGTGAGGGGCGCATTTTTGCCGATCCCACCGAAGCTAACCTAAGTGGAGGAAATACGGGCTTCTGATTGGTTGAATAATTTAAAGAGCATTTTGCTTTAGTTCAATTTTGAGTTTACGTTTATTTTAATCATCACTTTCTGCTTTAAAACCTTTTGAAAGAAGTATTTTGATAAATTTCCTTCTGATTTTACATATTTATTTTAGAAAATAATAAAAATTTCCGCTTCTTTTTATTATTTTAACATGATAAGCACATAAATGCCCCCAATACATCCACATTCAGAACAATTTATTTACAAACAATCACAATTCCTTTTTACGCCATCAATTACACGATAGTTACAAACCCAATTGTTCTACATTATTAAAAATGCCGTTTCGTCATATTATTTTAACATGATATATCCACATAAGCTCCTAATACGTACATCTGCATTCAGAACGATTTATTTGCAAAAAACAATTGCTCTTTAAATTATTCAACCAATCAGATGCACGTATTTTCTTCCCTGTGCTAGCTTCGGTGGGGGCGGCAAAAATGCGTGAGGGGCTGGACTTGAATTCTCACTGTCTATTCTACTCCTCTTTCCCCACATGCAGTATTAATGGACTAAGCCATTAGATAGTGAGCAAGTGAGCCACTCTTCGAAAGAGCCGCTAGTCAACAACTTAACAACAGCGAAGGTGCTCTTGAGCTCTTGTAGACGCCATCTCAATTCATATTATGCAACAATACTCCGCTAGGGAATATTACTTAATTAAGGAAAATTCCATCATAATCGTAAAGAAAATTTGCTTAAAATATAAATTTAAGATTACTTTTAAATTTTTCTGACATGAGTATTATTTTTCAGTAGTATAATATTTCTAAGAACTCCTTACTCAATGTTGGACGACAGCCAAACTCAATTCTTCCCCTTTCTTATACGGCCTTCACAATCACCCCTTCGTTTCGGAATCGTAAAATGACTACAGTCGCCGGTAGATGGTGTGAATGCAGATTGTAAATAATGGTTATTAAGTGTTACTTTCATACACAAAAATACGATAAACGTCGCTGTATATGCTTTATAAAAGGTATAGCTATAATATACATATATTTTGCCTTGGTGTTTTGTATACTAAAACCAGCAAAACTGAAAGATTTGAAGATAATATAAATAAATAGAATGCTTAAGGCATAATCAATTAAAATATATTAAATTAAACAAAAACATAATTTGCAGAACAAATTAAAAAACAAAATTTATTTCCTGCACTATTTAAGCCCAAGAAGGGGCAGATATTAAGATATTTGATTTAGTTTTTTCTACATTTAGTATTAAATTTTTGTATCAAATAATTTAAATTATGGGAACATTAAAAAAAAAAAAATGAAATTCAAACAATATGATACTTAAAACCCCTAAATCTTAGATGCCGTTCAAACGAAATCGAAATAAATCTTAGACATTTTCTGAACATTTGCTTTTTAGATGTGTCTATTCTTTTTATTTATACCTACCGTAAACATTATACAAAATCTGCAAAACAAATATTTGCAAGTTAAGTTTGGAAAACAGTCGCAGATTTATTTCGATTTCATTTGAGCGGGATCTAAGATTTAGGGGTTTTAAGTATCATATTGTTTGAATTTCATTTTTATTTTTTTAATGTTCACATAATATGAATTATTTGATACAAAAATTTAATACTAAATGTAGAAATAACTAAATCAAATATCTTAATATCTGCCCCTTCTTGGGCTTAAATAATGCAGGAAATAAATTTTATTTTTTTAATTTGTTCTGCAAATTATGTTTTTGTTTAATATCTCTAATTTTTTTAATACCTACTGCCTTCAGATGAACTCATTTTAAAATTAACGGAGGGTACAATCATCAGGACTTCCTTTATGCGGTATCGTATCACAAATTACTGATGTAATTTACCCAGGGCCATAGCTAGAAGTGAACTATGAAAGGGGGTGGTGCGCTCAAGAGAATGTCTGAGGGGCTCATATTTCTCTCTCTCTTTCTCTGACGCAGAAAAATTAACTAGTGACTATTCACATTGTAAGTACCATGTTTCTTATTAAATTGTTGTAATAGCTCCATTTTATGTGCTAAAAAAGAATATGGTGATGATTAATTTGAGTGTATAGCTAGTTCAAGATTGAACATCTTGTTGGCTTCATATGTGCAAGTAAGATGAGCGAGTGTTGAAGCACTTACTTTAGTTACAGTTTAGCAATTTTACAAAACTATGAAAGGGCCTCAAAATTAAATTAGATTTTTGAACGAAATTTCATTTGATGAAATACTAACTATTGCGTTCGTCCCTACATAGAAATTTCCGATTTATTTTTCCAGATCTATACCGATCATGATACCTAGACTCCAAAACCACCCCCAAATTAAAAACTCTATTTATCTATCTCCGCGGTATCTGCGTAGGTTTTCATTTCTCCATTGGGTTTTTCACAGATTTTCATCGATCCATTTCCAAATCATTTGCCTCATTTCTAAATTGTTATTATTATTTTTTTTGCATCTAGAACTGTATTCTGTACACGCTTCCTGTCCTGATACCAAATATTTCAAAATCTCTGGTTCATTTCCAATATGACGTCATAAATGTGCGCTTTTTAATTCTTAAAATCAATTTCACTTTTTACGATAGAATCACGCAAAAAATAGATGTCATTTTTTTCTTCTGCAAATTAATTTCTTATGAATCAGAAAAGTCTCTTCAGCATGTAACTGATATTTATACTTAACAATCAATATTGATACATTGCGTAGAAGTATAGTTCTAGAATTTCACCTCTAGACAATATGATATTCCTCCAACAATACCTCAAGACATAGTATCAATAAAATGTATTTATTTTTTTATTTTGTGTATTACGTAATATTTATTTATTTTCTGTATTTCTTCATTTAGAAGTTTCTTGATAAATTAATTAATGTTTTAATTGAAATTCTGCCCAAAATTGAAATTTAACTTCGACAGAACTTCAAACCGCTATCGGAGCTATGGACAGGATTCAGCGTAGAAAAGTTGGGGATATATGCCATATATGCAACACGTTGGCGCGATTGGAACAAAATGGAAATTATATGCCTCACATGCTAACCTGGCTGTCGCTGTTTATTTACTAATAAATGGTTTATTTTCTATTACTTTTAAAAAAAATGATGTAGAAAGTTTTGTTTTATAGTTATTAATAAACTTTTTTTTATTTATCACTATTTCCTTTTTTAAATATTAGAAAATAACTTTAAAAAATATATGTGATTGATATTTTAAAACGAAATTTTCGCCAATTTGGCGTGAGAAAAAAAATGCGCCAAAATGGTAAGTATTAGACATCTATGCCAAAAGGTGATGCATTATGAATATTCCAAATGTGCTTAAATTTTATTAACACGTTGACGGACACTTGCGTCTATAGCCGTCAAAGCGAAAAATTAAGTGTTGAAATTAATGGTTGACACCGGGAATGTTTATAAAAAAAACTTCTATTTATTAAATTCGTAAAATTTAGCTTTTTTCTTATTTATAATTACAATTATTTTCAAATCCCGGTGTCAACCATTAATTTCAACACTTAATTTTTCGCTTTGACGGCTATAGACGCAAGTGTCCGTCAACGTGTTAATTTATAGAGATAGTGAATAAAAAGAGTTTTATAAAAATATAAACTTAAAGTATAAAAAAAACAGCTATTTTTTAACAGAAACACTTTGCGATATTTTAAAAATTAAATCGTGTAGTATCATATATCGTGTATTAAAATCATCGGAATAATGAATTTAATACAACTACGGTACTATCTGGTTATCCCGTCAACCAATTTTACCAAATTATATAAGTCGCCAGACTAATAGCCAAATTATACATATTGGCATTTTTTTAATACCAAAAGAACAAATAAATGAGTAAAATAATAATAAAAATACTGATAAAGAGTGGAAATAAAATCATTTGATTACATCTCTAAATACGTTTACGAACTTAATGTCATTGAATGTGACATTCACGATCATCCATTATTGGCATTTAATCTTATAGTTTGGCGATAGTATTTGGTCGACGGGATAACCAAGTAGTACCATTGATTCAAAATTGAATTTTTCCAATCATTAATTATTTGTAAAATTACAAATTTAGGCACGATTTTAAAAAATCTCCAAATCGGGAAAAAAATATATATTTGTAAACATTATTGTTTATATTTGTTTACATTGGATTTGAATATTTAGGTTGATAGAATTGGCAAATTTATTGCAGTGCCGAAAAGTCTTACACCAAGTAGTTGATAATTCTGCGGTTTAGCCTTAAAAAATCGCTATGTTTGAAGTCCTAGTTCTGAAGATTTACCAGTATCATTACATATAAATGATGAAATACTGTTTTTCTCAAGACTATTATTTTTGAAAACTTTTATTCACCTAAATTTATTTTGATTTTCTTCGAACATATCAGGCGAAGAAATTTTTAAAAATGTGGTATAAGTGCGAAATCCGATGCAAATATCATATACCCACCACTGGGTTTGGTGCGATTTTTTTCTGATGCCAATATGTGAAAAAATTCGTTTTCGAATACCAGTTACATATATATTTTTAAGTTATTTTCTATTATTTTGTAGAGACAATAGGTAGAAAAAAGTTTAATTTACTTATTTTCTATATTTCCTCAGTTACATGATTCTTGATCAATGTTTGACAATGTCCCTTTATTATAAAATGTTTGCAAATCTCCGTTTCATTTCTAATATGACGTCGTAAATGTACCATTTTTAATTCTTACCAAAAAAAAAAAAAAAAAAAAAAAAAAAAAAAAAAAAAAAAAAAAAAAAAACTTAATTTTTTACTTATTACGTAAAAATGATTAATTGCTACAGGAAATATGTCCATTGACCTCTGTATATACAGGGTGTTTCTAAATTCATGGTACAAACTTTAAGTGGTGATAGTACACATCAAAACAAACAATATTAAATAGGAAACCAAGGGTTCCAAACGTCTTCCGAAGGAGATAGGCGCCATTAAAGTTTAGGCTCCAAAAATTCAAATGATTATAAAAAACAGAAAAATTGGTCAATTCGTTTGCGGTTTTCACTAAAACTAAATAAATGAAATGAAAAATGAAAATAAATTAAAAAAATATTTAAATAATTAAATAATTTGAAAATGAATTATAAAGATAAATTTCAAAAAATGCCAATAGAGGGCGCTTTAGACTTAGGAGTAACGACAACTGTTTTTTACCGTTATTTTTTGCATCTCATTAATTTTTTTTTAGAAGCTTAGACATAAACTTAAATTTTGAGCTCAAAATCTAAATCGTTGGGAGTGGTTAAGTAGCGCAAACTGAGCTGTGGGGGAAGGTTCAAATTTCAAATGATTATAAAAAACGGAAAAATTGGTCAATTGATTTGCAATTTTCACTAAAATTATTCTTTATGTCAGTATTATCTTGGAAATAAATTATAAAGATAAAATTAAAGAAAAATGCCGATAGAGGGCGCTTCAGACTTTGGAGTAGCGTACAACTATTTTATACCGAGAGGTATAAAATAGTACTACTATTAGTTTTACTATAGTACTACTATAGTACCTATAGAATCAACTATAGAGCCTATAGAATCAACAATAGAGCCTATAGAATCAACTCAAAATCCGTTATTCCTAAAGGAAGCAAAAAAATCAGGGGTTTTACCTAAATATAGTTGTACGTGCAATATTGTGTAGGCACTAAACAATGGAATATGGATACAGCCCCTCATCTTTTTGCTTCGTTTAGGAAATAAAGGATTTTGAGTTGATTCTATAGGCTCCCATTTTCAGAATTTTCAAGCTATGTTTTTGAAACTTTTACAGAAGTTGCTCTATACATTTAGCTAACACAATATGCAAATGACATTTTGATATCGCTGACGCATGCGCAATGAAAAATTATTTACTAAACATACTCATTTTTCATGCAATTTTTATTATTTTTAAATTCTGATGACAGGGTATTATGTACAATGATGTTTGTCATATTTTCAGAAAATAACATTATTTTATAATAAGAACTCTGCAAATTATAAGCAAAAAACTTGGAAAAATTTAGGACTGTTTTTATAAAAACCTTAATTTCTCTACGAGTATACATGCTATCCTTGTAAAAATTAACACAGTACATTACAATAAGCCAATTAATCATAATGTGCAGTTTGAACGCTTTTGCTGCATTAGTTTTGACAGGGTTATCCAAAAGATCGTCGTTCTTTTGCAATTTATTGACGGTCCCCTGTTCGATTTCGGGGAAAACTCTTCGCGAAAATATGTGACGCGTACTATTTTGTTTACATACCTGGAGTTTCAGCACATTCCGATTCATATTTCTTTCATTACTTAAAAATAATTACTTAATTACCAATTATGCTTAACTTTTGGACACCAGTGTATTTACGTTATCACAGCGGGTCGGATCTCCAATCTTGACCGTCAACTCCTGCTCTACTCTGATTAGCTATCTCTCACACTGAACAACTTTACGATAGAAAAAAAAAAGAAAAAAAAAAAGAAAAAGATATTTTTTATAAAATGTTGATAAAATAATTTGTAAAAATTGAAAGCCGAAAATATATTATCTCAAAAAATTCTATTCGCCCCTCTTGTAGGAGTGTGTCTAGACTTTTCTCACGGGGTCTTGTTTTTGTGAATTTTTTTCTTATATTTGGGGAAATTCTGGTCAGTATTTTGTGAATTTTAAATTATCGATGTCTTCAGGTTCTATTTTTCATACATAAAAAGCTAAGTAATATGCTCTTTGGTGATTTCATCTGCTTATTGACAAGCCAGATTTTAATTTTAAATGATTAAATTTAAGTTCGATATGAAGGTGAAAAAATTCCGTGGAAGATCTATTTAAGAGACAAATAGCTTTGTGAAAGGTCCGTTTTTAGAATAAAATGTTTTGTGAAATACCCTGTTTGAGGATAAAAAAATTTGTGAAAGGTCCTGTCTTAAGATAAATTTGTTTGTATAGAGTCCTGTTTGGGGATAGAAAATTTGGTGAAGGGACCGTTTTAAGATACATTATTTTATGACGGATCCTTTACAGAACCTAAAATTTTCCTAATCATATCCCTGACGCACCAAATAAGATCAAGTGCTCCAATCTGGGTTCTTCACTCTTACCACACACAGTGTATATAATAACAACAGCGAAGGTGAATTTGTAGATGCCCGCTCAATTCATTTTACGTAATAATATTCCGCTAGGGAATATAACTACTAGATTAGGGTCAATATTATTACATTCATAGTAAAAACTTGCTTAAAATATCAATTTCAAATTATCTTTAAATTTTTCTGACCTGAGTATTATTTTTCAGTAGTGTATTATTCTAAGAACTTAATGTTGTACGACAGCCAAACTTGATCCTTCCCCTTCATTATACGGCCTTCACAATCACCCCTTAGTTTCGGAATCTTAAAATGACTACAGTTGCCACCGGTAGGTGGCGTGAATACAGACTGTAAATAATGGTTTTTAAGTGTTACTTTTATACACAAAAATACGGAAAACGTCGCTGCATATGCTTTATAAAAGGTATAGATAATATACGTATATTTCGACTCGGTGTTTTGTATACTAAAAACATCAAAACTGAAAAATTTGAAGATAAAATAAATAAATACAATGTTATAAGCATAAGCAACTAAAAATACAGTTGACTGTCGTTATTTCGAAATCGGATAAATCGAATCTTCGCTTAATTCGAACTAAACATGAAGTTCCGAAAATTTTGAGGACAGGTTAACATTAAAAAATTTTGTTATTCGACCTTATTTCGAAGTTTAGAGAAAATTCCCTTGACTTCGTTTAATTCGATTTAACGAGAATTCCAATTTTTTATTTTTGCTTATTTTACACAGATTTCTGAACCTTAAAATAATTTTCTTTCATTTTCGTCAGAATTGTTCTAAAAGTAGTACACATATAAACCCATTCATTTGATCTCCGTTCTTTTAATGCCTCGTCTGTCCATCAATGACTGCTCCAACCCTTCTTCCACTGTGCTTGCTCCTAATTCCTTAATTAGTTTGTGTACTTATATCTTTTAATTCAATAGTTAGTGATATTTTACTGATAACTGCCGAAATAAATTTGAATAATATTGTAACATCAATTCCTTTGTAATAGAGCTCTTTAAGCACTTTTTCCTCTCATACTTTCCATAATTCGAACGCTGGATAATTCGAACATTTCTGGTGGTTCCGAAGAGTTCGAATGAACGAGAACCGACTGTATAATTAATAACACGCTAAAATAACATGGAAATCGAGTTTGGGCGTGGTTGTACAGTAGATGGATGTAGTACAATGCAAATCAAACATACGAAAAATATCGCTGTATATGCTTTATAAAAAATGTAGATAATGTACGCACATTTTATCTCGGTGTTTTGTGTAGTAAAAACAGGAAAACTGAAATATTTGAAGATAAAATAAATAAATACAATGGCTTTAAGCATAAACAATTAAAAATATATTAAATAACACACTAATATAACATAGAAATCGAGTTTGGCCGTGGTTGTACCGGTGATGGATGTACTACAATGCAAGCTGCTTGCTAAATGATGCTGCTAGTAGTTAGTAAGCAGCTCCCGAATTTATCTCGCAGATGAGTGCATTTTGCGAATTTGGTCGGTTTTTTCATGAATTGCTCAAGAATTTCGTCAGAACGCACTAAAACTGCATTCTTAGCGAAGACTAGCAGTCTTCGTCCGCTGCACCGGTCGATTTCTCTAAAGGATTTTTGAATCAGACAAAATACCTCTAGTAAAGTTAAGAAAAAAAAAAAGAAAAAAAAAACTTAATATTTAATTAAACATCTATGATTGCTGCCTTATTCCTATAATCTTACATTATTCCGTTCAAAGTCGGTGTTGATGACATAATAGACACCTTTATAATACCTTTTAAATGACTGAAGTACTTATGTTTAGCAATTTTTTTGGTTGGTGAATTATCTTGAATTTCCCACTTCTACCTAAACCCGCTGCTGAGATAGGGTGAAAATGATAAGCTGTATTTTAACAATGATGCTAGTAGTTAGTTGTCAACTCCCGAATTCTTCTCGCCAATGGGGCCCATTTGGCGAATTTGGCCAGTGTCTTCGTGAATTGGTCAAGAATCTTGGCAGAACGAACTAAAACTGCATTCTCAGGGAAGATAAGGTAAGGGATGTCTCCCCTATCGGAGAGTTATCTCTATCTGTTCAAGAAATACTGATGTCCCCCCCCCTTCGAAAACTCCTCTTTACGATATTCATGTTTATTAAGATTTATAAATGAAATAATTACCTTTGTTTCTCTTTACCTGTCGCTATCTCTTTAATGTTATAATATTTTAATATATATTTGTAACGAACTTACAAAATAAAAACAAGTAATTTTGTCGATTATTAGATATTTTTATTATTTTTGTCATTTCCGATTCTTACATTGAAAACAAATTTCTAATATTTCCTACATGGATTTCGCCAGCAGGTGTGCAATGGGCAGATCATGTGAGCTTCTTCCCTTTTTTCTGGGGAGGGAGGGGTGATTTTAAAAAATGGTTGAAAAAATTACACATTTTACACAGATACACATATACACAAAATGTACAATTTATTCAAGACGAATTCTCATACCCATGCATAATTTTTCAATAGTTAGCACAAAAAATAAATAATTTTTTTTGCAAAAAAAAAGTACCTTTATTTAAATTAATTCCGACAAATAATCTACTAAATAAAAAAAATTACATGGAAAAGCAATGCATCTTTATTTTTCGATTAAAAATAATAATAAAGCTATATTTTTTAACTACTATAAAAATACTAACCTGGATTTTGCACTTAAAACTTTTTAAAATTCCATAAATTAGCTCAGCAAAAGAAATACAATTCTTCTGAATTCATTTCATGCGGGTAGATTGCCGAGGCAACGTCCTATCTTCATTTAAATCATAACAGGGCTTCGGCTGAAAAGTTGCACGCTATCCCTAGAGAAGCTTAAATATCCGCTGTTGTGAAGGGAGTGCCTATCGCCCCCTGAAAACTGGGACAGCGCACTGAATCAAAATGGCGGCTGCCGAAGGTGGATTTATTTTTAACGTATGTACGGACCCTTAATTTTTTGTTGACCCTTAATTTTGACCCTTAATCTGAATAAGCTAAAAAAAACTGCAAAAGTTTTTAAATATTATTGGTGCAAGGGACCGCACAATTGCACACTGTCGCTAAAAGCTTAAGGATCTTGTCCCTGCTCGCAAAGATACTTGCGAGCTAATGCTATTCCAATGGGGGAGGCATTTTTCTAATAACTCTTTCGCATTTTGACATTTTTAAATATTTTTTTTCATTGCACAGCTGAATTGGATAGCTGTATTTTTTTTTATAAAGTTACTTTCACTTTCTGAACCGATTCTGAAAGTGAAAGTAACTTTATTAAAATTATCTGCAACCAAAATCAAAAAAGTAATCAAGGAGCAATCTTGAGAGCGATCTCAGTTATCCAGTGCAAAACAAAACAAAACAAAAAAAAAATGTCAAAATGCTATAGAGTTATTAGAAAAATACCTCCCATAGGAATAGCATTAGTTCGCGAGTGTGTTCGCAGACAGGGACAGGATCCTTAACTATAAGCGATTATGATGGGGGCGACCCTATAGAGATTAGGTCTTATACATAACATGTGATGACATTCAGTTAAGAATGTCATTGCTGGATAGAGGAGCATATTTAATAATGGAAGCCGACCAAAACCTGCTGTAAACATTAATTAAAATTTATTTTGAAATATTTCTGAGATAAATAGTATTTCTAAGTTGCATACTATTTCATTATATTTCATTCTTTTTGTGCATCTACTTACGGTATCACAGCGGGTCGACCTCCGATTTTGTCCGCCACGTGACGCTTCATCCCTGCTCTACTCTGATTGGCTATCTCTCAAATGGAACAACTTTATTATAGAAAAAACGTTGATATTTTTTTTTTATAAAATGTTGATGAAATAATTTGTAAAAATTGAAAGCCGCGAATATGTTATCTCAAAAATTCAGTCCGCCCATCCTGTATCTTGTACCACAGCCAAACTCGATTCCTCTTTATACATGGCCGTAACAAAAAGCCGAAATTCGGTGTTCGGTAGATCGCAGTTTGGCTGCGGATAATTGTAGGGGCGCTTTTACCAGCTGTGTTTAATCAAGAATTTGATGGACATAAATGATCATTTAAACGGTAAATGTTTCGGAATAAAAACTAATTTCCTTCGTTGCGCAATAATTTGACAGTTGAAATTACATCATCATACATCAGCTTGAGTAGCAATCAACGAAACTTTGAAAAACTCGTGACAGCTGAAAAAACTATTATATATATATATTTTTTTTTTTTTTTTTATTTTAAATTGATAAACTATAAATAGCTTTTTATTATTTTATTTCTTTATCGTGTTATGTGTGTGTGTTTTTGTTATTATTCGACGATGTAGCTTCTAGTGAGAGAGAGCAGAAAATGTTGGCTCTCATGAATAAAATTAAAGGCATTCCAGTTTATAGGGTAGATGTGCCAGTAATGGGCCACCTTAAGGAATTTCTCTAAAAAATAATTTTTTATTAATAGTTATAATTATTGTATTCCAATTTTTTTCATATTAGATTAATCTTTCAACAATATTTAACTAATCCCACAGTTACATTTCCCAATTGAAATAAAAATTTCATTTTAAATAATATAAATATGTCTAAACACCCAAATGCCCAGTAATGGGCCACCTATGTTCCAGTAATGGACCGCCTATGTTCCAGTAATGGGCCACCCTACAAAAAATAACAGATAATTATTTTTAGGTGCGTTCTTAATTATGTAAATAGATAGCACCTATAATTGTCGTTCAGTCCGTCTGCCTGTCCATATATCTGTCCGTTTGTCCGACAGTCTGTCTATCTGTCCGTTTGTCTGTCCGTCTGTCTATCCGCATATAACAACGGAAAACTATCCAACCGAATCGTTTGAAATTTAAAATACATAATTATTACATAATTTTGTCGAGTCATTTCAAATTTTATCAAAATCGGATGGATAGATCAATTACAGGGACATTCAAAAGGATTCCGTTACATTACGGTCAATAGGGAAAAAAGTTTTAAATGCATTTTAATCGTTTGAAATTTAAAACATAATTATTGTGTAATTTTGTCGAGTCATTTCAAATGTTATGAAAATCGGATGCATAGATCAATTACAGGGACAATCAAAAGGATTCCGTTACATTACGGTCAATGGGGAAGAAGTTTCAAATGCATTTTAATGATGTTACACTCATTCGAACATAATAGAATTGGCATGAATCTATGAAATATATACTAAAATATGCATTCTGTACAATCTGTGACGCAAAGAATTATTACTATTAAATTACAGGGCTGCACAAAAGTATTCCACTATATAATGCTATACGGGGGAACATGGTTTGGTATGTGTTTTAATTATATTCAACTATTTCACATTTCATGAATAAGATATACGTTGCTGAGGTGTAATAAGAATTACTATTCCTGTATATTTACAGAATTTCAACCAATATACTGTATCCGAAGTACTATTTACTATAAAAGCAAGATCTGAATATTTTTAAAACTTCGTTATCGTACGAACGCACCTCATTTGCTACGTTCACGTGCAATTTCCAAGTTGTTCTTTTTATGTCTGCGTAAGTCGCATCTTCTTCTTCCTCAGAATCCACATTATCCTCTTGTATACAAAATTCGGCCTTTTTGAAGCAATTGTAAATTGTTTTTTCTTCAATTACCCCCATTGATCCCGTTCTTATATGTATAACTATTCAATTAACACTGTTTTGAGAAGGATGTTGAAAGGTGTGTGAAAGGAGGGGGTTGATGAATTTGTTGGACTTAAGGAACAAGAAAATTCAAGCAGAGGAGTAATATAAAAAAAAAACTCAGCACTGAACGATAAATTAGGAATAAGAGATGGAAATTTGATTTCATGTGATTTCGAAGTATTTTTTTACAACTGAATAAAGAACATTTTATGAAAATATTCGTTATATGGAGATAGATATTTCGCTATAGTTTCGCTATAGACTGTTTTTAATGTAATCATGGGAAAAGGGGAAAATTCCTACTAAAAATTCGTTATATAGAGAAATTCGATGTATGGAGCTTCGTTATAGAGAGACTTGACTGTATTTATAAAGAAATTGTCTTTATTAAATTCTAGTAAGTAAAATTTAAGTATTAAATTTGTTTATTTAGTTTCCAGTTAAATCAAAATATTTTATCACTACTGAAATTACACTTTTAGTATTGGTCACATGGGTGGCCCATTACTGGCAAATCACGAAATAAGCAATCCAGTAATGGACCACCCCTCCTAAAATCTTAAAAATAAATAAAATTTTGTAAATGGCCATTGGTATATTAAATTCAATGTTTTATATTGCTAACCAAACAAAAACATTCAATTTTTACGGAAAAATAAAAAAGATATAAAACTAAGTAAGTAAAGTCTGCTCTTAGCATGTTCATTAAGATTTTCAGTGAAAAACAGAAAAACTGTGAAACTTTATTTTCTGCTTCCTAATTGTTTTGACGAAAAGTGTAAAAAATTAATCCAGCTTATAAAGCATGCAAGGTAGAGTTCAGAAAAAAATAATAAAAGCTTAACTATTATTTATTATTTTTTTATAAACCAAAAAGTGCGAGGTGGCCCATTACTGGAAGGTGGCCCATTACTGGCACATCTACCCTATTTCTTCAGTGTGTTTTAATTGTGTAATTGTGATAATTATGTAGATAATATGAATATATAAATACCTTTAAGGAATACTCATCGATGTCTAATTATAAGTGCCAATAAAAAATGAAGTGCCAAATAACAGCGAGGATAAATTTACCTGCATCAGGTGGATATAGAAAATACACAAGTCCAAGAATTTGGTAAGTGCCAATTTTACTTACCTATTGTGATGAATTACTGCATTACCTATAATTATAAAATAAGATAAATGTAAAAAGACTTATTCATGCCTTCATATCTAAATTCTAAAAGAATTTACCTTGCACACTTGTATTTTCTTGAGTGTAAACTTAACTGAATTTTCAATTTTTAGCACTTTCCAACAAAGTTGAAAAGTGCTTATGCATTCGGTTTGTCTGTCCGTCTGTCCGTCTGGCCGTCTAACTCCCGTAAATATACTCGGATTGCTATGAAATTTTTATACGTTATTGAGGTTTACCCTAGCACGAACCCTATTGAAAATGAAGTATCTACCATGATCAGTTTATCTACAGGGCGAAACAAAAGTTTCCCATTACATTACGGCCTATGGGGAAAAATCGTTAATATACTCGGATTGCCATGAAATTTTAGGACGTTATTGAGGTTTACCCTAGCACAAGTCCTATTGAAAATGAAGTTTCTACCATGATTAGTTTATCTACAGGGTGAATCAAAAGTTTCCCATTACATTACGACCTATGGGGAAAAATCGTTAATATACTCGGATTCCCATGGAATTTTAGGACGTTATTGAGGTTTACCCTAGCACGAACCCTACTAAAAATGAAGTATCTACCATGATTAGTTTATCTACAGAGAGAATCAAAAGTTTCCCATTACATTACGGCCTATGGGGAAAAATCGTTAATATACTCGGATTGCCATGAAATTTTAGGACGTTATTGACGTTTACCCTAGCACGAACCTTATAGAAAATGAAGTTTCTATTATGATTAGTTTATCTACAGGGCGAATCAAAAGTTTTCCATTACATTACGGCCCATGGGGAAAAATCGTTAATATACTCGGATTGCCATGAATTTTCAGGACGTTATTGACGTTTACCCTAGCACAAGTCCTATCGAAAATGAAGTTTCTACGATGATTAGTTTATCTACAGGGCGAATCAAAAGTTTTCTATTACATAACAGCCTATCTGGAAAAATCGTTTCAAAGGAATTTTAAAGATGTTATACCCTTTCAAACATATTAAAATATGCATTCTATAAAATATAAGGTGAAAATGTAGCTATTATTCATTTACAGGGCCACACAAAAGAATTCCATTAGATAGTGGTAAAAGGAGGAATTGTGTGTGACATATTTTAAAGATATTAAGCTTTTTCATGTATAATAAAATTGATATATGTCACTGAAGCTTAATATAAATTATACGCTACTGTCTTGCATAATATGAAGTACATAGCATTTACAGGGCCATACAAAAGATTTCAAATAGTATATTCTTTCCGAAGTACCGTATATGTGTCCGATGATGGCTGATGGAGGGATGAAATGCATTTTAATTATGATATTCGCGTTTATATTTCGCCAAATATATGCACATTATATGGTGTGTATAAATGTTATAGTTGATATACAGGGCTACCCAAAAGAGCTCACCAAAATTACTGAATATGAGCGTAAATTATTTAAACGTGGTTTTTAAATAAGCCATGCATTTTTACGGTGATCTTCATTCAATTTACTGAGAAATGTTTGTAGAATATAGATAAAGGGATATACAGGGTCACGCAAAGAATTCGGTACATGGACGCCTATGAATCATGATTTATGAGAATGTGATTTCAGTTGTTTTAAAAGTGTTTTAGTTTACAATAAATTTTAGCCTAATGCTGACGTGTAATAAAGATACAATGTAAACTACAGGGCTGAACAAAAGTATCCAAGTATGTTTCCATTTAATAGTATGAATTGCTGAAAAAGAAATTTCATGCTACTGGGTATTTTCTTGCTAACCTAAATTTTCCCATTATATAAACTGACATGTGAAATACAGGGCTGTTCTAATGTACTGGAATACACATTTGGGTATATTTGGCTATACACTATTATTTCCCTAAATAACGAAGTTTTGTTAAAGATTTCATTAAGTGTTGGAAAGTGCTTCATAATCTATGCTTAACGCATGATTTTTCTTACTTGTTATTATCTTTTTAGGGCTTTTTGCTGTATTCCATGCTGCACTTACGATTCTCTAAAAATTGCACATATTTCTTTCCATGAATATATTTCAGATTTGGAGTACAAACGGCTGAAAGGAGAAAAAAAAACAAAAAAGACTTGTTTCATTTTTGCTCTACTCTGATTAGCTATCTCTCAAACATAACACCTTTATTATAGAAAAACCTTGATATTTTTTGTAAAATGTAGACGAAATAATTTGTAAAAATTGAAAGCCGAAAATATATTTTCTCAAAAAAATTCAATCCGCCCATCCTGTATCTTATACCACGGCAAACTTCTCCTTATACACGTCCTCAACAAAAATACGAAATTCCTTTGTGCTCTGGGAATCTCAGTTTGGATCCGTAGGGGCATTTTTACCGACTGTGTCTAATCAAGAATTTACCTTGCAAGCTTGTGTTCTCTTGAGTATAACTTAACTGAATTTGCAATATATATATATATATTACGCTAACGTATGTAGCACAAAAATCACGGTTATTTATTAATTGTTTAATGGCAACGCCCAGCCTCAAAAATCGTTATTTTTTTTTTTTTTTTTTTTTTTTTTTTTTTTTTTCTATTGGCCAAAAAAATAAATAAAAATCATGAATTTTAAACGTTTCAGTTTCAAATTAAAGTTATGTTATTATAAATGAAATGAGTTAAAGGATTATATTATTAAATATATTTTACATAAAATTAAAGAAACAAACGAACAAAAAAATGTCACGGGTACAATATTTGGTGATGCACCAAGTTAGCATAAAAATACCGAGTGCTTGATTTATGGGCACAGATGTCATATGCGTACCACATTGATACGATTATTTTTCTGATGCCAATTTAGCGAAAACTTCGTTTTCAATACCAGTTACATACATATTTTTTAACTCATTTCTATAATTTTAATAAGTTGGAAATTGCACGTGAACGTAGCAAATGAGGTGCGTTCGTACGATAACGAAGTTTTAAAAATATTCAGATCTTGCTGATATAGTAGAGCGTACTTCGGATACAGTATAGTAGTCGAAATCTTTGTGTTTCTGTAAATATGCAGGAAGTAATTTTTATTACACCTCAGCAACGTATATATTATTCTTAAAATGTGAAATAGTTGAATATAATTAAAAAACGCCCCAAACAATGTTACCCCGTATAGCATTATGTAGTGGAATACTTTTGTGTGGCCCTGTAATTTAATAATAAAAATTCTTTGCTTCACAGTTTGTACAGGATGCGCTTTTTAGTATATATTTCATAGATTTATGCCAATTCTATTATGTTCGAATGAGTGTAACATCATTAAAATGCATTTGAAACTTTTTTCCCATTGACCGTAATGTAATGGAATATTTTTGATTGTCCCTGTAAATGATCTATGCATCCGACTTTCATAACATTTGAAATGACGCGACCAAATTACGCAATAATTATATGTTTTAAATTTCAAACGATTAAAATGCATTTGAAACTTTTTTCCCCATTGACCGTAATGTAACGGAATCCTTTTGATTGTCCCTGTAATTGATCGATGCATCCGATTTTCATAACATTTGAAATGACTCGACAAAATTACGCAATAATTATATGTTTTAAATTTCAAACGATTAAAATGCATTTGAAACTTTTTTCCCCATTGACCGTAATGTAACGGAATCCTTTTGATTGTCCCTGTAAATGATCTATCCATGCGATTTTCATAAAATTTGAAATGACTCGACAAAATTATGTTATAATTATGTATTTTAAATTTTAAACGATTCGGTTGGGTAGTTTTTGCGTTGTTATATGCGGACAGACAGACGGACAGACAGAAAAACAGACGGACGGACAGACAGAGAAACAGACGGACGGACTGAGCGACAACAATAGTTGCTACGTATTTACATAATTACGAACGCACCTAAAAAGGAAATAATCATAGATAAAAAAAAGTTTAATTAATAATTATAGAACAAAACAATTTATATCATTTTAAAAAAGAAAAGAAAAGTAAATAGTTTATTAAAGAATAAATATCAATAGCCGGGTTACCATGTGAGGCGTATATTTGCCTTTTTGTTGCAATTGTGTGTATGTGATGTGTATATGACATCTGCACCAAATTATTTTTATATTTTATTTTATAATTTTTCTATATCCATGCATATATTCTAAATAATTAAAAATCGTGTAATTATTCACGTAAAAAAAAAAGAAGATTTTTAGTTATTTACAAAAGTTTTTATTTTCTAACGCGTAAATATATTTTTATTTTAACCGTATACCTTTATACCATGATTGTCTAGAATTGAATGTGTAATTTTACAGGTAATTTTATAATTTTTCGATGTACGTGAATATTTTAGATCAACACATTTAACGGCCAGATTTATTAAAAATTGTTTGCAATACAACGACATGCATAATCCTCCGACAATAAAGTTCGGTGAATAGTCCTGTAACAATAATGTAGATGAAATATTAACGAAAGTTAACGTTAACATACCATCCTTCGAAATAGTCATCTGCCATAACTATGCACCGCTGAGATCTGCTATACATGTCCTGGGAAATTCGCAAGAAGTCTTCTTTTGGGATGGAGTTCAAAAGCTTCGTCACGTTTCGTTGGATGTCAGCAATAGGGTCAAATCTCTTTCAAAGAGAATTTGAGTCGTGTAAATAGGAAGAATAGCAAATAAAGCCTTTGTGCACAAATGTTTAAGGATAGAGAGCCAACGAATATAAATGCACAAATAAAGTATGAGAAGGTAGCAAATAGCTATTTCGAATCTACTAACGAGATTCTTCATCAGTGCAAAACTCAGCGAGCTAAAAGTAGCAAAACTGAGCGAAGAGACAGAGAGACGCAGGCTTATATACCCGCTATGGGAACAATCCCGCCTAAAGGAAAGCAACCAATGAGAAGAAAGCATCCAAAACCAACTGAGTGGACAAGTAGCGACATCTATCGGAGAACAAGCAAAACAAAAACTAAAAAGCGAGTGAGAAAAAAAAAAGTATTAAATTAACGATTTCCAAATACTTGGAAAATAGATTCGAAATAGCTATTTGCTACCTTCTCATACTTTATATGTGCATTTATATTCGTTGGCTCTCTATCCTTAAATAGGAAGAAGTCTGGAGGACTAAGATCTGGTCAGTAAGGTGGGTGTTCAATTTGCACCACCCCTTATGAATTTCTTTCGGTACCTTGCAAAGCTTAAAACCAAGCTTTAAACTCATCTTTTGTTCGTTCATTTTCCTGTTCTCAGTTAAGAACCAACCCACTGAACAAGCACTTAGTAAAGCACTTCTTACACAGAACATAAACGACGCTCAACTGAACAATGGTGGGGTAAGATGGTCAATACTTGCCTCTATATAGGTGCAGCGTTTTGTTTCCCCAGTGTTTCCAGATCCGTTTTTCTGAATACTTTTTTGTTAAAGGTAGTATTTTCTAACTAAGTCAGTATCGTGTAAAAATTCCTTTTTAGGTGCGTTCGTAATTACGTAAATACGTAGCACCTATTGTTGTCGCTCAGTCCGTCCGTCTGTCTGTCCGTCCGTCTGTCCGTCCGTCTGTCCGCATATAACAACGCAAAAACTACCCAACCGAATCGTTTGAAATTTAAAATACATAATTATAACATAATTTTGTCGAGTTATTTCAAATTTTATGAAAATCGGATGGATAGATCAATTACAGGGACATTCCGTTCCAAGGATTCCGTTACATTACGGTCAATGGGAAAAAAGTTTCAAATGCATTTTAATGATGTTACACTCATTCGAACATAATAGAATTGGCATGAATCTATGAAATATATACTAAAATATGCATTCTGTACAATCTGCGATGCAAAGAATATTTATTATTAAATTACAGGGCCACGCAAAAGTATTCCACTATATAATGCTATACGGGGAAACATTGTTTGGGGCGTGTTTTAATTATATTCAACTATTTCACATTTTATGAATAAGATATACGTTGCTGAGGTGTAATAAAAATTACTTCCTGCATATTTACAGAAACGTAAAGATTTCGACTACTATACTGTATCCGGAGTACGCTCTACTATATCAGCAACATTTGAATATTTTTAAAACTTCGTTATCGTACGAACGCACCTCATTTGCTACGTTCACGTGCAATTTACAACTTGTTTTTTTTAATAATAAAATAAAAAAAATAAAAAAACCCCGATGTATATTTATTAATTGTATATTGACTGCCGGTTATTGGCTAAAAAGCGAGGTTATTTTGTAGATGTTATTCAACTTGCAAATATCCTTTTAATTTTATCAGACAGTCACATACGATGAATATCCAGAATTAGAATATATAATTTTATATGCAACTTTTTTATTTTCTACCATCTTGAATATTTCAGATCAAGCCATATAACGGCCAGGTTAATGAAAAATATTTGCAATGTGCATGCATTCTAGTGAAACTCAGTAATTATTAATTGATTGAGAATCGTGCAAAAATAATCTACATGTTTTGAAAAAAAAAAAAAAAAAAAATTCGTTATGAGTTGATTACTGGCGAACTTGCTTACTATGTTCACCTTTCAGCGGGCGCACAAATTTTCAACACATGAGCACGCGCGCGTTGTAAATTATACAACAGGAGTCAAACATTCAATTATTGCTGTTTTGTTTTAATTTTTTCAAATAATTTAACATACGAATATCATATAAGTTTTTTCTACTCACAATTTATGAAAGCATTCTGCAATACATTTTATTTATTTTGTTACTAGCTGACCCGCCCGGCGTTGCCCGGGTCCGTATTAACAATATTAAACGAACTTGAAATTTGTATGATTTTATCATTAACTGGAAGCATGCAGAAATGCATTGTCTGAAATACGTCGCAGCTGACTTTGCGAAAAATCGGTTTTAAAAACAACAACTAATATTAAGCTCTAAAAATACTTAAAATGAGCAATGAGAAACACGGGAGGGAACATGTATCCAACGATTGCGTTAGTTTCGTGTTAAAGTGTTGATATTTACCCGTAAAAATCACTGTTAAAACACGTAACTAATTATTTTTTTCGCATAGAAATCCCAAGTGAAATATTTTGAATTTCAAACTAATTATATTACTCTTAAATCCGACTATACCGTGAATGAAATCGATACGCGATGATAAAAGATTGGTATATAGTATTATAATTTCAGAGCCATTTAACAAAAGTGTATATTTTTATCAAAGCATGCGTAATGTTGACTCTGTGGACAAATTCCTAACCGTAAATTTTTGTACCATAACCATAATCTGTCTGCGACTTAACATTACCCTACCGTAACTTAAATATAACATAAATGTAACCTAGCCGTCACTTTGAAATATCAATATAGAAGCATCATTTAAGATTTTGCTTGAAAAGTTAACATTCTTTCGTTAATGTCTTAAAATCGTCTGCACTCTGAAATCTAGATTTTAGACTAATATTTGTTATTTAAGTTTTCGCGCATGATTTTAAAAGAATGTTTTCATAATTATATTTTATATATTGACATAGAGTTATTAATATATTGTTAAATTAAAAACATTTTTTCATCTACGTTATAAAGTATTAAAAAGTTCTGAAAAAAAAAAAGAAAACTTTTAGTAATACAATTTTTAGTTCAAATCAAATGTTTTCAATATTTTATTTTATTTTATTTTTACATTTAATTTTTTCGAATATATCAATTCCAATTATTTTAAAAGCAAACATTTTTTAAAAATAAATGATATAATAGAAAAAAGACCATTTTAAAAAATTACTATTACTTCGTAAAATACGCTTCAGCTGTAATTCATTCCTTTCAATTCGTCTTAATACAAAATCCCTTCCACATGCTTTTGTTTGGGACATTAAAATTTGAGCGATAAATGGTTTAATATTGCGACCCTTTTTCGGTTTACTTCACCACCACCTATCTTTTTCCTCCATGGTTTACAACCGCTGTGATAAAAAATCATCATTTAAACTGACAGTTTGCCAGTCTATGAATTTTAAAGGTCTGTTCCAGCTTTTTTAATTATTTATGCGAAAATTTTATGCAACCAACCAACCATAACTAAATGAAGGGAAAAAAAGAAGAAAAAAGGCGATTTTTTATGAGAGTGATCTTTGGAATTTAATTAATTACTCAGTTAATAAATAGAATTTCGAAATTCTAAAGCTCAGGTGCATCAGGAGAGATATTGGGCTACTCTCATAAAAATTTTGAGCTTCGTACGTCCCATAGATTTTGCTAGCCATCGCAGACACACACACACACACACACGCAGACAGAGCGATTTGTTATTTTATTAGTATAGATAACATATTAAAACAGGCGGGAATTTTGTTTTAAAGAAAAAAGAAAGCGAATTGTTGTACTTTTTACAACGGCGCGCCCGCCGGAAGATTAATGTTCTGTAAACATTTTTTTAAATTATATTTCTTATGCTATAACTGCCAAAAATTCAAATAATGTCGGCTCTCATCAATTCGAACTCATCGGGACAATAAGAAATGTTCGAATTATCCGAAGTTCGAATTATGGAAAAAATGAAATGAAAACATGCTTAATAGGGTACTATTACAAAGGAATTAATGTTGTAATGTTTCTTAAATTTATTTCGTCTGTTATCATTAGAATATGACTTAATATTTAACAAAGAGGATATCAAATGCATTGAATTATATGCATACTTGTTCGGAACAATTTTCTCAAAAATCAAAGAAAGAAAGTTATTCAAATGATCTGAAATCCGTCAAAAAGTAAAGGAAAATAAAAACCGGATTTCTCGCTAGTTCAAATTAAACGAAGTCGAGAGAAAATGAGTTCGAATTAATGAAAATTTTTAATGTTATTCTGCCGCTGAAAATTTCGGGACTTCATGTTTAGTTCGAATTAAGCGAAGATTCGAATTAACGAGAGTTGACTGTATATATATAAGTTGATTTTTAGTAATTCATCCAAGGTTTTATTTTTTTAACACGTAAATATATTTTTATTTTAATCGTATACTTTTATACCATGATTGTCTAGAATTGAATGTGTAATATTACAGGTAGTTTTATAATTTTTCGATATACGTGAATATTTTAGATCAACATTTATAACGGCCGGATTTATTGAAAATTGTTTGCGATGCAAAAACATATATATTTTCTAACTATTTCAAAATCGTGTAAATGACCATGTTTTTTTTTTTAGTAAAATAAAATATGCTTAAAAAAAAAATACTAACCGACTTCAAAACTGCGTCAAAACTTTCTTACTTGTTAATCGTGAAAATTATTAAACAGAGAAAAGCTAATTTCATTAAATATCCGCAAATAAGGGCAAACTTCGTTAAAAAAACGCGTATTTAGTCAGAGGGTTGCGAAAGAAACATGAATTTCATCAAAAGCTAGCAAAAAACTCTCAAATTTTGTAAAAGATCACGGAGAAAACGTGAATTTCTTCAAAGGATAAAATCGAATTTCGTAAAAGGATCGCGATCAAAACTGGGTCAACTATTCTCATAAGAGTAAAAACGGAATCTGTAACTGACTCAAATCCGAAATGCATAACAATCTGCCCCGATGTAATAAGCGCAGATTAAAAAGTAAAAGTCAACCCGATTAATAGCAAAATATAGTTGTTAACTGGACCCAGAGCCGACTCGAAGAAAAAAATCCGAAATTAAATTGACCTGCAGCAAACAGTAGAAGTTAACCGGATCTAAACGCGACCCACAACAAAAAGTAAAAATTAACCCGATCTGCAGCATAAAATTGAAGCCAACCGGACATCAAATTTTGTGAAATGATCGCGGAGAAAACACGAATTTCTTCAAAGGATCGTGAAACAGACTCATATTTTGTACAAAGATTGCGAAAAAGATCGAACATTTTATCAATGGCCAATCAAAATTGGGTCAACCCGAACACTTTCCTCAATAGTAAAAACCAAATCCTAAACTGCCCCAAATCCGAATTGTATGTCAAACTGCCCCAAATGAGCTAAGCACAGCTAAAAAAGTAAAAGTCAACCCGACCAACAACTAAATGTAGTAGTCGACCGGACCCAAACCCGACGCAAAATTAAAAAATCAGAAATTAACTCGAACCTTGCAAAGAGTAGAAGTCAATTGGACCCAATCAAGACCCAAGTAGAAATTAACCCGACCAGAAACAAAAAATGCAAGATAACAGGATTCAAACACGACCTAAGTAAAAATTAACCCCACCAGGGGCAAAAAATGGAAGCAAACCGGACCCAAACCCTACCCACAGCAAAAAAGTAGACGAAACACGACCCGCATTAAAAAAAAAAAAAATGAGCCGCGACCCGTGCATTAGACCTGATTTTCCCAAATTTCTAAAATCGCCCCCCCCCCCCTTGAGGACTCTCCAGATCCGCCCTTGCCATATGAAAAGGAAAAGTGAGATGAACAGCTGATTGATGACAGATGAATTTGCTTAAAAATAAATTAATTAATGAATGTGTCAACACTGAAAATATAATGGGCGAAAAACAAGTGAATATACAGTCGAACCTCTATATAACGAAACTCCATACATCGAATTTCTCCATATAACGAATTTTTAGTAAGAACGGTCCCCTTTTCGCATGATTACATTAAAAACAGACTCTATATAGCGAAATATCTATCCCCATATAACGAATTTTTTCATAAATTGATCTTAATTTATTCAGTTTTAAAAAAGCTTCGAAATCATATGGAATCAATTTTCCATCACTTATTTTTGATTTATCGTTCAGTAGAAAGGTTTTTTTTTTTTTTTTTTTTTTTTTTTTTTTAAATATAAATATTACTTCTCTCCTTATTCTTTAAATCTAACAAGTTCATCCCACCTCCCACACACCTTTCAACATCCTTCTCAAAACACAGTCAATTGCATTGTTACACATATAAGAGAGTAATCAATGAGAGCACATAAGAGAGACCTTCAAATGGAGGAAAATATCAACTACAATTTTTCATTCCTTGCTAAAATTTGAGAATATTTTTTGAGAGCGTAACAATTGTAATTTTAAAATCAAAACAACAAAAAATTACAGATTTCTTCCTCTGAAATTTATGTAAGTCTTCCTCATTTGATTTTCATTAAGCTTTCAAATAAATGTCTTTTCTCTTTTTTGAAACTGCTTAAATAAGTAAGAAATAAAATGTTAGGTTAATATATACTTTTAAACATTTCAAATTCTTAATTAAAAAGATCAAAAATAATATTTGTTCAAAATTTACACATTAAATACTATTTTTAACATCAAACTCTATACATAGAATTTCTCTATATAACGAATTTTTTACTGGAACGATGGATTTCGTTATATAGAGGCTCGACTGTATAACGTTTTTGAGTATATAAAAACGTTTCAAAGTATGATAAAAACCAGGCTATGGAAATATTAGCATATTTTAACACTTTGAAGTTCTCTGATTTTGTTTTCGTCATTTTTAAATACTAGTAGATCGAACCCGGGCTTCCCGGGTTACATAGCAAAGATAAAAACCATTTTTTTTTATTGAAAACTTTAATGAATTTTCTGCATGTAATATGCGTTTTAGATTCCTAACTAACTCCAAAAAAGAATTTTAACTCTTAAACTCCTTGAAGGGGGTGGAATAAAATGTATCCCACTTAATTTTAATTTCAAAACGCCACAATGACGCCAATAATTTCAAATAGCAGTTTTATTTTTCTCAAATACGTGAAGAAACGCTTTTAAATATTTTGAAACAAATTTGTTTTTAAATTCTCGTGTCAATCAATCATTTCAGCATTTTAAGAATTGAAGTGCTTTTTCCCTCAAAGGGTTAAGTGTCTTGCGGATTTTTTCATTCATGTTTTGTTCATAGAATAATACTGTGCAATATATTGGTATGAAGATTTGTATTTGATACTTAACATATTTTTGTATTGTATTGTACTTTACATATTTTTTATCTTATAAAAAAAAAAAACATTAATCTCAATATTATATTAAATCAATCTTTGAATTAAAATATTAAATATCGGAAAAACATGATTAGGCTAACGTGGTTAGGTTAAAGGGTTAAATGAAAAATATTAATTATGGAATGAAATAAAGCAATGAAGTTTTTCAAAAGTCACATTTCCGTATTAGACGAATGCCAGAAGTTATTAGCAAAGACTTCGTTAAGGCAGCAGTTTTGTTTCTGGTCATTTCAGTGTTTCGAGCACGTAATTTAATTACATGTCTGTTAAATTTGTATTTATTTTACTAGGGGGGCCCCGCCCCCCTGCTCGCTATGCTCGCCAACCCCAGCGTAATCGCTTCGCGATTCCAAATTATTGTCTACCCCTGCTTGCTGCGCTCGCCAATAACCCATGGTATGAATAAGCAGTTGCAGACCTTTCAAATGATGTGTCACACAATTGGTGTTGTAAAGAAATTACAAAATGCGCCCCCTCTGAGGGCAGAGGGGGGGGGTTACACTCAAGGTATCCATAATATGAATAAGCAGTTGCAGACCTCTCAAATGATGTGTCACACAATTGGTGTTGTAAAGAAAATAAAAATGTGACCGCCCCCCCCCCCCGGGGAGAGCAGAGTGTGGGGGTGATACACAAGACATCCATAATATGAATAAGCAGTTGCAGACCTTTCAAATCTTGTGTTACACGACTGGTGTTGTAAAGAAAATAAAAATGTGTCCCCCCTGGGGAGCAGAATGGGGGATAACACACAAGACATCCATTATATGAATAAGCAGTTGCAAACCTCTCAAATGATGTATCAAACGACTGGTGTTGTAAAGAAATTAAAAATTTGGCGAAATATTACAGTTATCGCCAAGTTGGCGTCACTTTTGACAACTAATTTTGGTCGCCAAATTTGGCGATATATCGCCAAGTTGGCGACAAACTTGGCGATTGTTGGCGATGGTAACCTTTCCTCTCTTTATGGTAACCCATATGGCGATGCATAGACGGAGCCCTTTCCTGATTGGTCTATTCGACTCATGGAAGGAGTGGACAACCCGGATTCGTTAGTTCCGGAAATCTTCCACATCAGCATCATTCCAGGAGTCATTCCTTTTAAGGCTAGTTTTTTTTTACTATAGAAGGATTTTATTTTATTATTTATAAAGGAAATTTTAATTTTGCTATAGTATATTAGCCGGAAATGGGAAATTATCAGGAACAATATTTATAGCTTTATGAGTAAATTGTGTATCATTATTTCTTAATGGAAATACGTAATAGAGATAAAAAAAAATGCTTGAAAATATAAGCTCGTAATAAATGAGTCAAATGAGATACAGTCTTCAATCAAATTGCATTTGAAAGTAGATTTACATTTTTATATGACGAAATAAAAATTAAAAATGTGCGACGTTTAGAAGATTAAAAAATTGCAGTTACAAAAATTTCAAAAAATCATTTTATCCTGAAAGTTGTCATTTGCAAAATAACATCAGTGCTACATACGGACACATTTGTTCGTTACAATATAGATTTTACTCATATGAAAAATCGGTACTACTTGATTATCCTGTCGACCATTTTCGCGAAATTAAAAAAAAAAAAATGGCCAAACTAATAGCCATGTTATGTATGTTGACAATTTTTATTTTAAATTACGGGAAAACAAATAAATTAGTAAACATGAATAAAAATACGAATAAAAAGTAGTATTAAAACTTTGATGACATTTTAAACATGTGTATCGTGTTTAATATCATTCAATATGACATTCACAATCATCCATTATTGGCATATAATCTTATAATTTGGCGATAGTTTTTTGGTCGACGGGATAACCAAGAAGTACCGAAAAATCTTACGCGCATGCTAAAATGTTAAAAGCAAAGAAATGACTGCACGTACATCTTTTCGAAAAAGTTTGCTTCAAAGTTAACTCTATGACATATTTAAAATTCGTTTTATAAATTAAAATACCCAACACTAACTAAAAGAATAAACATTAAAATAAAAAACAATTGCACTCTGTTACTTCAACGTGCAAAGAAGATGCCGTATTTTCCGTGAAATACGCAAGCCTTGATTTTCAAAAATCATGCCAAACCAAATTTTCAGTTACAATTTAAACTTTGGATATTAGCGAATTATGAAATTTCATTTCGTCATTTACATCGTTCTTTTTCTATTTCAGATCAATTTTCTATGTGAACAATGTACTTTTTTTTCTTTTCTGAAAATATATTTGGAAAATAAAAATGGTTTTAAAAATAAAGTAAAAAATAAATAACATAAAAAACATAATTATTCCAAAAAGAAAGAAAAATTAAATAATTTTGATAAAATGACAGATAACAAAAAGGAACAAAAAAAAATCTTCTGCTATAGCAAGTTTAACTGAAATTTATAAAAAATTACATTAAGCTAATAATGTTATTAGGATGAGCGAAGCGAATCCTCTACTAGTCCACTCAAATTACAATTTGTCGTACGCTTTACAAAAAAACTATTCAATATTTTAACTTCAAATTAAACACAAAAATAAATTATGATCTGTAGATTTGCAGAATATAATTTTTTTACAGTAAAACGTTAAAAAAATTATTATTTTAATTAATTTATTTTACATGCATTTCCAATACGGAAGCATTTTAGCAAATAAATAAAAATGAAAGGCGTATATTTTCAGAAAAAAAAGTTTAAATCATAGAGTAAATAATTATAGATAGAATCATGATTAATTTATTAAATAAAACATGTTTTCATTATCCCGCAAAATCGTTTGCACAGATGACACTTAAACATTTTAAAAGAATTGTATTATGATTTTTTTTTTTTTTTTTTTGTAAACTGGCAACAAAATAATTGTAAACAAATAAAATTAATTCTTAAATTTGTTATATAAATGAAAAATTAAAAGATCTGCGTGAAGTTGTTCGTTCAAGCTCTTTATAAATATTTTTGCGAAGGTCGTATTGTGGCTAAATAATATCGACTCATTAATCAGAAGGATTTTATAGAAAAATAAGACTTTAATAAGTTCGCAACCACAACAATAATTATTCGTGAAAGCGTCACTGCGAGAATGAGAGAGCGCTTCGTTAAAAGGTAATTCCATTAATTGAGTTGCCATTCGCAGAAAGTAAACAGTTCTCCCACGCGGAGAGAATTACAGCAATTCTCATACGCTAACATGTATAAAAATGAAGAAATTAAAATGTTTTACAGTTGAAAATTCATAGTATCAACGAAAGCAGATTTCAAATGTTTTTTCCAGAAAATAGGATTTTGAAGAAGTAACTTTCTTCAAGCTTTCTTCAAACATATTATTCTAAAATAGCTATCAAAGATTATCGGATGTTGATTACAAAGATTGGAAACATGCATATTTCAAACAATTAAAAAACACCAGTGGCTACTTGAAATTGTAAAAAATCTTTAAAAGAGCTTTTAGTTGAAAATTAAAAAAAAATTTGTAAAAGTTTGCTTCGAAAATATCTTATGCCAGTTTTACATCATAAGTAAAAAATTAAAATGCGCCAAAACATAAAATAACGTTTTTGTTTAATAAAGATGCAAAAATAATTATAAGAAAAAAATATTGTTACTTTCAAATACCTGTTTTATAAAATAATGCTTCGCGAATCCAAACAAAGCATGGCTTTTGCTAGTTTTAATATAATTATAATTGAATGTCTTAAACAATTGGGCAAAAATTTGGGGAACAGGGCATTACTACAGTGCCTAGAAGAGATAGTGTGGAAATCGCTAATACCGGTATAGCTTTCGATCGCATCCAAAAATTTACATTTTTGTAGATGGCGCTGCCGTCAATTTCATTGCATGAAAGCTTAGGTTTTGTTTTTTGTTTTGGTTTTCTTATTGTCATAAACATTTTTAGTATTACGTGCAGTGTTTACAAATGTTGAAAATTTATGTGAAAACATGCAAAATTGTTTTTCCTCCTATTATTTATACTTTGGCATGTCACAAATAGTTTTACCTCTCTATATTTTTTTATACTTACTATTTTAGCATCATATACCATATCAGATACATTGATCTCATTATTTATGTTTCAGCATACATGACACTCTTCCACTTGTGTATATATATATTTCTATGAAGCTTTTTTAACATTGTGTATCATTTGATATTTTTCTGCTTATTTTTTGTTTCTGCCTATACGAAATATAGTCAATCTCTAGCTTAAAATAATAATAATATGTATGCTGATCACATGAAATATTACATGAATTATAATTAAGCAATCCGAAACTAGTGTTCTGCAATTCGTACGAGTGCGAAATGCATTTAAAATATATGCCTAAATTTTCGTTTATCCCTAATATATCGTGTATAACAAGCTAACTTTTTTATTCTGTTTTTCACAAAATTTATCTTTAAAAAAAAAAAGTTTCCCATACTTAAATTACATCAAAAAAATATCTAAAACACATTACGTTCCTATTCATTCATAGCAATGAACTTGAAGTTAGCGCCCTCTGGCGAAATATGTAATTTTTTGGATATGGTTTCGTTGGTTGATTTCCACACTATCTCTTCTAGGCACTGTAGCATTACTTTAAACCTGGAATTATCGCCACGACCATCTTTGTTTGCTCGTCTAACTCGGCGAAAAAAATTCAACCCGCAGGAAAAAAAAAAGAATCACATTGCACGGGTACTAAATCCTTTGACATCAGTCGTGCATTTTTTCTCTGAATAAAAATGATCTGCTTAAATTAACGCATTCTAAAGTAGCATTTTATTTTAATATAAACAAAAACGATAGTACTAAAAGTTTCCACAGACTTGTCATTGAAAGTTTTCTTTTTTGCGAAAACACGTGGTTGTGTTTGGGCTTAATGTAGCAGATTTCTCAGAGTTACATTTTTTACACCACTCCCAGCCACCATAAGTCCTCTCTATTTCTTCTTTTTACTTTATGGCTATTTTTCCTTTACTTTGCACCATGGCCAACTATATCTATAAGGCCCATTTATTTGAGATTAATGTATGAAATCTCCCGCCAGAAAGACTCTGTTACTTTGCCCAAGTTACTCTGACCAATCGTGCAAACTCTGAACCAAAACAATGACCATGTGCTCAGAACAGAAATCACCTCATAAAATGCTAATTTGGGCAGGGTTTGTGCCACGTGATCCAATGAAATTACTCAGAGTTTGAAGCTGAATCCAGCTTCACTTTTTCGGCAGTTTTTAGCGAAATGAGCAGGCCGTTATAGCTAGTTGGTAATGCTTTGCACAGAAATGGAGTACTCAAGTTGCCACTTCCAGAAAAATTAAATTAAAAACTACAAAAAAAAAATTAATATCTCAAAAACAAATTAAGATACGGTTTTCAAACAAATTGCATTTAAATGTACATATTTTTCCCTACACAACGATGTAAAGATTGAAAATGTACGATGTCTAGGATTTAAAAAATTGGCAATAATGGAAATTGCAAAAATGAAATTTCATCAGAAAATGTTGCCATTCGAAAAATGACGTATGCGTTACGCACAGATACGTTTGACCTTTATAATATAGATATTCCATACATATATGCGTGTGTGTTAAAATTTTCACAAAAGTTTAGGTCCCAAGAGGGGATGTTTTAGGGATGTTTTCTGCCTATGATGTGTCTAGTTTTATAATTCTTTAATGTTTTTTTATGTATTCTTTTTTTTTTGGTGTGTGTGTGTGTGTGGGGGGGGGGGGGTACTATTCCGTTATCCCGTCGTTCGATTTCGCCAAAGTAATAGCCAAATTATGCATATTGATGTAATTTTTATTTTACAAAATAAAAAACAAATAATTAGTAGAATATTAATAAAAATGCAAAAAAAAAAGTCGAAATAAAAATCACTTAATGACGTTTTAAACACGCGCATCATATTTAATGTCATTCAATTGACATTCACGGCATTTAGTCTTATAATTTGGTGATAGTATTTTGGTCGACGGGTTAAATAGTAGGTTTTTTTTTTTTTTTTTTTTGCTACGTTAACCATATTTTTTCTCCATAGAAATAGTTTATAGAAATTTTGTAGCAGATTTCTCACACCTTGAATTTCAATAATATTTCAAATTTTATTGCTTAAAAGACAGAGCGAAAAATTGTATAACTCAATAACCGAACCAGGCTCATTAGGGATCAAAAACTGCAGAAAAGCATAGCTGCAAACTTTTACGCATTTTTCTACCACAAAAATTTTATAGTAAATATTGTCTTATTTAATTGTCGAAATCTTATGATTAAACAAATGGAAAATCTTTGTAAAATTTTAGTGGTAGCGAAAATGCGTAAAAGTAGGCAGCTATGGAAAAGAGTACTTACGTATTAACGCCACCGCAGCAGAAGTTGTACTAATACGTCAATAAAGAGCAATAATGTTGTTCGCACGTACAGAAAAAAAATGGCGCTAAAAATGAGTAAAAAAAGTACTAATAAAGCACTAAAGGAGCTCTAAAAAATGGCATAAAAATTTCAGAAAAGTTTGGTTCTTGAAAAAAGATTTTTTAATTTTCTTAATATTTTGAAACTAATAAATATTATTTAAAAATATTTACGTTGTATATTTTATGGTTAGAAATCTCAATGTTTCAAGCAATCAATAATTTAAACGTGACTAAATACAGAAATTTACTTTTAATATTTTTTTCCATGTTATATTAGCGTGTTATTCAATATATTTTTAATTGCATATGCTTAGAGTCATTTTATTTATTTATTTTATCTTCAAATCTTTTAGTTTTCCCGTTTTTAGTATACAAAACACCGAGACAAAATATACGTATACCATCTATATCTTTTATAAAGCATATACAGTGACGTTTTTCGTAAAATTTTGCGTATAAAAGTAACACTTCATAATTCTTATTTACAGTCTGTGTTCACGCCCTCTACCAGCGACTGTAGCCATTTTAAGATTCCGAAACTAAGGGGCGATTGTGAAGGCCGTATAAGGAAGGGGAAGAATCGAATTTGACCGTGCTTGTACGCTCCAAGGGTCATGAAGTGCTCCAATCTGCTTTCCTTACTTTTATCACACGCAGACATTATGATATGATAACAACCACAGTGAAGGTTTGACTTGAAGATGATAGCTCACTCATATTCATAATATGCAATAACATTCCGCTAGGGGAATATCATCGCTGGATATCAAAAATCGTTACATTGATGTTGGACCTAACTGCTTTGAAATATAAATTCAAATTTACGCTTTAATATTTCTGACATGAATGTTATTTCTAAGAAACATATTATTTCTAATAATTTCTTACTCTGTAATGTACCGTTGATGGGTTTAAGGGTGTTCTTAAATCATAAAGGACAAATTTGTAACGCATGCTTTAATTTATTTTTGATCGGAAATGCATGAAAATAGCGGGTGTTATTATTCAGAAACGTCTAATTGCACTTATTGCATTTTCTGTTTTTTAAAAAAACACAATAGATCCTTCGTAACAAGCCTTTCAAGTTGGCGCTTTTGAGCACATTTCCCGACGAAAGCAGAAAAATCGGTCGAAGAGCAGGAGAAAAACGGGTGATCACGGAATCGAAATAGCTTAGAACTGGATAGGTAATTTAATTATCATGAAATAAAACACTAAGTTCGATTCAAAATCGCTTTCATAGTGAAACACTCCAATTTTATACCTTGCCGTTAAAAAATGAATTTGTTTACGTGTCAACGTTTTGCGCTTGTGGAGCGGAGCAGTTAAGAACACCCTTAATATAATGTAAGCTGTATATTAAAGGATGCTGCCAGTAATTAGCAGTAAACTTCCGTATTCTTCACGCCGTCGGGCCTATTTTGCGAATTCGGCCTGTGACTTCGTAAATTGGCCAAGAATCTTGGCAGAACGAACTAAAACTGCATTCTTAGAAAAGGTAAGGAATGTCTCCCCTAATAGTCCAAGAGCCGACACCACAAAATCCTACGTCACCGAGCACAAGAAATATACACCTTTATTTGATGGAAGAGTAGTAATAGGGAAATTGAATGATCCATGTGTGCCGGAAGGGAAGGGGTGCATAAGTCGAAAATAAATACCACTAGTGGTTGACTCTTCCGTAGGGTCTTAGATCCCGTGTCTTCCCGAGAGCCGCCATTTGGTTTCCCTGTTATTTCTAATACATTTATTATTTAACCTTAAACTACAAAATGCAACTGAAATGATTATTTAATGGTTGAATCATACATTTCAAAAAATGATATGGAATTAAACAAGACAATCTACTGTAGAAACTTAAAGATTGAAAGAGTAAATTTTTAATAGTAAAAGTCGTTTGAAATTCATTTATTTTGTAAAACATTCAAGTAAAGTAATATTAAATTTTTTAGTATGCATAAGCCTTTAAAATATTTATTTTATGTTTAATCACAAAAATAAATAAATAAATAAATAAATAAATAAATAAATAAATAAATAAAAATAAAAAAAAATTGTAAAATAATAATAATAACAATTTGTGAGATATAAAAAAGAAACAAAATGGCGGCTGGTGGGAAGATACGGCATCTTTTCCATCGTAGGTTTAGCATTGTGTTTTCCTGCAACCAGTTTTCCATGTTTTCATACTTTTGATTGTAAGGAAAACAATGGCGGTTTGTGCAAACTCAAACCGCCTTTTCTTTACAAGCCGTCAAAAATGATGTTTCGAAGTGCATTTTCCGTCTAAAGCAGAAAAACCGGTCTACGAAAGGTAGAAAATCGCGTGATCACGTGATCGAAGTAGCTTAAAAAATCAGTAGGAAATTTAACTATCACAAAATGGAAAATTGAGTTCGATTCGCAACTGTTTACATAGCCAGACCTTTCACTTTTATATCGTTCCATTAAAAAATGAATTTTTTAATGTGTCAAAACGTTTTGTGCTTATTGATCAGAGCAGTTGAGAACAACCTTAATTACCGTTGTATCTCTTTACCTATCGCTTTCTGTTTATTGTTATGATGTTTTAATGCATTTTTCGTAACGAACTTACAAAATAAAAACAAGTAATTTAGTCGATAATGATATATTTTTATTACTTACTTGACGGCAAATATTATCTATACATAGTTTGGTTTATTTTGTGTCGGTCGATTACCTACTCGACGGATATAGGCCCAGTGAGGGGAGTGCCCTTCGTGGGGGTCTTTCTAAGGGAACTTAACCCGTATTTACGCAAGGTTCGAAGAATACCACGAACGATCTATAAATAGAATCTAAAGTTATTTGTGGCTCTTCACGGAATACTAAATATCCCGCCTCTTTCTCTCAGAAACGCCCTTTTACGATATTCAATTTTAATAAGATTTATAAATGAATTAATTGCATTTATATCTCTTCATCTTTCATATATATAAACGAATTAATTATCTTTATATCTGTTTAGCTAACTTTTTTCCGTTTATTATTACTGTGTTTTAGTGAATTTTTTTAACGAACTTACAATATAAAAACAAATGGACGTTTTTTAAAAAAATATTTTTATTATTTATTTGACAGCAAATTTTGTCTATAAATGTAGTCGAAAGTTATCTGTGTCTGTTCACGGAATACTAAATATCCCGCCCCTTCCTCTTAGAAACGCCCTTTTACGATATTCAATTTTAATAAGATTTATAAATGACTTAATTGCATTTATATCTCTTCATCTTTTATTTCTGTTTATTTTTATAATGTTTTACTGCATTTTTACAACGAGCTTACGAAATAAAAGTATAAGTAATACAATCGATTATTTACGTGGCAGTAAATATTATCTATAAATGTAGTCGAAATTTATCCGTGTCTGTTTACGAAATACTAAATATTCCCCCTTCCCCCTATAAAACTCCCCTTTACAATATTTATGTTTATCAGGATATATAAACGAATTAATTATCTTTATATCTGTTTAGCTAACTTTTTTCCGTTTATTATTACAGTATTTTAGTGAATTTTTTTAACGAACTTACAATTAGAGTTGCAAAGGCTGGAAAAAACCGGGTTTATTCCCGGGAATAAACCGGGTTTTTTGGGAGGGAAATTTTGAAAAATCCCGGGAGTTTTTAAAAAGTTTTAAACATTGAAATATTTAATTTATTATTTAATATTTTTGTAATGATTTCAATTGTTTTATTCTTAACTGTAATTGCAAGAACAACTCAACTCTTCTGAGCGAGCCAAGCGAAGATACCGAGGAAGATACAGAACATGTTTTCTCTGCTTCTGTTTACTTTTCTCTTATTCCATATTCCGTCCAATTTTGTATTGAAATGACAAGACATCATTTCCCTTTTTTATTCTACACAGATTCCTTAAATTAAAGCATGTAATAGGTTTTAGCTTGGTTATTAACAATTTTTATTATAAAGTATAAAATCCAGGGATGTAACTAAGTTATTTAGCTGAATACGGGTTATTTGGCCGAACTTTGGATTCCGATTTTTTTAAGTACTTTTATTGTTATAATTACTTTTTTCAAACTTTAAATCGAAATAAGATTAAACATTAATTAAAATGGATATTTTTATTTGTATGTTTAAAAGATTTAATAGTTTGATGTATTTTTGGCAAAATTTCGGATTCCTAGATTCTGATTCTAATAAATAATAAAAAATGACTTACTGAATCTAAATTACTATTAGCAGAATTATTCTGTTGGTTAATACAATTCGTATATATTTTAGCTGATATAGCAACCACTTTAATGCACTTTTAAATTGTTTATTTTTTATTTTAGAGAACTTATATCTGCATAGAAAATTAAAAATTTGTACTTTATATTGAACATATCAAGTTAATATTCTGTAAGTCAAGATAGAAAGTTATACAGATTATCCTTCATTTCTATTGATATTTTAATAAAATATTCATATATGATTGTTAAACATAATTAAAATTAATATTTATCATAATGGGAGGATTGGGCTTCCGGTTTCATAAGTTATGTTCTCTCTCCATAAAAAACTTTCTCGCTAAAATTTCAGGCATTTTTTTTTTCAGGAATTCACAATCGCCTTTGCCTTGTAAGTATTAGAATCTTTTAAAAATCAATTTGAAGAGGAATTTCACTTTATTGATGACATATATTCTAAATCCAAAGCTGTGGGATTGATAATAATCCTTGTTTATCCTCGCTTTCTTTTTATTTTCCACAAGTGCAAGAAAACAGAACTTTTATTGTTCTACGATCATTGTACAGTGATATTTTAAATGAATAATAATTGTGACTTTTTGCAGATCTCTGCTAGTCGTTTGATATCGTATTAGTTACAAATTTGCTATTTTAAAGATATTTTTAAGATCATGAGTGCGTATTTTGGATTACCGTAAAATACCGTTAATCCGCCCTTCCCGATCAAACGCCCCCTTCCCACTTTATAAAGAATTTGAAATTTTCAAAAATCCCGAGAAAGCGCCCTCCCTTCCGATTCTCAAAGGCGATTGAGAGCGAGATCAATCATTTTGAAATGAATTAATCATTAATCTTTGATTTCATGCGCGTTTTTTCAAGATTTTTTAATTGATTTCATGCTTGTTTTGGCTTTTTTTTTTACTAATTTCTCCTTTTTTCTGCGTTTTTTCGATAGAATTTGTTTAAAAAAAAAAAATTCAAGTATAAAAATTCATGATTCATTCATTTCATGATGATTCATTCCTGTAAATTTTGTTGGATTGCAAAAAAATCCCGTGTAAGCGCCCTCCCCTAACTATTGTACGATTTTTCTTTTCGTTTGGGGGGGGCGGATTAACGGTATTTTACGGTAATGTTTTATTTCTATCTAAGAAGAGATTTTCAAATGAGAAATTAATCCTTAATCAATTAAAGATGTTATAAATGATTTTTGCAGCATATTTTTTGGAATCAAGCTTTAATGACACAAACTTTTTAAGTGTGGGTGAACTTTGATTTCAAATCATCAGGCTCAAGCTCTGAAAAACTCATCTTCAATGTATGTACAATACAGAATCATTTATCCAGAATGGTTGAGGTTGGATATATTCTGGATAACTGGTTAGGCATTAAACCAACGTCCATTTGACAAGTTTAGTGGAATGATTAAGAATCAGATCCAAACAAGATCAAAGATTAGCATTTTTTTTTTTTTTTCTCGACTGTTGACTGACAGATTTTGTTATTTTTTCGTGACTCGTAGATAATTTCACAACATTTCAAAGATTTTTCTCTCGATCGATTTACAAACTTTTGCGATTTCTGATGAATTAAGCGAATTTTTAGAGTGACCAATTGAAGAATTTGATTCATGGATTCATGTTCACTCACTTTACGATTATTTTGTATTCCATCCTCTTCTGCCGCACGTGAAAGAATTTTTTCAGCCTTTTCCCATACCCACACAGTGACACGCAACAGACTTAATAATGAGAGGGTGTCAAAACAACTGTCCCTTGATGACTATGAAAGTGACTAATACAATTTAAAAATGTTAAGAATTTAAATAAAATTTTTCATTTTGTATATTTAATTGGTATATGTTTACAGTCACTATGTATGCAGGTAACAGGAAAAAAAGACCAGTATTTCTCAAATTTCAGATGATAGTAACACTTAAATTATGATTTCAGTTGTAAAATATTTAAAATATATTATAAATACAATTTGTAGTATTTTGTCATTTATTTCTTTTTGAGAAATGCTGGTATGAATATTTATTTAAACGTATTTCTAGCATGATTTTCACTCTCAAATATTCAACAGGTAAGTGTTTAATTTCTTCCTAAAAAATAAAATTTTACATTTTAAAATGTATATGATTAGGAAATGTGATTATAAAAGTTCTATATTGTATAATTTTGGAATTTATTTTGAATAATTTTAATTGCTCCACAAAAGCCGCCTCTTTTTAAATTATATAAAAGTAGATATGAGCAGGTGTTGTAATTCATAAATTGTGTAATTGAAAGACTATTTTCATTTTTTGATAAATGCAAGTGATCTTTTAGAAAATACTGTCTAAATTAGTACTTTGAACCAAATTCCAGACAAGACACTGCAAGAATGAAAAAAAGTGTTGTCATGTGACTAAAATTGCTTATAATTGGATAAGTTATTTAACAAAGAATTGAAAAATCATTTTCATTAGGAATCGCTTCAATAGGCCAGCCAATTATGTGCATTTATGTTTAAAAATATGTCAGGATTTCGTGTTGTTGTGCAGGGGATTTTAAAAGCTGCCTTTAATAACAAAATACAATATAATCTAATTACAATGAGTCTCTGGAAAACACTAATTAAATTCGCTATACAGAAAAATTTGTTAAAGTGAATCTTTTTATGATGAAATAGGATTTTTTTTTTTTTTTTTTACAATCCAAATAGCATTTGTTACACTGAAAAATTATTGACATGTAACGAGATTCTAAATATTCTTATTTAAATATAAATCCACCATGGATATTCATTTTTATACTTTCAATACAATTAATGCCACAAGTGAAAAAAACAGCGAAAAAATTTAATACTTAAACCCAAAATTTAATATTTAAGCCCTTGTTTTTGAAAATTTTAAAGTAGAAAAGGATTCTAATGCTTTCGTCAGAAGGTTGTTCTGGGTATAAAACTATAGTAAATCTGTCTATACAAATATTTGTGTATTATGAAACTTACTGATTGAGTGCATAAAAATATTTACAATAAGAAATGTAAACAAAACCAGTAGAGTTTAAGTGAAAACTGATAGATTAAAATATTAATAAGTTAGAAAGGGAAATGACAGATTTATTTATAAATGTAAACATCGCCCTTGTTCTCAGATTCAACATATACAGAAAAATTAAATAAAGAATATATGTTGGATATGCCAGGTAACAGAAAGTAAACAATTTAAAATTTTAAGAGAATAATTGAAATCTTCATTTATTAAATCACCATTGTTGCAAAGCTGATGAATTTTAGGAATTTAAAAAGTTACAAAGTGTCAAAATAATAGGTATTGTTAATTAATAAAAAAATCCATTTAAATTTCTCAGAATAATGAGCAATGATGTCTTAAAATGAAAATTTCAAGTTGAAAAATTACTGGTTTTGTTTACTTTCAAAACTTCTACAAAATTTCCAATATTCCCCAAAATTCCGGGTTTATTCCCCAAAATTCCCGGGTTTATTCCCGTCCCTCAAAAACTGTGGGTTTTTTACAACTCTACTTACAATATAAAAGCAAATCTACGTTTTTTTAAAAAATATTTTTATTATTTACTTGACAGCAAATTTTGTCTATAAATGTAGTCGAAAGTTATCTGTGTCTGTTCACGGAATACTAAATATCCCACCCCTTTCTCTTAGAAACGCCCTTTTACGATATTCAATTTTAATAAGATTTATAAATGACTTAATTGCATTTATATCTCTTCATCTTTTATTTCTGTTTATTTTTATAATGTTTTACTGCATTTTTACAACGAGCTTACGAAATAAAAGTATAAGTAATACAATCGATTATTTACGTGGCAGTAAATATTATCTATAAATGTAGTCGAAATTTATCCGTGTCTGTTCACGAAATACTAAATATTCCCCCTTCCCCCTATAAAACTCCCCTTTACAATATTTATGTTTATTAGGATATATAAACGAATTAATTATTTTTATATCTGTTTAGCTAACTTTTTTCCGTTTATTATTACAGTACTTTAGTGCATTTTTATAACGAACTTACAATATATAAAAAAAAAAAAAAAATCGATTTTTTTTAAAAATATTTTTATTATTTACTTGAAAGCAAATTTTGTCTATAGATGTAGTCGAAAGTTATCTGTGTCTGTTCACGGAATACTAAATATACCCGCCCCTTTCCCTAATAAAACTCCCCTTTACGATTTTTATGTTTATTGATAGATAAAAATTAATTAATTAGTGTTGCATCGTTTTTATCTATCCTTTTCTGTTTATTATTATAAAACAGATTCTAGCAGCCTTCGCCCGCTACGCTGGTCAGTTTCTCTAAAATAATCTTGAGTCAAACGAAGTAAAGTATATTTAAATAAAAAATCTTAATATCTAATCAAATACCCACAAATTTTATCTGATTTGTGTAATCCAATTTTCAAAATTTTTGGCTCGGTAGATTTTTTTGTGCTGTGAGTAATACGAAATCCAGACTTTCTTATATATATATAGATAAGGATGGAAAATTTCAGGTTTTTGCACCGAAGAAATCGCCAGATTAGGAAAATGTGAAGTATCTCACGAACTACTGGATTTAAAAGAAATTGCTTAGTACCATTCGATTCAGCATGAAAAAATGTACTAAAATATGTTATCAGTTGAAAAATAACAACAGAAGCCGATTTTTAAAGTTCGTTCTTGTTTTTACCCTTAGGGGTGGAATTTTGGAAAATCCCTTCTTAGCGGTACTCGATGTTATAAGAAGTATTTTTACCCCGGTTTTCAAGATTTTTGGTTCGGTAGATTTTTTTGTGCTGTGATTAATACGAAACCCAGACTTTCTTTTATATATTTAGATTAATATAATACGTAGATTTCGTAAGAAATACTCCCCCACTGTTAAAAATTTGACCCATTTGCTGCAGCGTCACTCCACCGCTTTTATAGAAAACGGTTGTTTTACTGTGCTATTGAGCATTCTAATTGATTATAAAAGAGATATTCTATAAAAGCTGTGGAGTGACGTTGCAGCAAATGGGTCAATTTTTTAACCTGCAGTCGTTACTATGGTACGACTTTTGAAAATTTTCTTCATAACTTTTCATTAGAGGACCCCAGGAACTCAAAACCACGCCCACTTAAAAAGTTTATATACTATATACGTGTATGTAAGTAATATATTTTGTCCGCATGATAAAAGTCGCAATTATATGTGAATCGTCTTCAAACTCCCCAAACACATTGAGATGGATAATATCTCGGCGGGATTGCAAACGGGCAAAAATCGGTGTAGAATTAGGAAGGGTTCAAATATTTGATACCGCCTTAACATGTATCTTCTGAACAATGACAGGAAAAAATAAACATTTTTTATTACAGAAGTTACCATTATTGAAAAAGTAATAATAAAATAAAATAAAAAAAAGGCAGTTTGACGAATTGAAAGATTCAAAGATGATTTCAAAGATTTAATGTTTCAATTCTGTAACGCGTTCTGGAATTTCAAGGCCAGGAAATTCTTCAGTACCAGTGTTTTCTTATAGGAAATTTGTCTTTACATAAGGAGAAATTTCGCTTGTTTGAACCAGGTTTATTGCCCTATTAAAAAATAAATAAATAAATAAATAAATAAAATAGTGGTATTTGACCTGGAAAACCAACGGTACCCGTACGAACACTGTGTTTTTACTTTGTATTAAAGTAACTGGATAAAGTAAAATTATTTTTATTGCTTTTCTTTTGTTTGTAACGTATTAATGGACAATAAAATCCTGTTTAAATTCATACTCCCAAATTAGTTGCTACATTTCAAATAGGCGGTGTCATAAATAACTTCCGATGCAGTGTAGTAGATCGACACCAGTAAAATTATACTAGAATGGATATACCCCTGTTTTGTATACTAATAAGAGCCGACCGCACAAAACCCTAAGTCATCGAGCACAATAAAAATTCCTCTAATTTATGGAAGAGTAGTCATTGAGGAATGGAATGACCTATGTTTGCAGGCAGCGGAGGGGTGCATAAGCCAAAAATGAATACCGCTAGCTGTTGACTCATAGACTTACAAGGAAGGTCTCCATACTGGGCATACTCAGATTATTTTGGAAAAAAAAACCTAATTAAACTACTCATGTAAGTAATAAAGAATCAGTGAAAATTAGCGGCGGAATTGCATTAGAAATAGTGTAAAAAAAAAATGCTTTCGAATATTTGGCGTGAAAAAACGAAAGTGTCACACGATTTGGTGAGCAGCCCTTTTTTCCGCCAACAGCAAACGATTTTAACGCAACTGAAAATTTTTAGAATCCGTGTAAATGATTTTAAACATTAATAAACTTAAAAATAAACAATGAGCAAATTTAATATATTATGTATATATATATATTTGTTGCTGTTGTTATTTAATTTACCTTTGGAAAAAATATTTTCATCCATAAAAAATTCTTATTCAGTAAAATTACTTTCATACACTTAAGCGTACTGAAAAATAAAAGCCAGATGTTTCCACAGCAACAAAATCGCATTGACAATGGTCAACTGGACTTTGAACTTGAAATAATTTTAATGAACTTAAATTTGAATTTCGTTTTAAATTTCAAATTTTGATAGTTAAATTTGAATATAAGTACACATAAATATTAATATAACGAAATTATACTTAAAACAAAGTAAAGCAGACAAAACAAATGATATTTAATTTAATGAAACTTGAACATGACACTTTTTTCCTTTAAAATACATTTGACATAAAAAAAAAACCATTTTTTGAATTTGCTTTTCATCACCAACCGATGATAAATCTCCAAATAACGAAATTTTCATTTTTTTTTACGGACAGGGTACGGAGGTTCCGGGGAAATTTTTTTTATAAACGTATATATCCTCATGAGAAGTAATTTTTCGGAGTATGCCCATATGGAGACCTTCCTTGCTAGTAATATGTGATCCTGCACCCAGTTTTCCGTCTTTTCATACTTGTGATTTTACGGCAAACACAATGATAGACCTACGGGTAAACCATGGATCATTCGATTCCCCTATGACTACTCTTCCATAATATAAAGGATCTTTTCTTGTGCTCGATGACTTAGGGTTTTGTGCGGTCGGCTCTTGGACTATAAGTTTTAGAAATAATATTAAGACGAATGTGAGGTAATGGAGATTAAAAATAATAATTTAGAAATCACCATGACGAAGGAGAATGAACACAGATGTAGTGGAGTGTATACGGGGGTTACGCCCTAAACCTTCTGGGGGTTTTTTAAGGAGCACCGTATACCCTCTGTTCCTCAAGAAATTTACAGTATATACACCCTAGGATATATTCTCTGCTTTGAGCATATACCCTCTGCTTAGAGCGCTTTTTTTACGACTATACCACTGAAAAGAAATTGAATAATATAGTGCGCAACACTGTATTGTAATTTTTACTGTGATGTTTAAAAAATGATAAATAAAAAGTAGTCGTAAAGAAAACAGAAGGTATACGGTCTAAGCAGAGAGTATACCCTAGAGTTTCTGTAGCATTCTTAGAAAACAGAGGGTATACGGTGTTCTTTAAAAATTCCAGAGGGTATACGGCGTATATCCCCGTATATCGTCGACTACAACCCTGGCTATAAATGCAGTAGAGATTAAATTTAATGTTTATCGAAGTACAATATCCCGTTTGTTGAAGCAGGTAAATACATAAAATACAAAAGGTGAGGAAAGTTGCAATGTAAATGCGGACTCCCCCCCCCCCCCCCCACACACACACACAAATAAATAAATAAGTAAAATAAGGAAAGTTTTCTTTTCAGCCTTTGAGCAAAATCAAAGATGTCCCAATAGAACGAAGGCAATCTTTGCGAAGATTATCATGCTCTGTTACAATTCGTCAATCAATATTACGCAGGATTCTCAAGGCAGAAAAGTTTTGGGGCGTATTTCACCTACCATTCAGCCGAGTCGCGACATAAAAAATAAGCTCGCTAGAATTCGATTTTATTTGAAACATGTTCAAACTAACTTATACTTTTCGGAAATGTTATGAAATGCTCGGAAATGAATTTACGATTGATTAGCTTGAAGATAGTTATATGTGATTGCTGTTAGAAGAACATATACAAAATGGGGCGTGGCTTTAGAGTGTGTAAACCCGGGATTTTTTAAACTAATTTAAGGAATATGACAAGGTTCGCACATTCCTTATATTTTTGTAAAGGACTCTAGCACCACTATTAATGATAAGAAAATTTATATTTAAATTTTAAAACACAGAAGTTCCAGCCATAGTCCTTATTTTCAAATTTCGCAATATTCTTCTGCAGTGAAATACTTTGAAAATACTGTAAAAAAGTAGTGATAGAGATGTGCGAACACTGAACAAAGGGAATGCCAGCTAAATAAATGTTGTCGATTAACAGTATAGATCTTTGAAAAAAATTTGTTCAAACAAATTCATAAAGGATTAGTATCAGTAATCAGTACAAAAGTATTCAAATATAGCAACTAATTTGGGACAGAGGGAGTATTTATTTTCAGTAATTATTCCTGTCGTTATATATATATATATATATATGTTGCAGTCAATACCTGAAATTGGCCAATTCTAGAACTTGCCGGCCAATTCGCGAACTAGCCAGATGCAATTGGCCAATTCGCGAACTGGCCAGATGCGATTGGCCAATTCGCGAAATAGATGTAAGCACTCGGCTTAATACTTTATAACATAGTTGAAAGTGGCTATGAAATCAAATAGACGTCAGCTTGTCCGTGATCTTACTCGAGTAAAGTTTCCGGTTAACTTGTAATTGTCTTTGTATTTGGTTTATCAATTAATTTCGATATTGAAAGGGAATTGTGTACTATTTTTGGTTAATTTAGTTAGGTACACAAAAATATTTCGTTTCAATATAATCAACGGGAATCTTTTTTACTGTACATTTAAATGTTACATTATTTTAATTACAAAAAAATTGGTACCTATGCATGATAGTTCGGATGTTGGCCAAGGCTTCCCGGCCAATTCGCGAATTGGCCGGCCAAAACCCGAAATACGCTATTCATTTCATGTATTTCGGGTTTTGGCCAGGAAGCTTGGCCAGTTCTAGAATTAGCCAGGCTCCGGGTATTGGCCGCAACATAATGTATATATATATATATATAATTATGAGTTAAAGCTCCATACAATTAAATTTAAGCTAAATGTAAGTATAAGACACAATTTTTGACAATAAACCAGTCCCCAAGCTTCAGGTATTTTCCAGCCAAAATATCGGTATTTATTTTATAAAAAAAATATATGTAAATTAAACGTACAAAATTTCGCCTTATTTAAAGAAGTAAAACTTGGTTATCCCTTCGACCAAAAAACTATCATCAAACTATAAGATTAAATGCCATGAATGGATGAACGTGAATCTCACATTCAATGACGTTAAATAAGATACACGTGTTTAAAACGTCATCGAGTGATTTTTATTTCTATTTTTAGTAATATTGTACTAATTATTTGTTTCTTCGTTATTAAAATAAAATGTATGCCCATATGTATAATTTGGCGAAAAGTTTGGTGATTTTTATAATTTGGCGAAATCGGTCGACGGGATAACCAAGTAGTAACCATAAAATCTTCAAACTTCATTTAGACGATGAGATAAGCAAATTAGCTCATTTTCTGAAAAAAAAAAATTATACAAATTACGTTACGCATCGTAACTGGGTTCGACTGTATTTTAAATTATGACTGTTGATTACGAAATATTAAGATAAAATATAGATTCTTTAGACATCAATCATTTAAAAGGACTTAAAAATGAAACACGTTTTAAAAATAACTTTCAGGTCAGAAATATTATAAAGAATATTTGTATTAATTTTACAATAGTTTTTACCAAGTGCCTACTTTATAGCATTATGTACAAAAGAAACGTTGATCCTTCTTGGAACAACGTTGTTTACCTTAGATCAGAAATTGAGTATGTAACAAACCTCTTTATTCCATCAGCCGATCCTTGAAGCATTCATCTCCGAAATTTGATCGCCAAAAGGCTGGCCTTTTTCTTGGCGGTGATCCCTTTCTTGGCAATTTTTTGATTTCATTGTCGTAATAAAAGAATGTAACGCAGACGAAATAGGTCTTGGTGGCTGGTGGGAGGCGCGCATTCTTCATCCTCCATCCTCCCCACCATCACGTGATGGTGGGGAGGATGAAGAATGCTTCAAGAAAAGGTTGCTATTTCTGAGTTTAGTTATATGAGAAGTCTAAGCTGTTTACTAAGAAAAACTCTCAACAGCAACCAATTCCAATCAAATGTCTGCCGATTACACTTTTTCAGCAACTGATCCTGTGGGAGCGCTCAGCGTATATTCTTTCGCGCATGACCTCACGATCTTTTCTTCAAAATAATATTGTAAGGTAATTTTTTCACAGAGTGTTGTGGTCACAGACTTCTCATAAATAGACTCCACATTGGTAACCTTATCTTGAAGCCGGGATGTATGAATTCCGTAACGTGACGGAGGGCAGATTTTGCGCGCCAAACTGTTTTTTCTCGCGCCAAAATCTCCTCGGAATCTTTCTACGCTTGCATGTTTACATTTATTTTACTGCAGAATGAAATCTGAATGTTGCCAATAAAGGGATCACCGCCAAACAACGATATCCTTTTGGCGCTGAAAGCGAAAGTTGTTGGATTTAAAATCTGGCCGAAAGAGCAATGGGATGTGGAGTCTACTTACATGAGAAGTCTGTGGTTATGGTGCAATGTAGAGACGGCGAACCTGTGTCACACTGCAGATTATTTTTAGCACTAGTGCAGATGCCCTGTCCTAGAAAGGTGGGTTAAAATTGTGTTTTTCACATAAATTTGAAAAATTGATAAAAATAATTGACACTATGGAAGCGTTTAGATGAGCAAAGTTTGGCTACTTTATGTTCTAATAAACACACTTTTAGCATTTGCAATACTCCTACCAGGTTTACGGCTAATATAACTTAATAAAATCTAGATTTCTTAATTACACAAAATTTTAATAAATATGCAATAAAGCTGCGTAATTAAAAAAGTCTGCTACAACTTTTGAAATAATACTAATAATTAATAATAATTACTATTTTTTATAGCACTTTGAAATTGTATTTAAAAAAAAAAAATTTTTTTGTTGTTTACCCACTGCCCCCTCCCCTCCAAAAAAAGGGGAAAGATTGTCATTTTTCTCTTTTGTTGGCAAATTTCTGTTTCCGCTTTGAAGCTTCGGATGCACAAAGACGATATGCACATAGAGATTCGGATTTTGCACCCTCCGGTCTCGGAGGGAGCGTCTATTCTAACGACAGTTTTTGGAAGGAAAACCGGTTTGATGTGCAATGCGTTACACTGGGTTTTATTATATGAAATCAGGATAGACGCAAAAGATTGCAGAATTTCGTAATAGCTAAATGTTGTCTCTCAATATCTGAATTCAATGAGTTTGGTTGTTACCATTGTCATTCAGATTGAAGAAACTGAAATGTAACTTAATGCATCCCAATATAGCTCAACATTGTTTCACAAAATGTTGAGAATAGGAGAGAATTTGGAGGTTATTGCAAAAGAAAATTAACCCTTCACTGCACGATTTTTTTCTATTTTTATGAAAAAAATTATTTAAAATCTACATATCTGTCTAATAAATAAATAAATAAATAAAAGAAGTAAAGAAATTATGAGCTAAAATTTTATATTGTATGACGTATATTGTATGACAAAATAACTAAGAAAAATAGAAAAGCGAAAAAAAAAATACATATTTTGCACATAAAATTAGATGAATCATAGGGACTTAATAAGCACATTTTTTGACAATTTCTTATTTTATTTTATTCTTTTTGCTTTGCAAAAACAATGGAAAAATGAACTACTTATATACTACTTAATATTTTGTTTATTACTAATGGACTCTACAAATGGCATCTTAACAGATAGGAAAATTATTTACGTTTTCATTTTGGTACATTTCGTTTTTGCTGCAACCAATTTTAACATACGTTTTTCTCTGAGAAACAAATTGCTCTAAAAAAATTACAGTTACTATTCTATTATCCCGTCGACCTATTTCGCCAAATTATACAAATCGCCAAATTAATAACCAAATTATACATACTGACGTAATTTTTATTTTAAATAATTAAAAAAAACAAATAATTAATAGAATATTAACAAAAATACAAATAATAAATGGAAATAAAAATCACTTCATAAAATTTTAAACACGTGTATCGTGTTTAATGTCATTGCATGTGACATTCACGATTAACCATTACTGGCATTTAATCTTATAGTTGGGCGATCGTTCTTTGGTCGACGGCATAATCAAGTAGTACTAAAATTACTTTAAACATATAACCAAATTAAAAAACAAAATAATATTGATTTTTTTTTCTTTTTTTACATTTTTAAAATTGATTTTTAGCGTGAAAAGTAGCTAAACATTGTGTGCATGATGTTATAACTTCAATCTAGTGCAACATAAATATAATTAATCATAATGAATCCAATGAATAAATCTGTTGAAACATAAATATAATATATAATGTGACATAAATATTTTTAAATTTCAATTTGAATTTCATAAAATTATTTGACAAAATTCTGCAAAGATTAACAGTTTCAAACCATTCCTTTCAGAGTTTTTTGTGCTGTTATAGAACGACTGACGGGCAGACAGACAGTGCATCAGATAACAACTACAGCTGCTACGTATTTATGTAAATTGAACATTTTTAGAAACACCGTAATTTAACCCATTCGGGTCCGATTTTTTTTTTCAGTTTTTAGAAAAAAAATTAACTCTAACTATCCATATAGACTAACTAATGTTTAACCAATATTTCTTTGTCAGAAAGATAACGAAAGTTACTATTTCATATACTACTCAGTTAATATTCATATGACAATAGACTAAGGAAGAATTTTTGGTGATGTTTAGAAAATATTGTATTGCAATAAGATTTAACTTATTTTGCATTTTTCTAATACTTTTTGGGCTTTATCACAGATGATTCTTTCAGAAAAGTAACATTTTTTTAAAATTTAATGAGCGAAATATACGTTTAAAATAAAAGAATCGCAAACGGCGCAAACAGAATTAAGAAAATAATAATTATTATTACTAAATGCCTAAAAAAAAGGAAGTCATATAGTAAATGCATAGATTTATACCAACATGACTACCTGTAAAGTAGTAGCAAAAGCATTTCTTAAAACACAATAAAACTCCATTAAAACACATGTACTATTAATAGTACACCAGACCCGAATGGGTTAATGGTACACTTTTGAGTGTCTCTGTAAATAAGCTAAGAAAGACACATACTCCATTTTCAATGCGGATCATGTACAGTAAATCTCAATAATCAATTACAGAGCAGTCTAACTGATATAACTGATATAAGTTCAAGTTCTGCTATTTGTGTGGCTCCATTCATATCAATTTCTCTTTTTTTAACACTAGCCGCCCTTGGCGACCAGTTTGCTCTCCCTTGAAGGGTGTTCTTAAATAGAAAAGGGCAACTTTGTGACACATGCTTTAATTTATTTTTGTTTGGAAATGCATGAAACTAGCAGGTGTTGTTATTCAGAAACTGTCTAATTGCATTCAATTTACTGTTGTTTTTAGTTTTTAACGCAAAGATTTTTTATAACAAGCATTCAAAGTGGACGTTTTTGAGCACATTTCCCGACGAATGCAGAAAAACTGGTCGAAAAGCAGGAGAAACAAGGGTGATCATGTGATCGAAATAGCTTATAATTGGATAGGTGATTTAATTATCATAAAATGGAAAAATAAGTTCGATTCGAAATCGTTCCCATAGTCAAACCTTCCACCTTTATATATTTCTGTTAAAAAATGAATTTGTAAATGTGTCAAAACGTTTTGCGCTTATGGTGCGGAGCAGTTGAGAACACCCTTAAGAGCCCACAATAGTCACAGAAAAAGTACACAAAAAGACCCGGATGATCATGTAAAGTCTATGGGAGCGTTCTTTTCTAATATCTCGCTCAAATTTTAATATTTTGACATGATTTTTTTGCACAAGATAGCTGAGGGCAATCCACAACCGGGCTAATTTTTACTTTTTCGATTTTGGTTATATATTTCTTATATTACGATAGTTTCAGTTTCAGAACCGGTTTAAACCGGTTTTGAAAGTTAAAGTAATTTTTTAAAGAAAATCTGAAACAAAAATTGAAAAAGTAAAAACTAGCCCGGTTGTGGATCGCCCTCAGCTATCTTGTGCAAAATAATCATGCAAAAATATTAAAATTTGAGCGAGATATTAAAAAAGAACGCTCCCATAGACTTTACATGGTGATCCGGGTCTTTTTGAGTAATTTTTCTGTGACAATTGTGGGCTCTTAAGAGCACACACTAGTCACGCGGTAAAAGCCGACCACTAATGGTAAGTCTATGGGCGCAATCTTTTCTAATATCTCGCTTAATTTTCAATATTTTTAAACGATTTTTTTTCTCAGGATAGCTGAGGACATTCTATTACCGGGCTAGTTTGTACTTTTCTGATTTTCGTTGTAGTTTAATTCTGAGGACCCTCTAAATTTTGGATTCAGTGAAATTCGAGGTGTTGTGACCTTTTTACTCTTATAAAATCTATTTCAGCAAAATTCAGAAAAAATTAAAAACGCTTCACGGAATATTAGTGTTTAAGCTTTCCAATGATATGCTTTCCATATTTCTACTGCAATTAGGCTGAGCAAAATTCGAAAAGATTTTGGTCAGAAATGCAACAAAAAAAGCGTTTTAATTATATGCGCTCCGCCACAGCCAGTCTCCGTCTCTCCTGCCTTTTGAAAATTCGATTGGTTAACACGAATCCATTTTAGCAAATGAAAGTAACTTTTTTCCTTTCCTCGTATTTCCTTTCTGTTATTGGTTTACAGTAACGTGTTAAAATAACCTCCCTTATTTCAAAGTTTGGATTTATTTTTTCTACAATTATTGATAAATTTTAACTAAAATAGTCTTGAAAAAAATTACGACTTCTAATTTTTTGTTTTGATAAAACTAACGCTATTTTTAAGTTATAACTAACTTCCAAAGAAGACAATTATACATTTCTTTGTATATATATATTTTTTTTCAAGTCCATACAAAACAAGGTAGATTTGATACAAATTACAGTAAGCTCCTTTTTAGCAAAAAGGAAATTCTGATAACTTTAAAATATAATTGGAACTTTTGTGAAATACATAGGTAGCATTAAAAGGACAAGGAGCTATATTTGGAATTTATAAATTTCCTTATACAGCTTGCAAAATACATGAAACAGGGGGGGGGGGCAGGGGTGTGCAAAGAGAAAACTGCGCCCGGAGTAATGTTCAGTTTGGCGCCCCATTCCCTGAACTTTTTCTTGTGACAGACTAAAAATTACGTTAGTAGTAAAAATTTGGCACCCCCTAAATTTCGCACCCGGGGCAACTACCCCCTTCGTCCCCCTCTTTTTCGCACGGCGCTGCAAGGAGTACATTTTGAGAAGGCTTATTCAACACCGCTCTGTCCGAAGGGGGGGGCGCCATATTTATACTATCAACATCATTCTTGGGCTGTTACAAGAAAAAGCCGGGAAAGGGGGCGCCAAATTGAAACTTTGCCCCGGGCGCAGTTTTCTCTTCCCTGTGTTTGTTTTTGGTACTATACGATACTAGGCAGCCAAATTTCAGTCCAGTATTATTAAGTAAAACAGTAAAAAAAATAAGCATTTTCAGTTCGAAAAACAGTTTTATCAAAAATAAGCAGAAATTAAAGTTAGAAGTTTTAAAGATTGGTAATTTTAAAATTGTTGATCAACTTGTTTCAAACTTTAAAGAAATATTTTTTAATATTTATTACTTTTGAGGAAAACGATACACTTTTAACAGTCGTTAAAAATGGGAAATTTATCCTGTGTAATACATTTTATTTTAATATAACATAAAGGTATATTTGCAAAGACAACGAATTGCAAATATTTATCATTATTTATCTATACTAATATTATAAAGAGGAAAGATTTGATTGTTTGTTTGTTTGCATTGAATAGGCTCCGAAACTACTTGACGGATTTGAAAAATTCTTTCGCCGTTGGAAAGCTACACTATTTCCGGTGAACATAGGCTATAGTCGCTGCTTAAAAGGATAAAAATAAAACGCAGGATAAACGAATCAAAAGCAATTTGAGAAACTAAAGGTTACCTGACCCACTAGACACATGACAATCACTGAAACACATATGAAAATCGTAACTATGCAACCCCCTCCTCCCCCCCCAAAAAAAAAACATTTTAAACTTTTTAGCCCGACCTGATATAAAACCGTGTTTTTTAATTTTTAAAACTATTTAGCAATTACTAAAAAAAGGAAAAGAAATGCTGAAACGCAAATTAATTAAAGTTAAAAACAAATCACGAAACGATTGTTTTGGAGTTTTCAAAAAAGTTATAACATATAGTAAATATTTTAAAGAGTAGTGAGCATCAAATATGGGGAGGGAGGATTTTTTTTAGAAGGAGCAGTCAAATATTTAAAATTGTAACATTTTCTACAATTTCAAATGCGGACTTTTTCAATAAGCCTAGGGATAAATATTACTTATTTAATTTAATATAAAATTATAAAAAAGAAAGATTTGTTTGTTTGTTTGAATTGAATTGAATAGGCACCGAAACTACTTGACGGATTTGAAAAATTCTTTCACAGTATGAAAGCCACACTATTTCCGGTGAACATAGGCTATATTATATTTTCAAAAAAATTAGGGATCCTTATTAAAATGCCAATATTGTAACCCAAAGTGTAGAAAATGAACTTAAAAAATCTTTACATCGCGTGCGTTGCGAATACTATTGATTATAGAACAAAATAATGTACTACGACTTTGTTAACATGTAATTATCTACAAAAAATGTCGCAACAGCATATGTCTAACTGTTATAGTTATGTCACAATAAGTGTTTTTTATTTAAAAAAATTATTAAAATGCCGTTTCTGTAAAAGCTCTTTCTTGTTACTTTGGTATTGATTCTTATCAAAATAAATTACTTCAAAATCAAGACTGATTTAATGGTTGCCGTTTACCCCGCTCGACTAGGCTGCATCATAATGTGTGATGTAGGCGTCACTGGGGCACGGGAGGGGAGTCAATGTCAGAGACGGCATTTTAATTATTAGGTTATGAGTGAGTGTGGAAAAATTTATAACTTGAAATTTTTCTTAAATATCCGTGAGAAGTCGGGGCAGGCTGCTATAATCTATATACATAAAGCAAAATCGTGTTAGTTACAAAATTTATAACTCAAGAACGGATGGATCGATTTTTATGAAATTTTGTATGGAGGTATCTGACACTTTAGATTAACATATAAGCTATTTTTTTATCCGACTACCTAAAATGAGGGTAATGTTTTTAATAGTTGAATTTAATGAGATGAAGTGGTAGAAACAATTTGCGGTGTTAGTAGTGGCGGGGGACTGGGCGACTTGCTCTACCCGAAGAAAAGCGAGGGCGGGCCGCTAGTTATAGTATAAAAGTAAAAATAATGAAACTGTAAGGCAAAATATAGCAATTTTTTTAAAGTCTGCTATTCAGCAAATTTTACTTTCTAATACTTTTCAGAATTGATTCTTCTTTGGTGTTTTTTGTCGACGTTCAACTAATGCAGCTTCTATCGAGCAGAAGGCTTTTGCATGTTCCAAAACATCATAGTACAAAGTATCGTGGACAAGATTTGTCGAGATATTTACAAACTTTACAAGTTCGTATATATTTAATGGGTGACAATTCAATATAACATTGTAAAACTTTTAGACGATTTTGCAGTTTTTAGCAGTTTTTGTTTGTCCTGGTACAAGGGCAGATCTGGAGACTCCTCAAAAAAAGGGGGGGGGACTTTTCAGAAATTTGGAGATTCCAATCGCACCTGCAGCTCGTGTCGGGACAATTTTTTTTCATCGTGAGTAGGATCGGGGCTAATTTTTTTCGTTGCAGGTTGGGTTTCGGTCCAGTTTACTTTTTGCCGTTGTTCTGGTTAAATACTTTTTTTTTGCGAGTCGTGTTTGGGTAAGGTTCAATTCTACTTTCCGCTGCGGGTTGGGTTGGGGTCCGGTTCTCTTTCTTTATTGCTGCTGGTTGGTATTGGGTCTGGTTGATTTCTATTTTGTATGTGTGTGTGTGTGGGGGGGGGAGGGTTGAGTTGAGTACTATTTTATAGACGCTGGTTTGGTTTCGGTCAAGTTGACTTCTTACTTTTTTGCTACTGGTCGAGTGGATTTTTACGTTTTTCTTGCGGACCGAGTGGAATTCTACTTTTTATCTGCTTTTCTCTGCATTCTTTTTTGTTGCTGTTGTTGTTTTCGGGTGAAATTAATTTACACTATTTTGGGTTCTGATCTGATTCATAGTGGATTTTCAATCTCGCAAGAAGGATTCGATTCGACCCCATATTTCAAATGAAAGTCTAAATATTTTATCCGTTATGGAAGAAAATAGTTTAAAGGAGTATTATAAAAGAAAATATCGAAGACACTATAAAATAAAACTATATAAAATGCCATAACAGACATTTCCAAATAGTTAATTATGAATATTTAAGATTTTACATTTCAATTTACATGTTAACACTGCTACTCGCAAGTGTTAACATGTACATTAAAATATCCATACGGAATGTCTCGAATAGAAGATACCCCTATTTAACGAACACTTTTCAACAATTTAGCCATCTTTCTTTGGTTGATTCCGTTATGAGTATATATTAGATATTTATTTTCTATATAAAAGATAAAATTGATATTAGAAATATAAATGTCGACATTTAATAATTCCATTAAAACATGGATTGTTTTTCTTTCATTTCGATTCTAAATTGACAAAAAAATTTTTGGTCGGGTTTTGATTTGATTTCCAATTAGTATTTTCGGGTTCGGATCGGAAGCAGGGCAATACTATACGCTCAGGGGTCAAATAAATTTTTTTGTCGAATATTTGAAAAATGAAGTTATTTTAAGTGCAATTCTTAGATGAACACTCTTTTCTGATTCAAGGGGGGAACACGAGAATTCTCAAGGGGGGAACACGAGAATTCTCAAAGGGGAGCGATTTCAAGATTTGGAGGTTCGGGCAGGAGGTGATGTTTTTCATTGCTGGTGGAGATTATTTTTAAATTTTGCAGTGAGTCGTGTTCGAATCGACTTGACATTTTTGCTGTGGGTCGGATTTGGGTCAGTTTGACCTACATTTTTTCAAATTCGGTTCTGTTCTGGATAAAATTTCACTTCTGAGAATAGCACTCAGGTTGATTAATTGGTTGGTTGAATGGGGTTTTATGGCGCAAAGTTACATCAGGATATGCTGCGCAAAGAACAATGTAGGGATTCGAGTTAATTAGAAAGTTTGGTTAGGGATTTTTTTTTCTTTTTTTTGAGTTTGTTTTTTGTAGTAGGCCGGATAGATTTATACTTTTTTGCTACGGACCAAGTTTGAGCTGGCTGACTTAGGAATAGGTTTTGCACTAGAGAGCAAATACTAGATTTTTTTTCTCTATAAATTATAACATTCAAGTTGAAGATGTAAAACATATTTTTTAATTCTATTAAAATACATGAACTCATTTTCTTTCATTTCAGTTTCAGGTGTTCGGGTAAGGGCTCGATTTGACATAATTTGTAATTTTTGGGTTCGGATTGATATATTATGGGTCGAGTTGACTTTAAACGTTTCGGATTCGGGACATTTCTTCTTTTGGATTTTGACAAATTCGGATCTAGTTCTTGGGATACCTTTCCCAATTTCCTTCAAATATTAGATTGGTTTTGTTTCATTTTGGATTTGTTGATCTGTTTTGTATCAGGCTATTCGGTACTGAATCAGATTTTTCTCTTTTATTTTTTTTTTTTTTAGCGAGCTTGGGTTGGGTTAAAATTGAATTGTTTTTTGAGCCTGGGCATGGAAATTTAGGTTCGGGCAGACCTCTAAAAGAACGAAGTCCATGCCAGGCCCTAAGTGGAAGAAAAAATATAGTGTGGTCAAGTTTTGCAGAAAAAAAGTAAGATCCGAACTCGGAATGATTTCCGAAAGAGTGAAGACTTGACTAGAGATCTGGACGCGAATTCAGAATCTTCCCTCGAACGGTGCACTTTTGGCGCAGTAGCTTTGGCGTGATCGGTGAACCGGTTACTGGATTGCAGGGTTGCAATAGACTATGCGCCGCAAATACGAGCTGTGGTCGTGTCTTGCTTAATGTTTTTGTTTACCATCTTATCAACAAATTTGTTTCTTGTATAAAATCTTTGGATCATTCGAGACAACAGCTCTGCCGCTATAAGTCTCAAAAATCCCCCCCTCCAAACAAACAATCTTGTATAAAAAAACAATTCTCAACAACAATTCTCTTTAATTGAAAGTTTATTGCTTTTGATGTATGTTATAATTTATATCATACACACTAGCAATATTTCTTCAATTATACTCGATGTGATGATGGCTAGTCAACGTGACATTCTAGAAAATGATGTAAACAGATTGCTAAATTCAGTTAAAGATTGCATAGCTTGATGCTATATTTTGCTAAAATTGAATTATATTTAAGTAAGTTAAGTATTTCATTTCACCTTTTAATCCATAATTTTGGAAATTTTTTCTTAGTGTGAAACTTGTTTTGCATTTCTTTTTGTGATTAAAATTAGTTTTCCTTTGCATTAAAAGACCAATTATTATTGCTGGTAGTAAAAATGCTTATTTTCTTTTAAAAACCAATAGAAAGTTTATTCAAAAATGTATTCCATAATATAATTAAATATAGAAATTTGGATCTTTGACCGTATCGGGAATTTTGTGGAATAAAATCCATTCGTAAAAAAGTTAACTAAAATTTCTAGTAAGATAAATCAAGAAATTATGCAATATCCGAGGAGATCTTTATAGATGGAAATGTATATATTAATATATATATATATAAAGTTCTCAAAACAACTTGCTGAAAATTTTTTGAAAAGAATGCAATTTAAATGCAATTGTTTTTAGTAATGTTTTGATTTAATGGATTTAATTTAAATGTTTGTGAGAAAAAATGACTTTATTAGTAATCTGAAAGTGGTTTATGAACAGTTTAAAGTATAAAGCAATTTGTGTGCCTTTTTAAAATGTAACTGACATATTTGCAATTCTGACTAAAAATCACAAGCAGTTCATTCTGTGTATTCATCTTACTCATTTGTCTTTATTATATTGAGAAATCGTGTTTTTTTTGTTAAATTCAAACTCAATTCATTGTTTTTAAAAATTAATATTTTAAAATGTGCATTTTTTCACTTAACTGCTTTGCTGTATAAAGTCATTTTTATATAGTTTAAATACTTTGCTGCAGAAACCAATTTTGTCCTAAAAAGCAGTTTTAATTCTTGTTTTCTGAAATATTGATTGTGCACTGCACATTACTTCAACATTTTCGATTGACCTTCAACTTTCACTCCCACATTTATTGATTTTGGACCCTAACTGAAAATGTGCTTGATGTGATTATTTTTAATTTATAGTTGATCATTAATTATAATATAATTACACAAAACTATAATTTACCTTAATAAACCTTATGTCATTTGGTATGAGTAAATGCCCACTGCTTAAGATTAAAAAATAAGTGTTTTAAATAGACTATGTAGTATTTATATTAATAATCAACTAATATACGGTTTAAACCTGCACATAATTGTGAACCTTCTCATTTTACTCTTTAAAAATAATGTTTTTAAAAAGTCAATGGAAATTTCTGATTAAATTTTAACAGATTGCATATCGTAATAGTTTACCACATGAATTATTCATCAATTAACAATTAACTATATTTTTATTAATAAAAAGTGTTACTTATACAGGGATCGATCCAGGCAAAATTTAAGGGCCCTTCACAAAATTTTATTTTATAAGAAATATAATTTTCATTACTTTCATATTGCTTGGTTTTAAAGTGTGTAACCTGCAAAGAAACTATGTTTGCCTTAAATAAGTTTATTATTAATAAATGCTTGGTTCGAATTTTAATAACTTTATTTTAATGTTTTGTTATAGAATATTAATATTCACAAAAGTAAAATAAATTTCACAAAAATACAATCCATGCATCAATCTCATATTCTCATTGTTCTGTTTATATTTAGATAATATAGGAGTTTATATAATTTATAAACAGGGTTTGAAAAAAAAACCAATAGTCTAAAACCCGGGGTTTTCTGAAAAAAACACTTTTTTCACATTTTATTAAAAATTGTTAGAGAACACTTCAAACTTCTAACTTTCATAAGTGTAATATTTAAATTTTTCATTTATCAGTGAATGAAGGGTATAATTTTGCATTAAGTATAGATTAACAATAAAAATATATAAAAAGAAAAAATAATAATAAAGTATATTTAAAAAGATTATTTTGTATCTCATGGGACTAGATTATTGTAAAAATGATGTTATACCAAGTACAACTGAATTTCTTTATATAAATCTTACATAAGTTAAACAGATTTATAATTTATTCGCGTTTGTAACAAAATGCTCGCCCTCTCGCGGACGAAGTCTCAGTTAAATATTGAACGTATACTGTTGGATTTCCCTATAGACGTTAAAGCAAAAAACGTGAATTTTATTAACTTGTAATTTTATAAAATGCGATTTTAAAAGATCGATTAAAACATGTGGCTGAAGTTTCTAGTTACCTTTGTGTAAATAATGAGAATTGAAAGACTTTGAGTGTCTATAAATTTCAAAATTCGAAGAGTTTGTTAAGTACGATACTACAATCTGCTGTTTAGTAGACGGCAGTATTTATTTATATTTTAAAGTTAGGAAAAGAAATATTGCTGTTGAAGAACATCTATTTAAAATGTTTATTCTTGATAATATTACTTTCCAAAGTGAGTAATATGTATGATTTATTTAATTTAATTAATGTTAGTATTCTGTAAAAATTAAAAATCGTATTATACTGGTGTCAGAGTTTCTCCCAGAGGGGTGCTCCGCCCCTCCTGCCCTTTAATTTAAAAACTAGCGCCCCTCTTGTCACTCATTCAAAAAAAAGCACCCTTCTTGCCCCACATTTGAAAAAACACAGCCCTGCAGTGATGATGTGGATGCGTGAAAAATCGTTGACAGAATGCATAAAGTAACTCATATGCATCCCACAAAACGTGTAGTTTTGTCAAAAAATTGCGAAAAAAAGTAAAATTTCACTTTAAAAAAATGGCTAATTTCGTCACAAAATTCCGTAAAAATGGCAAATTTTTTCAAAAGATCGTAAAAAACGATAAATTCCGTCAAAAAATCGTGATAAAATGGAAATTTTCGTAAAAAAAAAAATCACAGTAAAACAGCAGATTTCGTCAAAAGATTTGCGGAAAAACGGCAAATTTCGTCCAAAAATCGTAATAAAACAAAAAATTTGCAAAAAACGGCTAATTTTGCCACAAAATTCACAACAAAATGCAAATTTTGTCAATGAGACAAACACATAAAAAAGTTAATGCCAGAATTGAATTTTTCTGTTCTAAAAACTAATTTTCCTCCTTCAAAATTGTGTTTTTAATGCTTAAAAAGTGGATTTTTCTGCTTCACAATCAAGGCGTGTGAAAAGAAACTTACACCCGGTGCATAATTAGAATTAAGGCCTCCCCCTCCCACCTTTTTCTTGTGACAGTCCAAAAATGACGTTTGTACTATAAATTTGGCACCCCTTAAATTTCTGCGTCCTGGAAGACCTCCTCCTCCCCCCTCCCTGTTCACAATCCTCTTTTGACTGTCCAAAACTTTCTAAATGTGAGTCCTGAAAGCACTCGTTTATGAAACAAAAATAATCTTTCATTCAACAAAAGTGTTCTTTTTTTTTTTTTTCCAAAAAAAAAATGTCTTTTTTAATATATCAAGCTTGCCCCATAACAATCTTTTAACAAAATCAGCCGTTTTTATGTGATCTTTTAACAAAATTTGCCGTTTTTTCCGCAATTTTTCACGAAGTTTGTCGTTTTTCATAATTTTTTTTTTTAGCAAAATCTGCAGTTTTTTTTTTGATCTTATAACAATTTTTATATATTTTTCTTTTTGTTAATTTTTATTGGCGAAATTTGTGTGTTTGTTTTTTTTTTCGATTTTTTGACGAAACTTGTTTTTTCATGATTTTTTTAACCGCTAGATTCTAGATTCAACTCTATAAAAGTGCCCATTTTAGAACAGTAGTGCCAGGGGTGTGCCGACCCAGTGTGCAAAGTGTGCGCCGCACACAGGCACCGAAATAATAAAGGCGCCAAAGATTTGAGAGAGAGCAAATACTTTTAAAAAAATTTTAATTTAATTATGCTAAAATGTATAGCATTTTCTTCACATCTGAATTATCTTTTCTAGGTTTAGTTTATACAAACTTATTTATAAATATTCTATTCTTTGTTTAAAAATTTATTTCGTTTTATTCTACTTATGTGTCCCCAATAAGTCATTTTCACACAGACATGTCTAATATTTATAAACAGAAGCCCACCTCATATAGTTGTAACAGGGGCGTGCCAGCAGTAATCGGCACCTGTGTGCAGAACTACATTTGGTGCCCTACATCCCCCCCCCCATCCAATTGCCTGTAAAAATAAAACTTTATCCCCCCCCCCCCAAAAAAAAACTATAAATATTTATAAATGTGCTATTCTTTTGGAGTTTTTTGAACCATGAAATTTATTTAATAAAATATGTCTTGTTTCTTTACAATTTGTACTTTATTTCATTAAATTAATTTCTGTTTCCAAAATGCTTAAATTACTTGAAAAATAAAGAAGGATGGCAGCTATGTAAATAAAATTCGTAACACAGTAAAACCTGTGTAAATGAAAACACTCTCTATCAGAATCCTGCGTTACGGTAAAATTTCATTATCCTATCAAAAACATGAATGTGAAAGAATGCCAAGTTCGTTAAAGGTTTCGCTAATAAAAGAAGTGAGATCTAACTGCAAACCAAGTTCTTTGGAAGCTCCTTAAATCATAGCTCCTGTTATGCATAATATTTTTCAATTGCTTAAAATGATTTGTCATGTTACTTGTTATTCAATAGAGCGACTTAGCAAGTTTTCTCTTATTCAAATCTCTCTATTTAACTGATCAGAACTTAAAGTTGATCACTTAATTTATCAATACCTTAACATCAATGTACTTATTCGAACACTCAGTTGACAATCAGATTCTAGATTAAATTATACTCTGACTCAAACATTAAAGTTGGTGGCTAAAACTTGCCAAGTCGCTCTATTGCATAACAAGTAACATGACAAATCATTTTAAGCAATTGAAAAATATCATGCATGACAGGAGCTATGATTTAAGGAGCTTCCAAAGAACTTGGTTTGCAGTTAGATCTCACTTCTTTTATTAACGAAATCAGACATCTGTAAAATTCTAAAATCTGCACAACCTTTATTCCCTAACTTTATAGATTTCAGAGAGTCTACTGCATTTTGGAGTGTCCTTAATTTCAGATTAATATTTAAAAAAGCAATCTTTATTTCTTAAAAGAAACCTTATATGTATAATCTTAATATAACTATCAAAAATTAAACCTATTAGATATAAACTGCAATATAAAACTAATAGGTTAGCAAGAAAATACCATCATTTATAATAATTTATATTTTTAATGAATGAAAAATTTTGTTTATGAAAAATCTTATGAAAGTTATCTGTAGAAATGAAATATAATATTGTTTTGAACAAGCAGGGTTATTTTTTTTTTTTTTTACATAGAACAATAATAATAAAAAAAGATTTATAATTACTAAAAAGTCATAAATGAGGAGAAAAATGTTTTAATGATGTTTTTTTAATTTTAAGTCTAATTTTAATAATAAAAAAAAAACAGTAAATAAAGAAACAAAGAGAATGATTAATATATATATAATGAAAACTGTATGTTACCAAGAAATTACTTACAATTACTAAACGAAGAATGATTATTACAAAACATTAAACAAAACAAAGTTAACACTATAATTTTTTTAATATTATTTTATAGATGTCTATAAACAAACATTGAATGAAAGTGGTTAAAACTTAACAATTCTAATTATTTACCTTTTAAAATGCTGAACAACTATAAAATAAAGTAATAAAAGAAAAGTTATTATTTAAAAAATATAAATTCTTTATATGTAAAATCCTGCTAAACCAAATTAACAAATGTAAACAAGAGGTACAGCATTGTTTATAAACATTGTTAAAATAAAATAGCGCCCTCTGGTGTTCTTTAAAAACAAGCATGATACAAGTGCCATCTGTTGATTAAAAGATGAAACATAAGTAGGTTGTTTTTAAAATATAGTATTACTACATTATTTGGATAAGTTTTACAATTTTAGCATTAAAAAAAATTTAAACATGAATGAAAAAATTAGATTTCACAACATTATCATTTAAAAATATTTTCATATTGTTTTTCCATAGTTTTGAGTATAATATGCTATATTTCGGAAAGCATAATTTAGTGAGTAATGTAATAACAAGTTATTTTTTAGGGAACATTAATATTATTTTTGATGTTACTTCAACAAACTTACTTCACTGTCTTCTATTTTGGCATAATAGTGGGACTCTTAAAATAAATCCATATCCTTCCGGTAGTAATAAATTTGTTATCCATGGGCATCAGACTATTTCCACTTGCTTGCAGAAAATCAAAAATGATAGTCAATTATTCTATAATAAAACTACACACCTGCGATTTTCTGAGAGCAATCTAGTTGGAAATAAGGTCTAACGCAACATCAGAAAATCCACTGAAGGCTAATCTTCTATCAGTATTTACATTTTTTGTATATGGATATTTTATTTGTTCTGGAAGTAACGTCAAAATAGTTATACTCCCTACAAAATAACTTCTTTCTTAAAATTTACATTAATTGTTATTTAAAACTTTAGAAATATATACATTTAAATCAAAGAGTTTTCCAAAAATAGCATATTTTTTAGTAAAGGAACTTTTTTCAAAGATAGTAAAAATAATACACGGGTGCTCTAGCCCAGTGTGCAATGTGTGTTGCAAACACAGGTGCCAAAGATTTCAGCTGAAGAAAAATCAGGAGCATGACAGTCATTAAAGATTGTTATAAGAAAGGAATCTATTACAGTTTAAAATTTATAAGATATTTAAAATTTTATAAGAAATTGAAAAATGTTCTTTGATTTTTTGGCTTACAAATAGTAATTTCTACAAATTTTATGTAATTATTCACAAAATGAACTTCTTTAATGTGTCCATCAGATTTATTTTTTATGAAAAAAAAAATGTAAATCCTTTTAAATATGGAGTATATTTTTGTTACATATACAGTAAAACTCCAAGAATTTGGATTAATTGGGACTGGATCCAATCTGGATTATCAAAAATCCGGAGAATTAGAAAGAAATGAAATAAAACATACTTACAGAAAATCACCTTTATGTTAAACTTATTGAATATTTACAGACAGTAAAAATGTTTACTTTGCTTAATTCTTCCGAAAAGATTTCAGAAAGAGTATTTTTTATTATGAATACAACGATGAAACAAGTTAATGCTATGGAAATAAGCCAATCGCTTCTCAAACTTGAAAAAAAAAAAAAAAAAAAAAAAAGACCAAACCGATCTGGATTATCTGGAGATCCGAATTAGCGGGGTTCTACTGCATCAAACTTCTTTTCTGTTAAGACTGACTATAAAATTTCATTAAATTAATTGTGTGTGAAGGATTAACAATTATTTCTTTTCTATATACAAAGTTGCTTAAAAATGAGGTATGACTTTCAAACTATTTTTATTGTCTAATTTTTTTTTCCATACTTTTAGTAATAGGCCAATAAAAAAAGAACCCGGACCAAATTCAAAATTGATTTCAGCATTTTTATGATAAAGTTAAAAAACGCAAGCACAACAAAACACACAGAAAAAAAAAATATATATATATATATATACATCAAATAAATATCTGGAAAAAATTACTCTCATACAATCGGGTTTACAATAATTTTCATCTAAATAGATGACAACAAAACTGCATGTGCATTTGCTAATGACGCTGTGCCAAAATAATGATTTGTGGCAAGTCATGTGATGCAACTGGGCCAATTCCCATCGGAGTTCAACCTTCCCGAAGAATTTATTTGTGGTGGCTGTGAATATAAATCAAATTTCAATTAATTGAGTGAAAATTTAAATCACCATGGCCTCTTACACATCTCTTCAAAAATCACCTCAGCAAATTTCATGTTTTTACTTTTAAAAATGGACTGAAAATGTTTCAGAGATTTTCGAACTGTTGAAGGTGGAAAAATATTTTTTCAAATACACCCTTAAAAAAAAAAAAAAAAAAAAAATTAAAGCACATTTTAATATTTGATGAGTGAAAAACACATGCAGAGGTCCTAAAGATATCGCTTTAAAAAATCAAGAATTTTAAATAAATCATGCTTTAAAAGAGAATTTTATTTTTTTAAAAATGCGAACAATCAAAAGGATAGTGCAATGCACAGCCACAGTGATAAAGTATGATATCGAAAAGCGAAGAGGAATCCAAAATTGCCAAAAAGTTGATAACATAGTACATTTACAGCCCTTAAACTGTCGTTTTAAATTCACGTATAGATTTCATGTTCTTGAAATGAAGATTTCTTCCTTTTGAAAATATTTAGCACTTTTACTCAATGTCACAAATATTTCTGATACAACTTATTTGCTCATTCAGGGTTCTCAGTAAAACATAACTGGCAAATTCCTATACTAAATCCATATGGCATACAATGAAATTTGCTACTTATTTTCACAATCCTTTGTCAAAACTACAGATTTTATTCTGGATGATTGCTCTTAAATTTCTAGATTTTTTTTCCTCGATACTATTGGAGGAATTTTGTGTCATTTTACTTATCCATCATACGTAGTATAGGGTAAGTCTTGCAATTGTTTTGAAAACAGAAAATTTTTTTTTGACGGATTTACACGTTTTAGATAGTGGAGATTCCGAAAAACATTTTTAGAAAAAAAATTTTGCCGTCCGTCTGTCTGTCTGTAAACGCTCTATCTCCCGAACAAATTGAGATAGAGACTTGAAATTTTGTATGTAGTTAGTATGTAAGAATGGGACGAACCCTATTTAATATCAGCAACCTCGATTATCCGGAACTATTTTTTTCGAACTCTCGAAAAATTCGTTCGGATGAAAGGTACATAAAAATTTTCGAATTTTTTTGTTCTAAGGAATGGACGTAAAAGGCAATAAAATAACACACATTTTGCATATAGAACGAAGTCGATTGGATTATTAGTTGCCGAGATATTTGTAATCTTGTTTTCCACATTCTTTGATTTTTCATGACCCTGTATTTCATTCAAATTTCAATTCAGAGGTATATTTTAATTGGAAATGAGATGCTTAATCCGACACAGTTAATTGTTAGTTAATAGAATTATTATTTTTGGAGTTATAAGGATGTTTCTTTTACGCAGTTCGGTACTACTTGAGTAGTTTGGCGTTTTATATAATTTGTCGAAATTGGTACATCAGCAGTTCTTTAATAAAGCATTTCTATGTATATTAACAATATTTAAATTTTGTTTATGAATTGCAATGCATTGTATAAATAGTTTTCACATGTTTTATTTTCATATACATATCCATGATGGGTAAGTATTACGGTGGCCCCCAACGACTAGTTTATTTTTTTTTCTCAAAGCCTTTTCCATGACTCTTTAGAAAATATTTCTAAATTCCCTGAATTTTTCTATATATTTGGAAATTCCCTGATTTTCCATGATGCTGAAAACTCTGCGATTAAAAAACAGTTTTTTAAACCATTTATAAAGCAAAATAATAATTTCTTTAAAAATAAAATAAAACAGATTCATCCCCAAAGCAAATTTCTATGAAATATAATATTATATCCTTTCTCACATAGTAAGCATTTTATGTTATAAATAAAACATTCATGAATTAATTCTTTATGGTTTATTTTTTTAATAAAATATAGACATCCTTTTTGTTAACTTCTGTTATAAGAGTGTTTTTCTGTTCTTGTCAAGAGAACATTACTTGATACAAATGAAGTTTATAAATAAACAAGTTGTCAGAACAAGAATTTTGGGATAGGGGGAAACTGGGGTACATTGATACATGGGGCACATTGATACACCCCCTCTACCGCTCACAGGGTCATTACAGGAAATTTCACAACAGCTCCAAAAGGTGATGCTAGTGTATTCAACTACATACAGAAAATCTTGGAATGATTCAGCAGTTTGATGAAATGGGACGGGTGATTTATTGTTTTTGTTGTTCAAAAGTAAATTTGAGTTGTACAATTGAAATGCTATTATACAACTGTTCCAGTATTTTCAACCAAAATGAATACTCTCCCTGGTAAGTACAGCTACTCTTTATCAGTTCCTCATTATTTATTGTTAGATATATTGTGAAGTGTTGGATTTGAGACTCATTTTATTCAAAATCGCTGTATGGGGCACATTGATACAGTTTATGACGGGGCACATTGATACAGCCTAAATCCTTTAATAGTTCATATTTTCATTATCTTTTATTATTTTTTTTACCATACACTCCTTAATCCAACCTTTTTTTCACGAAAAATTTCTAATATTAGTTTTTATTGAAGTGAAATAGCTCTAATTTCTTTATATTAGAACATTTTATAGTATTTCTGAAAACAGAAGACGTAGGAACTTACCCAGCATCTAGTGCTAGTAGAACTAATAAAAGAAAAGGAGGCATTCTGGCAAATCTCGAATTTATATCGATTCTCCAGAGAAAAAAGTATTTTCGACATGAGAAATGTTAAGTAAGAGAAACAAACTGCAGAACAGAAAATGATACTTATATTATAAACAGAATTTTTAATATAATTATCCTTTATTTTCTGTTTATGAACCTATTTATAAACAGAAAAACTGGTAATTTTTTCATCTTTCATAAGAAAGAAGATAATGCTGGGGTTGAAGTGCTAGATATGACAAAGTTACCACAGCCAACAATCAGACAAGAAACAGCCAGAACATCAGGTCATAATATATTTAATTTTGATTGCTTTAATATTGCTTAAAAATAAATTGTGGGTGATTTGAATTTTTATAAATAAATATAAAATGGTTTTCTAACTCATTTTTTATGAAAAATATGCATTGGTATTATTTTGTCGTCATTTTTCTTAAACGTATCAATCTGCCCCGGGGATGGGGCACATTGATACAAATGACTTTTTTTGATTTTTTTTAAAATTACATGCAAAAATACTATATAAAACAATGATTGTACATTTTTGTAACATACTACACAAGTTTTGCTATCACCTCATGGAAAAAAAACTTGAATTTTCTCCTTTCTTGACACCAAAAAAAATCTTAGAAAAAAACTGTATCAATGTACCCCAGTTCCCCCTATTTCTTATGAATATCGCATAAAGAGCACAGTTTTACACTTTTTACTCTCTAAATGTAATCTTTGTTATCAGATAACAGTGATAATGATTTAGGTGATTATTGAAAAATTTTAAATAATTATTTAAAACTGATTTATACTCATCATTTCTCAAATCTAATTAATTAAAAAATAAATAAATAAAGAGGAAGGAAATAAAAAATGGGAAATTTAAGATATAACTTTATTACACTAGTTTTTAATGTGTCAGTTAGTTGAAAGATATTAATTGCGTCAAAATATTTTGATTTTAGTCGAAAATCTACAATAACAAAGCACGAAAAAAAAATGATACAATAACATCATTACTTTTTCACACTAACACAGAAAAAATAAAGTAAAAATAGAGGAGAAATGAAAAGAGGTTATTTATTTATTCTTTATAGACACACGAAAAATGCGAATAAATTCCAACTGAAGATATAACACGATACAACAGCAAAATTTACACGACACACAGCGCTTTTTTAGAAATTTCCTCGCTTGTGCCACGGCTAATTTGGAATCTTCCCTCGATCCGTTGAGCTCGGTTCCATATTTTTCATTTCATCTCAAAATGCATTTCTCGCCAAAATTTAACGCCAAAAGTGCACCGTTCGAGGGAAGATTCTGAATTCGCGATCTGGACGGGCTGGATTCTCCAGTCTCGCCCCGGCCCAGACCGAATGAATGTTATTTTAGCCCGGCCCGGTATAAAACAAAATATTCAGCCAGAGCCTGGCCCGCTCGTTTACACTTTTACATTTCTAGGCCAGGCCCGGCCCGTACATAAATCAGTGAAAATAGTCCAGGTCGAAATCGGCCTGCATCTTTATTTCGAAACAAAATCAGATTTTTATCATACAATTAAGATTTTTTAAAGATTACTGCATTCATATTTATTAGATGATTTCATAGAAAATTTTTACTGACAATACACAATAAGAACATTAAAGATTACTTAGGTTCTTAGACTTTCAACATTCAAATAAAGATGCTCTGAAAAAATAATATGGTTTAGAATAAAAGAAAAAAAAAAGGAAGTTAAAATTATCATAACTTTTGAAGCTGTGTAATAAAAAGTACATTTATGAAAATACTTCTTTATCACTTTATCAAAGATTTTCTCAAATTTAGAGGAGCTATTTTTTATGCATTTCTGATTTCATTTCTTTTTGGAAACACATGAGTTTAACAGGTGTTTTTATTCAGAAACAATGTAATGGAATGGCATTGTCCATTTTTTGATACAAGCAAATACAATGCGCAACACACTATATAAAACGCTAATTTTCATCATATTTATGAAAATATTGTGAAAATTAGCGTTTTGAATCGAATTTCCCGAAGCGACAACATGCAAAAGGAGAAAAATCTGAAACCACGTGACAAGAATCTCTTATACCTCGACAAGTATAAACAAATATCTTATTTAGCAAAAATGAAATATGCTGTTCGATTCCAAATCCCTTCAATAGTCAGGCTTGTCAATTTTGTGCCTTTATAGTTAAAAATTAGTCAGAAAATTTGTCAAACTTTCGTGTTGTTCAGAAATGAATTTAAGAAACACCAAGGAGTATTTTTCCAAAAAGTACGTTAACAGTACGTTAATAGTTTTTATCCCTTTTACAAATAATGTTGTCTGCCCTACACGTCTTACGAATAATTAAGTCTAGTTCTGACCCCGACTATATGTAGAAAAACAGTGGAAACCTGATCTTGGCCCGGCTCCAGTTTGCCAAAAAATTATTAAACCCGTATAGACACAAAGCAACTGTCCGATTCTGATTTCTACGCTGTACACGTTACATTTATGTATTGATGTTGTTAAACTAGTATCTACTCGTGACGCACATTTATACTTATGGTCGTTAAACCCATATTCATTGAAAATAGATCTCATTTTAGCGTTTTTGCCGAAATCTTTATAACACGCCGGCAGGCCCGTTAAACTTTTTTATCGAACTGGCCCATACGGCCTGTTTATTTTTTTTGCCAGTCTGATACAGGGCGATGCAGATCTCTAGACCTAACCAAGCCCTAGTCTCATGAGTTAAAACTGGCCCGGCCCAACCCGGGCAGTGACAGCTTCGTCGAGTCCGATCAGGTCGCACCGTTCTCAATCTTAAACACGATTCATTTATCCTGCTGACATCTAATATCATTTTGCAGACCCTTCATTGGGCTCAAAGGGGGAGGGGGCGATCGCCCCATCGCTTCTGGTATTCATCATATTGAAATCTTGCTATTGAATCGCATCTTTTTATATGTCGACAGATGGTTCGTGGGAATTATTACATTGTTCTGCAATGAATAATAAATTTTGAAAGAAAACTTAATTGTAAAACACTGTAACATTAATAAAGCTAGACTGAATGTGCAGTATCTTCCTTAAGAAAAGAAAAGAAAAAAAAACGAATAGTGAAAAAGAAGAGACTTTAAATGATACAAAAAGCAAGGACGGCGGGAAACAGATGACCAATTTCAACAGGTTTAATTTGATTATATATATAAGTGGAATGTTTTTATGGAAATTCTTTTTAACAGAGAGTATACACGAAACAGCATTTCATTGCATTTCATGTTCAAAGTAGTGAACATAATTTAAATACGCTAGGAACAGTTTTTCTCCGAAGAGCTTTTTACAACCGAATTCTTTTGTGTAACTCTGTTATTGAATGGCAAATGTTTTTCGCCAAATATTATACCGCAAGCATTTCTTAAGTCCATTTTAGAAGTTCGTATAAATTTCATTGTTTTTAAAAGAGTAACACTATTACAACAACACATCGCGAAAGATTTTTAGACCATAATATAATAAATTACTATGGAGATCCTCTGTGTTTATACTGTAAGTGCTATACATGACATATTTTTTTATAATTGTCTTCCAGAGTACCTCAGTAATGTATATGAATTTCATTACTTTTAAATTAGTATGGCGCTCCTTGAAACACCGCAAATGATTTATCTACGTAGACCATAATGTAGCGGAATAATTTTGAGTGATCCTACACATTTCTTATGTTTCTTCAATTTTTTAAAAAGTGTTTAATTTTTTAAAAGTAATTTTTGCTCCTTAAAAAAACTTTATTAGAGTTATGCAGAATTTGCAAAAAGTCCTTAAAAATATTTAAATTTTTTGTTATTTATTAATTGGAGGTGAAAATCTAAGTTCTCTGAAATTCTGATTTAGAAAAATAATTTATATCACACTTGCCTCCCCCCCTTGTATCAAAATTTCGTTCCCGCCTTTTGCTCTCATCACAGCCTTCAATATTATCCCTTCCAGAAGTATCACTTCGCTGTTTTGCTGTCTATCTCACTGTATCCATGTTTACACAATATAGCCACTTTGTTGTAACAATAAAAAATCTATCACAAAAACTCCTCCCCGCTAACTAAAAATGAGATTTTTCCCTCTCATCCTATTAGTAAATGCCTAGAATTTATTCATTGAAACTTTCCCCACATTTTATTATTTTTTAAGCCCATTTGTTAATGTTTTATAAGGCAAATAAAAGTAAGTCATTTAAAAAACTTCTCCATCCCACATACACACCAAAATAAATAATTAATAAATTGTTTCTCCCCCCTCCCCAGCTCACAAATTTTAAACTTTTAAAGTCATCGATTTTTCTAAAACTTTTATTGTAATAATAAATAATCAATCATAGTTTTACTCTTAACCCCACAAAAATTGATGTTTTCCCCCTATTTCTCCTTACCAAGTATATAAAATTTAGTCTTTAAATCTCTTTATTTTGTGTTTAGCCATATTTGTTAATCTTTAGTCATATAAAGTAAGTCATCTAACTAATTCCCTTCATCCCCCTCCAAAATAAATACAGTCAAACCCCGTTAATACGCGCCCCGCTTAATACGCGCCCCGCTTAATACGCGAAACCGCTTAATACGCGAATTTTCTTTGGTCCCTTGAAATACTCCTATCTTACGCATAAAAAAAAACCAGTTTAATACGCGAATGGTTAATACGCGAATGGTTAATACGCGAACCCGTTTAATATGCGAAATTTTATCAGTCCCTAGAAAGAAAAACCTACGTTTAATACGCGAATGAACTTAGCTCTAAACATACGAGTTTTTAGATGAAGTATTTTCCCAAGCATTTTATACAACAATTATTTAACTTAATTTTTATACAATAATTATTTACACCCAATTAAATTGAGCATTTTCCCCCTCAAAATCACACGCTGACAAGATTTGGATTCCGATCCGAGACTAGCACAAGACTGCCTAATCAAAACTCTCCCAATGAAATCTTATAAGTGAGACGAGGCTAGTGTTGTGCAAAAGTTAAAGACATTATGTTTGTTTTGAAAAACACGTTTTCATTTGGAGAATATATAAAACCCACTCTAAAATTTTAATGGAAATTCAATTTTTAAACCATTTTTATAACATTTAGAGATTTTTAACTTGCGCATTTCGGCTTATCATGAGACGCAATTTAAGAATATGTAAATTAAAAAAAATTGATACAAAACTTTTTGAAATCAGTAAAAACCTGAGTGTTTTGTGGTGGTTTCGCTCGGTTTCTGTACGCATAGGCTGAAAAAAAAATCAAATTACACAAAGTAGAATGCACCTCCAATTCAATACTTTTCTTGCGATTTTTGTCACATTAAGATGTAGACAAAAACAAGGAATTAAATTTATAAAATTTTACAAATTTGAAGTTCAAGTAAGGTTTATTCATCGCGGATGCAGGCTGTGCGAGTCAGCTAGTTTTAGAAAAAGCAAAAGTGAAAAGAACTTTTCTCCATAACTAAGAAATGATGTGACCCCCCTCCTCCCCTAAATTAGACCGGTAGAATCGATAGATAGAAGCATGCGCTACTATCGCAGATTAATCACGCGAGTCTTTCCAATGGCTGTTTCATAAGTGTTGTGATATTTTTAAAAGAAGAGAGTCGCTTTCCTCTCCTAGTATTATCTAGTCTGCGATATCCATCTATACTTTTATAATCTAGTCTAAACTATGGCGGAAGGAACAAAACATATTAAACGAAAGGCTCTCTCCATCACTGAGAAGTTACAAATTATAAATCAATACGATGCCCAAGCCGTCTCAAATAATTCTGCGTTCGTCAAAGAAAAAGGCATACCTGAGTCAACTTTAAGGACTTTGTTAAAGAATAGGAATGCCATCATTAACCAAGATGTGGTTGAAGGAACAAAGAACAAGAAAATAAAAACCGCCAAGTTTGAGGACATGGAAAAGGCCCTTCACAAGTGGTTTGTTAAAGCACGCTCTAGGAATATCCCAATAAACGGTTTGTCAATGCAAGAAAATTTTTTTGAAATCGCAGCAAAAATAGGATTGCCAGATTTCAGTGCCTCAAATGGATCGCTGGATCGATTTAAAACTCGGTACGGCATAAAATTCAAGCAAGTATGCGGTGAGTCAGCTGCAGTCAACATTGAAGATATTCACTTTGGAAAATTAATGCTCTTTCGCAGCTTGAATAAAACTACTCAAGTCGGGATATTTACAACGTGGACGGATTTGGGCTTTTTTACAAACTGACACCCAGTCAAAAAATGGTCATGAACGGAGAAATAGGTCATGGAGGCAAACTGAGTAAAGAGCGTCTTAATATTCAGCTGGGTGCCAACTCTGATGGGTCAGATAAATTAAAGCTTCTGCTCACAGGGAAATCAAGCAACCCGAGATGCTTTAAAAATGTCAAGAATTTCCCCTGCCTGTACGAAAGCCAGCGTAGAGCACGGATGACGGGCAACATTTTTACAACATGGTTTCGTAATATTTATCGGCGTATGAGAAAAGAATTGCGCCATGTGTTATTGCTTGTGAACAACTGCCCTGCACTTCCAAAAGATAACGAAGATCTGAATAATGTCCAAGTAGAATTTTTACATCCAAATTTGATTAGTGTCACCCAGTCAATGGAACAATGAATAATTAATAGCGCCAAAGTAAATTACAAGACTCATACAGTGATACATTCATCAAAGAAATACAACAGCAATCCTTCTTGCTACGAATATCGTTCAATTACAGTCCTCGACGCTATGCACATGCTTACTGCAGCATGGGAGGCTGTTACACCAACAACAATTAAAAATAGTTTTCACAAAGCAAGTTTCGGAAGTAGTGAGGACATCATTTACACGAAGCCAACCTCGCACCCTAATGCTGAAGAAGATTGGTTGGCCGCCCAAGAAACTGTAGGAGAAAATTTTGTCGATTTAGAGACTTTCATTAATATCGACAAAGATCTAGTTACCTCCGAACTTAGAAGTCTAGATGATATCATCGCCGATGTAACTGCGATTGACAATCTGGATGAGGAGGAAGATGATGAATCTACGCTTCCGGCGTCATCCACACTCTCCAAAGTTACAGAGGCATTCAACTGACCACTAGCACGGGGCGGAGTTTCCAATGTTTCCCACAAGCGTTGCGGTATTTGATTGGCTTTTGGTGAACGCTTGTGGGATAAATAGAGAAGCTGATTAGTTGAAATCTGTTGTGACGTTCTTTGACGTCAGAAATGCTAGTGGTCCATTTCCTAAGACAATATGCGTCGTCCACTGGATAAAGGACCCTCAACAAACGAACTTTATCACTACCTAAATAAGGCGGAAAACACCATGGTGATGGAGCAATGACCTAAGATATCTATGCACCACACCGGCAACCTTTTCTTAGGCCGACATCTTTGCCTTCCGTCACGTGACGGAGGGCAGATTTAGAGCGCCAAACCGGTTTTTCTCCCACCGAAACTCATATTGTTATGTCTTGAGTTGACAGCACTTCTGCTTCTCTAAAGAGAGAACGTGAAATCTGAAAGTTGCCAATAAAGCGATCACCGCCAAAAACAGCATCTTTTCGCCAAAGATGTTCGGTTCGATTCGAAACCATGCCGAGAGAACAATCGGATGTGATGTCTACGTATATTAGAAAGTCAATGTGATGGAGTGACCGCATATCAAGCAGGTCAAAACAGACAGCTACTTTTCCAAAAAGTAATTTTTATGACATTATTGACTTCAGTAAGATTTTTAATCGACTTTTTATTATTATCAACACTATTTATTATCGCACCTATCTGTTCTGTATAGCTAACAAAGATTTCAATTTTGTTAACAGTTTTAATAAATACTAGCTGCACCCGTCGAAATTCGACGGAAAAGAGTATACATTGGATGTGATATATATCAGTCTTATAATACACAATAATATACAGAGCGAAATAAACAATTGCCACTTCTTAAAATAGGGATAACATAATCTTTCATGATGAAGATACACAAACTTCAGAAAATAATAAAAAATAAGGAAAACAGCTCATAAAGTATTATGTTGGACTTAACTTCAGCTACAAATCTTTTTTTTAATGTGGTTTCTAAACATTAAACATTATTTAAATGCCAAATTGTTTAGGAAGTTAATATAATACCTCAGAAGACGAATTAAAAAATATCTTCATAGTTTATTTTTTCTCCGTTTAAATATCTCTTGATAACTCTACAATAATTATAGCATCAATAAAACATTTTAATTATTATAGAAACAGGGAATTAAACTGCAGAACCAATCCGCTAAATATTTATAGCACTTGCAATAAATTTAATTTATTTATTGGTTTGTAGCCTCCATGAACTTGTCAAAATTAATTTTATCGTCATGACAACGAAAAGAAAAACGATATCTTTGTTATAAAAAAGAACAAAATTTTTGTGTTTGTTGTTGATAAGCAGAAAACATTTTATTTACTTTTATTTTAGATAATAACTTAATACAACAAAATGATTTTAATTAATTTTTGATATTATGTAAAATAGAAATATCGTAATACCGTTATATCACAGGATATTTTTTTCTAATATGACTTCTAATTACATCTTCTGAAACACTCATCCTTTCCAGAAATAAAAGCGTGATTTATGCAGTTATTTAAAAATTCCTTAGTTTCATAAAATATTTATTGTAATTAAATGGAAATGGCGCAATTTATAGAAATATTTTCATTCGTGCGCATCGCGGACCTTTAAATAAATAGAAGTTCAATTTATTTAGATGCAGGAATAAAAGTCAGTGAATATGACATTATGGTGATTGCTATGGTTACCACGTAAGGTTGGAAATATTTCACAGTTTAGAATGGCAATGCCTTGAGCGGTTACCATAGCGATCGCAGACGGTAATTTGTTTACGTTTTAATTAGTTGGTTGTTCTATAATAGATGGAGTCAGAATTTGCGCTCATAGCTCTGTAGAATAAAAATACAATTAAGTTAAACATCTGCGTGTTATTTTATAACCACCAATCGGGACATTTGGTGACCTCTGGACTGTAGAAAAATACCATGAGCAATTGGAAAGTGAGATTTTCGTAGATTGTTAAGAAGACCTTGTTCCATTGTGATTGAAGTAAATCATGCAAAATGATTATGGATATGTTAGCTGGAAAATAGATAAGTACTTCTGAATCATTTTTCTGATATTTCTTCTATTATTTTACAGTAAAAATTTTAACTCGCGAATTTTATTTTGATTTAACTGTGCTTTTTCTATATTAATAATTATAAATCATGTCTAATGTCGATGCTGTTCAAATCCCCATATATAATAGATCGGATCCGGCGCTTTGGTTTGTAATGTGCGAAAGTACATTTGCTTTAGCTACCCCAAAAGCAATAACAGAATCTGTTACAAAATATAACTATATTGTGTCGCATCTTCCACCCGATATTGCATCAATTGTTCGTGACATATTAATGCAACCGGATGCTACCGATCCTTATGGCATCTTAAAAAAGGAATTAATTGCGCGTTCGGGAGAGTCATCTCAGCAAGAAATACGGCAACTATTGTCTGGGGAAGAACTAGGCAATCGGAAACCTTCAGATTTATTACGTAGCATGAAACGTCGCGCGGAATCCCTAAATGTTCCTGACAATTTAATGTTAGAGTTATTTTTGACGCGTTTACCAAATTCTGTTCAAACAATTTTAGCGGCTGTTTCTGATTTAACCCTTGAAAAGGCTGCGGAAATTTCGGATCGGATTTCGGAGGTTACTCCGTCCCCTCTTTCTGCATTTACCGTGTCCAGCGCGAATGAACAGTCAATAGAATATAAATTTATGAGAGAAATTGAAAAACTAAATAAGCGCATCGATCAAATTGCATTTTCACGTGGGCGATCACCATACCGTAGAAATTCGAGGAAACCTCGCGAGCGAAATAACAGTGCTAAGCGCGATTCATCTATTTGTTGGTACCATCGACGATTTGGAACAAAATGTAAAGAAGAAAATTGCGTAAAACCATGTTCTTGGTCGGGAAACGAAATAAGCAAAGAGTAGAGGCGACTTATTCTTTGCCTCAGCAGTCACGTCGCCTGTTCATTAAAGACCGGACAACAAATGTTTCTTTTCTGGTCGACACAGGGTCGGATGTGTCAATCCTTCCTGCCAATAATTTACAAAAACGGAACCCACCCGTACAAACGCTTTTGGCTGCTAATTCTTCAACTATAAATGTTTATGGTCAACAAACCCTTTCTCTAGACTTTAACTTAAGGCGAAAGTTTAATTGGACTTTTCTAGTGGCAAATGTTAGTACACCAATATTGGGAGCAGATTTTCTCCATAATTTCGAATTGGTCCGAGATCTCCGTCATAAATGTCTAAGGGACTTAAAAACAAAATTTGAAACAACAGGCCACATGAAATGTGCATCCATTCATTCAGTAAAAACAATCACTATTGATAGCATATATAATGAACTTCTAAAAAAATTTCCATCTATAACAAAATTACCAGATCCTAATCAGCCTGTTAAACACAACACAATGCATTTTATTACAACAAACGGACCTCCAGTTGTGGCAAAACCTCGAAGGTTAGCTCCGGATCGCCTGAAAATCGCTAAAATGGAATTTCAAAATATGATACAACTAGGACATTTAAGACCTTCATGTAGCAATTATGCATCACCTTTGCACATGGTTCCAAAAAAAGGAACTGTGGAGTGGAGACCTGTAGGCGATTATCGTGCCTTGAATGCGCAAACTGTAAAAGACAGATATCCGATTCCGTGTATAGCTGATTTTACTGCTAATTTACGCAACACTAAAATTTTTAGTCACATTGACCTAATCAAAGCGTATCATCAAATACCAATCAATCCTGATGATATTCCTAAAACAGCGATATGCACACCTTTCGGATTATTCGAAAGCACACGCATGCAGTTTGGCTTATGCAACGCATCTGCCACATTTCAGAGATTCATCGACGAAATAATACGTGATTTACCTGGCGTCTATGCTTTTATTGATGATATACTTATTGCCTCTAAAAATGAAGAGGAGCATTATCATCATTTAAAAGCCTTATTTTCCAAATTAGAAGAATATGGTTTGTGCATAAATGTTTCCAAGTGCACATTTGGTAAACCTACCATCGATTTCTTAGGATTTCGAATATCTGAACACGGTATTCAGCCACTTCCTGATAAAGTTAAATGCATAATTGATTTTCCACAGCCCACAACTTTATCTCAACTTCGACGATTTTTGGGAATGTTTAATTTTTATAGATCTTTTATATATAAAGCTGCACACATACTTGCGCCTTTAGTGCAATTATTAGAAGGCCATCCAAACAAAAAGAAATTTCGTTCCCGTGTTCCGAAAACTTCCGAACCGATTAATTGGAACGAAAATGCTGAAAAGGCTTTCACAGATGCCAAAAATGCCATAGCTCAAGCAGCTCTTTTACGGCATCCCATTCCAGGTGCTGAGTTAAGTATATGGGTTGACGCTTCAGATGTCGCGATCGGCGGCACTCTTATGCAATTTTTTAAGGAACATTATGAACCTTTAGCATTTTTTTCCATGAAATTAAACAAGAGTCAGCGGAATTGGTCAACTTATGACCGGGAATTATTTTCTATATATTCAGCAATAAAGAAATTTCGGCATATGTTAGAGGGGAGAAATTTTAAAATTTATACTGATCAGAAACCGTTAATTTATGCATTTAAGCAAAATCCCCATAAATGCTCACCTCGGCAATTACGCCATTTAGATTTTATTTCCCAATATTCCACTGACATTAGACATGTACCAGGTTCCAAAAACACTGTAGCAGATTGTCTCTCAAGAATTGAAATTAATTCTATTTCAAAATCTCCAATCTTAAATTTTGATGATTTTGCAGAAGCTCAGAAAGATGATTCAGAGCTACAAAACCTGCTGCATAGTTCATCGCTAAAATTGGAACTAAAACCTTGCCTCATTTCTGATCGTAACCTACTATGTGATACTTCCACAGGTACGCCTCGACCCTTAGTTCCTAGCTCCTTTCGTCGACTGATATACGAACATTTGCACAACCTATCTCATCCTGGCATAGCAGCCACCACAAAGTTAATTTGTTCCAGATACGTATGGCCAAATATGAAACGAGACATCAAAAACTGGGTTCGTTGCTGTGAGTCGTGTCAAAGATCCAAAATACAAAGGCACACCAAAGCACCTCTTGGCACGTTCTCTCTTCCTGATGCACGTTTTTCCCAGATTCACATAGATATTGTGGGTCCCTTGCCTTCATCTGACGGTTTCAGCTATCTTTTAACGATTATCGACCGATTTACCAGATGGCCAGAAGCTATACCCATATCTGATACACTAGCCAAAACAATTTGCAATGCCATATTCAAGGACTGGATTTCAAGATTTGGTTGTCCTTCACTCATAACCACGGATCAAGGTCCCCAAATGCGATCAGCGATTTTTGATGAATTTACGAAAATGTTGGGAACAAAGAAGATCCGAACCACCGCTTATCATCCTATATCCAATGGCATTATCGAAAGATTTCATCGACATTTAAAGTCATCCATCAAAGCTCACGAAACCAATAGATGGACTGAAGTATTGCCGATAGTTTTACTAGGCATTCGCACAGCAGTGAAGGAAGATATACAAGCTTCTTGCGCTGAACTTGTTTTCGGCACTACGTTGAGACTGCCCTGTGACATGCTGGATGAATCTATAATCCAACCATGCAACGAGAACTTCGTCACTCAACTAAGAAACACCATGCGGCAGTTAAATCCAGTTACTACATCAGCTCACTGCCACCAGAAGTTCTATACACACCCTTCCTTGACATCTTTTTCACACATCTTTCTAAGAGTGGACCATGTACAACCTCCATTGTGTCAACCATATACTGGTCCTCACAAAGTTCTAAGTAGAACTGGAAAAACCATAACAATCGAACTCAATGGTCGTAAGTCCACCGTATCAATAGATCGTGTGAAGCCAGCTCATTTGATTCCTCAATCAGACTTGTTGACGAAAGCTGTTCCAGAGAATTCTAATTTAAAACTCTCTGTTAAATCGGACAGTAATCCTGACCAAACAAAAACTGTCACACGTTCGGGCAGACATGTCCATTTTCCTAAAAAACTGGCATCTTACATTACTTCCTGAAATTATTCTTAAAACTGTTCATTTTTGCATATCTATATATTATTTCTATATTTTGTTATATTTCTTATTTTTGTTGCATTTCAAATTTATTTCAAGGTATATATCTTTGTAATTTTTTTTCAACCAGCGTGAATTCTGACCTAAAAAAAAAAAAAAAAAAAAAAAAAAAAAAAAAAAAAAAAAAAAAAAACTTAAAATTAATTATAAATTATATCGTTTCTTCGGTACCCTTCGTCACTGGGGGGATACTCTATGGTGATTGCTATGGTTACCACGTAAGGTTGGAAATATTTCACAGTTTAGAATGGCAATGCCTTGAGCGGTTACCATAGCGATCGCAGACGGTAATTTGTTTACGTTTTAATTAGTTGGTTGTTCTATAATAGATGGAGTCAGAATTTGCGCTCATAGCTCTGTAGAATAAAAATACAATTAAGTTAAACATCTGCGTGTTATTTTATGACCACCAATCGGGACTGACATCATCACTGAAACAGCTATAACAATGTATATTATATTCATGGTACAAACTTATCTGTTTTCTCAATGACGACATTTTCTCCATCGACAAAATTTCGCTTTAGATATTATATTTTATAAAAGTTTATTTTCTGTTATTTTATTTACATAATACTTAATAATATCACAGTAAATAATCTGTGTATTGTACAGCGATTAGTGAATAATTATGTGCAATCATTTTATTAGGATTAAATTTTACGAAAACCATTATTTTTTTTTCTTTGAAATGCAATTACACATTCACCGATGAGATCAAGATCCTGATTGGTGAAAAGGAATAAAACAAAATAAATTTTTATTATAGTGAGAAAAGCTTAACCTGTTGCCACTGTTTTGAAGAAATGTCACGAAAAAGCTTTTAGAATTAAAAATAAAATATAAAAATGTAAATAAATTAAAAATTAACCAGAATGGGCACATCTACACATAAACAGCTTTCATTAAAAAAAATAATTATCGAAATCGGGCCAGTAGGAAGCTCAGGGCTGATGACTAAAAAAACAGCCAGGTGTTTTAAATATATAGATGGTTAGCAGACATTTTTGTGTTCGTCTTATTCAATTTTATGTGTCATACATAATAAATATAAATTTGAAAAGACACAGGATTTTTACTTCAGAAAATAATGATTATTTGAATTTACAGCTTTCAAACGTTTCTGTTTAAAAAGCACATAATGCTTAAAAAAATAAATAAAATGTCATTTTATGTCTTAAAAGTGCTAAAAATTGACAAAAAATGTGTTTTTTCCGCATAAATTGTTATTAGATAGACCACTCGACGAAAATTCACAACCTTTGGTTAATACGCGAACCCGTTTAATACGCGAATTTTGATCGGACCCCTGATTCGCGTATTAACGGGGTTCGACTGTATATAAATACTTTTCATTTTTTCCTTCTCAGAGATCTCCAACAATTATATAAATGAAATTTTAAACCAATTATTTATATGATTTACGATATTCGAACGAAATGTGGTAATTCAGCATAAAAATCTTTTTCTAAATTTAAAGGGGGGGTTAGCTACCCTTTCTCCCCCCTATACTTATTCAATGAATTCTTAAAACTAATCGCCCCCAGGAGGATACCTTCTTTAAATATTCACGGGCTTCCTAACCCAAGGCACCTGAATGATCTTTCTCTTTTCTTTTTCCTCTGATTTCTATTGTTTTCCTTTTTTTCTTTGTTTCACTCTCGTTGTGGTTTTTTTTCCCGGAGGTGAGGGCAATTTGTATGAGCCGATATCACTCTGTATATCGATGGAGAATTGTAAACCACCCACGTGTTTGCTGTATGTAACGTCACGTGTTTGTAGGAAACAGTAGAAGTTAACCGGATTCAAACGCAACCCACAACAAAAAGTAAAAAAATAAACCCGACCAGCAGCAAAAAAATAGAAGCGAACCGGACAACAAATTTTGTAAAATGATCACGGAGAAAACACGAATATCTTCAAAATATCGTGAAACAGACGCACATTTTGTACAAAAATTGCAAAATAGAACGAACATTTTACCAAAGAATTCACCCCAATAAATTCGGATCAATCCGAACCTTTCTCGATAAAGTAACAAGTATGAAAAATCATGCGTTAAGCATTGATTATGAAGCACTTTCCAACACTTAATGAAATCTTTAACAAAACTTTGTTATTTAGGGAAATAATGGTGTATAGCCAAATATGTATTCCAGTACTTTTGAACAGCTCTGTATTTCATATGTCACATGATATAATGGGAAAGTTTAGTTTAGCAAGAAAATACCCAGTAGCTTGAAATTTATTTTCCAGCATTTCATACTATCAGATGGAAACATACGTGAATACTTTTGTTCAGCCCTGTAGTTTACATTGTACCTTTAATACACGTCAGCATTAGGCTAAAATTTATTGTAAACTAAAACACTTTTAAAACAACTGAAATCACATTCTCATAAATTATCATTCATAGGCGTCCATGTACCGAATTCTTTGCGTGGTCCTGTATATCCTTTTATCTATATTCTGCAAACATTTCTCAGTAAATTGAATGAAGCTCAGCGTAAAAATGCATAGCTTATTTAAGAACCACGTTTAAATAATTTATACACATATTCAGTAACGTTGGTGAGCTCTTTTGGGTAGCCCTGTATATCAACTATAACATTTATACACACCATATAATGTGCATATTTTTAGCGAAATATAAACGCGCATATCATAATTAAAATGCATTTCATCCCTCTATCAGCCATCATCGGACACATATACGGTACTTCGGAAAGAATATACTATTTGAAATCTTTTGTATGGCCCTGTAAATGCTATGTACTTCGTATTATGCAAGACAGTAGCGTATAATTTATATTAAGCTTCAGTGACATATATCAATTTTATTATACATGAAACAGCTTAATATATTTAAAATATGCCACACACAATTCCCCCCTTTTACCATTATCTTTTGGAATTCTTTTGTGTGGCCATGTAAATGAATAATAGCTATATTTTCACCTTATATTTTATAGAATGCATATTTTAATATGTTTGACAGGGTATAACATCTTTAAAATTCCTTTGAAACGATTTTTCCATATAGACAATAATGTAATGGGAAACTTTTGATTCGCCCTGTAGATACATTAATCATGGTAAAAACTTCATTTTCAATAGGTACGTGATAGGGTAAACGTCAGTAACGTCCTAAAATTTCATGGCAATCCGAGTATATTAACGATTTTTCCCCATAGGCCGTAATGTAATGGGAAACTTTGATTCGCCCTGTAGATAAACTAATCATGGTAGAAACTTCATTTTCGATAGAACTTGCGCTAGGGTAAATGTCAATAACGTCCTAAAATTTCATGGCAATCCGAGTATATAAACGATTTTTCCCCATAGGCCGTAATGTAATGGAAAACTTTTGATTCGCCCTGTAGATAAACTAATCATGGTAGAAACTTCATTTTCAATAGCGTTCGTGCTAGGGTAAACGTCAATAACGTCCTAAAATTTCATGGCAATCCGAGTATATTAATGGGAAACTTTTGATTGTTTCTGTAGATAAACTGATCATGGTAGATACTTCATTTTTAATAGGTGTCGTGTTAAGGTAAACATCAATAACGTATAAAAATTTCATAGCAATCCGAGTATATTTACGGGAGTTCGAGCGCGGACAGACGGACAGACAAACCGAATGCATAAGCACTTTTCAACTTTGTTGGAAAGTGCTAAAAACCAAATCCTAAAGTGTCCCAAATGCGCTAAGCACTGCTAAAAAGTAAAAGTCATCCAGATTAAAAACAAAATGTAGCAGTCAACAAGACCCAAATCTGACAAAAAAAAAAAAAAAAAAAAAATCAGAAATTAACTTGAACAGCAGCAAAGAGTCGAAGTCAACCCGACCCAATCTCGACCCATAGGTTTATACATATTTTATTCTAAAAATAAATAATTAATCGTAAACAACCCATAAATATAGTTGTATACCCCCTCCTCGTTCTTTTGAGGTACACAAAATTAAAAATCTTTAAAACACTTTTAAGTTACATTTTTTATCCTATTAATAAATATTCAAGAAGGTAAATAAGCTGTCATCTATAAAACTGTCCTACTATCTCTCCCCCCCCCCCCAAAAAAAAATCCGTTTTTTCCCTCTACTCCCCCCCCCCCCCCCTTCTCAACTTACAAAATTAAATTCTTTCTTTTTTCTCTCCGTATTTTAATAATAAAAAAAAAAAATTAAAACCTGAAATCCTCCTTCTGCACAAATAATTAAGTCTTTAAATATGTTTAATTTTTTTAAATGCTAATTATAAATCTCTGCTAACTATAATATTAACAAAATCTTTTTAACTATGTAGGAAAGTGTTAAAAATAAAGCGATAGATATGCATTAAATTCTACACAAAACAGATGTTTACATTTTTTTGCGTATTGTGTTTGTGCATTTCTTACAGTAAAATATCTTTAGAGAGATATTTAAATAAAATATTGTGATTTTCCATTAATGTGCAAGTAAATTTTCACAACTTTTCGCAATTATTTCCTTTCTATTAGCTCAGAATTGAACCACTAAACATAAATACCAAAATTACCCGAGTTTTCGGCTGAGTTGAGTAAATCTATAAAAAACTAGTTGGATGTGTCAATCCCAAAACTTTCTTCTATCTCATAAGTACATTTTAATATTTAAAAAAAAACGTGGTGACCCCAAAGTTACCCACTATCGAATTTCCTCGAACATTTGACCTAGCCTAATGAGATTCTGGTATCCGAAAAGCCTAAAACGCAAAATTTAATTAATATTTTGAGAAAATGAGCTTAGTAGTGCCTCATGTTGGTTAATTTATACTAAAACCGAATAAGCATCTATTTATGTCAAGACCTAACAGAATCTGAAATTTGATGGAATTTGGTCCATTAGTTCTTGAGATATAGTTATCACAAAAAAATTGCAAAACGTAGCACAGCAACACCATATCTTGGACAATTTATACCAAAACGTAAAAAAGCGTCTAATTATGTTATGGTGTAAAAGAATCTGAAGTTTGATGAAATTCTGTGCATTAGTTCTTGAGATATAGCTAGTTAAAAAAAACGTGTAAAATATAGCACACCAGCACCATCAGTTGAAGGATTTATAACAAAACGTAATCATCGTGTAATTATATGTCATTTTGTAACAAAATCTGAAGTTTGATGAAATTCTGTGCGTTGGTTGTTGAGATATAGCTATCGGAAAAATCGTGCAAAATGCAGCATAGCTGCACCTCCTATTGCAAGGTTAATACCAAAATGTAATCAGCGTCTAATTATGTTATACGTTCTAGTGTAACAGAATTTAAAATTTGATCAAGTTCTCTGCATTAGTTCTTGAGATATAGCTATCATAAAAATCGTGCAAAATGTAGCATAGCAGCGCCACCTATAGGGCAGTTCACACCAAAACTTTATCAGCGGCTATGTATCTCAAGGTATCGCGGAATCTGAAGTTTGGTGAAATTCTGTGCATTAGTTCTTGAGACATAGCTATCATGAAAATCATGAAAAACGTGGTATAGCAGCGCCACCTGCTGGCCAATTCACACCAAAACTTAATCAGCGTCTATGTATATCAAGGGGTCACAGAATCTGAAGTTTGGTGAAATTCTGTGCATTAGTTCTTGAGATATAGCAATCTTGAAAATCATAAAAAACGTAGTATAGCAGCGCCACCTGCAGGCCAATTTTCACCAAAAACCAATAGGCACTAATTTATATTAAGGTCTAACTGAATATAAGATTTTATTAAATTTCGAGCATTAGTTCTTGAGATAGAGCGCCCACAAATTTTTTGTCACATACAGACAGACAGACTCACAGACAGACACACAGACTCACAGACAGACGGACAGACTCACAGACAGACATTTTCTAAAAATAGTCAAAACGTGTTCAGGACCTTCTAAAACGTATAAATCCGTCGAAAACCGGAAGTCGAAAATTTTCATGAATCCAATACTTTCTTCTTGTAAAGATAGAAGAGAGTAAAAAATGAATCAGTACAATATATCGGATCAAAACAAAAACCATTCTTAACTGACTGTATCATTTAAAAAACAGTTTTCAGAACCCCCCTCCTCCCTCCTATAGACTTTACTGCTATGTCAGTGCTCAAAATTAAAAATTGTTAGAGCTTCTTGCGGTATTTATATAATGCTTGTAAAAATCATCAAGAATCTAAATTTTCTTCCACCTGAAATATTGGCAAAATATTTTGCTTTATTGACTTAACATCACACAAAGTTTTTAAAATTTGCTACACTTTTTCTGTCACATTTGTCACTACAAACAATAATAAATTATGTATTATGTCTATAAACGACTAGACTGGGATTAACACCTATTTCTCCTTTCTTAAAAATTTCCATTTCCTTTTCGCCCTTGCTTACTTGCCTCTCCGCAAAACAATGTTTAAATATTTAAATTTGTCTAAATATTTTTCTCATAATTTAATGAAGTATTTATGACTTTAACCTTCAGTGCTATTTATCTTGATAAGTTTCGTATTCTAAAAAGAATCCCCCCCCTTACCCCCCCCCAAAATAGTTATTTAAACTACTTGTACCTGATATCCCCCCCCCCCTCATTCAATATTAATTTTTTATTTGTTTATTTATTTATTTTTTTTGTGATTGTGTTAAGTAAATAAAATAGTTTTTATTTTATAGTAATCTATCTAAATTAATTATTCGTTTATTTTCTGAAAATCAAACCATTTTAATTTTGGAACGCTAATCATAAAGAGATGGAAATTCTTTTGAAGCTCGACATCATTGCATTTACCCAAAGTAATGGAAAATCAGTTGAAAAAAATCCTTTAAACATGAAATCGGCTAGAATTGCGCACCTTTGAAGAGAAAAATCGTCGCAGATAATTGGTTAAGAGCATTCTATTTCCTAATTGGATGATAGCATGTCAATCAAAGTAATTTTAGCCCATCCTTCGAATCCGCTGAAAAATCGAGCCGCCATCTTGAATTGTCTTGGCTTGTGACTAGCGTGTCCTCTTAATGTAATTAGTGTTGAATTCAGACATTTTTCTCCGGGAGGGGTGGATTGTATTTTGTTTACCAATGAAAACAAAACTCACAAAAAGTCACAAAACTTCGGGGGGGGGGGGGGGAGATTTTTTATATAGGTGAAAAAAAATGTAAAGATGTGTATCCTATAAGAGACATCAGGTGTGAAGAAGTTAAAATGAAGCTGATTAAATGATGAAGAAGGTACTAAAATTTACAAAGAATATTTGTTATTCATTTACAGGGTCACACAAAGTATTTCATTGCATGGGGGAAACATTGTTTGGGGAGGGGGCGTTTTAATTATATTAAACTATTTCACATGTATAAAATGGATATACGTTGCTTGGGTTTAATACAAGTTACTTCCTGTATCATGGCAAGCAGATAGTATTTACAGGGAGACATAAAGATTTCGGTTACTTATACAGTACCCGAAGTACTGTGTACTATTAAACTAAGATCTGAATATTTTTAAAATTTCGATGTAGAAAGAACGCACCTTATTTACTGCGCTTGACGTGCAATTTCCATCTTTTTTAATGAGTTGTTTTTAAATTAATCATTAAAACGCAACAAATTTCTATATTGCATAAGTGATTCCAATTTCTTTAAGGCCAAATATGGTAGCGTCAATATCTTAACCTATATAATAAGGTGAAAAGAATAAGTTTATATTTTACAACCAATTATGTTTGCCTTTTTTTTGAAAATCGGAAATTTACAGATATCGAGCACAGCATTTGTTTTTACATACTACGGACTCCTTTTTATTAGGTGCGTCCGTAATTATGTAAATACGTATCACCTGTAGTTGTCGTTCAGTACGTCCGCATATAACAACGGAAAAACTACCCAACCCAATCGTTTGAAATTTAAAACATACAATTATTACATAATTTTTTCGAGTTATTTCAAGTTTTATCAAAATCGGATGCATAGATCAATGACAGGGACAGTCAAAAGTATTCCGTTTCATTACGATCAATGGGGAAAAATGTTTCAAATGGATTTTAATGGTGTTATACTCATTCGAACATAATAAATTTAATATGCATCTATCAAGTACAGATCATACTATACATTTTGCATAGTATGTGGTGCAAAGAACATTTGTTATTGATTTACAAAGCCACACAAAAGTATTTCATTACATAATGGTATAGGGAGAACATTGTTTGGTGCGCATTTTAATTGTAATTACCATTTACAATTTTATGAGATTGATAAATGAGAGTGATATTTCTAAAACTTCGTTTTCGTACGAACGCACCTCATTTGCCAAGCTTCACGTGCAATTTCCAACTTGTTTATTTACTTATTTGTTATTATTTTTTTAAACAACAATATTTATTACTTTCTTCTTTATTTAGAAGAAAGCATCGGATTCGTGAAAAATTTCGAAATTCGGTTTTCGAGGGATTTACACGTTTTAAAAGTCAAATAACTCGAAAAACATGATTTTACAAAATATCTGTGTGATTCAGTCTGTCTGCATGTGGCAAAACTTTTCTGGCCGCTCTATCTCAAGAATTAAAGCACGGAATTTCACAAAACTTTAAATTCTGTTAAACCTTGATACAAACTGGATCTGATTAGTTTTTGGTGTATATCGCTCGACAGGTGGCGCTGTTATACTGCATTATTCACAATTTCCACGATAGCTATATCTCAAGAACTAATGCATGGATTACAACAAAACTTTGGATTTATTTAGTACTTGATGTAGTCGTTGAGCCAGAACCCAAAATTAGGGCTTTTGATTTCATCTCTGGGGACTTGACAATATATACATTTTTGGATTCACAATGGTCCAAGGAGTTCATTTTTTGATGATACTATGAAATTCATGGTAGTTTATAGACGCCATATTGAAAAAAGAGCGCCATCTATCGCAGATACATAAAAAGTGAGTTTTTATTTTCAGTATTATTACATAATTAAATTTCAATGAAAAAATGGAAAGAACAAATATTGTTGAACATACAACGTTATATAAGTTATATATTTGTTAAGATTTTATTTTAATATGATTATTAATATTTTGAATTGGATAAATTGTTCAAAAGACATTTGCGTGACAGAAAACTGAAATCTGGTTTTGCATTTTAATACATGCTATTTTTATGTGGATAAGACACAGCAATTCAAGAACAAAATAGTAATGGAGAATCTATTGTACTTAGTCTGTTAAGAATGAACCCCTTCGGGATCACGGGTGCATATATGCACCTTTAAATCATGCTTTCATCGCTTGTTTATGATACCACTAAAAAAGAAATTTAAAATTTTCCTTATTTAATTAAAATATTCACTTGCTAAACAATTTTTAATTGCATGACAAAAAACGGTGTAAACCAAACAATATTCATGTAAAAGATGCAGGTCTGGAATGGGTTAATAAATAAGAGAAATCTTAATCTTCTGCATTGATATCGTCATAGATTGACATTAGTATGTTCAACTAATTTCCATCGTCTCAATACAGGTCTATATTCTGCATATGCTTGTACATCTACGTTTATTACAAAGACATGGATATGATAATGTTCCAAAGCAGTTTCAGGAACAAGAGAACTGCCATTTTCCTTTGCTGCCGGTTCCAACAAACCAACCATATTTATCTGCGAATAGAAGATCATGATCAGGCTGTAGGTACTCCTTACAAAAAAGACCGTGGAAATTAGTTCGCATTATCGATAGGTATTGTGGATTACTACATGACAAAGGGCAATTCGACTTCACAGACTCTTTTTTTTCAGGAAAAAGTATATAGAATATAGCGCAATTCCTTGATGTCTGAGTATTTATGCTTTCCATAACAGAGGTGGCAAACTTACGACTCAGCATGTTTCTTTGTTTTCTGTAATCTATCAGTTTAAGTATCAAGCGCCTTAAGTGTATCTCGAAATTTATGTTCTGAATCATCATTTTCCCTTCACTGTGCAAGCTCTTACTGTATCGTACTCGACAGTGAAAGCATTTCAAATAATGCATTACATAACTTTTTAACTAGAAGTCCATGCATATCACTCAAGTTTTAATGCTTAATTTACCTGTCAGTGGATCCAAACTTCACAAATATTAACCCTTTCTAGCATTTCTACAGAAAACAATGTAATAACAATCACATGAATATCTTTTGAGACAATAAAACTTCTAAATCCGTGGTTTAGCATGATGTACACAAAATAAAAGTTACGTATCACGTCTTCTTGGAAGCAGGTCAATTTAGGGAATTCTTCAACTAGTTATTTCGTGAAATTATATAATTTTACTCGATAGATAACCTACATCATTCGTGTATTCAACTATTTCAGATAATGTTCAATTTGCCATTCTTTAGAAATGAAATGTATAAAAATTGCTTCTATTTTCGTACTCATGTTTCCCCCGAAGACAATAACTTGCATAACACCACCAACAGTTCATATTTTTCGTTAATTTATTTTTATTGACACCTGTCTGTATGTGTCAGATACAACATTTATTCTTTGTTAGGATGTATAATCTTGTAATATTTCAGAAAATAGATTCTTTGCTACTTCTCGAAATGATTGTATATCGAGTGGTAGCTTTAACAAAGTACATTACGTCATTTATCTTAACAACACCATCATGTCCATTCTTTCAGCAGTCGCAATTTTTTCATAACACTCATCAGTTTGCCTTTTCAGTTTTCCGCATTGAACCATCAAGTGTCGCTAAGGATCTTGAATTAAATCCCAGATGATAGTAATATGCAGTTCTCAAATCAAATTTTCTCCGCTGTGTATTGATCGTCATCTGAGTAAACATTTTTTTTTTTGTCTTGGCAACAAACTCTGGTTTATTAAACTTTTCACTCTCTTTCTTCATTAAGAAAGAAAATGTACTTAGTTTCTTTATCTTTGGAGGCTTGAAAAACCCTTCTGGCTTTAAGTCTTCAGACAGTCTCTCTGGAAAGTTTGGTAAGCTTTTACACCAATGTCATGATTTTTGAACATGTCTTCGACAATTTCTAGAACTGTTATTGCTCCAATTGTTACTATTACCATACCTAGATTTATCTATTCGTTACTAATCGTGTTCTGTAAATATGTGATATCACGTTCATCTTTCTGGATCTTGCTCAAAGACAAATCTGGATTTAAAACAGATTTGTCTGAAGTACAGTTTTTTGTTCTTTCATTTTGTTCTCTGCCCTATAATAAAAAAATAACTCTTAACTGCGGCAGGTCTTTGGCTGAATTTCATTGTAGCTTTTAACCGTTGCGTATCTTTACTTATTGTCTTTTGAATCACCCTATTAATTTAATAGCATACAGAACCAAGGAAATCTTTAAGATCAGCCTGTTTATCAGCGAGTATTTTACAAAATGGTGCCTATTAGATACTCTGTTCTTGTAAATATCTTGGATAAATGTCATTCTGATGTTATGGTGAATCCAAACATGTATGGTTTAACAAACCCACTAGAAAACCACAACATAAGACTACAAAAGCCGCTGGAAACGACGCCGGCCATTTTCCAATATGGTGCGCATAAGCTACTCTGATTTTGAAAATATGGATAAATGTCATTCATTTTGTCGTAGTGAGTTCAAAAATATATGGGTATGATTTAACAAGACCACTGACATGAAACCAGAAGAGCCCCTGGCTCAACGGCGGCGATCATAAATTACCCTGTTTTTAAAATATCATGGATAAATATCATTCTGATGTTGTGGTGAATCCAAAAATGTATCATCTAATAAGTTCGTCGACATGAAATCACAAGAGCCCCTGTCTCAATATGGCCGCCCTTTTCCAATATGGCGCCCATAAATTACCTTGGTTTTGAATGCATCATGGATAAACGACATGTTGATGTTGTGATGAATCCAAAAATGTACTGTTTACCAAGTCTGCTAACATGGAACCACACGACTCTCTAACTCAGCGACGGCGGCCATTTTCCAATATGGCGCCCATAAGCTACCCACGTTTTGAAAGTATCATGGATAAATGAGGTGCTCTTGTTGTGGTGATTCCAAAAATATATAGTTTACCAAGTCCCCCGACATGAAACCACACGACCCCCTGGCTCAACGACTAATGTAACATGGTGCTGATTATATTTTGGTACAAATCGCTTAACAGGTGGCGCTGCCATATTGCATTATTGGTGATTATTGCAATAGCTATATCTCAAGAATGAATGAACGGAGTTTCGCAAAACTTTAGATTCTGTGAGAGCTTGATATAAACTAAATTTGATTAATTTTTGACGGAGGGAGTTCAACTGGGATGGTCTCTAATTGGAGGTAAAATTGGTATTGAGCCCATGGAAATAAATTTCGGTCCATGAAAAAAATGGTCGTCAAAGGAGGTAGTCGCACACGGAGGTTTCACTATAATTTATTATGGCTTAACCCTTAACTGCTTTGACAAAAATTGTCGCATAACTACTGTGAGCTGTCTGTCAGACCGCTTAATCTAAAGATGATTAAAATGTTAAATTAACTCTCAGAATGCTATTTTATATTAAACTTTTTATACAAGACAATATTTGTATTCGTTGTGTTACAGTGTTCTCGCTGACATTTGTCCAACGTTAGTAATTTGGCTAACTAAAAAATAAAAAACATTCGCCAAATGAAAAAAATATTCGCAAAATAGATTCGCCGTTTAGCACAATATATACCGGGTATCCCAAAAATGACTGATGGATTTTAAAATTCAATAACTTGCAAACGGTGACAGCTATTTAAAAAATTTTTGCAGGAGGGTTATGTTTAATGTCAGGAGTTTTTTACCATAATTTTTTATTTTAGTTCGCACCTCATACAATAGGTGGCGTTGATGGCGATTGAAGGCCAGGTGATCAATGCTGAGTGAAGCGTCGACTTGGCCTTTAATCGCCGTCAGCGCCATCTATTGTTTGAGATGCGAACTAAAATCAAAAGTTACGGTAAAAAACTCCTGACCTTATACATAACCCTCCTGCAAAAAATTTTTAAATAGCTGTCACCGTTTGCAAGTTATTGAATTTTAAAATCCATCAGTCATTTTGGGACACCCGGTATATATATATATATATATATATATATGTGTGTGTGTGTGTTTATATAATATACCCCTTTTTTCAATATGTTATAAAATAACCTAAGTTTTTACAACTGTGACAGCGATTGTTATTAATCTAATTTCAACTATCCGCTACAAATATACTAAAAATGTGTATATATCATACAAAAAACTGGTGGAACCAGAGAGAAAAGTAGAGCTCGATTAAAAAAAAATCTTACAGTAAAATTTGGGAAATATTTTCAATGTGCATGCAAAAGAAAGTGAATCAGATGATCTGTAAAGCTTATGAAATAACCCAAATTTTTGTTAGCTGAAAATGAGGACTGAGCTGTACTGGTGCCTTATATTCAGAATTATACTATTATCCACTCAAAATGATTACTGAGGAAAGTAGTCAATAGAATATATTGTTATGATGTCTCAAATCGGTTAAGCCCCACAATGCTAAACAAATATAAACCATGATGTGATAATTAAAGTATAACATTAATGTAATCAAGTTTTCGAGGAATTGATGTAGATAAGTATGTTTGAACACAAATATTTAGTATATGATTGAATCGTATCTATTCAAGGTTTTGAGTTTACTTGGAGCTTTGATCTTCCAGTTATCAAAACAGCTGGTATGGAATTGTGCCCACACTTTGTACAGAACGAACCGTTCTCATACTTCATTACATCAGCCTGTAACATATAGTTATGAACCCAAATTTTTAAACTGGTTATGGATGATTGAAATACGGAAAGAGTTAAAAATGCCTCTTCTTCCCTGATTGATTTTAAAGCACCAGTAAAGCTCAGTCCTCATTTACAGCTAACAAAAATTTGGGTTATTTCATAAGCTTTACAGATCATCTGATTCTCTTTCTTTTGCACGCACATTGAAAATATTTCCCAAATTTTACTCTAAGATTTTTTTTAATCGAGCTCTACTTTTCTCTCTGATTCCACCAGTTTTTTGTATGATTTCATAGCTTTTTCAGATACTTTCAGGAACTTTATCTATCACCTTCAACTACAAAATCTAAACTATTATTAGTAATAGTTTAAAATTATTAGTAGGCATATTAGTTTGGCGAAATACTTGAAATGACGCCAAGTTGGCTTTAATTTTGGCGAGTAATTTTGGACGCCAGTTTTTGCGATATATCGCCAAGTTGGCGAAAACTTGGTGACATTTGGCGACAGAACCGCCCTCTCCCAGATGGTAGTACCACTGCAGTTTGTCGGTATAAACGTAGATTTTCTTATGACGATAGGTATCTACACAGATTTTCATAGCTTCATTTTCAAATAGTTATTTTTATAAATATAGAAGAATTTTTTTTTCCTAATTATCCCTTTTTAATTGAAATATCTATATTGTAGTAATTGTTTTACTTCGAAAACACTCAAGTGAAGGTGCGATGTTGCTTTAACACATATTTAATTACAGTTTATATATGTGTATATGAAAAATATGCATTTTCTGTTTCGAATGACGTCAATTTCAAAGGTTCAAAATTATCAGGAGAATCAGAATTTTTATTGATCTATAAAAAAAAAAAAAGACGTGTTATAGTTTCTTTTTTAAATTATTGAATTGTTTTTTAGTTGGTGGCAATTCGAAAGCAACAATGGAATTAGCAATTAAAAAGGAGAGGTTTCTACAATGTTAAGTTATGAAAGGAATAGCGTTATATAAATTTTAAATGGATGCCATTTCCTTAATTTTTGATATTTTTTACCGGACCTTCGAAAGGCACACCCCTAAATTAAAAGCTTTCGAACAAGCTATTACACGTCACTGAATGTTTCCTGGTTCGGGTTATAATTGAGTTGTTTCTCTTTTTTTGTTGTTTCAGGAGCAAAAAGTGCCAAAACAAGGGGTTGTGGATCTCCGAAACTAATCGGTGGATCTGGATGAATTTTTGTAAACTTTGAGATCTAGGGTAGGACACTTCCCCTTTTGAATTTCGTCGTTATCCGATGATTGGGTCCAAAGTTATTAAGAGGCAAACTTTGGACTTTAACATTAGAGATGCAGCTGAGCTCATACGAAAAAGAAAAGAAATAAAAAGCAAAAATTAAGCACAAGCAATTTGGCGAATTTAATCGCTTGTTTACTCGCGAAACGAAAAATTGAGTGGCAATGTGGCGCAATGGCGAGCGACAGCGAGAACCCTGTATATCACTCAACAGGTGGCGCTACTATCCTGCCAATTTACAATTTCCACTGTAGCCACATGTCCATTACTAGTGTATGGATTTTCATAAAAATTTAGATTTAGTTAGTACTTAATATAATATGGACTGATTATGTTTAAGCGCAAATCGCTTAACAATTGGCGTTGCAATAAGGCATTATTAATGATTATCGCAATAGCTGTATGTCAAGAACTATTGCAAGAAATTTCCTAAAACTTCAGATTCAGTTAGTCTCTTATATTGATTAGTGTTGTTTAGTTTTTGGTGCAAATCATCCCACAGATGGCGCTGTTATGCTGCATTTTTCATGATTTTGCAATAGTTGTATCTCAAGAACTAATGCATGGATTTCCGTCAAAGTTCACATCCAGTTAGTATTTGATAAAAAAAAAGATTCTGATTAGTTTTTGGTGTATATCACCCAACGTGTGGCACTGTTATGCAGATTATTTTAAAGATTTTTCAGTAGCTCTACCACAAAAACTAATGCATGGATTTTCATCAAACTTCAGATTGAGTTATAAGTTGACATAAATTGCTGTTGACTAGAAGCAACCCAATAAATTTGCATGAAAATCCGTGTAAAGTTTTTCATGCAAATTTATCAGTATTCATTCAAAATTTAGATATAAGATCATTCTAATGAGTTGCCTCCGTGATTAGTATTAGGTGTATATTGGATAAGTATAAAGAGGGGAAACGGAGGACACTAATGTCCCTCCCCTTAATATATATAATTGAATTTTTCATGCAGATTTATCAGATTTCATTCAAATTTTAGACAAGGATCATTTTGATGAGGGCACCTCCAATATAAGTTTTGCGAGGTCTTTAAGTAATCCTAAGAGGGGGAAATGGGAGGCACCTCCCTCCTTAAATTTGATGAATGGTTTTTATTTAGAATTATCCGATATTTCTTTTACAATTTGATGTAGGTTCTTTCTGATAAGTCAAATCTCTGAATAATTTTGTAAATTTAATGGTTAAGTATAAAGCAGGGGGATAACTTCTCTTAAATTATATAAATGAGTTTTTATTCAAAATTTTCCGATTACCTCTTAATTTTGTATATAGATTTTTTTACATGATAAAGCATATCCTGATTAGCTTAGGGGATTCAATGATTAAATATAAGAAGTTGGAAATTGCACGTGAACGTAGCAAATGAGGTGCGTTCGTACGATAACGAAGTTTTAAAAATATCCCGATCTTGCTGATATAGTAGAGCGTACTTCGGATACAGTATAGTAGTCGAAATCTTTACGTTTCTGTAAATATGCAGGAAGTAATTTTTATTACACCTCAGCAACGTATATCTTATTCATAAAATGTGAAATAGTTGAATATAATTAAAACACGTACCAAACCATGTTTCCCGGTATAGCATTATATAGTGGAATACTTTTGTGTGGCCCTGTAATTTAATAATAAAAATTATTTGCATCACAGATTGTACAGAATGCATATTTTAGTATATATTTCATAGATTCATGCCAATTCTATTATGTTCGAATGAGTGTAACATCATTAAAATGCATTTGAAACTTTTTCCCCATTGACCGTAATGTAACGGAATCCTTTTGATTGTCCCTGTAATTGATCTATGCATCTGATTTTCATAACATTTGAAATGACTCGACAAAATTACGCAATAATTATATGTTAGGTAGCTTTCATTACAAAAAGTAAAAAGCTACCTATTGCAGCCGTCCGGGGGAAAGCACTTCCGGAAAATTTTGGTATATTTTCACCGATCATGACCCCCAGACCCCAAAACCACCCTCCGTTTATATGTTGACATATATATATATATATATATATATAACCATATATATATATATATATATATATATATATATCTGATTTTTGTCATGCGATAACTAACGTATTTATGAACCGATTTGAATGAAACTTGGTATGTACATAGTACATACAAATGTCTCGACCGAGTTCGTTGGTCAGCATCATCCTCCATTTTGTTTCAAAATGGCGGCCATTTTAAATTTTTAAAAAAATTTAAAATTTAAAATTAATTGCGAAAAAATTAAAAGTTGAAAAATATTTTCCTTTTACGTGTTAGAACTTAAAACAAAGATTCCAGAACACTTTTTATTTTGTCTATATCTTAAAAAATGACTGAGTTATAGCACTTTGAATTTTTCTTATGGCTGACATTTTGAAACGATCTGATTTTTGTCACGTGATAACACGCGTATTTATGAACCGATTTCAATGAAACTTGGTATGTACATAGTACATACAAATGTCTCGACCGAGTTCGTTGACCAGCATCATCCGCCATTTTGTTTCAAAATGGTGGCCATTTTAAAATTTTAAAAAAATTTTAAATTTAAAGTTAAATGCGAAAAAATCAAAATTTGAAAAATATTTTTCTTTTACGTGTTAGAACTTAAAACAACGATTCCAGAACACTTTTTATTTTGTCTATATCTTACAAAATGATTGAGTTATAGCACTTTGAATGTTTCTTATGTCTGACATTTTGAAACGATCTGATTTTCATCACGTGATAACACGCGTATTTATAAACCGATTTCAATGAAACTTGGGATGTACATAGTACATACAAATGTCTCAACCGAGTTCGTTGGCCAGCATCATCCACCATTTTGTTTCAAAATGGTGGTCATTTTAAATTTTTAAAAAAATTTAAAATTTAAAATTAAATGCGAAAAAATTAAAAATTGAAAAATATTTTTCTTTTACGTGTTAGAACTTAAAACAACGATTCCAGAACATTTTTTATTTTGTTTATATCTTAAAAAATGACTGAGTTATAGCACTTTGAATTTTGCTTATGGCTGACATTTTGAAACGGTCTGATCTGAACGATCCACAATGTTGCTTTAAAATGGCATACACTTTATGATATCATGGAATTTGGTGACTCTCTAAATCGCTTAAAATAAAACCAGGTTGAATAAAAGATGACTATTTTCTAAAAATTCCTATTAATATTCAGTCTTGACAAAAACTAGTTTCAATCTTATAAAATCACTAATTTTATAAGATTTTTTCCGCTAATTTGAGCTTAGTATTTTTGAACAATGTAACTTACCTTAAAATAAATAAATAAATTTATAAGTATATGAAAGCTGCCTCTTCCTCCCGGCATTGCCGGAAGGACTTTTTTAAATTTCAAACGATTAAAATGCATTTAAAACTTTTTTCCCCATTGACCGTAATGTAACGGAATCCTTTTGAATGTCCCTGTAATTGATCTATCCATCCGATTTTCATAAAATTTGAAATGACTCGACAAAATTATGTTATAATTATGTATTTTAAATTTCAAACGATTCGGTTGGGTAGTTTTGCGTTGTTATACGCGGACAGACGGACGGACGGACTGACCGACAACAATAGGTGCTACGTATTTACATAATTACGAACGCACCTAAAAAGGGAAAATGAGAGAAAGAGCTTTTTTACCTCTGATTTCTTTTTCTTTTTCTTTTTTTTTCTTTTTTTTTTTTTTTTTTTTTTTGGTAGAACGACATTAACCCTTGAAAATACAGGGCTGTAATATACAATTAGTATACGTAGCCTGTGAGCTTAATGCCATCAGTTTAACTGGGCAATATTTTTTTTTTTTTTATTAGAGTAGGTTTTAGTCTCAATCCGAGAATTTAGTGAAAAAACTAACAAATCAAAGAATTTTCAATTTTCATACTTGCAAAATTTGAAAATAATTATATAATGAAACAAATTTTATTTATTAAAAAAAGTTATTCATCAACAAATAATTTTATAAATAATTTTAATTTTTTTTTGGTAAGTGTAATATTTATTTATTTTTTCAATTCTCCAAAAATTAAAAAATATAGTTCCTTTCAAATATCAATGATTTAATTAGAAAATGCGTTTAACATTAAGCTTTTAAGCATTTTTAGAATATATAAGTGTGAATCCAAGAATTTAGAGAAAAACTAATAAATCAAAGAATTTTCAAGTCTCGTATTAGCAAAATTTCAAAAATAAATTAAATAATCAAAGAAATTTTATCAGTAGATATGTAAAATTCTGCCAGTCGGATTTCAATTTTTACATGAATTAGTTCCCGATTTGCCGAATTTCATGTTCACAATTTGAATAAAGGTTTGCGTCAAAACTTCTTGGTGCGTGCATTGACCGCATACACAGGCGTGATCGAAAGTCACAGGCTGATCTGAGCATGCCTGAAAGAGAGAGAGAGAAAAAAGAAAGTGATTGCCAGTGCTGTGCCTCCTCGTCTATAAATATTTTTCATAAGACTAGGCAAAATAAGCAAATTCTTATAATTTTGTACACCAGTGTACTTGTAATCTAAGAGTCGACAGCACAAAACCCTATATTGTCGAGCACAAGAAAAAAAAAAAAACTTTTAATTTATGGAAGAGTAGAATGGTCCATGCCTGCCGGAAGTGAAGGAGTGCATAAGACAAAAATGAATACCACACGTGGTTGACTCGTAGGCTTAGCATTTTGCTTTCCTGTACCCATACTTTCATACTTTTGATTGTGAAACAAACAGAATGCTAAGCCTACGAGTGAACTGCTAGTGGTATTCATTTTTGTCTTATGCACCCCTTCGCTTCCGGCAGGCATGGACCATTCCATTCCCGCTGTTACTACTCTTCCACAAATTAAAAGGGTTTTTTTTTCTTGTGCTCGACAACATAGGGTTTTGTAGCTGTCGGCTCTTGGACTCTTGGGAGATCTATTAAAAGAATATTCATTGAATTAAATCCGTACTTACTTGGCGTGAAAGGTTTTTTGCAGTCGCTCTTTCCTTTGGAGCACTTCTTATGAACTGCTGCAGGACTGCTGCGTATCGCATCGCCGCAAGAGCAGCAATGCTGGGTGTGCTGAGTCGATGCTATCTTTTCGACTGTCTTGCAGGTCTTCTGCGCCAAGCTGCGGATCTCCGTGCACATTTTCTGAAATATACATATGCATACATATATGTAAGAGATTGATGATAGTGACTTCGATTTCACTCGCAGTTGATGTAACCCTTTAACGTTTACTAGTTTCTCAACGAAACCACAAAATTTTAATTCCGACAGGCAACAACGACACCGGAATTTTAATTAAGAAAAATCCATTTTATTATGTATGTGAAAAATCACTCCCCTTTATTCATATTTACAAGTATATTTCTTCACAATTACCGGTGACATTCACTCATTTCAAAATTCGGTCATTTCGCTCGGTTGTTTACCTTTAAAACATTCTTCGAAGGCGTTTGGAATCTAACGCCGTCCGACGACGATGCACTTTTGACGTCTGCTTCGACATCGACAAACGACCTCTTTTTCGACGCATGATTTTCAAAGAATCCCTTTAGAAAATACACCCGTCCCACACTTCTAGGTGCGGTAGGTTCTTCGGATCTGTTACGATTTGAGTCCTCATGAAATTGGCTTTTTTTTTTTTTTTTTTTTTTTTTTTTTCACTGCGGGATCCTTAGACGAAATCTGTGTGTTTTCTGCGGTTCTTTGTTGAAATTCGCTTTTTTTCGCGATCGTTTGATGAAATTTGCGATTTCTTCATGATCTCTTGGAGAAATTTGCGTTTTTAAGTGATTTTTTTTTGACGAAATTCGCGATATTTTTGAATGAAATTTTGGCGATTTCGAAATGAGTTTTATAACGTTAACGAACTAACACGAATAAAAACAAGAATTAGAAAATTTAGAAACAAGAATAAAATTTTGGGAGAAATTTAGGAATTTTATTGGGCAAAAAAAAAAAAAAAAAAAAAAAAAAAAATAGTTAGGAAATTTTAAGGGAAATGAAAGCCTTGCATATATAAACCAGTATGAAAAATTCATTAGGCTTCATAGTTTTTTATATCATTTGGAATCAAATCTCACTTTCTGAAACACAAATAGTACAAATCTTAAATAAAAGGGCCAAGAATCCTACTATGGAAAAATAGCCCAATAAAGAATACTGCCCAGTTAAACTGAAGGCATTGAGCTCACAGGCTACAAATACTAATTGCACATTAAAGCTTTATATTTTCAAGGGTTAATTCCGTTCGAAAAAAAAAATTAAGAAGGGGAAACAGCTCTCCCCTTTTCTCTTTTTTTATACTTAATCATTGAACCTCCTATACTATCAAAGACATGCTTTATCATATAAAAAATCTATATCCAAAATTCAGAGCAAATTAGATAATTCTTAATAAAAACCCATTTAGCATTTATATAATTTAAAAAGAGTTATGCCCCTCTTTTATACTTAACCATTAAACTTCCAAAACTATTCAGAGATTTGAACGAAACCTGAAAATTCTGCTTGAAAAACCCATTTATATAAATTAAGGGGGGGGGGACATTAGAACCCCTGTTCCCCTTATTTATACTTATTCAATGAACACCTAATAACAGTCACGGAATCGCCTCATCAGAATGATCCTAATCTAAATTTTGAACGAAAATTAATTCTGCATGAAAATCCCATTTATATCAACTAACGGGGGGGGGGGCATTAGAGCCCCTGTTCCCCCTATTTATACTTATTCAATGAACACCTAATAACAGTCACGGAATCGCCTCATCAGAATGATCCTAATCTAAATTTTGAACGAAAACTTAATTCTGCATGAAAATCCCATTTATATCAACTAACGGGGGGGGGGGGCATTAGAACCCCTGTTCCCCCTATTTATACTTATTCAATGAACACCTAATAACAGTCACGGAATCGCCTCATCAGAATGATCCTAATCTAAATTTTGAAAACTTAATTCTGCATGAAAATCCCATTTATATCAACTAACGGGGGGGGGGCATTAGAACCCCTGTTCCCCCTATTTATACTTATTCAATGAACACCTAATAACAGTCACGGAATCGCCTCATCAGAATGATCCTAATCTAAATTTTGAAAACTTAATTCTGCATGAAAATCCCATCTATATCAACTAACGGGGGGCATGAGCCCCCCGTTCCCCCTCTTATACATATCGAATGAACTCCAAAAACTAATCAGGGAAGCGCCTTGTCAAGATATACCTACATACAAAATTTCAAGTGGATCGGATATTTTTATCATGAGTTATCGCGTTACGTACGAACATACATACAGAACGGACGGGCACATAAGCTCTCAGGCTATGATAGCCTGTGAGCTAAAAACTAATGTTTAAAAAATTGGCCAAGTAATACAAAACTGATTTAGCAAATCGTCCGGTTACTTACCTTCAAAACATTCTTCGAAGGCGTTCGAAATCTACCATCATCCGATGACGACGCGCTTTCGACATCTGCTTCGATATCGACATACGACCTCTTCTTTGAGGTGTGATTTTCGAAGAATCCCCTCAAAGAAGCCACCCGTCCCACATTTCTGGGCGTGCGTACATCGGATGGGACAGGGGTGGCTGGAGGCTGATCGGAGAACTGTCAAAATAAATTTCAAAAGGATTAGTACGGACAAATAACTAACTACTAAGAACTAAAAGATGATTCTAATATATTAATAAGTAATTGTTTTAGCCTTCCCCCCTTTTAAAATTATACCAATCTCTAAATTTTTAACTTTAAATATTAATCTGAATTTTAATCCCATTCATTTTGAAAAGATCGTTTCATTTTAAATTAAGATTGCAGTTTTTTCCTAAATGTAATTCATTTAAACCACAACTCTGTGCTTTAATGTAGACGTAAAAATTATTCTTTCTCCCTAGCAACAGCTTCTAGATTTTATTATCACGTGGTGGAACTCGTCGAAATTCGACGAAATAAAATCTTTAAAAAAGAACTGTTTTATTTATTTATAATAAATCTACAAAATTAGTTACAGTAAAAAATACATCCAATATTGGTCAGTCTAACTTACAAGTAAATATCATTTTAAGCTAAAAAGTAACAAAATACTACAGGGTGTTTCAAAACTGACTGGTATATTTGAAAAATCAATAAAAATTAGACGGTTAGAGTTAGAAATACACCGTTTGTTGCAATATGTTTGGAATAATAGTAATTTTTCAGGCATACAACTTTCGAAATTAGTTAAAATTTTCAACAACAGATGGCGTTTCAGACAATTTGAAAGCTATGGTAGAAAACGCAATCTGTGAGTTTGGTATTCTGTAAAGCCTCTATCTCTGCCCGCGAAGACAATCGCGAGCTAATGTTATTCCTATGGGGAAGCATTTTTGTAATAACTTTTTCGCATTTTGACATTTTTAAATAATTTCTTTTGCATTGCATAGCTGAGGTCCCTCTCAAGATCGCTCCTTGATTATATTTTTTGATTTTGGTCGCAGGTATTTTCTATAAAATTACTTTCACTTCCAAAACCGTTTTCGAAAATGAAAGTAACTTTATAAAAATATCTGCGACCAAAATGGAAAATGTAATCAAACAGCGATCTAAAAATGCACCTCAGCTATGCAATGCAAAAAAAAAAAAAAAAAAAAAAAAAAAAAAATTAAAAATGTCAAAATGCGAAAGAGTTATTACAAAAATGCTTCCCCATTAGCTCGCGAGTGTCTTCGTGGGCAGGGACAAAAGCTTTAGAGAATGGCAAACTCACAGATTGCGTTTTCTACTATAGATTTCAAATTGCCTGCAGCGCCATCTGTTGTTGAAAATTTTAAATAATTTCGGAAGTTGTATGTCTTAAAATTTACTGTTGTCCCAAACGTATTGTGACGTTTTCTTTGAACCTTGCGTAAATACGGGTTAGGTTCCCTTAGAAAAACCCCCACGGAGGGCATCCCACCCATTACGGCCTATATCCCAAGCTTAGATAATTGGCCGGCATAAACAAAACAAAACAAAACCATACCCAAACATATTGCAACAAACGGAGTATTTCTAACGCTGCCCGTTTAATTTTTATAGATTTTTCAAATATACCGTTCATTTTTGAAACACCCTGTATAAAACTCAATTATTCAAATCATTAAACGAAATATAACCGAAATTCACCGGATTTTGTAATAGACGCATTTTAATTTCTATATATATATATTTTTTCCAATGTTGAGAGAAAATGTACTGATTTTGTTGCCACTATTTCAAAATTGGTACTTAAAACTAAAAAAAAAAATAATATATCAAAAATAAATTGAGATACAGCTTTCAAATTAATTGCATTTAAAAGTATATTTCTTTCTCTATACGACGGTGTAAAAATTTAAAATGTACGATGTTTAGAAATGTAAAATTTGCAGTACCGAAAATTTCAAAACCGAAATTGCATGGAAAAGTATTGCGCATTTTAATTTCTATTTTTCTTTCGAATTTTAAAAGAAAACGGGGTGATTCTGTTGCCACAATTACAAAATTGGTACTAAAAACTATAAGAAAATTAATATCTCAAAAATAAATTGAGATACAGCTTTCAAATAAATTGCATTTAAAAATACATTTTTTTTTCTTTATACGACGATGTAAAAATTTAAAATGTGCGGTGTTTAGAAGGTAAAAAACTTGTAGCAGCAAAAATTGCAAAACAGAAATTGCATTTTAAATTTCAAAGTGTTGTATGACAAGCAGACAAAATGACGTAAGCGTTACGTACAGATACGTTTGGCTTTAGATAGATAGATAGGTCCTCTTTCTGTTGAGTATTAAATCAACTTTTACATTTTTAGAACCACATGCGTTTATTCTGTAACTTTCGAAACTATTTTCATTATTAGTACTTTCCCTATTAACATCTTTTAAATTTTACTAACGTCTTTCTCTGCTCTCTTATTCCGTGATTTTTGGCAACCCCCTGTAGAGAATTCATTCCTTGTGGTTTTTAGAATCTATATTCATTTTATTTATCATTTGGCGTTGATAATTTCATATTGCACCCTTTAACTCCTCTCATTGAGTTATTATCAACGGAAATCAAATGCATGTCTTATACCATCTTGTCGCATGAGAGTTCGTTATTGGCGATACTATGTACATGTGGTTTGCCAACTCTCTATGCTTCGAGAAAATGCACCAGTCTTCACTGGATTGCAACTTTGATAACATAATGTGTGAAAATGTATGCTCTCCTCTCCAGATTCGCCATTTCTGCCGAAAATCTCGTAGTGTGTACAAGAACCTGGTGTTAATAAAAGTCTTCCTATTTGTCCTCTACTTTGATTAGTATGGACATAGGCTGCATTTGGAACAGTCTATTGCCCTTACTTACGTGATATATATTTTAGCCACTGGCACTTCTGTGATGCTCGAAATATTAAAAAAAAATCTCTGCAACAAATTTCTATTGCTTAAGACGCTACACTACTGACTGAAAAAGACCTGGATGATAATGTTAAATCTATGGGGGCATTCTTTTCAAATATCTCGCTCAAATTTTAATATTTTTACACGATTTTTTTTGCATAGGATAGCTGGGGACGATCCAAAACCAGCCTAGTTTTTTTATTTTTTCGATTTTGGTGTCAGATTAAAAAAATATATATAGTTTAATTTTCAGAATCGGTTATGAAATTGAAACTAACCTAATGTAAAAATAATAAAACCATAATCGAAAAGCAAAAACTAGGCCAGTTGTGATCGTCCTCAGCTATCCTATGCAAAAAAAAAAAAAAAAAAAAAAAAAAAAAATAAATAAATAAATAAATAAAAAATAAAAAAAATAAAAAAAATAAAATAAAATTTGAGCGAGATTTTTGAAAAGAACGCCACCATATACTATATTATCATCCGGGTCTTTTTCAATCAGTAGTGTAGGCTCTTAAGAGGCGCCAATGCCAACCTCGTAAAAAAATTACCATGCCGGACTCGAAGCTGCGCTATCAGTATAGCGCACTGACGTTCTACCGACTAAACCAGTGAATGTCAGTGCGATGTACTGATGGCCCGGGTTCGAGTCCCGGCATGGAAACGTTTTCACTAGGTTGGCATTGGCGCCTCTTGATCAATAAAAATTTGAAATTTGATTTTCATTTGAAATATTGTATGCAATCCGAATATTCTCTCTCGAAAAATTTACAGAAAGTTTTTGGCATTATACAAATTTAGTTCAGTTAGGGAGACAAAATTTGACTTTTTCATTTTCATATCAATTCCATCTGTATTTTTATTTGTAATTTTCATTAATATTGCTGAATTCATGTTTTTTTCATGAAGAAAGGGTAAATTTATTTCTGAAAAAAAAAACCGCGATATTGCTGATAATCACAATCATTTGACCAGATATTTTTATGTATTAATAAAGCTTTTTTGGTTATTAAGTCTGGCTAAACCTGTGATAAAACTTCCTTATTTTATGGTTTTGATGTGAATTAGTAATGTACCTTTATGAGGCAAGTTTCATTGAATAATTAATGAAAAATACATTTCATTTTTATAATGAGCATGCATTATTGATTTTAACATGATATATGCTTTTAATATTTTAATTTCTTTAAACTTTATGTAAATTTGTATTAGTTTATTACCTTACTTAATTGTTTTAATATTTTAATACATTGTAAGCATTTATTATAGATTCAATTGCATTATTAATTACATTCAGATTAACCTTTAAAAAATGTAAACAAAACAATGACCGCAAATTGGCAAAATTCTAAAATCCATACAACCTCTGGTTCCAAGCTGTACGGATTTGAGAGAGTCTACTGTGTAGCACTTATCATGAATGACATGATGCTTACACCATGATTGAATTCATGAGCAACTCTGTCGCTTTAAAAGCATAAAATAAAGCCCACACTTACTTTTTCAACACTTTTCGAAGGGGCAAGCAATCGGACATTCTCTGTGGACATTGCGTTGTCGACACTGAGAAACGATCGCTTCATCTGTGCACGCTTTCCAACTACCTTTTTCGTCGAGGGTATGGATGTCAGAACAGGTGACACGTTAGACCCTTTTGGCTTGGAAGGACCACACGAAGATTGGATCAACAACTGTCAAAATAAATATTCAACCTACAGTGGAGTCTCTATATAACGAAATCCATCGTTCTAGTAAAAGTTCGTTATATAGAGAAATTCGATGTATAGAGAATGATGTTAAAAATCGTATTTAATGTGTGAAATTTTGAACAAATGTTACTTTTGATCTTTTAAATTAAGAATTTGATATGTTTAAAAGTAAGTATTAACCTAACATTTTATTTCTTAATTATTTAAGCCGTTTCAAAACAGAGAACAGACATTTATTTGAAAGCTTAATGAAAATCTAATAAGGAAGACGCATTAATTTCAGACGCGAAGAAATCTGTAATTTTTTGTTGTTTTGATTTTAAAATTGTTATGCTCTTAAAAAGAAAAAAAAAGATCAAAGTTTAGCAAAGAATGAAAAATTATAGTTAACATTTCCCTCCATTTGAAGACCTCTCTTATGCGCCTCTCATTGATTCCTCTCTTGTATGTGTAACAATCCAATTGACTCTGTTTTGAGAAGGATGTTGAAAGATGTGTGTTAGGTGGGATGAACTCGTTGGATTTAAAGAACAAGGAGAAAAGTAATATATATATATATTAAAAAAAAAACTCAGCACTGAACGATAAATCAAAAATAAGTGATGGAAAATCGATATCGAAGCTTTTTTTAAACTGAATAAATGAAGACCAATTTATGAAAAAATTCGTTGTATGGAGATTATTTCGCTATATAGAGGCTGTTTTTAATGTAATCATGCGAAAAGGGGACCGTTCCTACTAAAAATTCGTTATATAGAGAAATTCGATGCATGAAGTTTCGTTATAGAGAGACTCGACTGTATTTAATAAACAAGTGGGTAAGAATGATCGCAGGTCGCAGAAAGGGTTTCGTTTAATATCTCCTTCAAAACATTTTATCATTAAACTAAGAAACGAAAATTGTCAGTAGAAAAGTTAATTATCCCTTGTATAAATGGCAGTACCATTATAGTTATGAATGCGCCTCCTGGATATTATCCACTATCCTCTTTCAAATTTTTATATTTAACTGCAAATATTTATGAGTTTTATTTTATTGAATAGGAATTTGATAAATAAAAAAAATATATATTTCACTTCGTGTGTCAAAATAGATGATAAATATAGTATAATAGGAGGAAATAAAAAGAAATAAGCGCTTTTTTTTCAACGGGATTCATTTAATCCATTCACTTATGTTACCTACATAATAAATTGCATATCTATTTTAACTTTCGTGTAACAATTACAAGAAAAAAAATCAACTGATAATTTAAAAAATATATATATATTTTTTAATTAATATAATAGTCTCTTTCAAAATTTTATGATTTGTTTCACGACAAGAGGTATTCAACTGTAAGTACACAAAATTTAAACTCCTGACTTATGTATAGTTTTTGTGTACGGACTCTGTGACATAGAGATAAACAGACAGACAAAAGGATTTCATCAGATGAACGAAGCCCTGAAAAAGAATATTGCCCAGTTAAACTGATGGCATTAAGCTCACATGCTATTCGTACTAAATGAATAATACAGCCTATTTTTTGAAGTAATAATGCACCTAGTAAAACAAACTCAGGGGGTGATTAGCTCTCCCATTTCCCCCTTTACAAACCACTAAACCCCCAAAACCATTCAGGGATTCGCCTCGTCAGAAAGAACCTATATCCAAAATGTGAAGAAAATGAATAAATTCTGCGTAAAAAACCCATATACCTAATTAAGGAAGTTACTTCGCATTCTCCTTTTATTCTTTTAACGAATACCCAAAAGTAATCAAAGAGGCGCTTCATCAGAATGATCCTATGGCTAAAATTTGAATGAAATCGGACAATTCTGCATGAAAAACCTATTTATCTAGATCAATAAGAGTTATTTTACCCCGTTTCTCCTTTATACGAATTAACTCCCAAAACTAATCAGGTAAGCGCCTTATGAGAATAAAACTATATCCAAAATTTGAAGTAAATAGTATATTTTTATCATGTGTTATCGCACTCCATACAGAATTGGCGGGCAGATAAGCTGCTCTCAGGCTTTGCTAGCCTTTGATAAGCCGGTTTCGGTAGCCTACAGCTTACCGTCGTCAGTATACCGTCGTACACTGATGACGGTAAGCTATATACAACCAAGACCGGCTTGCTTGTAATTCAATATAATTGGTGCTTCTAACATTGTTCACTTTTACATTCCTAATTAGAACATTACCCTTTTGAGCGCTCCAAAAACATCAGAGTTCAATAAATCAGCCAGCAGTATGTTGCAGTAGCACTTCCACGTGAATTGATATCCCTGGTTTTTACGAGCTAGGGTGAAGTATCGATAGTACCTTTCGATGTCGTCGACGCTGTCGGTGCGCCGAACGGGGCGATGCAAGTAGGGTGTGAACCTGGAAGCTTCATCCAGTCCGTCTGGCCAGCTGGTGGTTTGGTCGATTTCGCAATCACTCTTTCCGTAGCCGCCGAGGAGCTGCCTTCTGTAAAGAACTTATTAAAGCTATAACATATTCGGTACTATTTACAAGGAAGGTCTCCACACTGGGTATACTCAGAAATTTATGAAAAAAAAATACTAAGTAAAGTACTTATGTATGTAATAAAGGATAAGTCAAATTTAGCGGCGGAATCACAGTAGAAAATATGTAAAAAAATAGAATATTTTCGAATATTTGGCGTGAAAAGACGAAAAAAAATCACACGATTTGGCAAGCAGACCTTTTCCTCGTCAAAAGCAAACGATTATAATGTAGCTCAAAACTTTTGGATTTTTAGAATGCATGTAAATGGTATTTAATAAATTTAAACATAAACAATGAGAGACTTTAATGTATTATATACATATACATACACATTGTATTACATATAAATATATATTACTTGTTGAAGTAGTTATTTAATTAATTACTGGAAAAATGTTTTCATAGTTTTAAAAGAATCACACTGAGAAAAAATTTTTTCATACATTTAAGGGTACCCAAAAATAACAGCCAGATGTTTCCATATCAACAAAATCTAATCGACAATTCTCCATCGGTCTTTGAGCTTGAAATAAATTTAATTAATTTAAATTATGAATTTCGTTATAAATCTTAAATTTTGATGATTAAATTTGAATATAAATACACATAAATATCGATATAACAAAATTATACTTTAAAAAAACCTAAAACTTTCAAAATTAAAGTTATTTAAATTAAATTTATCAAAACAAGTTCAACATGAAACTTTTTTTTCTTTTAGTGTATTCGACGTAATTTTTTTTTTTTTTTTTTAATTACATTCCATCGCCAGCCGGCGATAAATCGCCAAATAACGAAATGTTCATTATTTTTTTACGATTACTGAATGGAGGTTACGTCGAAATTTTTTTTATAAACGTATATATCCACAGGAGAAGAAAATTCTGTAATTTTTTCAGATTTTTCGGGGTATGCCCTTATGGAGACCCAAGGGCGGATCTGGAGAATCCTCAAGGGGGGGGGGGGGAAGGATTTTAGAAATTTGGAGACTCGACTTTAATGCGTGGGTCGGGGCTAATTTTTTCACTGCGGGTCATGTTACTTTTATTTTATGCTGCGGGTCGGGTCTGGGTCCGCTTGATTTCTAGTTTTTGCTCTGGGTCGGGTTTGGGTCCGGATGACTTTCTTTTTTTGCTGCTGGTCGGGTTAACTAATGTTTATGTTGTGGATCGCATTAGCAGGGTTAGCAGGTGCTTTTATTCAGAAACTAAGGCGTTATCCAGTTTTTGACACACAGTTTAAGTTTAAACAGTTTAAGAAAATACTGAAAATAATCGTTTTGAATAGAATTTCTGGAAGCGACAGCATGAGAAGGTAGAAAAATTCGCAATCATTTGACGTGCAAAGAGAAAACTGCGCCCAGGGCAAAGCAGAATGTGGTGCCCCCCCCCCCCCCCAGACCCAATCTTTTTCTTCTAACAAGTCAAAAATTACGCTGGTAGCATAAATTTGGCGCAACCTAAATTTCCGCGCTCGGGCCGACCGCATCCTTCGCCCCCCTCCCCTTTCGCACGTCGCTGCATATTGTCTGTCCTACACATCTTGATCACAATTAAGTCTAGCGCGGCTCGTCTATATGTAAAAAACAATGCAAGCTGATCTCGGCCCGCTTCGAGCCTGCTAAAAAAAATATTAAACTCGGGTTACACCCAATATAATTCTCCGATGCTGTAAAAAGTTCCATTTCTGTATTGATGTTGCCAAACTAGTATCGGCTGGTGACGCACATTTATACTTATTCTCATTAAACCCATATAATTGAAAATAGCTCATATTTTAACGTTTCTGCTTAAATCTGTATAAAGGGCTAGCGGGCCCGCTAAATTTTTTTATGGGCTCGGCCCATATGGCCCTTCAGTTTTTTTGCCGGCTCGGCCCGTTTATTTTGCTTATTGGCCTGGCCTGTTGGGAAAATAATTCTAATTTTGCTTGCCCGTCAGAAAATTCGGAGCCATTCCGCCGACTCGGCCAGGCCCGGGCACGTGCATACGTCTAGGCTGGGTCGGACACGGACCGAAATTTAACTTTCATTCCGAGCCGAATCCCGACCAGGGAAATTTTGGTCAGTGCGGACTAGAGATAAGTTCGGGCTCTTATTCGACAGCGCAAAAGCCCCATAATGATATTATACAGTAGAAAAAATTGCATAATACTTATAAAAAATGTTCGAAAAGTAATTATAATTTTAAAGTTATTTTTATATAAAAAAGGCTGTTAAACGAAAAATAAAATTTAATATTATCAAAAGAACTGGTGGAATGTATATAATACAATTTCCACCTTTTGTTAAGACAATTAAAGTGACTAAGAAATAAAAAAAAGAAAATGTCTTCAGTCTAAGGTGGAACTATGGAAATATGGCTATGGAACTATGGAAAGTGTGGCTCGATCCCGTTCTACAGGAAAAAGTAAGACTCGACCCGCCCCGATTCTGAATGTGTAAAGACTTGACCCAGTCCCGCGACTTAAAAATTTCGCGACACGACCCGGGCCGCGCCGATCTCGATTTTAAGTCTAACCCTTTTTCCGTGCGGGCATCTAATATCGTTTTTCAGACCCTTAATTGGGCTCAAGGGGGGGGGGGGCGATCGCCCCCCTTCCTTAGATCCGCCATTGTGGAGACCTTCCTTGTTAGTTATCCCGTCGACCGATTTCGCCAAATTATACAAATCGCCAAACTAATAGCTAAACGTTGCAATTTTTTTTTTAAATAACGAAAGAATAAATAAATTAGCAAAATATTGATAAAAATACAAAAAAAAAAAAAAAAAAAAAAAAAAAAAAATCACGTGATGACGTTTTAAACACGTATTTCGTGTCTAATAGCATCAAATGTGACATTCACGGTAAAACATTATTGGCATTTAATCTTGTAATTTGGCGAAATTTTTTTGTTTCGATGGGATAATCAAGTAATACAGCAATTATATATAGCGATATACATATATATTAATAGATCGTATTTACACCTATAAATAAATACTATATACTTATATAATTTTTTTATAATCTCATTTTTTTGATATATTTATTATATATAGCTAATTTAAACGAAAGCTATAAATTTCCCCCCAAAAAAATATGCTAAATGCAAAAAACAATTGGCTAATGTCCATTCCAGTAGTAAAAAAGCAATCCCAAAGGCAACCATATCGATTCATTTAATTAAAAAGAAAAAAAAAAAAAAAAAAAAAAAAGAGGATATGGAACACTTTTTCATTATTATTTCGCCACAGATGTTGTATACGCATCACGCATTTTTTTTTTTTTTTTTTCTAATGCCAACTAGGCGAAAACTTCGTTTTTGAATACCAGTTACATATATGTATTTTTTTTTTATTTTTTTTTTTATTATTTTAAAAAGGAAATAGTAATATTAAATAAAAAAGTTTGATACTACTTCATTATCCTATCGACCAATTTCACCAAATTCTACAAATGGACTATTACCTAAATTACACAAATTATTATAATTTTTCGTTTAAATAACAAAAAAACAAATAAATTTATAGAACATTAATAAAAGTAGAAATAAAAAGTTAAATTAAAAATCGTTTGATGATTAATAAACATATACATTGTGCTTAATGTCAAGTGTATGGGATATTTACGATCATCCATGATTGGCATTTAATCTTGTAGTTTGACGTTAAATTTTTGGTCGACGGAACAACCAAGTAGTACCAAAAGTTTAATTAATAATTATAGAACAAAACAATTTATATCATTTAAGTAAAATAAATAAACAGTTTAATTGTAAATAAACAGTAGCCAGGTTACCGTATGAGGCATAAAATCGCCACTTTGTTGCAATCTCGCCATTGCGGTGCGTATATGACACCTTTGTCTTTAAATATACGCACTATTTTAAACGAAATGAATGAGAAATCTACATTTTAAATAAAACAAATGCGATATGAATATAATGAAGAGTTCTGCAATTTATTAATTAGAGCCTGGGTAACACGAAGGAGCCTAAAATTTTAATTCCCTTTAATACTGATTCACAGAAAAAATTAAATGAAACATGAACAAATAATTTTTCACATTTTACTTTTCTGCTAATAGCTAGACTGGGAAGAGTCCGATATCCTGTGCTAGGTGGAGAAACTTGGCAAAAAAATTTGCGCCAAAATGCCGTTTTGGCGTCATGAAAAATTTTGCAGAAAAACAGATTGCAGAAAAACATCGTTTCTAAATCTTTGTTATTTGTAAATCAATGATTTTTCAACATTTTATAAAAATAGAAAATTCTATAAAATCATTGATTTATAAATAACAAAGATTTAAAAACGATGTTTTTCCGCCATCTTGAAAAATTTTCCTCGATGCAATAACACAATTTTTAGCACTCTAAAAATTGTCTAAAAATTGTTTCTAAATGTGTCTAATTGTGTCAATCTAAAATTTTCTATTGTCAGGGGGGGGGGGGCTCTGCCCCCTGAACCCCCCGTTTTAATAATAATACAATATTATAGGAAAAAAAACTTACCAAAGCTTGTAGTCAGATGTTCAAAATCTCGCTCACAACTGCCAAAAAATGCATTTAATATTTAAAAATATGGAGTTTAATATTGCTATTATTTGCTATTATTATTGCTATTATTACTGTTATATTACTATTATTATTGCTATATTACTAATTCTGGTTTAATATTTAAACCAGATCAAAATGCTTATCGCCAAAAAAGCGCGCTAAAAAAAAAGCCAAAAATCTATCACTGTATATCGGACCTGTCCCGCTAGATTTTTTTTAGTTAAAATAAAAAGCAAAATAAATAAATGAATGAACTAACCTTAGCTCTTTATAGAAGTTTTTGTTTTCAGCCATTTGCGAAAAGGACTATATCATTCGGTATGACGATTAAAACTAATTATAATTAGACTATATGATGTAAAATTAACGATTAATTATAGCTAAAGAAATGACAAAAATGTAATTTATTTTTCTAATTAGAATTCTCTTTGTATATATATATATATTTCTGATTGAAACAAATTGTTTTATTGTCACAAATAAAAAGATTCATAAATGCTTTGAAAATCTTGTCAAATAATTAAAAAAAAATTCAATCTACTGTTACCAAATTTTTATTTAAAAAAATTATATTACGTTTAAATCAATATTTAATGCTTATGGACTATTTTTAACCTCCTTGATTCTAAAAATCCATTTCAAGATCAAGGCTCCCTTATCATAAAGTTCCCTTTGTCCGCAGTACACATGGTCAGAAACCACAAGATTTTCCCGTTGTTAGCGCCATCTGATGTGAGAAACTGAAAATTTTCCATTTTTTCCCATGAATTTGTATATGGAGTATTACTTGTAGCATGCAATAGATAGCGCTACTTACCAGACAAGTCATGAAATAAGTTGGCAACTATCAGGACTTTTTACCCATACGCTGTCTCCTGATTTGCGAGGCCTGTTATTAGGATAGGATGGCCTTGTTTCAGATAATGCTTTTACGCACTGTTTTAGGAATGAAAAGTTAGTGAAGATTGCGTCTGTGTACTTAAACCTAATAAAACAATTTAGCTTTATGAATTTATATACCTTTAAGTTTCGTTTTTAACCCCTTGCGTCGCGGTGAGATATCATATATCTACGAAACCACTTAATTTTAATTCCTAAACGCCACATTGGCATCGGAATTTTGGTACAAAAATTTACATATGAATGCGTGAAATATAGCTTTTTTTTAATTTACAAATAAAGTTGTATTCAAGTTTCGGTGTTAGTCATTAATTGCCACACTTAAGCAATGAATTTGCCCTGCGCCGCAAAGGGTTAAATGACATCAGTTGAAATTTACCTCACTTCTGAGAATGTACTTACTAAATACTATTTCGTGTTAACATTCTTCAGTGAAAATGGCATCTATTATTACGTAAATTGTTTCCGTTTAAAAAATTGAAATTCTAATTAGCTTAAAAATACAAACAAATAGTAAATAAAAACACGTCATTTTCACTGCAAAAGCGTTATAGAATTGTTTCAAATTTATGAAATCTGTGAACATGAAATAAAACGCAAAAATCTAAACCAAACCAAACAACCAAACTAGTCGGATGTGCCAATCCCAAAACTTTCTTCTATCTCCTACATATTAATATAATACTACATAATTTGATACTACACTGCCAAAATTAAATGACAAACTATTCCTATCATGAGGATTATAAAGGTATACTATAGGTTCATTGAATTGCATGCAATTATCAATTTCATAAAATGTGAAATAGTTTAATACAATGCGTCCCAAACAATGTTTTCTCCTATACCATCATTTAAAGGAATATTTTTAAATGGCCCTATAAATTAAAAATAATATTTTTTGCACCACATAATGTATATCTTAGTACATACTTCATAGATGCATATCCATTTTATTATTTTTGAAAGAGTGTAACATCATTAAATTGCACTTGAAACTATTTATCTTTTGATTGGCCGTAATGTAATGGAACGTTTTCCATTGTCCCTGTCATTAAGCTATGCATTCCGATTTTCAAAAAAATTGAGATGACTAGACAAAATTAGGCAACAATTATATATTTTAAATTTCAAACGAATCGGTTGGGTAGTTTTTGCTTTCATTAATAAGTATTTATTAAAATAATAATATATTATTAGCTCTTAGTAAATCAGTAACAAAAATTGTTTAAATAAATAAAATTAAAAACTAATTTCAGTAACAGAAATTTATTTAGAAATATATTTTATTAACCGATAGTAGAACAATAAAAATAAATGTATAAATAAAAAAATAAAAAATATTAAAAAGTAAATTTTATTAACAAGAATCGTTTTTAAGAAACTTTTAGAATAATTGAAAATAAATCAATAAAGATCGAAATAAAATTTTCAACAAGTCTAAAGCAAGGACACAACCCTCAATCTCCGGTTCACTGGAAGCACGCGCTTACCATTATACTGTAAGATCCACAGAAATCCTGCCCAACGACTCCATTACATTCATTTCTCTTATAGCAAGTAACAATACGCCTTCACGTAGAACGATAAGTTTTCTGAAATTGTAGCCAAAGTTCAGGGGCTAGACGCCTGTAAATTAAAATTTACATCTTAATTAGAAATTAAGTCTTTGCATAACTATCTGTTACGTTTTTTTAATTTAGATATTGGCATATTTAAAGGCAGAAGAAATTCTCCACAGAAGACTAAAGTAAACAGCCAATCAGGAATCAGAATTGGCGCTGGTCGCTAAATGAATGTGCATATGTGAATTACGCCCCCCCGGACCACCCCCTGAATTCAACACTGGGGGCTTTGACATCGTTTTGTTATCTCTTACTTTCATGTAATTAGCATTTTTAGACAAATGGAACTTATGTTTCAGTAGATGTTGAGTTGACCTTTCATTTTCACAGAAAAAAAAAAAATAATAATAATACTGTATTGCATGTGCGTATATTACAAGATCTTCGACATCGCATTAATAAGCAATTTATTTTCATAATGTAAGTGAATTTCTTATGTAGGTATTCACTTATTAAATTTATATATATATATATATATATATATATATATATATATGTTACTGTTGATATAAACATAATGTTTATTTAACAATAAATTGACGACAAATGTGTATTTTTTTCCATGTTTAACAATCAATATTTACGTTCTTTATTTAAATGATTATACATACGTCACCCAAAAATGGTACACTTTATATTTTTCTGCATTAGATTTGAGATTTTCTTTTTATGGTACCGGAAAGTATGAACTTCTGTTTAGTGGTATATCGGTCTAAAATTTTGAGAACCCTATATGAAATACTTAACACGACGACAGTTGCTACGTATTTAAATAATTACGAATGCATCTAACAAGATACGCAATAAACAAAACACAACATCAAATATAATCTTTTTCGATTTTCAACCGAAACGTTTATGATTTTTAACATACATTCTGTATAACGTTAAATTAAAAATAGCTGAAAATAAAATACAATTATTTATTTATTTATTTATTTTTGAAATAGCGTAAGAACAATTAAAATACACTGCAAAATATTTTTAACCACTCATTATAATAATACGGGATTCCTTCGAACATTCGTGTAAAAAACACCCACAAATTCTACACACTCCATCTACTCAAGCGGAAAAATAAAATATTTAAATTACATGACAACCCCAGTGTAATCCCGCGAGTTAGATCACAGACAAAAAAAAAAACCGAACTCATAAACACTTTCCAAATAATTGCAATACGCATACATTTAAAATCTGAATTTAAAGAGCTATGAAAACATTGAATAAAATGAACCAAGACCGACGGACTTTGAATAATGATCGTTCTATCCCTAGTGATTACTATTATCTATTTCTAAAAAATAACTAACTGTAACTGTTCTTGATTTGTTCCACTGCTTGTTACGCAATGGATACGCAATGTGCACTGATGGAGACCTTGCGAAAAGCTTAGCGAAACGTTTATTCTTTGTATTTTTCAAAGGTTTTTTAGTATTTTTTATCTTTTGCATATAAATTTTAATCATTTAAATGCTACTGTAGTCTGTTTTATTTTATTTTGATTTAATCTTTTAATAACTTTTCAGGTATGTGGGAAACTGTTAGAAGAGAGAGGAATAAATAAAGAAAAGAACTAAAATATCGAAATTTTTAAGAATTTCTGGAATCTGATATGAGTCATTACATCAAATCCTCAATGAATAATTTCTCGAAAGAAAAAGATATTGCTTCAAACAAACAACAACAAGATAAGGCTACAAACAAAAACGATATACATTCGACTGGTTGGACCAAACCACCACCTGTGCGGAACAAATATCTGACCTTCAATATAAAACACTTAAAAGATGAATCACGGAGTTTTTAACTTGTTGTTTTATATACCGTTCATCAAAACGAACAATTCGAGAGTCCGAAAAAAATAATTCCGGATCATCGAGATTACTGATATTAAATGGCTTCTTCCCATTATTAAATACTAAGTACACACCAAATTTTAAGTCTCTATCTTAATTTTTCGGGTGATAGAGTATTTACAGACTCACAGGTAATGGTGTATTCTTTAAAAAAAACACGCGGTATACGCTCAAGACAGATAGTATGCCTTAAATTAAACATACTGTAGCTTTCTTGAAAAACAGGGTATACGGTGCTTCTTAAAAAAAATTCCAGAAGGTATAAGGTGTGTATTCGCGCATACCCTCCATTACACTCTTGCTTACAGACAGACGGACGGTAACTTTTTGTTTCTAAAAATATGTTTTTTGCACTCTTTAGTGTCTGAAACGTGTAAATCTATTAAAAAAAAAAAAAAAAAAAAAAAAAAAAAAACATTTTGCTTCGATTTTCAAAACGATTGCAAGATTTACCGTCTATACTACGTATGTTGTGTAAGTTAAAAGGAAAGAACTAAAACATAAAAATTATGAACATTTTTTGTACGATATTAGCGACAAGAATGTTCTCAAAATAACATTTAAAAAAAAAATTCACAAAAAAAGAAAGAAAGAAAGAAGCAAAAAAGGCGGAACAAGAAATAACTGTCACTCCTGTATCATCGATCATTTCATCCAATCCTTAATGAACAATTTTCTCGAAAGAAAAAGATGTTGTTCCAACCCACCATGAACACAAAACAAAATAAAGGCTATAACAAAACAATATACATTCGACTTGGTTGAACTAAACCAACAAGTACCTGACCTTCATTGTAAAACTTTTAAAAGGTGGATCTCGCAGTTTTTAATTTGTTGCCAATTGATCTTTTTTATAACATTCGTAACCACGTCTATTTTCACGATGAATTTTATAGTATACAACATAGCAGACGAAATTTTAGAGAAATCTTTTATCCTTTCGCTTTGCGTTTTATTTTAAAAGGTCGGTCAGAACCCTTTGAAGTTCAAAAAACACAAGTGTAACACGCGCTTTCCAAAGGAATAAAAGAAAAAAGAAAAAAAAATAGATTCACGCGTCACGTGACCTGAGTTTTGCTAAAAAAAAAAAAAAAAAAAAAATGTAGTTGTAATATTTCTCGTTTAAAAGAAATCTGGCAACACTAGTTCTATTAAAAAATGTTCTTTTCTTAGTGATATTCGAATGTTGGTTGTAAAACTGTGGTTTATATCTTGTGATGGTGGCGTGCGCCAGAATTATGTAAAAGCTTTATTTGTATATAATGTGTGTGCGTTAGTGTTATATTTGTAAGTGTCGTCTTTTCAAGTAATAAAAAGTTTATAAAGAAGAATGCAACCCCGAGATATTTATTAAGATAAGTTATCACTTTTTTCTTTCTTCTCTTCTACATTTGTAAGACGACTTCTTACACAAGAGATATATTTCGTTTTCTCCTATATCGTTCTATCTAGCCCACGCTTTTAATTTTTTTGAAACGTTTCTGTAAAATATCACTCCTGCAGATAGATTTCCGAAGAGGAAATGATGAATGTGAGACAAAAGAGTTTTTTGAACTTGTCGATGTACAAAACTGGAATTCGTCGCAAAACACGTAAAATGTGGAAAACTAATTTGGAATTGTGATGATGATCTCTGAATTCAGTGGGAAAAGTTATGATAAATACAGAGTAATGTTTAAATTTTTTTTCCTCCCGTCATTGTAGTCTTAACTTCAATTACAATTTTAAACAAGAACGATAAATTATGCACCGAGAATAGATAGAAAAAGTTTTCCAAAACTAACAAAATATTATTAAGAAGTTTTACTTTTTAGACAATGGGATAAAGTATTTAAATAATCTATTTAAAAATGAAACAAGAAAGAAAAATATCATGCTCTAATATGTGTTTCAAATTATATATATATATATATATATATATATATATATATATATATTAGCAGTTTTTAATACTTTTTTTGTCATTGTGGCAACAGAAGTATTCCATTTTTGGACATTAAGCATGGACAAATCAGGAAAAAAAAAGTCTAAATAAAAATCACTTTATGATTGTTTAAGTACGCGTATTGTGTTTAATGTCATTGAATGCGACATTCACGGTCATTCATTTCTTTGGCTTCGGCTTTTTCCGTATCTGTTAATTTCCGTCTACCCATTTTTAAATTTGTTAGTTTTCTCCTTTATTGCGATGATTTTAAACATTTTAATTTCCTATTCAAATAAAAATTCTTCTAAAAGTAAAGAATTTAATTTAAATTCAAATAAAAACTCTTCTAAAAGTAAAGACTTTAATTTAAATTCAAAAGTGACCACGTCATTTTGTCAATCCTCCACCGAAAACAACAACCATTTTTCAATGGTTAAAAAGTTGCTGAATTCAACCAATAAAAAGATTTATATATACTTCAGATTTTCCAGTTCTCTACCGAGGACAACAACTGTTTTCCAAATAATTATAAAAAATAAGAAGTTAGAGTAAATCTTCAATTTCTGCAGTCAATTGGATATTTATTGTACCGCAACAGATATTCATTGAGAACAAATATGATCATCTGGAATAGTATTCGATATTTATTTAACCCTTTCGGGTCTGGTGTACTTTTAATAGAACATGTCTTTTAATAGAATTTTATTTTGTTTTTATTATTATTTGTTTAATTCTCTTTACGCCGTTTGTGATCTTTTCATTTTAAGCATGTACTTCACTCTTTAAAATAAAAAAAAACTTTCCTGAAAGAATCATCTGTAATAAAGCGCAAAAAGTATTAGAAAGTTATAGTATACAGGGAATTTCACAAAGGACCCCTAACTAAAAATCTATAACGCGGAAACAATGGTAGATAGAAACATGAAACAAATGATGTGTTTATTTAAAAAACCGTAAGAATCTTATACATAAATCAGAAAATTTAGTTAAAAATAGCGCTCGTAGATGGCGCTGAGAGCGATAGGCGCTCTGTTGAGGCTGATATTGACGTCACTTAGCAATGATGCGAATTAAGGAGCTTTATACATAGTGGGTCTTGTTTGAAAATGCACTTTTGCCTTTACGAATCGATTTTGAATTTAATCCGTATAATTTTGATTTTGTTAGCGTTAGCAAATACCGATTTTTTTTTTTTTTTTCAAATTAGAATTTAATTATTACGTGTTAAAACAAGGAAAATATTAAAAATTAAGTCATTAAAATTGATTTTAAACGTGAATATTAAAAATGAAAGAAAAATATGAAATAATTAATCGTTTAAAATGTGTTAAAAGCAGTACATGTTGAATGCATTTTTTTTTTTAAACGGCTAAAGCACTGCCAAGTAATTTAAATTAAAAGATATATTTACACGTAAACAAGAGATTTATTTCAAATTTCGGGATTATCTTTTTAACACGCAGGTAAGAGATAGATGGAGATGTAGTGTTTTGATTGCCGTGATATTTAAAATACATCTCTGAAACCAGTTAAAAGTTGTCAAAATTAAATCCAAATATTTGCAGAGTTTGCGTTCAGCTGGGCCGGTATTTTTAAATTTGAGCGATAACAGACTTCATATTGGAAGCAGTGTTTACGACTTACTGCATCTCACTGAATATTAAACAAGATGGAACTTGCACGTCAAGCGTGGCAAATGAAGTGCGTTCGTACTATAACAAGGTTTTAAAAATATTCAGATCTTGGTGAAATAGTGTACAGCATAAGTATCCGAAATCTTTTGTGTGTCTCTAGTCTCTGTAAATGCTATCTGTTTTCTATTACACAGGAAGTAACTTATAGTAAACCTCAGCAACGTAAATCAATATCATAAATTGTTAAATAGTTCTATATAATTAAAACGCGCCTTAAACAATGTTTTCACCTATACCCTTATGCAATGAAATACTTTTGTGTGGCCCAGTAAATGAATTTGCACAATCTGCTGTACAGAATGTACAATCGAGTCTCCCTTATAACGAAACTCCATACATCGAATTTCTCTATATAACGAATTTTTGGTAGGAACGGTCCCCTTTTCGCATGATTACATTAAAAACAGTCTCTATATATCGAAATATCTATCTCCATATAACGAATTTTTTCATAAATTGATCTTAATTTATTCAGTTTTAAAAAAGATTCAAAATCATATGGAATCAATTTTCCATCACTTATTTTTGATTTATCGTTCAGTGCTGAGTTTTTTTTATATTACTTATATCCTTGTTCTTTAAATCCAAGGAATCCATCCCATCTCTCACACACCTTTCAACATCCTTCTCAAAACAGAGTCGATTAGATTGTTAAACTTATAAGAAAGGAATCAATGAGAGGCACATAAGAGAGGCCTTCGAATGGAGGAAAATGTTAACTACAATATTTCATTTCTTACTAAAATTTGAGCTTTTTTTTTCTTTTTTTTTTTTTTTTTTGAGAGTGTAACAATTTTAAAATCAAAACAACAAAAAATTACAGATTTCTTCGTCTGAAATTAATGCAAGTCTTCCTTATTTGATTTTCATTAAGCTTTCAAATAAATGTCTGTTCTCTTTTTTTTTTTTTTTTTAAATTGCTTAAATAATTAAGAAATAGAATGTTAGGTTATTATTTACTTTTAAACATCTTAAATTCTTAATTAAAAACATCAAAAATATTATTTGTTCAAAATTTGCACATTAAATAAGATTTTTAACATCATTTTCTATACATCGAATTTCTCTATATAACGATTTTTTTACTGGAACGATGGATTTCGTTATATAGAGACTCGACTGTATATTCTAGTACAGTGGCGCCAACTTATATGGGCCCATGGGGCGCGAGCCCACCAAATAATTTGATAGCTCTATCCACCCATTATTATTTGAGACCACCCAATATTTTTCAAAAGTTGGCGCCACTATTCTAGTACATACTTCAAAAATGCATATCAATTTTATAATGTTCGAAAGAGTGTAACAGCATGAAAATGCATTTGAAACTTTTTTTTCCCATTGACCCTAATGTAACTTTTGATTGTCCCTGTAATTAAACTATACATCTGATTACTATAAAATTTGAAACCACTCGACACAATTATGCAACAATTATATATTTTAAATTTCAAACGATTGGACAGTTTTTTCTCTGTTATATTGGGATGGACAGACGGACTGAATGACGATTATAGGTGTTACGTATTTACATAATTACAAATGCATCTAAAAAGGAAAATATTTTATTCAAAAACAATTTTCAGATAAGTTGACAAAAATTCTCATGTTACAACAGCACTTGATAGTGTATGCCCGTAGACTTAATACATTTGTCTGTATTTCAGTTATTAATCACATCACGAGATGGATATAGCTGAGCCCAAATTGAGGATCTTGGATAGTTTTGTTGTCTTTATGACGGTCAATTATCAACACGTGCGATATATGCCCTATGAAGGGGGATACCTTCTGTGGGGGGGTCTTTCTAAGGGAACCTAACCCATACTTACACAAGGAAACACGAGGTTCAAAGGAAAACTCCAAACGGTTAGGCCGACGGCCAAGATTGTGTTCAAACACAGCACCCCCCCCCCCCATCTACCAGTTTCAATGGCAGAACTTATCGGTCATGGTGGGTCCAGAACTTGGACGGATCTTCACGGGTTCGAAACAAGAGTGGGCTTGTTGGTGTGATAAGATTTTCCGGGTTATCCTTGTACTGAAGCGATAATTCGGATTCATTTCCCTTCAAAACACTTCGCTGAAGGTATCGTTCATGCAGGAATATGGCCAAAACTAATCTATACTTAAGGCTCCGCTGCAGTGAAACTCCCCGATCACGAAATCCCATGTTAATCCCATCCCGGGAAAAACTTTGAAGGGCGATGGCTCATTATCTCATACAATTGTTACAATATCATTTTCACCCTCAGGAAATAGACATCAGACGCCGATGATATATGTTTTTAAAAGTTGTCTCTATAAATGTTAAGAGACCACACTACTGAGTGAAAAAGACCCGTATGATAATGTTAAGTCTATGTGGCCGTTCTTTTCAAACATCTCGCTCAAATTTCAATATTTTTACATGGTTTCTTTTGCGTAGGATAGCTGAAGGGCGATCTACTACCGAGCAAGTTTTTTACTTTGTCGGTTTTGGTTTCAGATTTTTTTTTTTTTAAATTACTTTAACTTTCGAAACCGATTTCAACCAATTCTAAAATTGAAACTAATATAATATAAAAAATATATAACCAAAACCGAAATATATAACCAAAATATAAACACAATCCTTACAAACTTTGACATTTCCATTTGAGTAAATTTTATCACCTTCTTAAAGCCACTGAAAATTTGCCAAAACAATTTTTAAAAACAGCATCATCGGCACCTGATGGTCAAAATGGTATTTTAATAGTTATATTAGGTAATGAGTCACAGCGCTTCGGAGTTTTCCCATGCAGGTTGGCACAGAATTTCGCAATCGGAGAGTATCACACTGTAAAAAAAATTCTGTAAGGTACCATACTTTATCTAGGAAACTGGGATTCCAAGAACTTTTCCTGTAACGTTAACAACAAAAACTCAAGTTTTAGAGTCGGTTACATGGATTTTTCCTGTTAGCGTTACATGAAAAGTTCTTGGAATCCCAGTTTCCTAGAAAATGTTTAGTACCGTCACAGATTTTTTTTTTACAGTGCACTGCAGCAGCCCCTTAACAAAATACAATAATCCAATTGCTATGCAATTTGATATACGTATGCATTGAGCATGAATACGAAAAAGTTTTTAGTTTGTAAAGTACTATTCTCTGAAAAATAATTTTTATTGACATAATTTTTACTTACAAAAAAGCTAATTTTGAATATCATTAGTTTCATGTAATTATTATTGAGTTAAGGACTCTGTAACATTCTCCGTAGAGACGAGGAAAATATCTATTATACCATCTCCAATAACAAGTAAAAATTGTTTTAGCTCACAGGCTATCAACGCCTGGAGAGCTTATGTGCCCGTCGTTTCTGTATGTTTTTATGTATGTATGTACGTAACACGATAACGCTTGATAAAACTATCCGATTTGCTTCAAATATGTTTTCTGGATTCATTCTGATAGGGTGCTTACCTGATTAGTTTTGAGCGTTCGTTTCTTAAGTATACAAGTGCATAACGGTTGACTAATCTCCCTTTCAATTTAGATCAATGAGTTTTTCAAGCATAATTATTTGATTTACTTAAAATTTGGTATACTGGTTTATTATAGCAAGGAGTTTTTTTTTTTATTATTTAATTCAGAAGTTCAATGGTTAAGCGCAAAAAAAAGGAAAGGCTAGTGAGTTCGTCCTTAATTTAAATAAATGAGTTTTCATCCAGAATTATCTAATTTGCTTCAATTCTTTTTTCTAGGTTCATTCTGATAAGAGCTTCCTTGATTAGATTTTGAGATTTATTGATTAAAAATAACGGGTAGAAATGGGAGCTAATACCTCTTTGTTTATTTTTTGAGGCATATTTTTCTTGAATAGCCTGTAAGCTCAATGCCATCGATTTAACTGGGAACTTTTATTTTTATTGTTCGTTTTACTCATAATTTTTGTTTTCTGTCTATGACGTTATCATTATTATTATTTCTTTATCTTTACTTTTTCCGTAGTTGACAGTTTTTGCCTGTCCAAATCGCAGGCTTTTATTTTAGTTTGTTATTTGTATTTTCACGTACAGAATGCAAATATATTCACTGAGTAAGACTTGAATGCTAAAAAAAGTCAAAAAATCGTTTTATTTACAGGACGTGATTTTTTTACGCTTTTTTTTCTTTTTTAAAAATAATAATTTTTCATCATCAAATATAAAAACCACCAGCTTTAAATATTACCATCTATATTCTTATTTGCTTCTTTTCCTCTCGCCCACATGTAACAGATATGTGACTGCTCTAAGTGACATTTTCTCACGTATTTTTTCACGTATATCTTCTCCCCAAGGTCTTCAGATATCATGTCATCCGTGCCTCTGGAGGTATGAGGGTGAAGTCATGCTGTCTGCGAAGAAAAGGATTTTTCTAGGGATATATGTAGAATAATAAAATGTTTGGAAGATGTACCAATATATAAAAGTGTAGAAATTTTGGTACTACTTGGTTATCCCGCAGACCAATTTCGCCAAATTATATAAGTCGCCAAACTAATAACCAAATTATACATATTGGCATTTTTTTAAGTAACGAAAGAACAAATAAATGGGTAAAACATTAATAAAAATACTAATAAAAAAGTGGAAATAAAATCATTTGATGTCATCTCTAAATATGTACATGTATTTAATATCATTGAATGTGACATTCACTGTCATCCATTATTGGCATTTAATCTTATAGTTTGGAGTAGTTTTTTGGTCGACGGGATAACCAAGTAGTACCGAAATTTCATACTATCCGCGTATTTGCAGATCGAGTTGTATTGACTCTGCTTTTTACTTGTACAAATAGGATACAACCCTTTTCAGGTCTGGTGTACTGTTAATAGTACATGTCTTTTAATGGAGCATTATTTTGTTTTAAGAAATACTTTCGATACTACTTACATGTAGTAATGTTCGTATATAGCTATGCATTTACTATATGACTTCATTTATGTTCAGGCATTTAATAATAATAATAATTATTATTATTTCCTTAATTCTCTTTGTACCGATTGCAATTCTTTTGTTTTAAACATATTTCACTCTTTAAATTTAAAATAAAAATTACTTTCCTGAAAGAATCATATGTCATAAAGCTAAAAAAACATTAGAAAATTGTAATATAAGTGAAATCTTAATATAATACAATATTTTCTAAACATCTCCAAAAACTCCTCCTTAGTAAAAAAAAATTCAAGAGGTTACTAAAAATTTCTTAGTAAATTTGTATTCCACAGATTTTTTTAGTAACCATTACAAACTTTTTTTTTTGCAAGTGAAACAAGCATTTCTTTTGTAAACTGAACAAAAGAATTTTTTGTATAACTAACTTAAAAATTTTTAGCATGAGCCACAAAGCAAATTTTAGTAATAGCTCCAAAATTACTTTTAATAACCATTACGTGCAACCGAAGCGGAGGAGCTTCCTTCGAGCTGCATCCAGACTTCTGAAGCGGAAGATTTTCGGCAAAACCGCAATAGATGGCAGCACTAAACATTCTTAACTGCTCTGATAGGATTTTCATAATCCCTTTATTAAAGAGACACTGTAGGCATTCGGGGTGTATTTGGCGATGGCAAGTTTCAAACCCGGGACCTTTTAGCCTGGAGTCCGTTACTATAACCACTATGCTATCAAGGCCACACCAACTGAGTTTTAGTAAGAGCTATTAAAAATATAAAACTATTAACTCTATTCGTTGCTAACTTTTTTCTAATAATTCTTACAGATTTTCTAGTAACCGACTAAGAAAACTAAAAATTTTTTAGTAATTACAAGGATCACTAAAGTTTTTTTAGTAGATCGACCTTTTTTTTTTACAGTGTATGTCCTATGAATATGAATTGAATAGTACGCGAAACAACAACATTCGTTATCTTTTAGACAATGAAATATTCATTTAACTACAATTAATCTGCTTGGATAGCTAGTGTTAATGATATCAACATAAAAATAACTTTTTCTAAAACTGAAAAAAAATTGGACACAAAAGGATTATGGTAAAGCTTCGCAAAATCACATTTCAACTGTCACAAACTATTTTTTATTAGTTAATTTTACTAGATAATAATAAAGTTTGCTTTTCATAAGAAAAGCAAACTTTTTGATTTTTTTTTTTAGAACTATTTGAATATATCCGTAAACATGTTTACATGTGAAAAACAAACAAAAAAGGCAATATATTTCTGCCAATATTGCTTTTCCTAATACTTCTTAACATTAAATTAAAATTCTTTTCTATTTTGATTCACTATTAATCTAAAGTCTTTTATCATTCAATTTTTTCCTTTTTCTTTTTTTATTATTATTATTTTTACTTACCCATCATACGTAATATAGGCCGTCTTGCAATCGTTTTGAAAATCGAAACTTTTTTTTTGACGGATTTACACGTTTTAGATAGTAGAGATTACGAAAAACATATTTTTAGAAAAAAAAATTTGCCGTCCGTCTGTCTGTCTGTCTGTAAACGCTCTATCTCCCGAACAAATTGAGATAGAGACTTGAAATTTTGTATGTAGTTAGTATGTAAGAATGGGACGAACCCTATTTAATATCAGCAACCTCGATTATCCGGAACTATTTGTTTCGGACTCTCGAAAAATTCGTTCTGATGAAAGGTATACAAAAATTTTCGATTTTTTTTATTTTAAGGAATGCATGTAAAAGGCAATAAAAAAACACCAATTTTGAATAAAAAACGAAGTCGATCGGATAATTAGTTGCCGAGATATTTGTAATCTTGTTTTCCACATTCTTCGATTTTTCATGACCCTGTATTTCATTCAAATTTCAATTCAGAAGTATATTTTGATTGGGAATGAGACGCTTAATCAGACGCAGTTAATTGTTAGTTAATAGAATTATTATTTTTGGAGTTATAAGGATGTTTCTTGTACGCAGTTCGGTACTACTTGAGTAGTTTGGCGTTTTATATAATTTGCCGAAATGGGTACATCAGCAGTTCTTTAATATAGCATTACTATGTGTATTAACAATATTTAAATTTTGTTTATAAATTGCAATGCATTGTACAAATAGTTTTCACATGTTTTATTTTCATATACATATCCATGATGGGTAAGTATTACGGTGGCCCCCAACGACTAGTTTGTTTCCGAAAAAGTTGCCGTGAAAGCACACGAAACATGTAAAATTAAAAGGTATTTTTTGCCATTTTATTTTATTGTAATGGATTATGTATGTAGAGTCGGACGTTTTTTAAATATATTAAATTAGACCTGACACCGATAACTTTTGAAACTTATATTCAACATTAATTATTTACAAAAAGTATATTTACAGGATACTATTTACAAGAAAAATTACAGACATATCAAATATCGTAACTTAATGTTCCATGACATCCGAATTCGTCCTTCTACGTCGTTTTGTCCAACCGACAACAACTGTTCTAAAAACGCTGTCTTCACTTCAGTTTAAAGCGTCAGCACTTAAACACGCCTTCATCAGGCTAAATCGCTAGATTACCTTTATCTTCGGAGTTGGGAATGGGACTCATAGCAGCCGGGTTGTGGGAGTAAGAAGGTCGCTCCCACACTTATAGCACATATAATTAAAAACTGAACTAATTTTAAAAGAAAAAATGTGTTTTGGCATTATAAATCCATAATGTTATGCTTAACTCTTTTTTGCGGGTTTTGCAGAACTAACAAGGAAAGTCTCCATTGGGGGCATACTCAGAATTTTTTGAAAAAAATACGAATTAAACTACTCATGTAGGTAATAAAGGATCAGTAAAAATTAGCGGCGGAATTACATTATTAGATATGTAAAAAAATAAAACAGTTTGGAATAATTCGCGTGAAAAGCCGAAAGCGACGCGGGATTTGGCGAGCAGTGCATTTCCTCGCCAAAAGCAGACGATTTTAACGAATCTAAAAATTGTTTTTAATTGACTTCACTGTTAAAAATCTGCAGCATTTACTGCAACGTCACTCCACTACTTTTATAGAATATCTCTCTTCTGACCAATGAGAATGCTCCATAGCACGGTGAATTGACCGTTTTCTATAAAAGCGATGGAGTGACGCTGCAGAAAATGGTACAGATTTTTAGCGGTGTTGTAGCTTGTGCAACACTGTTAAAAATCTGCTGCATTTTGCTGCAACGCACTCCATTGCTTGTATATAATATCTCTATTCCAACCAATGAGAAAGCTCCATTTCACGGCCAAGTAGCCGTTTATTTTGTCTTAACAATTAATTAGTTGCTTTCTACGTATAGAAATGATAGCATACGACTCTGTTTTTCTCATTATGACTTCATTTATGTTTTGACATTTGGTAATAATAATAATAAAAGTTTACTTAATTTTCTGCACCATTGGCGATTATTTCAGTAAATACACATATTTCACTCTTTAAATTTAAAATATGAATTACTTTTCTGAAGCAATCATGTGTGTTAAAAACGCAAAAAACATTAGAAAGTTGTAAAACCCTTTTAAATCCTGTTGTAATACTTCATTTTACAAACGTCCTCAAATACTCTTCCTTAGCCTATTTTCTTATCAATATGAATAGAATAGTGCAGAAAATAAGTGCATTCGTTATATTTCAGACTATGATTTAATCTCTAAACTTCAGCAAGTCTATTTGCATAACTACGATAAACGTTATTAAAAGAAATGTAATTTTAATCTCATAATGAAAAAAAAAATTGGAGCAGAAAGGATTAAAAAGAAAAAGAATTATTTAATAAAGGAAATATATTTGACAGTTTACATTGTTAGTGTTACACATACTAAATTGTGTGGGTATTTACAAGATTAAATATGAATAATTTAATTTGATGAGTTTTATATTAGTTTATAAAGATTTCACTCAATCTAAAATTCTATGTGCGGACACTACTTGAAATTTCCATGGATTCTTGCGACAGTATTTCTGATTGGAAATCTTTGTCTAAAATTTTCTTCCTCGGGTTAAAAATCTTTCGTCGATTAATCGCAGAATTTATAAAAAATTTTATATTGAATAAAGGGTAAATTCTGTTAAAATTTTAACCCTTTCGTGTCTGGTGTACAATTAATAATACATGCCTTTTAATTGACTATTATTTTGATTTAAGAAATACTTTTGCTAACTAGTAATATTAATATATGTCTATGCATTTATTGTATGACTTTATTTAATTTTAGGCATTTAGTAAAAACAATTATTATTATTATTTGCTTATTTCTCTTTGCGTCGTTTGCGTTTCTTTTATTTTAAACATACATTTCACTCTTTAAATTTAAATTAAAAAGGACTTTCCTAAAAGAATCGTGTGTAATAAAACGCAAAAAGTATTAGAAAGTTGCAACATAATATTTTCTAAACGCCTCCAAAAATTCTTCCTTAGCCTATTGTCATATGAATATTAATCGAATAGAACGCAAAACAACAGCATTTGTTATCTTTCAGGCAGTGAAATATCACAGGCCAACAGAAAAAAAAATTTTTTTTTTGGTGCCCGTGATTTTACAACTGATTTTGAATGTTTTTAGGATGCTGAATCTAAATATGAAATCAGTTTTTCTCTATCAGCTCTACTTTTTACTTACCCATCATACGTAGTAAAGGGTAAGTCTTGCAATCGTTTTGAAAATCGAAAAAAAAAATTTGACGGATTTACACGTTTCAGATACTGGAGATTCCGAAAAACATATTTTTAGAAAAAAAATTTTGCCGTCCGTCTGTCTGTCTGTCTGTCTGTCTGTCTGTCTGTAAACGCTCTATCTCCCGAACAAATTGAGATAGAGACTTGAAATTTTGTATGTAGTTAGTATGTAAGAATGGGACGAACCCTATTTAATATGAGCAACCTCGATTATCCGGAACTATTTTTTTCGGACTCTCGAAAAATTCGTTCTGATGAAAGGTATATAAAAATGTTCGAATTTTTTTGTTCTAAGGAATGGACGTAAAAGGCAATAAAATAACACACATTTTGCATATAGAACGAAGTTGATCGGATTATTAGTTGCCGAGATATTTGTAATCTTGTTTTCCACATTCTTCGATTTTTCATGACCCTGTATTTCATTCAAATTTCAATTCAGAATAATATTTTAATTGGAAATGAGACGCTTAATCCGACGCAGTTAATTGTTAGTTAATAGAATTATTATTTTTGGAGTTATAAGGATGTTTCTTTTACGCAGTTCGGTACTACTTGAGTAGTTTGGTGTTTTATATCATTTGTCGAAATTGGTACATCAGCAGTTCTTTAATATAGCATTACTATGTATATTAACAATATTTAAATTATGTTTGTGAATTGCAATGCATTGTATAAATAGTTTCACATGTTTTATTTTCATATACATATCCATGATGGGTAAGTATTACGGTGGCCCCCAACGACTAGTTTAGATATGTGACAGTGGACTAACGGGAAAGAAAAAGTCTCAAATTCGGCGTACCAATGTTTTGGAGAGAACACCAAAACCATTTTGGTAACAGTTTTTTCAGTTTACCACTGGAATACCATTTGAATTAATTGAAACAATCGTAAAAAGTAAACTTATCCTGATATAGTCTCTTCAAGATGCCCCGCTCCTCACTCAGAGGAACTACCGATCCCAACATTTTACCAGCTACCAGAGCTTACAAGGAAGGTCTCCATACGGGCATACTCAGAAATATCTGAAAAAATTACAGAATGTTCTTCTCATATATTTATATATGTTTATAAAAAAAATTTCGGCGGAACCTCCTTATAACGTCCGTAAAAAAATAATAAAAATTTCGTTTATTTGGCGATTTATCTCCGGTTGGCGAAAAAACGAAATTTTGAAAAATACGCTTTTACGCTTCGAATACTTTTTAAAGAAAAAACTTTCTATGTTCAATTTATTTAAATAAGTTTAGTTTAAGTAATTTTAGTTTTGCATTTTTACTTTACTTTAAGTGTAATTTTGTCGTATACGTTTATATGTACTTATAACAAAATGAAATTAATATACTTTATCATTTAAAACACAATTTAAATTGATTAAAATTGTTCCAAATTGAAAAATACACTGTTAAAAGTCTGCTGCATTTTGTTGCGACGCACTCCCTTGCATGTATAGAAAACGGTTACTTGGCCGTGAAATGGAACTTTCTCATTGGTTGGAATAGAGATATTATATACAAGCGGTGGAGTGCGTTGCAACAAAATGCAGCAGATTTTTAACAGTGTATGACACGGTCAATTCACCGTGCTATGGAGCATTCTCATTGGTCAGAAGAGAGATATTCTATAAAAGTAGTGGAGTGACGTTGCAGTAAATGCTGCAGATTTTTAACAGTGAAGTCAATTAAAATCAATTTTCAGATTCGTTAAAATCGTCTGCTTTTGGCGAGGAAATGCACTGCTCGCCAAATCCCGCGTCGCTTTCAGCTTTTCACGCCAATTATTCCAAACTATTTTATTTTTTTACATATCTAATAATGTAATTCCGCCGCTAATTTTCACTGATCCTTTATTACCTACATGAGTAGTTTAATTCGTATTTTTTTTTCAAAAAATTCTGAGTATGCCCCCAATGGAGACCTTCCTTGTCAGTGAGTATGAATAATGTCCTTCTCATCATCTTTCAGATAGATATCAAGGTGAAAATGAGTATAAGGAGATGTCATCAATGCCTCTACGTTTCAACCAGGATGAGTTAAATGATTTCAAAAGAGGTGCTAATCTTTCAAAAGAAGCTTCTAAATTACTGGCTTCAAGATTGAAGGACAAAAATTTCTGGAGCGAAGAGCCAAAGTTACATTTTATCTCATAAGACAAAAAAGTCTACAGTTCTTCTTTTTCCAAGAAAACAATATTGTATTTTGTTACGAATTTAGAGGACTGCTGGAAAAAAATGGGTCTTCCTGAATGTCCTTGGACAGCAAAGAAGTTACACCAAATACCCTTGTTTTTGTGTCTTTTGGATAGAAGTGATAAAAATTATCATTGGATAGAAAAGAGTGTCTTAAGAGAGAAAGCATGACTATTGGGGGAAAGGAACATAATTAATAATTCTGTAGTTGGGCAAGAGAAAATCATACTTCCTCCACTATATATCAAGCTCGGTATTTTGAAGCAGTTTGTAAAGGCTCTTGATAAAAACGGATCATGCTTTGCATATATAGGCGGGAAAATGCCCTAATTGAGTTATGAAAAATTAAATCAGGAATATTTGACGGATCACAAGTAAAACAACTGATTAATGATCCTGCCTTCGTAAATTCGAGGAATGAGGCTGAAAGAAAAGCCTCCACTTCTCTTATGACAGTTAACGAAAAATTTATTCGCAAACACAAAGCAGAAAACTATGTAGAACTGGTAAATGAAATGCATAATAGTTTTTAAATCTCTTGGATATAATATGAGCATTATAGTGTACTATATAGACAGCCTCTTAGAGCATTGTCTTTAAAATGCAGGAGATACAAGTGAGCAACAAAGGGGAAATTTTTACCAGAATATTAAGACTGTTGAGGACCACTCCCCAAAAAGATGGTACAGTAGAACCCCGCAAATCCGGACCCCGATAATCCGGATCTCCGGATAATCCGGATCGATTTGGTCATTTTTTTTCCAAGCTTGAGAAATATTTTTGCTGATTTCTATAAGACTAACTTATTTCATCGTCATATTTTGAATTAAAGAAAAACTTTTTCTGAAATCTTTTCGATTTTTTTATTACAAAGTAAACATTTTTCTGTCTGTAAATATTCAATAAGTTTAACATAAAAGTGATTTTCCGTAAGTATGCTTAATTTTATTTCATTTTTTTCTAAGTCTCCGGATAATCCGGATTTTCGATAATCCGGATTGGGTCTGGTCCCAATTAATCCGAATTATCGGGGTTTTACTGTATATGCATTATGATGGCAGATTACTGTTTGAGTATAAAAATATATTCCAGAATATCATGGAAAATAAGATTCCGAAGCGTTCAGTGAAAATCGGTCTCATCGGTAACGTTTTTATCAATCTTTGTCCGAAAAAATATTTTTATAATATAATTTTAATGATTATTAATTGAATATCTGTATATCATAATATTAAAAACTAACATTTGTAGATTATAAAAATAAAAATTCTCTGGGTTTATTTTATTTATATATATATATATTTTAATAAATGGATTTATCTTAAAATGATGCCACACATATTTCACAAAAAGTTGTTTATCTTAAAAAATTGAGCTGCTAGGGAAAAACTAAAGCCATATTTGAATTCAGGACATCAAACTCATATAAAATCAGCTTCAAATACCTAGGCACCAAAACGGCTGTTGACCAGTGTATTCTTTAAACACTCATTATTCTATTCGTATAGCTGGTGTTAATGTTATTAACATAAAAGTATTTTTTTTTTTTTCAAAAAATTGAAAAAAAAAAAAAAAAATCGGTACCGAGAGGGTTATGGTAAAACTTTTCAAAATCACATTTCAATTATTACAAACTATTTTTCAGCATGTACATTTATTTAAAGCAATATTTTTGCTCTATTTACAAGTACGTATTATTATTACTACGTAATTATTAAGTACGTATATATCTATGCAATAACTATGTGACTTCCTTTATATTTAGGCATTTAGTGAAAATAATAACAATTATTATGTGTTTAATTCTCTTTGCGCCGACCGTTTCAGATTCTTTAATTTTGAACATATACTTCACTCACTAAATTTTTGAAAAAAGTTACTTCCATGACATGAAAGAATGATGTGCAATAAAGCGCAAAAAGTAGTAGAAATTTGTAACATGATTTAAATTTTGCTGTAATGCAATTTTTTTTTTTTTTTTTTTTTTTAACATCTCTAAAAATTCTTCTTCAGCCAGTTGTCACATGAATATTAATTGAATACTACTCAAAACAACAACATCCGTTATCTTTCAGACAATGAAATATTCGTTAAATACTAAATATTCAACTGGTAGAGCTAGTGTTAGTGTTATTAACATAAAAGTATTACTTACCCATCATACGTAGTATAGGGTAAGTCTTGCAATCGTTTTGAAAATCGAAAATTTTTTTTTTTGACGGATTTACACGTTTTAGATAGTGGAGATTCCGAAAAACATATTTTTAGAAAAAAATTTTTGCCGTCCGTCTGTCTGTCTGTCTGTCAGTCTGTAAACGCTCTATCTCCCGAACAAATTGAGATAGAGACTTGAAATTTTGTATGTAGTTAGTATGTAAGAATGGGACGAACCCTATTTAATATCAGCAACCTCGATAATCCGGAACTATTTTTTTCGGACTCTCGAAAAGTTCGTTCTGATGAAAGGTATATAAAAATTTTCGAACTTTTTTGTTCTAAGGAATGGACGTAAAAGGCAATAAAATAACACACATTTTGCATATAGAACGAAGTCAATCGGATTATTAGTTGCCGAGATATTTGTAATCTTGTTTTCCACATTCTTCGATTTTTCATGACCCTGTATTTCCTTCAAATTTCAATTCAGAAGTATATTTCAATTGGAAATGAGACGCTTAATCCGACGCAGTTAATTGTTAGTTAATAGAATTATTATTTTTGGAGTTATAAGGATGTTTCTTTTACGCAGTTCGGTACTACTTGAGCGGTTCGGCGTTTTATATAATTTGTCGAAATTGGTACATCAGCAGTTCTTTAATATAGCATTACTATGTATATTAACAATATTTAAATTTTGTTTATGAATTGCAATGCATTGTATAGATAGTTTTCACATGTTTTATTTTCATATACATATCCATGATGGGTAAGTATTACGGTGGCCCCCAACGACTAGTTTTTTTCTAAAAATTGAAAAAATTAGCCCCCGAAAGGTATGGAAATAAACATCGCAAAATCACATTTCGACCGTCACAAACTAATTTTCGTTAGACATTTTTATTTAAAGTTTATAGTATTTTCTTTTTGCCTGTACTTTTTTATAAAATATATTATTTATTCCAGAACTATTTGAATATATCCGTAAACATGTTTACATGACAGAAACAAACCGAAAAGCAATACATTTCTTTTCTGTTTTTTTCTGATTGATTTTCTGTTGATTTTTTTCCCTCAAGTCAAAAATCTTTCGTCGATTAATTGCTGAATTTATAAAACTGTTCTACTGTTAAAAAAGGAGATAAATTATGTTCCAATTTTATGGTAAAACATATCAAAATCACATTTCAACTATCACAAACTCTTTTTCATTAGATATTTTTATTTAAAGTTTATATATGGGTCATTCCACGTCAAATGAGCAAAAATTTAAAAAAAGTCGTGGCCACATGGTAACCGATTTTAATAAAATTTCATACACGGGTTTTATTCATATTCAAATAGAGCTCTGCAAAATATTTTGACAAAAGTTAAATTATTTTAGCAGTTTTGGACTTTTAAAAAACTTGTGATGTAGAACGGCATGTGTGCAATCGTCCAATGTTGCAAGTTTAAAGCTCCGTATCTTGAAAAATACTTAACATAAATGGATTTGGCTTGCAATTTTATAATCTCTGAATAATTATCTTTTTATTTATTTAGCAATAGCAATCTGGTAACAACGTAATTAATTTTAAATGGGTTGTTAAATTTGAAAATTTGTGAATTTTGAGAAAATTCGAAACATTATAAAAATTTAAAAAAATGATAAAACAAGTGAGAAATTGGTCCATGATACAGTATTATATATGGAGATTGAATTCCCCAAGTTTGATAATTATCATTTAATTCCTTCATCTTCAAAAAAACTTAGAAACTTTATAAAAAAAAATACAAAATCGTATTTTTTCCTCTTATTTATGCTCGAATAATAATTAAGGGGCCCCACCAGTGGCCGAGAGGGTCTGACCTCTCAACTGGTAGACGGCAGGTGCTGGGTTCGAACCCAATCGCGGCCGTCGGCCTAACCGTTCGGAGTTTTCGTGGTTTTCTTCGAACCTTGCGTAAATACGGGTTAGGCTCCCTTAGAAAGACCCCCCACGAAGGGCATCCCTCCCCATAGGGCCTATATCCCATAGCGTAGATAATCGGCCGACACAAAATACAACAACAACAACAACAATAATTAAGGGACAGGTCCGTCTTTAACAATATTGCACAGACATAAAGATTAATAAGTCCATAATATGCTCGAAAATTTTTAATAGTGCCTTTTGATTCCTAACATTGAAAAAAAAATGATTTCAAAAAGGTATTTTCACGCAAATTTTCCTTTGAATTAGCGCGCTTTTTTAAAAATATTGTACGATTTCAAGTAAAAAATAGTGCTGCCATCTATTGGATTTTAACAATACTAGATAATTAATCCTTCAGTTCTCATTGCTTTTATTATTAGTCTGAAAGAAAAAAAGAAAAGAGAAAAGAAAAGAAGAAAAGGCGAGAAGTAGCATTTGAATATTTAAAATAAACACTTTTATCTTTGATATCAAGTAATTTGAAATGATATAAGAGATTTCCTTCATGACTAAAAGAGCAATAGAAATAATGCCTTTTCCCGTCCTTTTTTTCATAATTTATTTTTTTTTTCACAAGGAATAAAAAAGGCATATATGAAACTTCTTGTGTTCAAAATATATACTTTTATCTAAAATGTCAAATAGTTTTGAAGTAATAACGCCTGTCCTAAAATTTTTATGAGCAAAAGAAATATTGAATTTTCTTCTTTAAAATTTTCCTTTTCCATATTTTTTCTCAGTAAGGAATAAAAATCTAAATCCTAAATTACGCCAATCTCTTACTTAGTATCCATTCTTATCTGAAAATAATTTATGATATAGTTTTTTTCATTCCTAACGCGAATAATACAGACTGAAATTTAAAGCATGTAAACAAGAACTTGATTTTGTATCAACTTTTAAAGTGAGTTTACATGCTTAAACAATCTGTCCTGTAATATCTTATTTTGCATTTCTTCATAAATAAACATGTTGTACTCATATGCCAATTTTCATTCAAACCTGTGACATGGCAGCCACAGCTAATTTGCTCATTTCGCCTGAAATGACCCATATAGTATTCGCTTTTCGCATGTACTTTTTGATAAAAAATATATTTACTCCAGAACTATTTGAATACATAAGTAAACATTCTTACATGACAGAAACAAATAGAAAAGCAATATATTTCTGGCAATACACCTACACAATTGTTTTTTCTAATACTTCTTACATTAAATTTAACTTCTTTTCAATTTTCATTCAGTATTAATTCGAAACTTTTTCCCATTCAATATTAGTTCGACATTCTATCAAACATGTGTATTCGCTAGATTTACATAGATATTTTACGTAACATTTTTTCTTTTGCTTTTGCAGTTGCTTTTACTTAAAAAACTGAATTAATTAATGTTTTTTTTTTTTTTGTTTTTTTTTTTGGACATTTGTTAGGATGTGTGACTAGCAATGTTTTGTTTTCAAAAATTCCGATCATTATTTTAAGAAAGAATTAATTAATTGATAGTCTATTAAAAAAAACATAATCTAAAATTTTTATAATTCCATTAATAAATCAATTAAATCTAATAATTTTCAGTCTAAACATCGTAGCTTTCCTATATTACAAAATAGTAATTGCAGATAATAGTATTTTTCTAAATTATTTTAATATTAGTTATTCACTCTTAAAACTATTTTAATCAATCTTATTTTTAAATATAATTTATTTTAACGTAATCGTTCATTTTTTTAATCAAACAGTTCGCAATCTATGCGATTTTAAAATTAATCTCAGTTTCTGTATTTTTAAAGGACGCTGGCTGACTTTTCAAAATAATCAATCGCCATTTTTCTTTTGCATCGTCCTTGGCCAAACATGAGTCATCATGCATGAAATTGTTCTGGACGCTTCTACAAGCTTCGATCGAAGCGCATCCCGCGTAAAAATAGAGGAGTCGCCTTGGCAGAATCTTCAATAAAACTTTTCTGATTGGCTGTCAGCGGCGTCGCAGACCAGCGCCGAAATTTTCGCGGGAGGTTCGAGTCAGTTTTAGAGAAATATCAGAGTGAGAAGGTTGTAGGAAAAAGATTGGGGATTTTTCCCCGCTAGGCCTTGGGGTCTGGCGTGGGCAGATAAATTTTTTTAGCGTTGAGTTGCGATGGTTTAAATTTTTCAGTGGAAGATAGGTTTTTTAGCTCTGCTCAACAAGATCTACTTTTAATATTTTTGCTTCAAATAATACCAATTTTAAACAAAGCAGTGCCTCCAGCCATGTCGTAGAATTTGTTTTAATTCAATAATAGAAATAACAGGTTGAAAAGAAGTTAATTCTGCGAAAAAAAAAAAAAAAAAAGAAAAAAAGAAAAAAAAGCTGTCTTTACATTTTCTAAGTCCTCACTCCCTTCTGATTAGTACGCTGCAACCTTTACAGTCTTGGGATTCTGTTGCTGTCATTGTTCTCACCTTCGTTGATGAAGTAGGCTGAATCACTACCGGCAGTTTCTCAAGTGGACAAGTGCTAGACGCTTTCCATCTCCGAGGCCGGAGTCTACTGGACTTCATCATTAGTTCCACTGGTGTAGCGGTGATCATCTGCAACCCTCGATAACATCATATATCAATGACTGACAAGACATAGTGGACATAATTATGGATTATTAAGACCTCGTATAAAGAAACTGTAGCCGAACTTTCACCAGGATATAACTACGCAAAATAAATAGCTTACTATTCATAGTGTAATGGAGTGCATGGCCATGCTTATCTCTGCATATTTTCATATCTACTATAAATAAAAGAATAATTTTGAGTAAAATTTGTGTCTTCATTGTGATTACATCCCTGGGTGAGTCCATTTTATTCCTTTTTATTTTTCAGTTGATGGTTACTTTCTTTTTGATTTAATTAAGATTTATTCGCGATAGAATTTTCCTACTCTTCATAAACTGATTAAACTAATTTTGTTTTACGCAGTGTACACCACTATACGACACGCGCCGCTGGCTGTGTTTGGAGAATTTGCTTTCCGGCAATATAAATTTTTGAGCTAACTTGTCTGTTTTGATAAGTTTAGCTGCTTAAATATTGCCTGGATTGCGGTTCCCCAAATACAGCATAGCATTAATTGATCCTGGTCACGGCACCAAGTTTCAGATACGGAAATTCTTAAATATACAAGATTTTTTTTCTTTTGCCGGATTTCCTACACAGACGCAGGTAAAAGAACTTGGATAAGTCACTACACAATTGATTTTGTTGTTGTATGGGGATATTAGACAGCGTGTTCCTCATGCCATCTACGGCACATGCGCAATACGCTCCCTTTTCCTCTTTTTTCCCTGGTTTCTCTTTTTTACTTTCTCTATTTAGTGTTTTGGCTATTTAATGATAAGATTGTTGGGGGCACATAATAAAACACTTTCGTTGAGTGTGCTGTCACTAAATGAATTTAGAAGTTGTTTAAAGAATCGAAGAATTATATCGACTAACTTAGAAAAAGTCATTGATATTCAAGAAATTGCGTTTCTCAATGTTTGTATGAATTGAATAGTTTTACAGAATGAAGATTTATACAAGGAAAAAGAAAAATAATAAAAATAAAGAAAGAAATAAAAACTTCCTGTATTTGTCTCATTATTTTAGAGATAGTTTTAAAATAAATAAATAAAAACTTTGGAAGATCGTTCATGGAAAATGAAGGGTTGAATCCGTGGCAAAAGAATAATATAGTTAATACAGAAAAATGAGATATGCTCCACAAAATCAATACATTAGTCTTGCATAATTACATCCTATCGCTCTCTTATCCATAACAATTGGTCCGAAACGTAAACAGAACTATTTGTTGATCTTTCTGGAGAGTTATATACTGTTAAATATTGCGAACGCCCTCGCTTACACTTAAGGAATTGCGTGGGCGATAGACAATCAAGTACATCCTTAGGAACTCCAGTAAACCTCTCTCACTAATATCGTTTTTGTGCATGTTCTTTAACGGTATTTTGGGTCCCATGAAAACATTACGTAATTGTTTTACCTGATTATGAATTCTTTTAGCTCCGGTAATGTAGTTATATTTGATGTAGCATAAGATAAGAGAGTGATTAAAAGCTGTGAACTTAGCTTTCTTAGCATTTTGTAAATCGCAATAGTTTAAGAAGACTTAAAACTTCAAAAAATTCAATATTTAGGAAAAAATTATATGTGTAAAGAGTGTTATAGATTTATGTCATAAATAGTTTTATAGATTTTTTTTGTCTTTGTGTAAAATTGTTAAACTATAAATATATATGTATATATATATATAAACATAGTACGTAATTTTTTTTTCTAACTCATAAAAATTCTATAATTATGCAAAGTTTGTTTCGTAGTTATCGTTTAGTTATTAAAATTTTCTTATTCGTGGAGAAATTCTTTCGTAATCATGCGTACCCTGCGACTGATATATGAAGATTTTAGAAAAGAAATTACGGCTGCATATATCTATTTCATTCAGAGATTATTATTAGGATGAGCGAAGCGAATCCTCTACTAGGCCACACAAATTACATTTTGTCGTACACTTTACAAAAGAAAAAAAACTATTCATTATTTTGACTTGAAATCAAGTATAAAAACAAATTATGATCTGTAGATTTGCACAATATTATTTTTTACAGAATAACCTTAAACAATTTATTACTTTAATTAATTTATTTTACATGTTTTTCCATTACGGACGCATCTTTGCAAATAATAAATGAAACACGTATATTTTCACAAGAAAATATAAATCATGGAGTTTGTAATTATAGATAGAATCATGATTAATCAAATATTGGGTTGAGGAAAAAGTAATTTCGTTTTTTCCCAATAGTTAGCTTTAAAGTCGCATATCTCGAAAAATACTCAATCAAGTCATACTATACAGCGTTTGAGAGATAACAAGGAAGAACCCGTCGAATTTCGACGAAAGAAAATATTTATGAAGTAACTCTTTCATTGACTTATAATAAACCTACGAAGTTAGTTACAATAAAAAATACATCTAATATTGTTTTTTCTAACTCGCATACGCATACTATTTTAACCTAAAGTTATCAAAATAATATGTCTATGAAAGTCAGTTGTCCGAAATATTAAAATTAAACTTTAATCGTAATGTAAGCAATAAAATATAATAAAGATCTGTTATTATGACGAAGTTATTAATTAAGGCTCTTATGCTTGGTATTCTAAAATGATAAACTGCAAAATTTATTCCACTTTGGCTTAATCATAGAATTTTTCCCCCGTGATATCTAAATCCGAGATGTGAAAAGGCAAAGGCTAATGGGAAAATTGCAACATAAAAATACCGTAATCTGCTTTTTTTTTTTTGGCTTTTCCCCCTTTGCTTTCAATAGAAATGGAATTCTTCTATTGCCACAATTAGAAAATCTGTATTAAAAACTACAAAAAAATTAATATCTCAAAAATAAATTGAGATACAATTTTCAAACAAATTACATTTAAAAGCAAATTTGTTTCCTTACACGATGGTGTAAAAATTAAAAATGTGGGATATTTAGAAATTAAAAAAAAAAATAGCAGCAAAAATTGCAAAACCGAAATTTTATTTCAAATTTCAAGTTGCCATTCGTAAAATGACGTACGCGTTACGCACAGATACGTTTGGCCTTTATAATAAAGATAGATAGTCTCTAAAAAATTCAAGACATAAAGATAGCGTCATCTGTTTAATCAGTCAAAAGTAATTGCGTTTTAAAAATAGAGATTCTAGAAGATCATTTTAGTCACATTTTAGTTTTTTACTTCCAAAAAGGGGAAAATGCGGCACAGACTCACCGAAAATTGTGTGGCGATTATGGGGATCAGTATTTAAGTAAACGCTAAGTTAGAATTGGTTTGCTCGTTTTCGTTCCAGAAATCTCGATGTTAGAGATGAACCTTTTCCTGGCCGGCCAACCGTTGAAAAAGTTAAGGAAATAAAAAAAAAATAAATAAAGGTAGACTGACATATTTCTACCTGCAACATTGCTAGGGAGCTAAACATCGACTTAAAACACTTTTGAGCCATTTACATAAAATTTGATAGCAAAAGGAACTCGATATTTGGGTTCACCATGAACTTACAGTGAAAATTTTAATGGACAGAGTTTCCATTTGTAAATCGCTACTGAAACGGAACGAAATCGAGCCATTTTTGAAACGAATGTTTACGGGTGATGAAAAATAGATCCCGTACGACACCAATATGCGAAAAAGATCGTGGTCGAAGCTTCACAAACGGTGGCAAAACCCGGATTGGTTGGAATGGATTTGCCCATCATGAGCCGCTCAAACCTGGCCAAACCATTAATTCAACTATCTACTGTGAAAAACTGATGCGATTAAAAAAACCTGGCAAAAATTGCTAAATAGGAAAGGCGTTGTCTTCCATCACGAAGACGCTAAACTACACACATCTTTAGTCACAAGGCAAAAACAGAGAGAGCTTGTGTGGGAGGTTTTGATGCACCCACCATATAGTACGGACCAGGCCCCGGCCGATTACCATTTGTTCCGCTCTCTGCATGCAGAACTCTTTTAATGGTGTTAAGCTAGTTTCAAAAGAGGCTTGTAAAAATTACCTTGTTCAGTTTTTCGCCCAAAAATCTGAGAAATTCTACAGTGACGGAATTATGGTTTTAATAGATAAATGGCAGAAGGTCATTGGACAAAGCAGCACATAAACTGTTGATTAGTTTTTAAACTAAATAAATTCACATTTTAATATAAATAAATTCACTTTAAAAAAATACGAAAAAAGTGAAATTACTTTTTCTCCAACCCAATATTAGGTAATTCTGAAATGTTTAAATAATTTTATTTAATCAAACGCGAAAACAGCCATTAATAGGAGCTCATCTGGCCTTAACCCTCTCCTTAAAACGAAAAAGAATAAATACCTTGCTTATAAAACAATCACCATTTATTTTTAAACTACAATTCCGTCTTAATATTCCAATTACAATTTCATCTAAATTGTTTAAAGCTCATCAAATTAACTGACTTCTAGAGGTGGGGCAGGGTTTGAGGAGCTTAGCTCGTAGGGGGCAGAGCCAGCAGCGTAGCTAGAATGGGTGACACCGGGGGCGGATGAAAACGGTGTCACCCCCCCCCTTCCTTTCCGATCCATCATATTTTCCAATGAAGATCCTGCGTTATAGCAAATGACCATATCATTCCTTATTTACCTTTTGTCCTCCTGCATAAAAAAAAAAAAAAAAAAAAAAAAAAAAAACACTGGAGCTACTCATCACTCAACCATAGTCCTCAAAAGTCAATGTGCTCTCTATAATATAGAAGAAAACTCTTTCTTCTTTTCCTATATCCACTCGTTGGATAGGTAGGTTTTTTTTTCCCTGGTGCATGTCTTATTTAGATGCACCATTCTGTATAAAATTTCACATTCTCAAAGAAAAGAAAATTAGCTAGCTCTATTGCGTCGTGCGCTAAAAATTTCATTTTATGTCAGAATTCCTTTCCAAAATCTTATAAGGTTATATTATTTATTTGCGAGTAAAGATTGGGTGTCACCCCGTAGAGGGTAATATCCGGGACGGAACTCCCCCTCCGTCCCCCGTAAGCTACACCACTGGGCAGAGCCTCCTAGAACTACAAAATTTGCTATCAAAATGCCAAAAATAAATGACAATCTATTCCCATCACGAGGATTGTAAAGGTATAAAGGATCATTGAATTGTATGCATTTAACAAGAAGCTATAAAAATCGTATTGTCTCAAATAGATCATTGATTTTTGGAACCCATCAACTTAGATGTCAACAAATGAAATTCGTTCACGCAAACAGCATAAAAGCGACATCTGTTGGGCAGTATACAATAAAGCCCAATAAAGATCTACTTAATCTTTTTCGGCACGGGCAAAATCTGTTAGTAAAATGAGAAATTTTCGATTGACATCGGAATTCAGAAACGAATTTTTTAGATATTTCGAAACTTTTATTTTAAGTTTTTACTTTAAAAGCAGAATTTTAAAAGTAAAATATTACTGGTGCCGTTTGGAATTAAAAATAGGTATCCCAGGACAGGGCACAGTGTGTCGGAAAGGATTAAAGTGTATCATAATATGAAATTTGAAATTGCCTGCATTAATTTTTGAGATACAGTAATCGCGAAAATTGTGGAAAAAAAGCAGCATAACAGCTCCACCTGTTACATGTTTTACACGAAAACCTAATGAGTATCAAGTTATGTCAAGATTTAACAGAATAAGAAGTTTGATGAAATTCCATGCATTAGTTCTTGAAGTATTACTTTCGCTAAAATCGTATAAATCCTGAAAAAGCAGCATTGCAACGTCATTTTTTAGATAATTTACACAAAACATTAATGAGCAAAAATTTTTGTCAACGTCTTGCTGAATGTAAAATTTGATGATATATGTGGATTAGTTCTTGAGACAGAAGGAGATAGAAGGAGAAAAAATGCAACATAGTAGCGCCACCTGATGTCTGATTTACACCAAAACCTAACACATCACAACTTGGGTCCACGTATAAATGAATCTGAAGTTTGATGAAAATCAGCGCGTAGTTCTTAAGATATAGCTATAATAGTGAAAAACGGAGCATAATTGCGCACCTGTTTGGTGATTTACACCATAAACTAATCAGGATCAATTTATATCAAGGTAAAAATGAATCTAAAAATTTATTACATTCCGCGCATTTGCTCTTGAGATAGAGCATTCACAAAATACTTCTAAAACGTCTAAATCCGTCGAAAATTTGAATTCGAATTTTTTCACGAACCCAATATTTTCTCCTTGTACAGATAGAGAAAAAATTACAGAGATGCGTGTGGTTATGAGTTAAACACGTCATTTTCACTGCAAAAGCATCTTAGAAAGGTTTTAACTTTGTGAAATCTGTGGACATACTAAAACCTAAAAATCTAAACCAAAACAAGTCATGTGCCAATCCCAGAACTTTCTCCTATGTCCTATATATTAACATGCTACAAAATTTGCTATTACAGAGCCAAAATTAAATGACAAACTATGCCCATCATGGGAATTGTAAAGGTATTACTGTAGATTCATTGAATTGCATGTATTTATCAACTTCATAAAATGTGAAATAGTTTAATACAATTAAATCGCGTCCCAAACAATGTTTCCACCTATACCCTCATATAATGGAATAATTTTGTGAAACAGTCTTGAAGCAATTGATACAGTTTTATTCGTGAATATATTTTTTAAATTAGCCAAAATACTCATTAATGATAAATGTGTCCCATTTTGAAAATGCAATAGCAAATAAGCAATAATTTATTTTTCAATAGCAAATAAATGTTGCTGATGTTATTTATTTGTGTGCATAAAGTGTTAAATAGTATCTTAAAGTAGATTTTATTATAAACCAGTCAGATGTGACAATCCCAAATTTTTCTTCTATCTAATAGATATTAATACTTCTAGAAAAATTAAACATAGCAGCGTCGCCAGATAAGTAATTACACGAAAATTTAATCTCCAACAACTTATTACAAGTTCTGAATGAAATTGAAAATTGATGAAAATCCCTATGTTAGTATTTGAGATAGAATCTCCGAAAAAATCGTAAAAAAAAACTGGATAGAAGCGCCACCTATTAAGCGATATTTTCCAAAATCATAAGAATATTAATTTATATCTGGGACTAACTGAATCTAAAGTTTAATGAAAATTCGTTCATTAGTTTCAGTGATAGAGCTAGTACAATAATCATGAATTATTCTGCATAGCAGTGCCACCTGTTGGGCGATTTACACCACAACGTAATCAAAGCCATATTGTATCAAAGACTAACAAGATCTGAAATTTTATGAAAATTTCTCTGTTAATTCTTAAAATATAGCTATTGTGAAGTCCTGAAAAAGGCAGCATAGCCGTGCCACCTGTTGGGCGAATATACACAAAACCAAATAAGATCCAGTTTATATCAAGATCTGACATAACCAGAAGTTTTGTGACTCGTGCTTTTTAGTTCTGTGAATATTCGTGCTTTAATTCGTGAGAGAGAGCGCCCACAAACTTATATCACATACAGACATTTTGTTAATACATGTCTTTTGGAATCTCTGACCCCTAAAACATATAAATTCATCAAAAAACGGAAGTTGCAATTTTCACGAATGTAATACTTTCTTCTTGTAAAGATAGAAGAAAGCAAAAAACACTTGTTAGGGTTTGAAACCCTATTCGTCTCTGTCCGCTGTCTGTCTGTATGTCACAGAGTCCTTACACAAAACTATATAAGTCAGAGCGTTTAAATTTTGTGTGCTTATAGCTGAATACCTCTTGTCACACAACAAATCATAAAATTTTGAAAAAGATTACTATTTTAATTAATTTAAATTTAATAGCATCAGTCAATTTTTTTAAAACTTTTTCTTCTAATTGTTGCACGCACGTTTAAATAGATATAATAATTATTTATTTTTTACGCTTTAAAAAGAAATGGAGTACTTTTGTTACCACAATTACAAATTGGTATTAAAAACTACAAAAAAATTTAATATCTCAAAAATAAATCGAGATACAGCTTTTAAACACATTGCATTTTAAAAGTACATTTTTTTCCTATACGATGGCGTAAAAATTGAAAATGTGCGATATTTATAAGTAAAAATTTCCAATAGCGTAAATTTCAAAATTTAAATTTCATTTTTTCTAATTGTTACACGCAGGTTTAAATTAAATTATTATGCATGTAACATAAATTAAAGGATTCGATGAATCACGTGAAAATTTTTTATTTGTTTTTATAAGGTTTTTTTTTTTGTTTTTATATTTATTGTTTTTGTTAGGATAAATATGATGTGATATGATGAAATCATCATATCACATCATATTAATCCTCTATTTTGACATGCAAAGTGAAACATTCTTTTTATTTATTAAATTCGTATTAAATCAAATTACTAGCCGCCTCCGATGACCGGTTTGGTATCCCTTAAATTTATGCCAAGCTTTGTAACATTTTACTTTTATACATAATTTTATTTACTGGTGTATCTTCACTAAATCTGAAGGTACTGATGGAGAAATCAACAAATCTATGCGATCAAAGCTGCATTTAGGGGAATAATTCAGTATTCTGTTCTGATTGGCGCTATAGGTGAATAAATCCGAAAAACCATTTCTTGTTTGCTAATTTAATGACAAAATGTTTTGAAGGAGATATTAAACGTAACCCTCTGTGCCATCTACGATCACACTTACCTTTTTTTTTCTTTTCTTTTCTTTTCTTTTTTTTTTTTAAGATTTATGTATATTTTCTCATTTTACTAGTAAAAGTAAAATAGTAAAGTAGGTAACATCTTTTAATCTTTTTCATGCTTTCATTTGTCATATCATAAATTGCCTGACTTCTCAAGCGATAGGCACTAAATTTTCAGGAAATACGATAAAAAATTTATCCTTAACCCCTTAACTGATTATTTCTTTTCCGTTTAATTAATTGAAAATAACAGTTCTCACCACTATTTTTCAAATAAAATATTCGTAACATTTAGTCTAACCATTTCCGCCTTTAAATATTATGAAATTTTTTTAAACAATAGAGGTGTCAAAAAGGTTTTAAATAATGAATTAAGCAAATTCGTCTTTCCCGAATTTTGTAGTTGACAGAATCACTGACCACTAGTGTCCCTCGTAAATGGGTGCTGCAAATGCTCTGGACACCAGTATTTTAAACTAATTTTCTTCTCCCTGTATAATGACCAAATAATGCCTGATAAAAGATGGTGAAATAAACTGTATGATATTATAGTCCAAGAGCCGACCGCTCAAAACCCTAAATCATCGAGCTCAAGAAAAAAGCCTTTCTTTTATAGAAGAATAGAGGAATCTGATGATCCATGTCTGCCGGAAGCGAAGGGGTGCATAAGCCAAAAATGATTCCCACTCGTGATTCACTCGTAGGCTTAGTATTGTGTTTGCCGTACAATCAAAAGTATGAAAAGGCGGAAAACTGGGTGCAGGAAAACACTATGATAAGCCTACAAGTGAACCATTAGTGGTCAATGATGTAGTCATAAAAAAGACACACGGTATACGCTCTAAGCAGAGGGCATATGCTCAAAGCGGAGCGTATTCCCTAAAGTGTGCATAATATAGCTTTTTTGAGAAACAGAGGATATACGGTGTTCCTTTAAAAAAATCCAGAAGGTATACGTCGTATACCCATGTATACCCTCCAATACATCCCAGCTAGTGGTATCAATTCTTGGCTTATGCGCCGCCCCTTCGCATCCGACAGACATGAATCATTGCATTCTTCTATGATAACTCTTCCCTAAAATCGAAGGATTTTTTCTTGTGCTGGATGACTTAGGGTTTTGTGCGGTCAGCTCTTGGACTATTAGTGATGACCAAAAATTTTGGAGTCCCGATTTCCAAGAAACACCGGACAACATTAGTGACGAGTGGGAGTCACTTCTCGAGTGTAAAGGGTTAATGTACTAAAGCAGTGCTTGCCAAATCTTTTATGGACTATGCCCTACCAAAGCATTTGTAACAAGAAAGAAAAAAAAATCATGCACGAGGCATAGATTATGAAGCACTTTCTGACACATTCAATTTTTTTTTAATTAAAATGTTACTGCATATAAAAACTAGTCGTTGGGGGCCACCGTAATACTTACCCATCATGGATATGTATATGAAAATAAAACATGTGAAAACTATTCATACAATGCATTGCAATTCATAAACAAAATTTAAATATTGTTAATACATAGTAATGCTCTATTAAAGAACTGCTGATGTACCAATTTCGACAAATTATATAAAACGCCAAACTACTCAAGTAGTACCAAATTGCGTAAAAGAAACATCCTTATAACTCCAAAAATAATAACTCTATTAACTAACAATTAATTGCGTCGGATTAAGCGTCTCATTTCCAATTAAAGTATACCTCTGAATTGAAATTTGAATGAAATACAGGGTCATGAAAAATCGAAGAATGTGGAAAACAGGATTACAAATATCTCGGCAACTAATAATCCGATCGACTTCGTTCTATATGCAAAATGTGTGTTATTTTATTGCCTTTTACGTCCATTCCTTGGAACAAAAAAAATCGAAATTTTTTATATACCTTTCATCAGAACGAATTTTTCGAGAGTCCGAAAAAAATAGTTCCGGATAATCGAGGTTGCTGATATTAAATAGGGTTCTTCCCATTCTTACATTCTAACTACATACAAAATTTCAAGTCTCTATCTCAATTTGTTCGGGAGATAGAGCGTTTACAGACAGACAGACAGACAGACAGACGGACGGCAAAATTTTCTTTCTAGAAATATGTTTTTCGGAATCTCCACTATCTAAAACGTGTAAATCCGTCAAAAAAAATTTTCGATTTTCAAAACGATTGCAAGAATTACCCTATACTACGTATGATGGGTAAGTAATACCCTATACTACGTATGATGGGTAAGTAATAAACTACACCGTTTAAAAAATTAAACTATATTGCGTCTCATTTCACCCTATGGAAATGTAGAACACATTTCAAAACCGAATTTCAGCTGCTCCCATTTACATCGGAAAATTATGTGAATTTTCCGATGTATCTCCCAATTTTTAATATTTTCACAGGATTTTTTTTTTTTTTTTTTTTTTTTTTTTTTTGATAGGTTAGCTGAAGATGATCTACAACCGGTCTGGTTTTTACTACTTTTTCGATTCTTTTTTTTTTTTTAAACTTTCGGAACCGGTTGATACCGGTTCTGAAACTATTACAATACAAAACATATACAGGGTGCCCCAGAACTTCATGTTCAAACTTTGAGGAGTGGTAGAGAACATCGTTAAACATGGAACCATAATTACATAGGAACGCATGGGCGGAAACGTTCTCACTTGTTAACCTTTTCACAGACAATGGTATGGCTATGAAACTACAAAATTAACATTGGCACCAGAATTTTAATATGATTTTTTTCAATTATTTTGCAACTGAAATGTATTTTTTTCTTCTTTGCAAATACATTTTTCCACGCTTTCTGATGTCAATCATATTTTTCCACATTTTATCAATTTCTAATAGCTACGACGATACTTGATTTTAAAGAAACATAATTTTAAATTTAATTTAAAATTAAATAATTTCCTGTACTTTTTTCTGTGTAATAAAGTGTTCTACACTGCTTTCCGCATTGTGTCATAACTGTATCTTAGTGTTGCTTTGAACTTTTCACGGACAAAGCACTTCCATTGCTAAAATGTGAAAAAATACGAATGACATCAGAAATTGCGGAAAAATGTATTTGCAAAGAAGAAAAGCCAGGCATTTCACATACATAATAAAGGGGAAAATCATAGTAAAATTTTGGTGTCAATGTTCATTTTGTATTAAAAAATTTGTAGGGTAACACCCCCAGTAATTGGCATGCACCAGTGATTGGCACATTTTACAAACATGCCCTAAAAAAAGATCTATATCCAGTCTTTTAAAAATTCAAGACTATATATCAGTTATATGCTCATTTACGTTAAAGATTATAACTTTGATTTATTTTACAAGATGACAATAGAGCCTAGGAAAGAGAAACAAATCTGGCTTGTATGAAATTAGCCATTTTGTTGCAAATTCTTCTTCTTTGGCTTAAGAAAAGCATGCTTTTCAATTCATTATTATCTGATTTATAATGTATTTTAAATTTTAATTGACAACAGTTTTGTGTAGTTAAAAAGGGTTACTTTGATTGTGTAAAAGTATTTTCGACACAAATATTTGGATTTTTGAATTAATGGTAGTTGCCAATTAATGGTGCTTCGATTTTGCTAGTTCCGAGTAATTGGCACCTATTCCAATTACAAGGAATTCGCAAGGAATTTGAGATTAAACTATTTATTTTGGAAGTACATTTAAAATTATAGACTAATTTTGTTTATCATTTGTTTTTATTTGAAAATATAAATTTTATCAGTAATTGGAATCCATTAAAGCTTCATATGACAATTACTGGGGACAGCATGACAATTACTGGGTATTAATGTAAGTATATTGTATTGTTTTAAAGTGTTCACATTTCAGAGTAATATGCTGATTTCTTACTCTCAAAAACCTGAAATATGGCATCTTCATCAACACTAAATTAATTTAAAGCGATTAAACCCAATGCAAAATGTAAAGTTTTTTTTAAATATAAACATATGCCAATTACTGGATCACAAGGTGTCATACATTGGTGCTCTAGGTGCCAATTACTGGTGATTTCAACAACTTTTTATAAATATATTTTTATAAAAATACTTTTTCAATTGTTTTTGCTTTTAGTGGGCAAAATAGATCACAGATATGCATTCTTTGATTTAAAAATATTTCCAAGTAAATAGCTTATTTCTTTGTAATGAAAATTTAAGTAAGTTTAACGACAAATTCTTAAAGTGCCAATTACTGGGGATGTTACCCTAGTTTCATATACAAACCATTCTTGTTAACCCTGTCTGTGAAAGGGTTAACAAGAAGTTTCCGCCCATACTTCCCTATGTAATGGTGGTTTCAAACGATGTTCGCTACCACCTCTCATAGTTTGTACACGAAGTTCTGGGACATCCTGTATAATCAAAACCGAAAAAGTAAAAACTAACACTATTGTAGATCATCTATAAAAATCCTATCAAAAAAAAAAAAAAAAAAATCATGTGAAAATTTTAAAATTTGAACGATATATTTGTAAATAACGCCCCCATAGACTTAACATTATCACCCAGGTCTTTTTGAGTGAATCGAGTGACCTCTTAAATCAACAGAAAAAAAAAGGAAAGAACAAGATTATTAAAAAAATAAATAAATAAAACTAACCATTTTTCAACGATGATCCGAGAAGAATGTTCTTTCTGTAAATAACATTTTGAGAATTGGAAGTCACCAAAAAATCAAGAACAGAAAAGGCGGAACAAGAAGTAATTGTCACTCATTTATCATCGATCATTCCATCAAAATCCTTAATGAACCATTTCATCGAAAGAAAAAGATGTTGTTTCAACCCACCATAAACAAACACAACAACAAGATAAGGCTATCAATAAAACAATATACATTCGTCTGGTCGAACCACCACCACCTGTGCCGAACAAGTGTTTGACCTTCATTATAAAACTTTTAAAGGGATGAATCACACCGTTTTTAACTTGTTGCAAATTGATCTTTTTACAGCATTCGAACCGCGCCTATTTTCTCAGAATGAATTTTACCGTGACAACATGGCGGACGCCAATTTTAGTTAAACCTTTTATCCTTTCGGTTGGCAATTTATTTTTAAAAGGTCGGTCAGAAACCCTTTGAAGTTCAAAGAACACAGAGCTTTCTAAAAAATGACGCTTTTTTTTTTTTTTTTTTTTGTCAAATTTTACTTAGACAGATTAATTTCCGAACAGGAAATGTTGAAAGAGAGAAAAAAGAGTTTTTTGAACTCGTAAAAATTGGAATTCGTCCCAAAACACGTAAAATGTTAAAAGGATATTGGAAATTGTGATTATGATATCTGAATTCAGAGGAAAAAGTTATGATAAATGCAGTTTAATTTTTGCTTACCCATCATACGTAGTATAGGATAAGTCTTGCAATCGTTTTGAAACATATGCCCACCTATATACTTTTTTTTTTTTTTTTTTTGTGGATTGACGCATTTCAGATGCCGAAGATTTCGAAAAACATATTTTTAGGAAAAAAGAACACATTTGCAATCATCTGTCTGTCTGTCTGTAAACGCTCTATCCCCCGAACAAATTAAGATACAGACTTGAAATTTGGCGTGTAATTAGTATGTAAGAATTGGAAGAAGCCTATTGAATCGAAAACTCGATTATCCGAAACTATATTGTTTCGGACTCTCAAAACGTTCGTTCTAATAAAAAAAAATATAAAAATTTTCATTGAAGATGTAAACAAGTTGGAAATTGCAAGTGAATCGTAGCAAATGAGGTGCGTTCTTACGATAACGAAGTTTTAAAATATTCAGATCTTGCTGATATAGTAGAGCGTACTTTGGATACAGTATAGTAGTCGTATTTTTTTGTTCCTGTAAATATGCAGGGAGTAATTTTTATTATATTTCATTAACATATATCTTATTCATAAAATGTGAAGCAGTTTAATATAATTAAAGCCTGCCCCAAACAATGTTTCCACGCATAACATTATTTAATGGAATACATTTGTGTGGCCCTGTAATTTAATAATAAATATTCTTTGCATCACATATTGTACAGAACGTATATTTTAGTACATACTTCATACATTCATGTCAATTATACTATGTTCAAATGAGTGTAACACCATTAACCCTGTAACGTTCATTGGTTTCGCCACGAAATCACAAAATTTTAATTCCGATATGCAACACTGACACCGGTATTTTTATCTAGAAATATCCATTTTATTATGTATGTGAAAAATCACATTTTCTTATTTACAAATGTATTTGTTCGCAATTACCGGTGTCATTCATTTATTTCGACATCTTAGCAATGAAAATGCTTTGATCGTTAAAGGGTTAAAATGCTTTTGAAACTTTTTTCCCATTGATCGTAATGTAACGGAATACTTTTGATTGTCCCTGTAATTGATCTATGCATCCGATTTTCATAAAATTTGAAATGACTCGACAAAATTATGTAAGGATTACATATTCTAAATTTCAAACGATTCGGTTGGGTAGTTTTTGCGTTGTTATACGCAGACAGACAGACGGAGAGATAGACGGACAGGCGGACGGACTGAGCGACAACAATAGGTGCTACGTATTTACATAATTACGAACGCACCTAAAAACAGTTAAAGAGTTTTTTAAGCTTGTATAGATGCACAAAATTGGAATTCGTCCAAAAACATGTAAATGTGAAAAGGAATTGGAATTGTGATTATGATCCCTGAAAAGTTTAGATAACTGCCGCGTAATGCTTAATTTTTTTTTTCCTCTCTCTTTATTGTGGTTTTAACTTCTATTGCAATTTTAAACTAGTCGTTGGGGGCCACCGTAATACTTACCCATCATGGATATATATATGAAAATAAAACATGTGCAAACTATTTATACAATGCACTGCAATTCATAAATATTGTTAATATACATAGTAATGCTATATTAAAGAACTGCTGATGTACCAATTTCGACAAATTATATAAAACGCCAAACTACTCAAGTAGTACCGAACTGCGTAAAAGAAACATCCTTATAACTCCAAAAGTAATAACTCTATTAACTAACAATTAACTGCGTCGGATTAAGCGTCTCATTTCCAATTAAAATATACTTTTGAATTGAAATTTGAATGAAATACAGGGTCATGAAAAATCGAAGAATGTGGAAAACAAGATTACAAATATCTCGGCAACTAATAATCCGATCGACTTCATTCTATATGCAAAATGTGTGTTATTTTATTGCCTTTTACTTCCATTTCTTAGAACAAAAAAATTCGAAAATTTTTGTATACCTTTCATCGGAACGAATTTTTCGAGGGTCCGAAAAAAATAGTTCCGGATAATCGAGGTTGCTGATATTAAATAGGGTTCGTCCCATTCTTACATACTAACTACATACAAAATTTCAAGTCTCTATCTCAGTTTGTTCGGGAGATAGAGCGTTTACAGACAGACAGACAGACGGACGGACGGCAAAATTTTTTTTCTAAAAATATGTTTTTCGGAATCTCCACTATCTAAAACGTGTAAATCCGTAAAAAAAAAATTTTCGATTTTCAAAACGATTGCAAGACTTACCCTATACTACGTATGATGGGTACGTAATAAAAACGATAAATTCATGCATCCGGAATTGATTAGGAAAAACTTTCCAAAACCAACAAAATATCATTAAGCAGTTTAATTTTTTTAGAAAATGAAATAAAATATTTAAGTAAACAATTTAAAAATGAAACAAGGAAGAAAAAAATCAGGCATCAAGCACACAGATTATTAAGCACTTTCCAACATATTCATAACAAATCTGCATCGTTTAAAAAATTAAAATATCATCTGTAATTCAACAATATGAAAACGCATTTTCTATTACACAGGAAGTAACTTGTAGCAAACCTAAGCAACTTATATCAATTTACTTATATGTGAAATAGTTTAACATAATTAAATTATGCCGCAAAGAATGTTCCTCTCCTCCCTGTACCATTAAGTATTGGAATATTTTTGTGCTACCCTGTAAATGAATAATAAATTTTCTTTTTCCGGCATACACTACAAAATGCATATTCTAGTGCCCTTCGTGAATGCATATCGATTTTATTATGTTTGACAATAATAATAATAATAATAATAATAATAATAATGATAATAATAATAATAATCTATCTATACATACTATGCATAATAATAATAATAAAAAGTACCCAGTTAAACTGATGGCATTGAGATCGCATGCTATTCGCACTAATTGTATATCATACTATTATTTCAAAGAATAATGGCTCTGGAAAAAAATCGACATAAAAAACCTCATTTACCTAAATTAATTAGAGGTATTAGCTCGTTCACCCCTTTCCTTTTATACTTAACCAATGAACCTCCAAATTAAATCAGGGAAGCGCAAGGGCGGTTCCAAGATCTCCATTTAGAGGGGGGGGGAGGGGGCACGTTTCTTAAAAAACAGTTTTCATATTGAAGGCTGTTTCCATATCCAAAATGGCTATATTTCTGATAGTTTTAGGAAATTATTTTTATTCGTATATGCAAAAAGATTGCATTAATATTCGCAAAAATACATAATTTTCACCTTTAAAAATGAGAATTCTCCATTTTCTGATATAGGCGTAGAATGAGACATTTTGAGACTTTTAAAACAACTTTTAGGACTTGACCGAAACACAAATGCCGTCATGAGGGAGCAATTGGCTGTCGCGATCTGTTAAGGGGTTAGGTGGGTTTCAGAGGTACAAAAAAAAGGTATTTTTACGATTTTTTATTTTATATAAACAATCATACATTTAAAAAATATAATATGGCATATCAAAGGTACATATTTCAACAATGTCGCCTGAAATTTTTATATAAAAATGTTGAAAATTCAGCCATTGAGACCTCATCTCCCTGGGTGTCTCACAAAAAAGTGCTCTCGCCGTGGACAGCATAACTTATTATTGGTTCATCTAAAATTAAAAAAACAAAATTATTTCGTTAGTACATATATAAATCTCGTATTTGAACGAAGGAAAAAAAAAATATATATAATTTTCATTTTTTCTCAAACTTTGAAAAAAAAAATCTCATTTTTTGGTCAAAATTTCGCCATTTATTGGCTTAAAAAAATAAGTTGTAATGAAAAAAAAAATTCCTTCGTTCAATAACTAGATAATGTTATTTTAAAGATGTCTACACAATTTGAACTAAATCGGTCCATAACTTTTCGAGAAATCGTGTCCACCGACTTCAAAAATGAAGTTTTGAGAAAAACACGTTTAAAGTTTTAAGTTGAACTTACATGCAAGAAAAAAACTTTTTTTTCAACTTACATAGAATCATCGATTCCAGCACCATAAAGCAGAGTACCCGCAGCTGCGGCAATGTCTAGGGCATCCTTTTGCTCTTGCCTGTGACGAATTCTTGCTTCACGAGTCTCAATGTCAGCTTTCCTGTCGGCAATGAGTATGCGTTTTTCATCTTCTTTTCGGGCATACTCATGACTGTTCCGGCCAAGTTTCAAGTCCATGCCATGCATAAAAAGCAACAAAGCTGAAATCCCTTCGTTGAATGTGCCAGCAGCGACATATGCAGCGATCCCAACTATTTTTGAACCAGCAGGGAGTATTTTAGGAGTAATTTTCCAAACTAACTGGTTTAAACTTTCATTATTATTTTGAGTGAATCCACCAACACACCTCTCTAAGAGCCCCTCTTTGCTGAGGTCTTCATAAATGGGTCTGATAGCTGATGAAACTTCACTTGTTAATGAATCATAGTCATGTTTGTATGATGACAGAGTGTTCATTGATGAAGCGCGCTGCCAAGTGCACCATGAGTCAGGGCCCTCTGGACATTTATCGTGCTGTGGATTTTCGTCTGTGGAGGTATAATGAAAAAAAGTTGCCCAAATAGCGTCTCTCATATTTTGTACCGAATTGCAGTTTCTTCTTATAGCTAGTCCATAATAAATTGTTAATTTATCAATTAACTTGCCAGTAAGTTTTCCTTTGCCAGATAGAGTTTTTTTTCTAATAGATTTACCGGCCTTTGTTTTTGTTTCTTCGACAGTTTTATTGACTAAATCACGTAAGCGTTTGCCCATCCTTTTTTGCACATGTCCTACGCATTCTTTTTTATTAACAATAAAATCATCACCATAAGGTTTGGCATTGAGAACTCCAGAGTATGTTTTAGAGTCCCCGTCACCAATATAATTTGAGTACCTTAGGCCATATTTTTCAAAAGAGCGTTGAAACATTGCAACGATTGATGAAACTTCCATATTACCAGCTGGTCCTTGGTGATTGGCACTACATTCGTTTTTTTGTAGATGATCTGCCTGACACTCTTCAAATTCTATTGTGCTTAGTTTTTTTTTCCAGGCTTCACATAATTTACAATATGAGGATTTTACAAAAATATCTAAAACTTTTCCGCTATAATATCCAATTATCGAAGACACACCGTACAATGATGAAAAACCGCGCTTTTTCCAAGTGCCATCACCTGATACAGTTACATCTGTCGTATCATCAATATTATTTTCATCACACGTTAATTTTTTCTCTTGTTTTGCAGCCGATGAAAAAAGTGCTTGAGCAACCGTCTCAACACATCCGTAAATTTTATCAACATAAAAATCGTATGTTGACTTATTCAAGAAAGAAGCACTCATTTCCATCAAGCCACAGAATTTTTTACATCCGGCTAATCCTAAGCCTAATATTCGCATCACAAAAATAAACCGACGATTTATTTCGTAAGCGTTTCCAATTTTGTGACACGATAAAATGTATCGAGGCTGACATTTTTCACATTCCACGAAAATTTTGAAACCAAGGCCGTATTTCATACACTGTTTAAAATCTACTTTCCCATTGCATATTTTGTCCTGTCCATTTTCGTTTATAATATTAGAGCATTTCACAAATGAAGATAGCGTTGAAAAAACTAAAAAAAAGTCGATGATTGCATACAGCAAAGTACCGTCTTCTGGCACATGATTTTCATCTTGGCTTCTAAGTTTTTTCGCAGACGTGCTAGTGAAAGATTCATTATATTCTTCAGGATTTTTAGGATTGAATGATTGTTTTCTCTTTCTTGGTCTATCTTTTCTTCGACCACTAGTTATTCGATCAGATCTCGTCACTTTACTCATGATGAATAAAAATTTGTAACACTTTTAATTTCACAGAAGCAAAAATTCACAAACATTTATAACCTTAAAGAAACCTCGTGGATCAGGAGGCAACCAAGAAATGAAATATTTGAGCAGTTTAAGTTACGTTTGAATGATATACATAAGCAAACGAGAAAAACAATCAATAGACAGCTGCTTCCGTACACCTGCGGTGCGCTACACCGACGTGGCTCAATGGGCGGGACTTCCGAAGGGTCTAGTTCTTGGAATTTTACTCGGATCGATTTAAAATTTTTGGAGAATATTTTAAACATATTGTACTATTTAATAAGACAATGAAAAAAAAAAAAGATTTTTTGAAATTTTAAAACCCACCTAACCCCTTAAATCAACTTAAAACTCCATATTTTTCGGAGATTTCGCGAAAGATTATTTGGCTTTATCGAAAAATGGAAAATGTTACTCAATCTCATTGATTCTGAATAAGTACACTTGCAAATGTCTTGCGTATGAGATTAAAAACAACTTTATGGATGTGTCAGAAACAACCAACTTTGCTTTTAAGAGAGTTTAAAAAACCTGAAAGATTCCCATTGTTGAGCAACGAATAAATTTGAAAGAATATAATACAGTAAAACCTCCATAACGGACACTCCCGAATAGCGGACACCTCTATTTAGCGGACGGTTTTCTAATTCCCACTCCCAGTGGCGTAGCTAAGGGGGGGGGGCGTCCGCCCCGGGCGCCAAATTGAGAGATATTGTTATATATCTATATTGGGGTGGGGGCGCAAAATTTCTTGCTGGCCCCGGGCGCCAAAAAACATAAAAAAAACATAGCTACGTCACTGCCCACTCCCAAAACCTAAAATTTTGTATGTTTAACCTCTGAATAACGGATATTCCGAAAAGCGGACAGTAATTTTGGCAATAAAGGATGAAAAATTAATGAAAAAAAAATAAAAAAAAGTCTCTAAATTTATCAAGGTCACAAATTTTGTGATCACAGATAAATTTACGGGGTGGACTGGGAATCCAAGTTGTCTACAGTCGACAATGTTACAATCAGTAGCGCAGCCAAGGGCGTGGTTTTAGGGTTAAAACCCCTCCCAGAGCTAAGAAAGATCGCTGTAACTGCTGGTTATATGAATCAAAACCAAACTTAATATTTAAATGTTTTGACATATTTCGGAATCCACCGCTTTATTGAATCAGATTTCATTTAATAAAGTGAATCAATTAAAGGCGAAAACTTTACTTTAAATTGTTGAAGTGCATATTTCATGTATTGGTTAAGTAAAAATTGGTTATTTGAACTTAATCACTTTTCTGAGATATATTATGCTAAAAGAATGATGATTTCCTACCACACACATGCTTTTTGTGTTTACTTATTCGACAGTGAATATTCTAATTAGTACTAATTCTATTAACTGGCGATTCAAATAACCGGCAATCATCTTCATTAGAAACACCCCCTCCCCCTTAGAACCGAATTCTGGCTACGCCACTGGTTACAATTGTGTTTTTTCCCCCTAACATAATTTCAGTATGTCAGCCACTTGATCAAGGTATAATGCACAATTTTAAAGCTTGGTATAAAGCTTTTATTATGCTACATTCTTTTAAAGTTATATTCTATGAATACATTTGAGAATTGCCTAAAATTAGTTAATGCTGTCGCTACACAATTTGGATTTCATTCAGGCATTTCATTAATAATAGAAACAAGTTGGAAATTGCAAGTGAATCGTAGCAAATGAGGTGCGTTCGTACTATAACGAAGTTTTAAAATATTCAGATCTTGCTGGTATAGTAGAGCGTACTTTGGATACAGTATAGTGGTCGAAATCTTTGTGTTTCTGTAAATATGCAGGAAGTAATTTTTACTACACTTCAGCAACGTACATCTTATTCATAAAATGTGAAGTAGTTTAATAATTAAAACACGCCCCAAACAATGTTTCCCCTTATAACATTATTTAGTGGAATACATTTGTGTGACCCTGTAATTTAATAATACATATTCTTTGCATCCCAGAATGTATATTTTAGTACATACTTCATAGATTCATGTCAATTCTATTATGTTCAAATGAGTGTAACACCATTAAAATGCTATTATTTTCAACACAATCTAACTGATTTTTACAGTAATCATACGAATTGAATATTTCCAACTGAACGAAAAAATGTCCAGGTTAGGAATCGAAACCAGATACTTGGCTTACAAGGCCAATGCTTTACCTGTTAAGCTACCTGGGCGATAGCCCGCTGGGATTTTTCGCTCATTAAAATGCATTTGAACCGTTTTTTCCCATTGATCGTAATGTAACGGAATATTTTTGATTGTCTCCGTAATTAATCTGTGCATCCGATTTTCATAACATTTGAAATGATTCGACAAAATTACGTAATAAATATACGTTTTAAATTTCAAACGATTAAAATACATTTGAAACTTTTTCCCCCATTGACCGTAATGTAACGGAATACCTTTGATTGTCCCTGTAATTGATCTGTGCATCCGATTTTCATAACATTTGAAATGACTCGACAAAATTGCGTAATAAATATACGTTTTAAATTTCAAACGATTAAAATGCATTTGAAATTTTTTTCCCCATTGACCGTAATGTAACGGAATACTTTTGATTGTCCCTGTAATTGATCTATCCATCCGATTTTCATAAAATTTGAAACGACTCGACAAAATTATGTAATAATTATGTATTTTAAATTTCAAACGATTCGGTTGGGTAGTTTTGCGTTGTTATATGCGGACAGACAGACGGACAGACAGACGGACGGACAGACAGACGGACGGACAGACAGACAAACGGACTGAGCGATAACAATAGGTGCTACGTATTTACTTAATTACGAACGCACCTAAAAAGAAACACACATTTCCGACACAAATGAAGAATTAAGTGAAATAAGTGAATTAATGAAATACAAAAAAATTTCATTAATATTGATGATGAGTTACTTACTAGGGAAGAATCAATTTCTGTATGCGATTATATTGCTTTAGAATGTTCGACAAAAGTGTATCAAGAATTTCCAAGAAGCGGCAAAATACAGTGAGCAGTTACACAGTTTTTATGTAAAAATAAAAGATATTTCCGAAGGATTAAAATTACCTTACAGAGTTAAAACTTCACATTGAAAGAGAAATTACATATAATAGCAAGCAACAGCAAATTTTTGTAACAATTTTTTTTCGTAAGAATGTAATAAAAAGCGGATAAAGGTATGCAAAGTTTTATTTCAGTTTTATTGCTTAAAAAAATACTTTTCATTTATGATTAATCATATAATAGAGGTTTTTGGACATATAAAAATCAATTAATGAAACATTAAGCATTTCTTAGTAATTTTTTAAATCTCTTTAGGTTTTCCCAATAGCGGATACCTCCGAATAGCGGACAATTTCCGCGCTCCCGAGTTGTCCGTTATTTAGAGGTTTTACTGTATATCTATTTCATTTTTTAAATGTCCCTTAGAAACTTTCTTTGTTCAGAGGGGCGGGGGGTCATGACCCCCGTCACTTCACTTTTGGATCTGCCACTGGATAAGTGCCTTTTGGACTGTGCTTCACGGCCTCCAGTGTATATATAACGCTATCATTTTAGGGGGAAGGAGGGGGTTATCTTTTGACAGTATTATCAATTTTGATTCAGCTAATTTGTTTCTTTTTATTCGTAACTAGTTTTTTTAGATAAAAATAGTCTGTTGTCTGTTTTTATGGAAATACAAAGTTATTACTAAAATCATTAGATTGTTATAAAATTATTTTATTCCAAAATACGGAATATCACAAGGTTTGGCATTATTATTCTTCTGTCATAGTCATATGTGTTTGCATTAACCAAAGCAAAAATCACACATCAGGCGTAACTATTATAAGATAGCTGGTGAAAAAGAATCTCTAAAAATGACATCATTTCGACAGAATTATTGAAGAATGTATGTTCTTTAATCTTTTCCATATACTAGTTGAAAAAATGTTTATGAATTCGGTTTGTTTGTCTGCCGACTGTCGACCCGTGCTCTAACTCCAGTAAATATGCTCGGACCATTATGGAATTTTTATATGTTTCTGATATTTAGTACAGAATATTCGGTGTTAGAAATGAAGTGCATTCATAGTTCTTTTATATAGGAATGAACAAATGAAATGCGTTACATAACGCTCAAAAGTTTGCGGTTGATCCCATGACGGCATGATGGTTGAAATATGATAAGATTGATTTGCGTAACAGAGATTAATTATAAAATATTTTCTCAGAGGTATAGGCAAGTGGCATTTATAGTTCGTTTACAAGAAGAAACAAAAGTATTAGGGTAAAATTTCCTAAAATTTTGTCCTGCATGTTGTAAGGCAAATTCATTATGGAAGTAAGCGTGGTTCGAATATTATTATCATATCAGTTTGCAATAAATTAAAACTCCGTGATTTATTTGTAGAAAAATTATAATTAAGGTCAGATACTTGTTCGACACAGATGGTGGTTCGACCAGGGCCGTAGCTAAGGGAGTTACCACTCTTCCATAAAATAAAGAGTTTTTTCCCTTGTGCTCGATGACCATAGGGATTTATGCAGTCGGCTCTTGGACTAATAGCATTTATTTTTTGAATAACGTTAAAAAATTATTTACATCAAACTTTATGTTACTTATTCAGCTCATATGTAAGTATTAAGTATCAGATATCATTATCTGTCAGCTGATATTCAGCGAATAATTTCTGCCGAAAATGTAATCGCTGAAAAAGATTAGAATACTAAAAAGGTCATAAAATCAACTTAATTTAAAAGGCACGATTTCTTTTCCTATTTGTTAAACGATAGAAACACGCTTTTCACACAATTAATTCAAAAAAGCCACCAGCATTCAATTTAAAGCTTTACGCTTTTACCTTTTTTTTTTTTTTTTCTTTTCGCCACCCACATCTGACAAGATAGGTGACTGTTTTTGAGTTGCATTTTCTCACGTCTGGGCACCGGATCTGCTTTCTCCAAGGTCTGCTCGTGTAACATATCAGTCAAGTCTCAGGCTTTCTGTTGGTATGCGGGTGAAGACACGCGGTCTGTGAATATAGTCTTTTTTTCCCCTGATTCCTAAGAATATATTAAAAAAATTGGAAGAGTATATTAAAATATATACACACACAAAAAAGTCCTTTCGGGATATGCCGATGAGGGAAAGGTAGCTTTCATATCCTTTTATACATATATATATATATATATATATGTATATATGTATATATATATAATACCATTAAAAGTAGACAAGATTCACCAATGGATTTTATCAATAAAAGAATTAAATTGAATTATAGTAAACTATATTAACCATTTGAAATTAACCATTGAATTTAATAACTTATAGTACATTGAACATGGAAGGAAAAAGGAATAATATGAATACAAATAAAATTTGTAGAACCAAAGCAGAATCTTCAGGTCCCAAATACTTTGGAACTACAAATGGAGTGTGTGGTTTCATCTTCGTATTTGCCATGAAAAAGCAAAACAATACGAAATTGGGACTACCATCACACAAAAACCAAATTATTAAACAAGGAACACAGATATTTTACAAAAAGGAGTTGAAAGTAAGTAAAAATAATAGTTATCCATAACAAACAAAAAGATAAAGCAGAATGGAAATAGAATTGAACCGGAAAAATAATTAATAATCGATATTAACATAAAATTAAATTAATAAAATGATTAAAATTAGAATTAAGAGATAACATTCATATTAACATATAACTTAAAATACATTATTGTTACTTTAATCAGTAACATTTATTGTGACTTTACATAGTAAAAACTCATTATCTTAATATACGATAATAAAAATTAAAAAAATAATAATAATAGTAATAATATTAATAATAATACCAAAAATTATATCAATAACATTAAAATTAATTTGATAATTAAAATATAGCTATTTAATTATAGATATAACTAGACAAATATCCATATATTGGTGTAAATTAAACAGTTTTAAAATTATGTTAAAATAAATAACCCACTCTCAATTTTTTTTTAATAAATTATTAACCTTTGCGTTTTTATCCAGACAACACCACCCTCCTCCGTACTCTAACATCTACCCACCCAACCAACCTATATATATAATTTTTTATTACTTTTTAACATTTTTAATTTTTTATTATTATTTTTATATTTTATAATTTTTTTATACATTTTTTACGCAAAGAATTAATTATAAGATCATGTAATATCTAATTATAAATTAAAGAATATATGAATTTTTTAGGATAACCATTATTTATAGCATCATATACAAGCTTTTTAATATTAGTATTAATTAAATGAGAAGAACATAGACATTTTATTCTATATAAATGGTTAAGTATTATATTACGATAAACAGAATTATGAAGACATGATTTAAAATTAGTAAAGGTATTAACTTTAAAATTAAATTCTTTCCTTTTGTCATAAATATCAGTTATAAATTTGTTCTCTTTTAATATAATTTTAATATCTAAGAAATTGATTGTATTATTAAAAAGTAGGTTTTTTGAAAGTTCTAGATTAGAAGGATAATCAACAGGGAATTGAGATAAACAGGTGTTATCAGTATCAATTAAAATTACATCATCTATATATCGATATAAATGTATTGTATTATTTAAATAATGACGTTCATAGTAATATAAGTCAGATAAAACACTAGATGTACTACCACCTTGTGGTATACCAACATTTTGAATATATATATTGTTATCATGCATGATAAAATTATTATAGATAATGAAATTAGTTAAGGTATGAAAGTAATCAGAATCAATATTATGTGATATATCCAACTCGTGTTGATATTTTTTAAAAAGCTCATTTATGATATTATGTAAATCAGATAAATCAATATTATTAAATAAATCTTTAAAATCATAGGTAGTGATATTTTTTATACATTTAAGATTTTTCATAATATGGACCAGTTCATATCTATTTTTTATGCAATGTGTATTATCACTTTTTTTTGTAATATTATATATTTGATTAAGAATTACTAATAGAAGTTTGTTAGCAGCATTATTATAGGTATTGCAACCAATTGTAACAGTTCTGAATTTAACAGGATGCTTATGAAATTTGGGTATAAGGACTAGATATGGATATTTAAAGTTAGTAGGGTTAATGTCTAATAATTTATAGAATCCTTTAATTTTACGATTATTGGCAAGTAAGTTATCATTAATTTTTTGGAATGTGTTATTATTAGATATACTAGATTTAAGCAGTTGGTGATAATAAGATTTACAAATAATGGCATAATTATTAGGAGATTTATCAACATAAGTTATTACAAAATTTTGTTGTAATTTATTGATTTGCTTAAACAGATGCTGTGTATTTACATATTCTATGTGTGAAATATTATATTTTAAGGACCTGGTTAATTTATCGATAACTAATATTTTCCATTGATTAAAATATTCAATGGGTTTATTATAATAAATTGCAAGTTTATAAATAAATATATCTATATCATATGTAAATTGTTTTATGATAGATTTAATGTTTAATTTGGATGGAATTCTGTACTTGGTCCCATAACCCATAATTCTTCTAAGTTGTAAATCATCTACAAGATTAAGATTACCAGTAATAATATGTCCATGATCTTTATTTATATATTTTTGTAGAGAGGGGTCATTGCATTTACAGGGTAAAGTACTAGCATCAAAAGAAGATTTAGCGAAAGAATTATAGTTAAAAATCATTCTGCCGATAGATATGGGATACTTAAAGGTTTTAGAAATAGGAATATTATTAATAGGAAATTGACAGTTTTTATCATTTAATATGGAATTAATATTGATTTTATTAAAAATTGGATTAGAAAAAGAAATTACCATTTGAGTATTAGTTTGTAGATTTTTAGGTTTTTTTAGTAAATTTATATTGTAAAGGTTGACACGAGTCATAATGAGATCATAAAAAACATCTGAAAAATGTTTAGAGTAAGTTTTACTGAGAAAAATATTTAAATATTGTACTATATGTTTCTTTTTTATTCCAAAAATATATTTACGTATTAGAAACCAATTGTAATTTTTTAAATAATTACGATGCAGATTATTAATTTGTTGAATTATAATGTTTTTAGGAGTAATACTAGAAGATGAACCTTTACCTCTTTTGTTACGTGTAGTTTTAGGATTTATAAGATGATTTAAACAATGATAAATGGGGGAATAATCTGTAGTATCATTTATAGATGAAAAAACTTTAACAGATCTTTTAAAAACCTCACTATTAAGACCATAAGGATAAATTGTATTATAATATTTCATATATGAAGACTCTAAATAGAGACGCTCAGATTTATATTTCTGAATTTGTATTATTTCAATAGTAGTATTTTTAAATTTATGTTTATGAAAATGCTGTATTTCAGCTGTAGACTGTTTATTTTTTGCTAAATTTTTATCAGAATCTGACCGATGTTGATTCATGCGTATATGAAGAGGACCAGAAGTTTCACCAATATATTTCAAATTGCAAATGTTACACTTTATACTATAAATTACATTAAAAGCCTTACAAAAAATAGAAATATGAGGATCTGATACGATTTGTGACTGAGAAGCAAATGGACAAGTTTTACATCGGATATCAGAACATTTCTGAAAATATAATTGAGGAGGAGGTATATATATATATATATAGCTTATTTTACTCAAACCCATTAAAACTAAAATTAGTGCAACTCGATTAACTCTGTAACGTTCATTCGTTTCGCCACGAAACCACAAAATTTTAATTCCGATATGCAACACTGACACCGGTATTTTTATCTAAAAATATCTCTTTTATTATGTATGTGAAAAATCACGTTCTCTTATTTAGAAATATATTTGTTCTTAATTACCGGTGTCATTCATTTATTTCGACATCTTAGCAATGAAAATGCTTTGATCGTTAAAGGGTTAAATGATTTAATAAAAATTGATTATTTCTTGATTTTGATATTTTGCAAATTTTACTCAAATTTCAAGAAGCTAAAATGCGACGAATCCTATAAAAGAAACTTCGTCAATACTGAATTTGAATGAGAATTTCGCCAAATCAGTAATATATTTAACTTAGTTTGGATACAATGACGTAAAAAACTATTTAGTTAAATATTACTTTTGATATTGGGTAGCGTGGTGCAAAAGAAAATCAATTCATTTAAATAAATACTTTCAGTGCATGTCAAGGATCTGTAGTGTCGATAGCTGTCTTATTTAGCTCACAGGCTATCAAAGCCTGAGAGCTTATGTGCCCGCCCGTTCTGTACGTATGTACGTTCGTGCGTAATGCGATAACTCACGATAAAAATATCCGATCTACTTGAAATTTTGTATATAGGTATATTCTGATAAGGCGCTTCCCTGATTAGTTTTTGGAGTTCACTCGATATGTATAAGAGAGGGAACGCAGGGCTCATGCTCCACCCCTTAATTGATAAAAATGGTTTTTCCTGCAGAATTATCAGTTTTCGTTCACAATTTAAATATAGGAGCATTTTGATGAGGCGCCTCCGTGATTGGTATTAGGTGTTTATTGGATAAGTATAAACATGGGGAAAGGGGATTCTAATGCTCTCCCCTTAATTTAATTGAATGGGTTTTTCATGTAGAATTGTTTTGGAAGTTTAATGGTTAAGTATAAAAGAGGGGACTCAAAAAAAGACTCTTCTCAAATTATATAAATGGGATTTTATTAAAAATTTTCCTATTTGCTCTGAATTTTTTATATGATATAGCTTGTCCCTGATTAGATTAGGGGGTTCAATGATTAGGTATAAAAAGTTAGAAATTGCACGTGGAGCGTAGCAAATGAGGTGCGTTCGTACGATAACGAAGTTTTAAAAATATCACTCTCATATATCAATCTCATAAAATTGTAAATAATTACAATTAAAATGCGCACCAAACAATTTTCTCCCTATACCATTATGCAATGGAATACTTTTGTGTGGCCTTGTAAATCAATAACAAATATTCTTTGCACCACAGATTATGCAGAATGTATATTATAATATGTACGTTATAGATGCATATCAATTTTATTTCGTTCGAATGAGTATAATACCATTAAAGTGCATTTGAAACATTTTTCCCCAATTAACCGTAATGTAACGGAACACTTTTGATTGTCCCTGTAATTGAACTATGCATCAGATTTTGATAAAATTTGAAATAACTCGACACAATTATGTAATAATTATGTATTTAAAATTTCAAACGATAAAAATGCATTTGAAACCTTTTTCCCCATTGACCGTAATGTAAAGGAAACCTTTTGATTGTCCCTGTAATTGATCTATGCATCCGATTTTCATAAAATTTGAAATGACTCGACAAAATTATGTAATAATTATGTATTTTAAATTTCAAACGATTCAGTTGGGTAGTTTTTACGTTGTTATATGCGGATAGACGGACAGAACGACAACAATAGATGCTACGTATTTACATAATTACGAACGCACCTAAAAAAGGGGAAATGGAGGGAGCTTTCCCCCCCTACCCCTCCTTAAAATTTTTTTTCAGAACAGAATTAACCCTTGAAAATATAAGGCTGTAATGTACAATTAGTATGCCAAGGCTGTCAGCTCATTGTTATCAGTTTAACTGGAGAATATTCTTTTTTATTTTCTCTGTCGCTTACATTCATCCCTTGAATGTTACCCTGTATGAGAGCAAAACACATTAAATCCACCCCTGGGTATCCCATTCTCCAGTGATGCTCTTCAGGATTCAATGAAAATTAATTATGGAAGAGGAGAAACCATTCCAAATTTTGATTTTTCTGGGAACAATAAAGAAAGACTGTTAAATTGTACAGTAAAAATGTCAATTTATTCTTTTTGAAAGTAATGAAGTTTTGAATTATTTGAAAAAATATTAGAATAAAATCAATAAAATATAGCACACATTCATTTCTGAGTTTTAAATCCAGCAAAAGTCAAAAATACAAAATCTTTATTTACTTATTTTATTTTTTTTGTGTTGATTTCAACTTTTATCTGTATGTACTTAACGTTCGTTAGTTAAGTATAAAGAGGGGTAACGGAAGGAATCTCCTTTTTAATTTAGATAATTAGGATTTTCAAGTAGAATTATTTGATTTTCTTAAATTTTGATATATCAGTTTATTATGTTAAGGAAATTCCTTGCTTAAATTTAGCAGTTCATTGGTTGAGTACAAAAGGGGAGAGAGTTTTCCTTAATTTTGATAAATGAGTTTTCATGCAGAATTATCTTAATTTTTTTCTAGGAGTCATTCTGATAAGGAGCTTCCCTGATTAGATTTTGTAGTTCATTGGTTAACTATAAAGGAGGGCTAATTCCCCCTTAATTTATTTTAGTATTTTCATGAAGAATTATCCGATTTGCTTCAATTTGGTATACAAATTTATTCTGATAAGGCGTTTTTCTGAATAGATTTGGAGGTTTATTGGTTAAGTATAAAGGGGGGAAACGGGAGATAATCCCCGTTAATTTATTTTTTGATGTCTATTGTTCTGTAAAATAAGAGTGTAATCTACAATTAGTGTGAACTCAATGCCATCAGTTTAACTGGGCGCTTTTATTACTTACTCATCATATGTAGTATAATGCGTATATGCGTATTAAGTCTTGGAATCGTTTTGAAAATCGAAAAAAAAAAATGACGAATTTACATTCAGACACTGGAGATTACGAAAAGAAAAAAAAAATCCGTCCGTCTGTATGTCTGTCTGTCTTTGGGTGGTCTGTAAACGATCTATCTCGCGAACAAATTGAATTAGAGTCTTGAAATTTGATACGTACTTGAAAATAAGCCTATTTAATATGGGTAACCTCGATTATTAGTTTATTACTGGTATTAGTTTAGTATTGGATAATTAGTTGCCGATATATTTGTAATCCTATTTTCTGCACTTTTTCGATTTTTCATGACACTGTATTTCATTCAAATTTCAACTCAAATGTATATTTTAATTCAAAATGAGGCGCTTAATATAACGCCGTAATCTGTTAGTTAATATAATTATCATTTTTGGAGTTATAAGGAGGCTTCCTTTACGAGTCTACTGTAATGGTATTATTTAATGTTTCAGAGGGTTAAAGAGATATTCTCTGTAAGAAAATACTGGTAAGAAGTTTCTGGTGTGGTAATTTCCTGATACGTGGCAACCTTGTAAACATTAAATAAATTCGGTATTACTTGATTATCCCGTCGATCAAAAAACTATCGCCAAACTTTAAGATTAAATGCCAATAATGACTTATCGTAAATGTCACATTCACTTGGCATTAAACACGTTACATGTGTTTGTTACGTCGTTAATAGATTTTTAATTCAACGTTTTATGTGTAGTATTATTAATCTTTTACTAATTTATTTGTTATTTCTTTATTTAAAATAAAAATTATATAATTTAGTAGTATCTCGTAAATTATATAAATTGCAATTATATAAATACAGTTTGGCAATTTATATTATTTGTCGAAATGGCTTGACGATATAATCAATTAGTACTCGCAATTCCATAATAGAGCTTTAAAAATATTTAAATATACGTTTGAATTTTATTTCGGAATTGCGATGCATTTTATAAATAATTTACACGTGTTTTATTTTCGTATTTAATAATATGCGTATATCCATGTTGGGTAAGTATTGGGATAACCCCTAATAACTAGTTTTTTTTTTTTTTTAGCTTTTTTTTTACTTATAATTTTTGTTTTCTGTCCATAAAAAAGACGTTATCGTTATTATTATATATCTTTTTTTACACTCGCCTTAGTTGACAGTTTTTGTTTGCCCAAGTAACAAGTTTTTATTTGCGTTCATTATTTTTATTTTCACGTACTTTAGAATGTTAATATATTCACCGAGTAAGACTCGAATGCTAAAAAAACTCATAAAATCACTTGATTTAATGAACACGGGTTTCTTTTCTTTTTTTACTTTTTTTAAAAACAATAATTTCTCACAATAAAATATAAAAACCACCACCACTAAACTTACACTTTATATTCTTTTTACTTCTTTTTCTCTCACCCACATGTGTGACAGATATGTGTGACTGCTCTAAGTGACATTTTCTCACGTCTGCATCTTCTTCCCCCGAAGGTATATCATGTCAGCCGTTGCCTCTGGAGGTATGAGGGTGAAGTCACGCAGTCTGCGAAGAAAAGGATTTTTCTAAGAATGTATGGGTGATTCTCTCCAAACGGGCCAAAATAAGAATTATGAGGGAGTGACTGTGAGGGAGTGATGAATTTTAATAAAATACCCATTTACTTTTTTGCCATTATCTGAATTCGCGTTTGTAATGACCGAAAGGTGGCGTTGTATAGACCTGATAATCGTTTGTTTACGTAGTGCTTACTATTTGTTCCATGCTGTAGCATAGCGAAACCCGTTTAAAGAGCTATTTAAAGTGCAGTTTTTTATCTTTTTTATTTAATTATGGGAGATAAATTACAAATATCGACAATTTTAGAATTTCTAGATGCTGGAAAATCTAATAATTGCTTTAGAGAAGCTGAAGCAATTATTGATTCAAAGAGCCGCACATTATTATTTGTAATGTGCGGCATTAAAGAATGCAAAGAAGAAGAAATAGAGGTTGTAGGCTCGTGTTTATAAACAAGCCAAACAAAAGGAAATCCCCATATTATTTCAGGTTTGCTAGTAAAGGAAAACAAAAATTTGAAAATAAAAAAATTTTCTTGCTCTTGCAAAGCTGGAGCAAGCGAATCATGCAAGCATTGTGTTGCTGTCATGTTATTTTGCCACGAGTAAGTCAAATGTACTTTTTTATATTATGGATCTAAACTTTGTGTATAAAATTTTGATTTTAGATAATTTTAATACAAAGAACCCAACGTTGCATGCGTTATAGAACTGTTTATTTATTTATTTATTTATTATAGAACTGTTTACTTATTTATCGGTCTTTTAAACACTGATTTCAGCGGAAGATGCTCACGGTATCAGTTCTATTTCGTTTCAGACTTCGTCCGCGAGAGGGCGTCTATTTCATTTCAAACGCGAATTGTGATTAGGCTTAGTGTCCCATAAATCAGTAATAATTAATACTATTTAATATTTACCATCATTCAGTATAGAATGATGAGGGAGTGATGAAGTGATAAGCCTTCCTCATCACTCCCTTATCAGACTCTACTGAATGTAGATAAATAGTTAAAAAAAATAATTATTACTGATTTATAAGTATTTGGATATAGTTAAGACCCACTATGCCTAATCTCAATTCAGATAATGGCAAAAAAGTAAATGAGCATTTTGTTAAAATTCATCACTCCCTCATAACTCTTATTTTGGTCTGTTTGCGGAGAGAATTGCCCATATATTAGAATGCATAAAACGTTTGGAAGGTTTACCAATATACACAATATAACCGAAGATGACCTCCCACTAGCAATTTTAAACATTTTGTTAAATATCTAGAAAAACACATCAGGAATCATCCTGAAACTCTAAGTGTGTAAACATAAATAGTACAGGTCGAATATTTCCGTGAAGATTTTTTCCCGAAACCCTATAGGGACTGTCAACAAATTGAAAAAGAACGAATATCTTTTGGATAACCCTGTCAAAACTAATGACAAATACGGCCAAGCTGCAGATTATGATTAAGTGGCTTATTGTAATAAACTATGATCTGTGGTGTGTGTCAATGTTATGAGGATAGCATGTATACTCGTAGAGAAATTTAGGTTTTCATAAAAACAGTCTCAAATTTCACCACGTTTTTTTGCTTATGATTTGCAGAATTCTTGTTACAAACAAATGTTCTTTTTCGGAAATATGACAAATAACATTGTACACAATACCCTGTAATCAGGATTAAATAATAATGCTAATTGTATAAAAATGCATAGGTTTACTAAATAATTTTTCATATTGCATGCGTGAACGCTATCAAATTTTGATTTACATATTGTGTAAGCTAAATATATATATTTTTGTAAAAATCTCAAAAACATAGCTTGAAAATTCTATAAAGTATCAGCGATAGAATAAGCTCAAAATCTGTTGTTCCCAAAATGAAGCAAAATAATGAGGGTTTATATCCATATATATACCACCATATTGTGTATTCTATATTGAAACTAGTCAATGAATATATGGATACAGGCCCTCATTTTTTTCTTTATTTTGGGAAACAACAGATTTTGAGCTTATTCTATCGACGATTATTTCCAGAATTTTCAAGCTATGTTTTTGGGTCATTCATAAAAGTTACTCTATAGATTTAGTCAACACATCATGCAAATTATATTTTGATTGCATTTACGCATGCGCAGTGAACCATTATTTTGTAAAGATGCTCATTATTCAAATAATTTTTATTAGTTTTTGATTCTGATTGCAAGATATTGTGTACAATGCTGTTTGTCATGTTTTCGTAAAAGAAAATTTTTTTATATTCATAATATTATAAGCAAAAGCACTTGGCAAAATTTGGGACTCTTTCTATAAAAACTATAATTTCTCTACTAGTATACATGCTATCCACATAAAACTGAGCACACTTTATTACAATAAGCCACTTAATTATTACCGCGCTGAATGTGTTTGAACGCTTTTGCTACATTAGTTTTGACAGGGTTATCCAAAAGATGTTCGATCTTTTTCAATTTTTTGGCGACCTCCTAAGCAGTTTTGGGAAAAATATCTTCACGAAAATGTATGACCTGTACACATTTCCATGAACAGTGTTTGCACACTTAGGATAATTCCTCAGGATAATTCCCTCATGTATTTTCCTAGATTTTTTTACAAAACATCTAAAATCGCAAGTGGCCATATGGTGTATCTGCTGTACTCTTATGCATGGATACAAAATTTATTACGATTTTGTACATTAAATTCCGTAAAACAGAAATACCAGAGCTCATTCTCAAATAGGACGTAATGATTATGGCAATCACCTGTCATGGTATCTCATTGAATTCGTGACGTACGACACGATTTGATAGACTGAAGCAATCTTTTATTCATATCTTCTAAGGTGCGTTCGTAATTATGTAAATACGTAAGCACCTATAGTCGTCGTTCAGTCCGTCCGTCTGTCTGTATATTGCAGAGCAAAAACTACCCAACCGAATCACTTGAAATATGAAATATATAATTGTTGCCTAATTTTGTCGAGTCATTTCAAACTGTATGAAAGTCGGATGCATCGTTGGATGACAGGAACAATCAAAAGTAACCCGTTACAAGACGGCCAATGGGGGAAAATCGTTTCAAGTGCATTTTAAGGATGTTACACTCTTCGGGCATAATACAATTGACATGCATCTATGAAGTATCTACTAAACTATACATTCTATCGTGCAAAGACTCCTGTATAGGGGATGTTACTGCTGTACAGGATCACACAAAAGTATTCCATTACATAATGGCGTAGGGGGGAATATTATTTGGGACATGTTCCAATTAAAACAAGTTATTTCATATTTTATGAAATTGATATACGTATAGCTGAGGTTTACTACAAGTTATTTCTTGTATAATAGATAGCAGATAGTTTTTACAGGGACACACAGAAGATTTTGGGTCCTATATTGCATCCGAAGTGCTGTATCGATTATATTGAAGTATGACCATCAATATCTTCTAAATTTTAAATCTTTTTTATGGTACAAAAGCACCTCATTTGCCACGTTACAAGTGCAATTTCCTACTTGTTAAATTTGATTCGATTTTCACAAAATGGCTCGAATAAATTCTGCAAGGATTCTCTATGCTAAATTTCAAACCCTTTCGTTGGGTAGTTTTTTCGCAGTTATAAGATTCTAGCCTGTACCTACACTGTAAAAAAAATCAGTAAAGTTACGAAAACTTTTCTAGGAAACTGGGATTCCGAGAATCTTTTATGTACCGGCAACAGCAAAAACTCATGTAACAGATATAGATTTGCACTGAAAACCAAAAAAATGTGTAAAGTTACTAAGATTTTTTTAGAAAAATGGGATTCCTAGAATTTTACATGTAATGGCAACCTAGTACACAGATTTTTTAAAAAAATACGATAACTGTAATTTTAGTATATTCGTTGGTAAAGTTACAGATTTCTGTAGCTTTAAAACAATAAATTTTGTAAACTTACATTTTTTTTCTTTCTTTTTTTCTTTCTTTTGTACAGTGTACAGGTCAAATTGCTAGTAAACATACGGATTTCGGCAAATTTACATCTGTAGGATTACAGATCTTTCTTTTTTACAGTGCAGATACATATTTACATTGAAAATCAAAAAGTCCGTAAGGTTACTCAGATTTTTTTTTATTAAACTGGGACTCGTAAAAATTTTTCATGAAACGACAACCTAGGTTACAGATTAAATTTTAATAAGATTACAGTAATTTTAGTAGATTCATTTGTAAAGTAATAGATTTCTGTAGTTTTACAAAAATTAGTTTTATAGATTTACACCTTTTCTTGTACAGTGTACAGGTAAAATAATAATAAACATGCAGATTTCGGTAACTTTACATTTCATCTGTAGGTTTGCAGTTTTTAATTTTTTTTTTTTTTTTTTTTTTTTTTTAATGTGCAGAATGATCCGTTTCCGGTGAAATTTGTAGTTTGTCCCCTTTTCAATAATCGTGTTTTTAAGGGACTACTTCAGTCAAAGGAAGAGACGCTAATGCTAATGCTAATCCTGTGGAAGAAATTTAAAAAGATATCTCGCTTCCATTTTAATATTTTTAAATATTTTTTTTTCCTTTTGCATTGGGTAGCTGAGATGGATTTGAATGCATGTCGTTTTTTAACCGACTTCAAAAAGGAGAGGAGGTTATCAATTCGACGCGTATGTATTTTTTTTTTTTATGTATGTTCACCGATTACTCCGAAACTATGCAGCCGATTAATTTGGTTTTGGTGTTAAATTAAAGAACTTACTCTCGGATTGGTACCACATCTATTTCATAGAAATTGGTTCAGCAGTTTTTTAGTAATTAAGCAAAAACTATTAAAATTAGTGTTTTTTCGATAATTAAAACTGTTGAATGAGTTCCTACCATGGAGTGCAGTCAGGATGGCCGAGCGGTCTAAGGCGCCTGATTTAAGTTCTGGTTCTCGAAAGAGAGCGTGGGTTCGAACCCCTCTTCCGACATACGTGTACCTATTCCGTACTGTAATTTTTACACATATATTTTGCAAATTAAATACTAATTATGCTATTAAGAATATTTTGTATTTAACCGTTAGCACAGAGTATCAGAGATATTTTACCAACTCAATACTTTATCAGTGAGAGAGTGCTAAAATAATAGACTTGCGAAAAGTAATATGACGTTGAATAAGTTCACCGAATAGATTGTAGTCAAGATAGCCGAGCGGGCTAAGGCGCCTGATTTAAGCTTTGGTTCTCGAAAGAGAGCGGGGGTTCGAACCCCACTCCTGACATGCATGTATACAATAACCTTTTTCCGCATTATAATTTTTACACATATATTTTACAAATTAAATACTAATTATGTTATTAAGAATATTTTGTATTTAACCGCTAGCACAGAGCTCTGGTTTTCGAAAGAGATCGTAGGTTCGAACCCCATTCCTGACATCCATGTATAACATACAATTTTTCCGTATTATAATTTCTTTAACTGACTTAAAAAAGGAGAGAAGGTTATCATCAATTCGACCGTGTATGTACTTTTTTTTTATATATGTTCATCGATTACACCGCAAATATCCAACCGATTAAACTAAGTATTACGGTATAAATAACTAAAAAGTAAGAAATAAAAACAACTTTTTCAAAAAAAATATAACCGACTTCAATCAACGCTCTAAAAAGAGTTAAATAATTCTTTAAAATACCCTAATGATGAATTGTTATCTAATAACCACACATCAGATATCATGTACCGAAAAAAAATGGTTATAAGTTTAATACATAGAACTTAATATCCAGCAAACATGATTTTTCGACAGAATATTTTTTACAAGAGATTAATTTACATATTTTTGATTTAATTTATGAATATATAGATATAAAAAGTAATGATTTACTTTTTGAAGTTGGTGCCAAACTATTGTAAGTATAGTAAGAATTGTGGTTATATTATGCCTAATACCATAAATAAAATGGTAAAAATCATTATTGATTGTGATCGTTTAGCACCAACTTCAAAAAGTAATTCATTACTTTTTATATCTACACTGTTAAAAATCTTGTTCTAGTTTGAACCAAAAAAGTTTGTTTTTTGGTGCTCAATAGCTGCCACCATAAGATGGTGAAATCTCGTACCAACATTGGGAGCTTCCTGGTTCAACCTCGTTCCAAGTATTGGAACTATGCTTTAATGGGAGCTCCAAGTTTTGGTTCAAGATTTCACCGTCTTACGGTGGCAGATATTGAGCACCAAAAAACAAACTTTTTTGGTTCCAACTAGAACAAGATTTTTAACAGTGTAGATATTCATAAATTAAATAAAAAATATGTAAATTAATCTCTTGTAAAAAATATTCTGTCGAAAAGTCATGTTTGCTGGATATTAAGTTCTATGTATTAAACTTATAACCATGTTTTTTTCGGTACATGATATCTGATGTGTGGTTATTAGATAACAATTCATCATTAGGGTATTTTAAAGAATTATTTAACTCTTTTTAGAGCGTTGATTGAAGTCGGTTATATTTTTTTTGAAAAAGTTTTTACTTTTTTTGATTTTGGTTGCAGATATTTTCTATGAGGGTGTTTTTGCTTTCCAAACCGGTTCCGAAATTAAAAGCGTCCTCGTAAAAATATCTGTAAGCAAAATGAAAAAAGTAAAAAACGGCCTGCATTCAAATCTATCTATGATATTCAATGAAAAAAAAAAAAAAAAAAAAAAAGGAAAAAGAAAGGAAGAAAGAAAGAAAAAAACATTTTAAAATATTGAAATGCAACCGAGATATCTTTATAAATTTCTTCCTTAGGATTAGTATTAGCGAACGGGTCTTTTCATTTGAATGAAGTATCCCCTTAAATCTCCTGTTTTATTTTCAACATCACTTTACAAAACAAGAAGTATTCATTTTTCACATCACATCCCCCCACCCACATATCACACACAACATTATTACTCGGGAGCTGACCAGAGACGCTTTTCCCACGCTTCCAGAACTTGTCAAGGTCTATCCCAGACAGACAGGTATGAGAAAGCGAAATGTTTTGGCCCGCAGGAGCTGCACTGATTTGTTGACATACGGATGCAGTGCGTGAGGAAGTGGGGATATTTTCTGACTAATTATTTTTATTATTTTTACTAGCGCGATTAGAGTCACTACACCAAAAGTTCGTGTTTTGAGATCGTAAATGTTTGGTTCAAAATTTATTATTTTTTTTTTTAATCCTTTTTTATAAGTTTTCTGTGTTTCTTTTGTTTTAAAAGATGACTTTCTGCAAGTCTGGTTAATTTATAGATATATAGACGTTGTTTTGCACTGTGAGATTTTTATTTTCATTTCTTTTTCTAAAATAAATAAGAAACAAAAAAGAAAAGTAGTATGTCCAGTATAGATTATGAAATGTTCTCCAAACACATTCAAAATGCTGTGAAAATGCTTTTTTTTTTGGGGGGGGGGGAAACGCATAACAAATTTGAAAATTCAATTTCAAAAATACCTCCAATAATCGGAGAAACGTCCGAATTTTTATAAGCATCCCTATGTATGGTGCATAGAATTATATATATATATATATATATATATATATATATATATATATATATATACCAGCAGCCCACCCTCGCTTTGCTTCGGGAGAGCAAGTCGTCCAGCCCCGTGCCTCTACTGACACCGCAAATTATTACTACCACTTCATTCCATTAAATTCAACTACTAAAAACAGTACCCTCCTTTTAGGTAGTCGGTTAAAAAGTAGCCTATATGTTAAGCTAAGTTGTCAAATACCTTCATGCAAAATTTCATAAAAATCCCTCCATCCGATCTTGAGTTATAAATGGTGTAAAGAACCCGACTTTATTTTATGTATATAGATTATAATCAATAGCATTCGCAGCGCACACGATGTAAGGATTTTTTAAGGTCATTTTTCTACACCTTGGGTTACATTATTGACATTTTAGTAAGGATCCCTATTTTTTTTTAAATATATACACATAATATAGCCTATGTTCATCGGAAATAGTGTAGCTTTCCAACGGTGAAAGAATTTTTCAAATCCGTCAAGTAGTTTCGGAGCCTATTCAATTCAAACAAACAAACAAATCTTTCCTCTTTATAATATTAGTATAGAGTAAGGGGCTCGGCCCCCTGCGAGATACGCCTGCCAACCCCGTTCACAGTCTCTAAAAACATAGTAAAGTACCTTGTTTAAAAAATATTACTAGGTTATAGAAGATTGAAGGATTTTATCGATATAATGATGGCTATCTTCTGTAATCGGGGTGCCCTGCTTTTCTGTTTGAAAGTGGCATTTTTCGGTTAACCATGGCTTCATTCATCGCTTTCTTAACAAATGACTGTTGTTTTCAGGACTAAATAAATTAGACCAATTACGCATTTGAAAATCAACTTGTATAAAATAGTTAAGTTTAAAATGTCGCTATATTTCTGCTTTAAAACGACGCTCTAGAATATGGACATAATTCTTCTTCCATTAGGTTCGCGTCTAAAAAACCGTATCTGCTTGGGAATAGCTTTCAGAACCGCATTACATTTAGATTTTGTGTTTTGATCGAGATTTAGATATTTTTAGAATAGATGTAGCTCATTCATGAATTCTTTTCTCTATTTTAATGCACATCATGCATATTTTCATGTTAATGTTACAAAGTACATGGTGGTCATAAAAAACTTTGCCGATATATGGAGCTCTAGCGGCCAGTCCGCTCAACCGATCGAGGTGAAATTTCAGATATAGCTATTCAGAGGTATGAGCTCGAGATTCTGTGAACAGCAACAAAATGGCGCTCACGCTTACGGTTATAGTTACAGAAACTCGAAAATTTCCAATGGTAACACCCATTTTTTTTCATCGTAAAATGCTCAGCGCATGCGAAAACTCTAAAGAGCGTTGGAACCGTACGTGTATCGCAAGAAAGGACATGTTATGCACGCACAAAAAACTGTTCTGCGAATCCTCCCCCCCATAGAAAAAACTCGATTGGGGCGCAAGGAGGAAATTTGCGTATGACACAGAGTCAGTACACTAATCTCTGATTACAATACAGAGCGGAGAAATTAAAACTTTTATTTTGATTACACATTTTCAACATGGGTGCCATCACCATTAATTGCTTGTGATGACACTCATGTGGAAAATGTGTAATCAAAATCAAAGTTTTAGTTTCTCCGATCTGTATTGTAATCAGAGATTAGTGTACTGACTCTGTGTCATATGAAAATTTCCTCCTTGCACCCCAATCGAGTATTTTTATGGGGGGGGGGGGGGGATTCGCAGAACGGTTTTTTGTGCGTGCATAACATGTCCGTGCAAAAATCCATTATTGGCATTCCTATTAACTCCCTTTTTTATAGGGGATTCCCCTTTTTTAGCCACATTAAACATACATATTTAAGTAACATAAAACCTTATCAAACTTTTGAATGTAAATATATATAAATATTTCTGATTTCAAAAGAAATGTGAACTCATTATCTTGCGTTTTCTGTTATTGTGGAAAGTCAGTAAAATTGAATTTATTTTTTTAAATAAAAACCTGTGAACCGCCCATTAAGTTTTTTTTAGTAGTCATCAAAACACACTTTGAGTTTCTTATTTATGCAATTAGATGAAAATTGAAGGGGGTACATTGGGGGAAATCAGCCATTGAAGTTCCCCCCTTTTTTACTTAAAAAAGTGACAAAAAGTCATTTTTTGACAGCATTTTTATAAAATGAGGTTCACAAAAATCTGTTTAAATGAAAGTTTACTTTATTCTTAACAAAACAAAAAAAAATTTGAAAGCTCTAGCTTAAATCTGAAAGAAGTTATGGACTTTTTTGTTGTCACATGTGCTATTCAAAATGGCGGCAAATCGGCCATCTTGGGAGCTATTTAAAAGCTCATAACGCACAAACCGTTTGATCAATTTCAATATAATTGAAATTTTTGGAATCAGCATTAGAAATTCTACAAATCCACTGAATTTTATCAAAATTGGTGATGGTGGGTGTCATTTTTGGAAAAATCTGGGTGATTTGACATGGAATGACCCAATGGTCAAGATACCAATTTAAAAAAGGGTAGGCACTGCAACTGTAAAAAAATATTCTGGAGGGAACACTATACATTAAATAATAAAACATATTTTGTATTTATAAGCATTATGGTTTTAAGTATAAAGTTGGATTACCATTTCACCAGTAAGTAATTCTTCTTTTTTCTCTATTGTTTACATTGCTTAAATCGAAATACATGTGTGGTGTTTATATTATGTGAGTCAAAAATATTTCCTTTATTTATAAGTAATTTGCTTAGTACTTTGAAACTAAAGTTTCTCTCTTTGTTTTAATTTTCTTTTTAGCTCACAGGCTATCATAGCCTGAGAGCTTATGTGCCCGTCCGTTCTGTATGTACGTTCGTATGTTCGTGCGTAACGCGATAACTCATGATAAAAATATCCGATCCACTTGAAATTTTGTATGTAGGTATATCCTGACAAAGCGCTTCCCTGATTATTTTTGGAGTTCATTCGATACGTATAAGAGGGGGAACAGGGGGCTGATGCCCCTCCCCTTAGTTGATATAAATGGGATTTTCATGCAGAATTAAGTTATCGTTCAAAATTTAGGTTAGGATCATTCTGATGAGGCGATTCCGTGACTGTTATTAGGTGTTCATTGAATAAGTATAAATAGGGGGAACAGGGGTTCTAATGCCCCCCCCCCTTAATTTATATAAATGAGTTTTTCAAGCAGAATTTTCAGATTTCGTTCAAATCTCTGAATAGTTTTGGAAGTTTAATGGTTAAGTATAAAAGAGGGGGATAACTCCTTTTAAATTATATAAATGCTAAATGGGTTTTTATTAAGAATTATCTCATTTGCTCTGAATTTTGGATATAGATTTTTTATATGATAAAAAATGTCTTTGATAGTATAGGAGGTTCAATGATTAAGTATAAAAAAAGAGGAAAGGGGAGAGCTGTTTCCCCTTCTTAATTTTTTTTCGAACGGAATTAACCCTTGAAAATATAAGGCTTTAATGTACAATTAGTATTTGTAGCCTGTGAGCTCAATGCCATCAGTTTAACTGGGCAATATTCTTTATTTTTTTTTTAACCTATGTGTACTGAGGGCTGTTTCAATGATTATATTTTTGATAAATATGTTTTTAATACCTTAAAACTATTTATGTAATTGAAAAATTTCACAATAGGGGAGAGAGGGGTAAGACGGGGTGACGGGCAAGAAGGGGTACCCGTCTTATATTGGAAACCATTTGGCCAATCACGATCGTTTCTGCGTGTGCGGCGGCGCCGCCATAATAGCTTTTAGTCAGCGCAGTGACAGAGCGAAGATGCCACTGTTTTTGTTTGTTATGTGGAAAAAATATTATTTGGCGATTTTCTTAGCGTTTTATCACTTTGGTTGCACCGTGATTCTTCTATAAATAATAGCATTTCAAAGTACAAATAAAGCTATTCACATGGGTCAAGGATTACTCATGCAGGTAAGCACTTGTTTATTTGTGTGTGAGAGCATGTGTTTTAGAGGTTAATTTGTTAATTTATTTGGACATGAGAGGGCAAGACGGGGTATGGGGTACCCCATCTTGCCCGCACTAAAATAGTTCCAATATTTGTTTTGCTATATCAGTAAAAGACTAATAATTTGTAATGTATTACAATATTTTGGTATTTTTTATCATTGTAGAATGGTGAAAATTTATAAAAGAAGAACAAATAGAGGAGATTGGTCAGATGAGACCATGAGAAATGCGGTGGACTCTGTGGTACAAGGCAAAATGGGTTACTATCTTGCAGCGAAGACTTTTGGTGTCCCCCAAACTACTTTAGAAAGAAAAGTGAAGATGGTTCGTGAAAGCTCTAAGGAAAATGCTTCAGCTACAATGAAAATGAAGGTTCAGTTAGGCCCTAAAAAAACAGTTTTTTCTTATGATGAAGAGAAAGAGTTATGCAAATATATATTAGATATGGAGAGCAGGCTTTACGGGTTAACCACTAAAGATCTTAGAGGCTTAGCCTACAGGCTAGCAATTAAAAATAATATACCACATCCATTTAACGATTTAAAAAAAGAAGCTGGTAAAGACTGGGTACAAAGCTTTTTAAAGAGGAATCCAGAATTGTCTATAAGACAACCTGAAAGCACCTCTGCTGCGCGTGCTGCCGGATTCAACAAACAGGCGGTTGATCAGTTTTCACTTTCTTAGGAATTGTTTATAATGAACATCAATTGACACCTGACAGAATCTATAATTGTGACGATACAAGAATTTACGTTGTGCCTAAGACAAAGTCAAAAATTATAGCTAAAAGAGGTCGAAAGCAAGTTGGGGCCATAACTTCCGCAGAAAGAGGTACGACCATCACTGTCGAAATATGTTTCAGCGCAAGTGGCCAATATATGCCACCCATGATGGTATTTCCTAGAAAAAGAATGGATCCGCAGCTAATGCTAAATTCTGCACCTGGAGCTTGGGGAGTTTGCAGTGATTCTGGCTGGATGACAGCAGAGTTATTTCTGGAATGGTTTAAAAAGTTTATCGAGTTTAGTGGAGCTACAGTCGAACGACCTGTTCTGTTACTGTTGGATGGGCATAGTACCCACACTCAAAATATTGATCTCATAATTGAAGCTCGATCCCAATGAGTTATCATTTTATGTTCCCCCCACATACAACTCACCGCCTTCAGGTCGCTGATGTTGCTTACATGAGACCGTTAAGTATATATTATGATCAACAAATAACAGCTTGGCTTCGCATCAATCCAGGAATGGTCGTCACAGTTCGGCAAGTTGCAGAAATTTTTGGGAAAGCTTTCATACAGGCGTCTTCTATGTCAACGGCTGTAAATGGGTTCAAAAAATGCGGAATTTGGCCATATGATCCATCAGTTTTCTCAGAAAGTAACTTTGCTGCTTCGTTGATGACGGATATTCCGCAGATCGAAAAAGAACCGACTACTGAAGTAACAACTGCAACTATAACATCTAATATCGGGTTAGCAGCAGCACCGTTGTTTAATTCCCAGATTTTAGCTCCATCTGTCACAGAAGCACAGCCAAATAATGAAACAGAACCGAGCTGTCCTAAAGTCATTCCTTTTGCAACCTCCACTACAACAATATCATCCCCTAAGCCTGGTTGCTCTAGTTGGTTAGATGACACTGAAATAAACAAGACACCAAGTACTCCTCAAAAATCAACATTTTCTGTAACCAGTCCCAGCAAATAATGCCCTTTCCAGCAACACGCAAAGCTTCTCGCGCTGTTAGAAAACGAGGAAAAACCGCAATTATAACTTCATCACCATATAAAAATGAATTGGAAGGGACGATTAAAAAAAAGAAGTTGGCAGAGAAAGAAAAGAAAAAGAAAAAAGCAATAAGAGAACTAACGAAAACTGAAAAAAAAATCTGTGGCTAGTAAAAAAAAAGTAGACAAAAAGAAAAAAGTATCTAAGTATGTTCCATCAATAGAGAGCAGCGATAATGAAGTTGAAAATACGCCATGTTTGTATTGTAATGGTTGTTATTTGGAGTCAAATGAAGGCTGGGCTGCCTGTTCTGTATGTGGCAAATGAGCTCACTGTAGCTGTGCTGGTATAGATGATGAAGATGATGATGCAACGTTTACTTGCGAATATTGTCAACAAAAATAAATTGGATTTTTTCAAACCCCATCTTGCCCTTCAAGGTACCCCATCTTACCCGACGGAGGGGGCATGATGGGGTGATCTGACCTTTTCTACTTTTTGTCAATTTTCTATTTAATTATTTAACATATTTCCTAATTAGAATTAGTTATGGAAGACTGATTACCAAAGATGATTTCTGAAATAAAAAAGATAATATAGACAGGAAAATGTTGGTTTTATTGAGATTCAAACGTTAATTACCCCGTCTTGCCCCCCTCTTCCCTATACTTTAAGAATTGTGAAGACAGGTCTGTTTATTGCTATAGATAAATTTAAATGATAGAGTTAGTGTTACTTCTAAAACAAAAAAGCCATCACATACAGTTGTAAAAAAAAGTTGTCAACAAAATTTGCGGTTTTTCCAGGTCTTCATCGATAAAATTGTGATTTACAGAAAGGTGATGAGAAAATTCATGTTTTTCAGTGCATAAACAACAAAATTCGTAATTTATACTTTGCCGATTGGCAAAATTCACAATTTTTGGGCATATGGTCAACAAAAAATCACTATTTTTATGAAGCCAATTGAGAAAGTTCACAATTTTTACGAAGCTGATTAAGAAAATCCACAATCTCACTGCTTCTCATCATTCAGAACTAAAAATTTTTATGAAACCGATTAAAAAAATTTGCGATTTTTAAAAAGCTGATCGTAAAAATTCATAACTTTTATGATGCTGATTGAAAAAATTCACGATTCTTACGAAGCCAATAAAAAAAATCTACAATATTTCTGCATCTGGAATCAACAAAATTCACAATTTTTGCAAAACCGATCAAGAAAATTATTTTTTTTTTACAAAACCTCAGAAGGAAATCCACAATCATTCCGTGTCTAATCAAAATGTTTCAGTATTTTTGCAAAACCGATCGGGAAAATTCATTATTTTTACAAAATCGGGGAAGAAAATCCAAAATCTTTCCATGTCTGATCAATAAAACTCACAATTTTTGCAAAACCGATCAAAAAAATTCATTATTTTTACAAAATCGGTGAAGAAAATCCACAATCTTTACATGTCTGATCGACACAATTCACTATTTTGGAAAACCGAATAAGAAAATTCATTATTTTTACAAAACCAAAGAAGGAAATCCACAATCTTTTGTGTCTGATCGATAAAATTTGCAATTTTTGCAAAACTTATCAAGAAAATTCATTATTTTTACAAAATCGATGAAGAAAATCCACAATCTTTCCACGTCTGATCGACAAAATTCACTATTTTTGCAAAAGTGATCGAGAAAATTCATTATTTTTACAAAATCGGTGAAGAAAATCCACAATCTTTCCGCGTCTGATCGACAAAATTCACTATTTTTGCAAAAGCGATCAAGAAAATTCATTATTTTTACAAAATCGATGAAGAAAATCCAAAATATTTCCATGTCTGATCAATAAAATTCACAATTTTTGCAAAACCAAACAAGAAAATTCATTATTTTTACAAAAGCGGTGAAGAAAATCCACAATCTTTCCGTGTCTGATCGACAAAATTCACTATTTTTGTAAAAGTGATCAAGAAAATTCATTATTTTTACAAAATCGATGAAGAAAATCCAAAATATTTCCATGTCTGATCAATAAAGTTCAAAATTTTTGCAAAACCGAACAAGAAAATTCATATGTTTACGAAATCGGTGAAGAAAATCCACAATCTTTCCGCGTCTGATTGCCAAAATTGACTATTTTTGCAAAAGCGATCAAGAAAATTCATTATTTTTACAAAATCTGTGAAGAAAATCCACAATATTTCTGTGTCTGATCAATAAAATTCACAATTTTTGCAAATGTGATCAAGAAAATTCATTATTTTTACAAAATCGGTGAAGAAAATTCACAATATTTCTGCGTCTGGTCAACAAAATCCACAATTTTTGCAAAACAGATTGGGAAAATTCATTATTTTTACAAGATCGATGAAAAAAATCCAAAATCTGTCCGCGTCTGATTGACAAAATTCACTATTTTTGCAAAACCGATCAAAAAGATTCATTATTTTTACAAAATCAGTGAAGATAATCCGCAATCTTTCCGTGTCTGATCAACAACATTCACTATTTTTGTAAAAGCGATCGAGAAAATTCATTATTTTTACAAAATCGATGAAGAAGATCCAAAATATTTCCATATCTGATCAATATAATTTACAATCTTTGCAAAACCGAACAAGAAAATTTATTGTTTTTACAAAATCGGTGAAGAAAATTCACAATTTTTCCATTTTTGATTGACAAAATTCACTATTTTTGCAAAAGCGATCAAGAAAATTCATTATTTTTACAAAATCTGTGAAGAAAATCCACAATATTTCTGTGTCTGATCAATAAAATTCACAATTTTTCCAAATCTGATCAAGAAAATTCATTATTTTTACAAAATCGGTGAAGAAAATTCACAATATTTCTGCGTCTGGTCAACAAAATCCACAATTTTTGCAAAACAGATTGGGAAAATTCATTATTTTTACAAGATCGATGAAAAAAATCCAAAATCTGTCCGCGTCTGATTGACAAAATTCACTATTTTTGCAAAACCGATCAAAAAGATTCATTATTTTTACAAAATCAGTGAAGATAATCCGCAATCTTTCCGTGTCTGATCTACAAAATTCACTATTTTTGTAAAAGCGATCGAGAAAATTAATTATTTTTACAAAATCGATGAAGAAGATCCAAAATATTTCCATATCTGATCAATATAATTTACAATTTTTGCAAAACCGAACAAGAAAATTTATTGTTTTTACGAAATCGGTGAAGAAAATCCACAATTTTTCCATGTCTGATTGACAAAATTCACTATTTTTGCAAAAGCGATTAAAAAAATTCATTATTTTTACAAAATCTGTGAAGAAAATCCACAATATTTCTGTGTCTGATCAATAAAATTCACAATTTTTGCAAATCTGATCAAGAAAATTAATTATTTTTACAAAATCGATGAAGAAAATCCACTATCTTTCCGCGTCTGATCAACAAAATTCACAATTTTTGCAAAATAGATCGGGAAAATTCATTATTTTTACAAGATTGGTGAAGAAAATCGAAAATCTGTTTGCGTCTGATTGACAAAATTCACTATTTTTGCAAAACCGATCAAAAAGATTCATTATTTTTACAATATCGGTGAAGAAAATCCACAATCTTTCAGCGTCTGATTGACAAATTTCACTATTTTTGCAAAAGGGATCAAGAAAATTCATTATTTTTACAAAATCGGTGAAGAAAATCCAAAATATTTCTGTGTCTGATCAATAAAATTCACAATTTTTGCAAATCTGATCAAGAAAATTAATTATTTTTACAAAATCGATGAAGAAAATCCACAATCTTTCCACGTCTGATTGCCAAAATTCACTATTTTTGCAAAAGCGATCAAGAAAATTCATTATTTTTACAAAATCGGTGAAGAAAATCCACAATCTTTCCGCGTCTGATCGACAAAATTCACTATTTTTGCAAAAGTGATCAAGAAAATTCATTATTTTTACAAAATCGATGAAGAAAATCCAAAATATTTCCATGTCTGATCAATAAAATTCAAAATTTTTGCAAAACCGAACAAGAAAATTCATATTTTTACGAAATCGGTGAAGAAAATCCACAATCTTTCCGTGTCTGATCGACAAAATTCACTATTTTTGCAAAAGTGATCGAGAAAATTCATTATTTTTACAAAATCGGTGAAGAAAATCCACGATCTTTCCGCGTCTGATAGCCAAAATTCACTATTTTTGCAAAAGCGATCAAGAAAATTCATTATTTTTACAAAATCGGTGAAGAAAATTCACAATATTTCGCGTCTGGTCAACAAAATCCACAATTTTTGCAAAACAGATTGGGAAAATTCATTATTTTTACAAGATCGATGAAAAAAATCCAAAATCTGTCCGCGTCTGATTGACAAAATTCACTATTTTTGCAAAAGTGATCAAGAAAATTCATTATTTTTACAAAATCGATGAAAAAAATCCAAAATATTTCCATGTCTGATCAATAAAATTCACAATTTTTGCAAAACCGAACAAGAAAATTCATTATTTTTACAAAATCGGTGAAGATAATCCGCAATCTTTCCGCGTCTGATCGACAAAATTCACTATTTTTGCGAAAGCGATCGAGAAAATTCAATATTTTTACAAAATCAATGAAGAAGATCCAAAATATTTCCGTGTCTGATCAATAAAATTCACAATTTTTGCAAAACCAATCGAGAAAAATCATTATTTTTAAAAAACCGATGAAAAAGATCGAAAATCTTTCTACCTCTGATCAATGGAATACACAATTTTTCAAAACCGATCGAGAAAATTCATTATTTTTATGAAGCCAATGAAGAGGATGCACTATCTTTCAGCATCTGATCAACAAAATTCACAATTTTTATTAAGCCAATCAAGAAAATTCATAATTTTTGCAAAGCTGATCGGGGAAATTCATGTTTTTTACAAAGCTGATCAAGAAAGCTTACAATTTTTTACAAAGGTGATCGACAAAATGTGTGATCTTTCGTTGCCTGATCAACAAAATTCGCAATTTTTTCTCACTTAATTGATAAAATTAGCAAATTTTCTGCATCTGATGTAAGAAATTCAAATTTTTTCCATTTCTTATGCGATAAACCGAGAAAATATGCTTTTTTTCTGCATTCGATGAATTTAATCAGGGATGAGATTCTTCGGACTTTTCTTCAATTTTCAAAGAAATTTCACCAAATAAATTTTTGGGAAAATTTTATATTTTACACCGTAGATGAAAATCATTTCTAATTGAAAACTATAATAGATTCCAAATTATTTCCAACTAGTTAATTTTTGTTTTTATATATAGTTTTTTTTTTTTTTTTTTTTTTTTTTTTTACTTTTTATGAAAATTTCCTTTTTTCCATACAACAGATCCAAAATAGTAAAATCCTTGTTTTGTTTTTTTAGTTTTCGACAGTTTGATTTTCTAGGTTTGTGAGATGTGAAATTGAAAAAAATTCTGTAAAGTAAAACTGGCTTTTTTTTTTTTTTTTCTTTTTTTGAAAGTGCAATCTGCATTAAAGAATCTCAGCATGTGCTATTTCAATCAAAGGATCACGAAAAAATATGATTTTAGCCGAAATATCATAGGAAAAAGCCCAAATTTCATTAAAGGATACCGAGAAATCTTGATTTGTAGAAAAAATGAAATTTACATGAAAAGATGGCAGAAAAAACTGATTTAAGTCAAAAAATTTCTTAAAAACACAATTTATGTCAAAGGATGAGATTTACTTCAAAAGATCACAAAAAGACGGGAATTTCAGCAACACACCATTGAAAAAAAGCGAATTTTGTAGAGATCTGTAAAAATACTGAAATTAACTCAGCATAGAAATAATAGCTAGAATTTTTTAGCTACTATTTTGGTGCTAGAGTTAATTTGAGTATTTTTTCTGATCTTTCTATGAAATTCGCTTTTTTTTTCAATGATGTGTTGCTGATGTGTTGTTCTCGCCTTTTTGTGATCTTTTGAAGTAAATAATCTCATCTGACATAAATTGTGTTTTTAAGAATTTTTTTACCCCGGCAATATTCAAGGTTATTACATTTTCATATGATTGTCAAGTTAACCAAAATATTTGTTGACATGAAAAAGAAAGATTTCAATTAAGATTGATTTTGTAAACCGTAGAAGTGTTTAGCTTGTAACAAAAAGCTAAAAAGTTTTCTTCCAGCAAGCCTTGATAGAAATGAACTGCAGAAAAAACTGCAGTTGGAAGACTGCGGTGAATTAGCCGATTCCACTACAGAATTTTTGAGGTTGATGCAACTACAAAATAATTGCGGTATTTTTAGGTCGATACAGCAACCACGAAATTACTGCAGTTTACAAACTACAGTAATTTTGTAGTTGTATCAACAGCAAAAATTCTATAGTGGAAATGGCCAATTCACCGCAGTCTTCCAACTGCAGTTTTTTTGTTAAACTTCTGCAGTTCATTTTTAGCTGGGTGCACCTGCATAGAGGCAAGTGTTTGTCATTTTCCACTACCGTTGTTCAGTTGAGAGTCGTTTATGTTCTGCGTAAGACGTGTTTTACAAAGTTCTTGTTCAGTGTGTTGGTTCTTAACAGAGAACAGGAAAATGAAAGAACAAAAGATCATTTTAAAGTTTGGTTTTAAGATTTGGAAGACACCGAAAGAAATTCATGAGGGTTTGTGCACACTGAACATTCACCATACTTTCTAGATCGCCAGACGTCTTCCTATTTTCTCGACTCAAACTCTCTTTGAAAGAGATTTGACCATATTGCTGACATCCAATGAACGTGACGAAGCTTTTGAAGTCCTTCTCAAAAGAAGACTTCTTACGAATTTTCCAGGACATGTATAGCAGATCTCAGCGGTGCATAGTTATGGGCAGGTGACTATTTCGAAGGATTATATCTCATTAAATAAATTAAATAGATAAGTTTTATATTAGTTTATAAAGATTTGTGCCAATCTAAAAACCAATGTGCGGACACTGCTTACAATTTCCAATTACACTATTAAGAGTATCTTTTATTGGAAATTTTATCTAATATTTCTTGCTTGGGTTAAAAATCTTTCGTCGATAAATCGCAGAATTTATGAACTTTTCCCACTGTTAAATAAGGGATAAATTATGTTCCAATTTTATGGTAAAACTTCGCAAAATCACATTTCAACTATCTCTAACTAATTTTTAATAAATATTTTTTCTTTAACGTTTTTACAGTATTTGTAATTTGCATATACCTTTTGATAAAAATATATTTACTCCAGAACTATTTGAATATATCTGTAGACATGTTTACATGACGGAAATAAACGGAAAAGTAGCATATTTCTGGCATACACCTACATACAATTGCTTTTTCCTAATGCTTCTTACATTAAATTTAACTTCTTTTAAATTTTCATTCAGTATTAATTCGAAACTTATTTGGTGGATTCCATGAAAATGCGACATGGACATCATTTTTTAAATTTGAACTAAATTAGTATTTTTTTGTTCCAATTGATAGAAAATGTCAAATTTTATGAAAATAACAAAATATAATAAGATAATTGTAAAAATAAATTTTTATAGTGAATTATTATCAAGACTAACTTTGAAATCAAAAATCTGCTATTTTTATCTCTAGTTTAATGTCCCTTGAAGCATTTAAATATTACATAGATTTTTGAAACAAATATATCTTTTAAAAAGTTGGCTAACAGTTTGTTTAAAAACACCAAAATTTTCACCTGAAACATTTTAATTATTTTGCTATTGCCCCCCAAACTTTATATTAGTCTTCATGTCATGTCTGTCACAGAAAATGTCGATTTTTTTATTTAAAAAAAATCTACTTGATAAAAATTATTAACACTTTATTTTCTCTTTTTATATGTCAAAAGGAACAGTTCATAAAAAAATTGAAAGATAAATTTAAAATTTGAGTGAAATATAAAGCATTACATTTTGTCATGTCTGTCACATTTGTCATGTCTGTCGCGCTGGTCATGTCTGTCACAATTAGTTTTTCAAGCAACTTTGCCTTAATCTTTTTCCTAGAAAGTTATTTTTGTAATTATTTAACTTAGTGTTGATGCCAATAATATTTCTTTACAACTCAACTCAACAAAATGCTTAAATTTAGAATGCATGTAATAGTTACCAGATCATTATGTTGATACCAGTTTCTTTGTTTCAGATATATTATCTGTCACAATTATTTTTTCAAGCAGTTTTGCTTTAATCTTGTGATTTGAAAGTTATTATTATTTAACTTGGAGTTGATGGCTACGGTATTTCTTGATGTGAAACGTAAACAATCTAAAGTTTTCTACTATTTAAAAAAAATCTGCCAAATAGAAAATTTCTGGTACAAACTCATTTCAGTGAAAACTATTTGCATGTTTATTAGACCGAGATTAAATCTGCTCATTGGCAGAATATTTCCTCTGCTATATATATATTACAATTGTATATTATTGTTATAGTGACTCAGTCACTGTTTCTTCAGAGCCATATATAGTGATATCTGCTTATGGTAATTATGAGAACTACGCTGTTATAATGTTTACCAATTTGATCATTAAAAAAAAATCATGATAAATAATTCAAAGTCAAAGAGGTTGAATTCTTATCTGATGGAGCATCTCTACACTTCAAACAAAAATATATGATATTTTCAATAACACAAAACAAATTCCAACAGTCTCGCATTTTTCAGTGACATCACATGGAAAAGGATGTATTGATGAGACTATTAAGAATCAGTTCCTTGATTCTACTCAAGCTAGAAGTGTAAATTCTAGAGCATCATGTAAGTGTGCTGAAGCTGCGAGGAAGATTGGTCCTGGAATCTATTTCTTCATGAATCACAAGAAAAAAATATAAAGAATGAAAGCAAAACTTGATCTGACATGGCAAGTAATCAAAACAATGCCAGGAACAAGAAAGCTGCATTGTTTCCGATCATGTGTACCTGGCATAATATTCTTTTGAATTTCAATACTGGTGCATGCACTGAAAATTACCTCTTGGAAAATGCAACAAAGAAATATAGCCAATGGGTGAATGTGCAATAAGGCAATAAGGTTTATCATGGAATAATAACACAAATCACACAGACACAGCAACAAGATAAAATAAAATGCTTAGTACCAACTAAAATTAAAAGCATGTTTAAATTTGAACCTGAAGATCAAGTTGTCTGGTATGAGAAGAACCAAATATTAGCAAATGTTTCAACTCCAACACTAGTCACTTCCAAGGGATTTTATAAATTTTAAATATTTTTTATAATTTATTTTGAGATTCTTTTAACATAATATACCAATGTTATATCATATTGTAATCTCCAAGTTGTGATAAAAGTAAAGAAAATAATATACTTAAATTCATAGAAAATTGTACGCGTGTTATGTCTGTCACAAAACTTTGTCATGTCAGTCACGCTGATAAATATTTTTTTATATTTTTCTATTTACAAATTTTTTAATATTTTTCTTTCTGCTTCACATATCCAAGTCTTATTTTGTTTCCTAAAAAATTCTGGACTTGGTATGCATGCCAATTAAGAGCAAATGATAATAATGTGTGTCTAGTCAAAATCTATGTCTAAATTTTGTCATGTCTGTCACGGCAGGTTTTAACCCTCAATTAAATTAAGTTTTTCCTTGAATTAAAATTTTAGTGTTTTTTATAGCATAAGGCCTATATTTACATCACCCCATGCAATTTTTTAATTATCAATTAATATTTAGTACTTAAAGATGAACAAAAAAGTTCTCTCGGTCATGTCTGTCACAAAATGGAATTCACTATTTCCATTCAATATCAGTTCGAAATTCTGTCAAACCTGTGTATTCGCTAGATTTACATAGATATATTACGTAATATTTTTTCTTTTGCTTTTGTAGTTCCTTTTATATAAAAAACTGAATTAATTTTAAAAGAAAAAAAATTTGACATTCTAAATTCATAATGTTATGCTTAAGTCATTTTTGCAGGTTTTGCAGAACTTAATAACATAAGAATACATTAAAAGGACCGTTTATCTTAAAATTGATGGATAAATTAAGACTTTTTTGTGTCGTATTTCCTACACCCACGCAGTTAAAAGAATTCTGATAAGGAACAACACAATTGATTTTATTGTATGGGGATATTAAACAGCGTCATGTCATCTCTTTTACTCCTTTTTAGGTGCGTTCGTAATTATATAATACGTAGCACCTATAGTGGTCGTTCAGTCCGTCCGTCTGTCCGTCCGTCTGTCTGTCCGTCCGTCTGTCCGCATATAACAACGCAAAAACTACCCAACCGAATCGTTTGAAATTTAAAATACATAATTATTACATAATTTTGTCGAGTCATTTCAAATTTTATGAAAATCGGATGCATAGATCAATTACAGGGGCAATAAAAAGTATTCCATTACATTACGGTCAATAGGGAAAAAAGTTTCAAATGCATTTTAATCGTTTGAAATTTAAAATACGCAATTATTACATAATTCTGTCGAGTTATTTCAAATATTTTGATAATCGTGTGCATAGATCAATTACAGGGGCAATCAAAAGTATTCAATTACATTATGGTCAATTAGGAAAAAGTTTCAAATATATTCTATACGTTTGAAATTTAAAATACATAATTATTACATAATTTTGTCGAGTTATTTCAAATTTTATGAAAATCGGATGCATAGATCAATTACAGGGGCAATCAAAAGTATTCCATTACATTACGGTCAATGGGGAAAAAAGTTTCAAATGCATTTTAATCGTTTGAAATTTAAAATACGCAATTATTACATAATTCTGTCGAGTTATTTCAAATATTTTGTTAATCGTGTGCATAGATCAATTACAGGGGCAATCAAAATTATTCAATTACATTATGGTCAATAGGGAAAAAGTTTCAAATATATTCTATGTGTTTGAAATTTAAAATACATAATTATTACATAATTTTGTCGAGCTATTTCAAATTATATGAAAATCGGATGCATAGATCAATTGCAGGGACAATCAAAAGTATTCCGTTACATTACGGTCAACGGGAAAAAATGTTTCGAATACATTTTAATCGTGTTACACTCATGCGAACTTAATAAAATTTATATGCAACTATAAAGTACATATTATAATGTACATCATACATAATTTGTGGTGCAAAGAACATTTATTATTGATTTACAAAGCCACACAAAAGTATTCCATTACATAATGGTATAGGGAGAACATTGTTTGATGAGCGTTTTAATTGTAATTCACTATTTACAATTTTATGAGATTGATATATGAAAGTAATATTTTTAAAACTTCGTTATCGTACAAACGCACCTAATTTGCTACGCTTCACGTGCAATTTCCAACTTGTTTTTCTTGGTTTTACTTTTTTCTCTCTCTCTATTTGATGATAACATTCGAGGGAAAAATAAAACACTTTCGTTTAGTTATGCTATGTCACTAAATGAATTGAGTAGTTGTTGACAGAATCGAAAAATTATTGACTAACTTAGGAAAAGTTGTTGATATTCAAGAAATTTCGTTTCTCAGTGCTTGCATGAATTGAATAGCTTTACAGAATAGAGATTTACACAAGGGAAGAGGAAATAATAAAAATAAAGGAAGAAATTAAAACTTCCTATGTTTGTCTCATTTAGAGATTTAAAATAAATAAGTAAATAAATAAATAAATAAATAAAATCTCTGGAAGGGGATCGTTCATGGAAACTGAAGGGTTAAATATGCGGGAAAAGAATAATGTAGTTAATAGAGAAAAATAAGACATGCTCCACAAAATCAATACATTAGTCTTGCATAATTATTATCCTATCAATTTCTTATCCATAACAATTTGTCCGAAACGTAAACAGAACTATTGATCGATATTTCTGTAGAGTTATTTGCAGTTAAATCTCATAAACGCCCCCGCTCATACTTAAGGTATTGCGTGGGCGAGAGAAAATCAAGAACATCCTTAGGGACTCCAGTAAACCTCTCTCACAAATATCGTTTTTGTGCATGTTCTTTAACGATATTTTGGATCCCATGAAAACATTACGTAATTGTTTTACCTGATTATGAATTCTTTTAGCTCCGGTAATGCAGTTATTCTTGATGTAGCATAAGGTAAGTGGGTGAATAAAAGTCGTGAAATTAGTATTCTTAGCATTTTGTAAATAGCAATAGTTTAAGAAGACTTAAAACTTTTAAAACTTGGAAAAATTCAATATTTAGGAAAAAATTATATATATATAGATTGTTATAGATTTATGTCATATATAGTTTTATAGATTTTTTTTGTCTTTGCGTAAAATTGTTAAACTATAAATATATATATATAAACAAGGTACTATTTTTTTAACCCATAAAAATTCTATAATTATGCAAAGTTTGTTTCGTAGTTATCGTTTAGTCATAAAAATGTAGTTCGTGGAGAAATTCTTTCGTAATCATGCAAACCCTGTGACTGATATGTGAAGATTTTGGAAAAGAAATTACAGCTGCATATACCTATTTCATTCAGAGATTATTATAAGGATGAACGAAGCGAATCCTCTACTAGGCCATACAAATTATATTTTGTCGTACATTTTACGAAAGAAAAAAAAGAAAGAAAAAAACTATTCAGTATTTTGACTTGAAATCAAGTATAAAAACAAATTATGATCTGTAGATTTGCACAATATTATTTTTTTTTACAGTATAACCTTAAAAAATTTATTACTTTAATTAATTTATTTTACATGTTTTTTCCATTACGGACGCATCTTTGCAAATAAAAAATGAAACATATATATTTTGACAAGAAAATATAAATCATGGAGTTAGTAATTATAGATATAATCATGATTTATCATATAAATAAAAAGTATTTTCACCATTCCTCCAAAATATCTAAAAAACTTTTTTCATAATTTTTTTTCTTTGTAAATTGGCTGCAAAAGAACTGTATACAAATAAAATTAATTGTTAAATTCGATATACAAAGTGTTATTCGATTTAAAAACATCTTTAAAGGATTTTTCTGTTCAAAATTTAAAAAAAAGGTGTCAAAAATATTTTTATTTATAGAAGTCTTGTATCATAAATAAAAAATTCCGGAGAAATTCTGAGTTATTTGGCTGAATTTACATTTCTAACATTAAAATGTACCAAAGCATAAAATAACATTTTTTTCTTAATAAAAATGCAAAAATAACGTAATAAAAGGGAAGTTCCATATCATGTTCTAAATGGCGTCATTAGCGAAAAAAAAAGGTCATTTCAGCAACTTATCAGATTTCTCAAGATGTTGGAAAAACATAATTTTAAAAAAAATTTATAAAGATGTATTCAATAAATGTTTTATGCGTCACATGTTAAAAAAACGTGCATACCATGTTCATATAAATAGTTTTATGTATTTACATTTAAAATATCGTTTTATACATATGTAATTATATATAGAGATATTAATGTACAAATACATAATACACCTATATATAAATTTACAAAAAAATATATAAATATTTATATATATATATATATATATATATATATATATAAATACTTTTATAAATACATCCAAAGTTATTCAGACAATACCAATAAAAGAACCAATGAAACCAGTATTTTTACAATCATATTATTAAAAACAGTTGAAGTTTGAAGAGAAATAGAAGGTAGATTACCAAATTACTAAGAAATATATGGATAAATGGACATTATATAACCAGAGTAATTCATATATTACCATACAATAAACCAATGAAACCAGTATTTTTACAATCATCTTATTGAAAACAGTTGAAGTTTGAAGTGAAATAGAAGGCAGATTACCAAAATAATGAAAGATAAATGGATAAAAAGGCAGTAGAAGGCTTTTCTATTAAACTACTTTTTCAGGGGTGTATAGTTTAACAAAAAGAAAAAACATCCAACCAGTTTCTGTTATGATTCGTGCTGAAAGCTAAGAATTCGACTCACAATACACCCGACTGGCTGGAAGCTATTCAGATCACAAATTAGTAGAAAGATACACATAGAAGAAAATAAAATCAATATGACAAAATAACAATAATACAATATTCCATTTTAAAAAAAGGATATATATACTAAAATATTTACCATTACCCATATCCTAGCAAGATTTGTAGTGCAATCAGATACAAACTACATGTGACTTACTAACAGTCAAGGTTATGGTCATAGTATAAATCACATAGATAAAACAAAGTTGTAACAATAATTATAAAAATTAGTAAAACATATATTATACTATATAATTCATAATATATTTAGAAAAAAATAGATGCTACTGTTAGAAATATTATATTTTTATTTTTAAACAATTATTAATATTACTATATTAATTAATTAACTAGAATATATTAATTACTACAACTTCTAGCAGAAAATTATTTTAGTGCTGCCATCTAAAGGATTAATATATTAATTAAATTATATGCTTATGGTGCTGCCCTCTATTATAGGAAAAAAATAATAAATTATTTATTAGCTAAGAATTTCCAAGAATAATTTCTATTCTAATATTTTACAAATAATTTCTTTAAGACAAATACAATAGACAACCATATCTTATCTCAATAACTTGATCATTTTTAAGTTATGCATATTAGTTTTTAGGTAAACATAAACTTTAATACTATGTGTGAAGTTAATTTTTTTAAATTATTAAATATATAATAATTAACCATTGCGTATTATCCAGACAACACCGCCCTCCTCCGTAATCTAACATCTAACCCACCCAACCATCCTATTATTCATATTTTTTAATTTTTTATTTTTGTTGTATTTTTTATTTTTTGTATTATTTTTATTATTTTTATAATTTTTTTAACATTTTTTTACGCAATGTGTTAATTATTTTTACGATCATGTAATAACTTATTATATATTAAAGACTATAGGAGTTCTTATCAATAACATCATATGGTGCTGCATAAATTAGCTTGTTAATTTTTGCAATATTGGTTGAAGAGAAAATAGACAGTTAATACTAAATAAATGTTCATACAGATAATATTTTTTTTAACCAAATGTAAAGGATAACCATATCTTATAGCAGTTTCTTGTACAGTTTTTAAATTATGCATTTTAAAATTATGTGAACAAATATTTTTAATTCTATGGGCAAAATTAAGTAATATATTGACATAGACAGATTTATGTAGGCAAGAATTATAATGAGTAAAGAGGTTTACTTTAAAAGGAAAGTCATTACGTTTGTCATAAATATAAAATAGAATTTTATTATCAGAAAGCGTAATATTAAGATCAAGAAAGTTAATTGTATTATTATGCATATCATTATAACTGTATTTTAAATTTTTGTGGTATTTGATTGGTAGCGAATAGTTAGATGACTTTTTAGAATATAAAATTATTATATCATCAAGATACCTGCATAGAAAACAATTAACAATAGAAGCATTACGTTCATAATAATGTAAGTAGAGATCAGCACAGATGGATGATACAATCCCACCTTGTGGAAGACCGACTATTTGTTTAAATATTGTATTATTAAATAATATATAATTATGATAAAGAATAAATTTGGTTAAAGATTTGAAGTAAGATAAAGATACATGTATGTTAAGAGAATTCCTATATTCCTTGAATAATAAATTTATGAACCTGAACATATCTGCAATATCAATTGTATTAAATAAATCATTAAAGTCATATGTTTTGATGTACTTAATGTTTTTGTAAATTTTTACAAGATGTAAACTATTTTTTATACTATAGAATATATATACATACTTTTATAAATACATCCAAAGTTAATCAGACAATACCATTTAATAAACCAATGAAACCAGTATTTTTACAATGATATCATTAAAAACAGTTGAAGTTTGAAGTGAAATAGAGGGCAGATTACCAATAAATATAACCAAAGTAATTCAGATCTTACCATTCAATAAAACAATGAAACCAGTATTAGTATTTTTACAATTATCTTATTGAAAACAATTGAAGTTTAAAGTGAAATAGAAGGCAGGTTACCAAAATAATAAAAGATACATGGGTAAATGGACATTAGAAGGCTTTTTCATCAAGCCACTCGTCAGGGGTGTATAATTTAATGAAAAAGCAAAAGCATGCAACCAGTTTCTGTTATGAAACGTGCTAAAAGCTAAGAAATTCGTCCCACAATGCACCCGACTGGCTGGAAGCTATTTACTATGACAAATTAATAAAAAGATGCTCATTGAAGATTATAAAAACAATGACAAAATAACAATAATATAATATTCCTTAATATATATATATATATATATATATATGTGTGTGTGTGTGTGTGTGTGTGTGTGTATATATATAATTTTATATATATGTCAAATATAAACAAAAATTATAAATTTCTCCCAAAGAAATAGTCTAAATGCAAAAAATACAATAAAAACAACAAAGTTTTTATTGTTGTTTTTATTGTATTTTGTTGCTTTTACTACAAGTAAGTTCCTTCCAGCAGTAAAAAATGCAATACGAAAAGTTGGAGACTGCAACCACATCCATTCATTTAATGCAAAAAAAAGTTCACTAAATAAAGGAGAACAGAATATGGAACTCTTCACTGAAAAAAAAAAAAAAAAAAAAAAAAAAAAAAAAAAAAAAAAAACATTGTTAATTTCAAATATCTCTTATGAAATAATGCTTCGAGAATCCAAATAAAGGATGGCTTTTGCTATTTATTATTATTATTATTACTGAGATCGCATGTGTTACCAAAAGGGTTAACTCCGCGAGAAAAGAGCAACGTACTTAGTAGAGAAAAATAACAAGTCCCCCACAAAGTCAACAAATTAATCTTGAATAGTAATGTCCTATCAATCTCTTATCCATAGTAATTTGTCTGAAACGTTAACAGAACTATTTATTGCTCCTTCTGATGAGCTGTATGCAGTTAAAGTCGCTACTTCAGTCAAATGAAAAGACCCGTTCGCTAAAGCTAATCCTACGGGAAAAAATTTATAAATATATTTCGATTGCATTTCAATATTTTTTTATTTTATTTTATTTATTTTTATTTATTTATTTTACTTACTTACTTATTTATTTATTTTTTATTTATTTATTTATTTATTTATTTATTTTATTTTATTTTATTTTATTTTGCCTTGGATAGCTGAAATTGATCTGAATACAGGCTGATTGTTACTTTTTCAATTTTGACTGCAGATATTTTTTATAAGGATGCTTTCGTTTTCTAAACCGGTTCCGAAAAAGAAAGCGTCCTCGTAAAAAATCTCTATAAACAAAATTAAAAATATAAATACGACCTGCATACATATCAAACTCAGCTATCCAATGCAAAAAGAAAATAAAATTCTTTTAAATTATTAAAATGCAACAGAGATATTTTTATAAATTTGTTTCGTAGGATTAGCATTAGCAAATGGGTCTTTTCATTTAAATGAAGTAGTCTTATAATAATAATAAAAAAAATAACAAGTTTCCCACAAAGTCAACAAATTAGTCTTGAATAATTACGCCCTATCAATCTATTAACCATAACAATTGGTCCAAAACGTAAACAGTACTATTTATTGATCTTTCTGGAGAGGTGTATACAGTTAAATCTTGTGAACGCCCCCTCTCATATTTAAGGAATTGCGTGGGCGACAGAGAATCAAGAACATGCTTAGGGACTCCATTAATTCTCTTATATTAATATTGTTTTTGTGCATGTTCTTTAACAACGTTTTGGGTCTATGAAAACATTATGTAATTGTTTTTATCTTAATTATGAATTCTTTTAAACCCCGTAATCCAGTTATATTTCGTGTAGCATAAGATAAATGGGTGAATAAAACGCTTTGAGCTTAGTTTCCTTTGCATTTTGTAAATATACATAGTTTAAGGAGGCTTAAGACTTTTACAAATTTACGATTAAAACTGGCCGATTAATAACTGTTTAAATTTGGAATACCTCTTTTGCGGCGAAATAAGGGTAGTTTACAAATTTACTAAAAATATAAATAATCGTTACACATAATCAACTAATAATATATATTTGGCCTTTAAATCTACTATTCTTTAAAAAAAAAACATGGATTTTAAAGTTTTTTTTTAACTATTTCGAAAATATTTGTTATCCTTGGTAGAGAACTGGGGAATCTGAAGCATATCTGAATCTTTCTATTGGTTGAATTCCGCAACTTATTTTATTTTGTTCGTTTTCTGATTTGTCCACGATTAATGTCCAAAAATGGATTACTTCTGCTTTTTTATTTTATTCGTTTTCTGATTGGTCCATGTTTAATGTCCAAAAAGGAAATTATTCTGTTGCCACGATGACAAAAAAGGTATTAAAAAACTTTAAATAATAATAACAATTTGAAAACAAATTATGATAAATATACTAAACAAATTTCGTCTAAAAGTGCATTTTTTTCTCTACGCAATGATGTCAAAATTTAAAATGTGCGATGATTAGGAGTTTAATAATTTGCAATTGCGAAAGTTGTAAAATTGAGATTTCATTTAAAATTTGTTTATGATGAATCCAGGAATATGAATGTTTAATCCATCCGGTACGTATTAGGAGGCGTTATGAAGTCCACCCAATAAAAATGCACATTTTAAACAGTTAAAGTTGTACTACTATAAACTGCTGAGATTTTTTTTTTACCGTTGGTCTACGAATATTAATATTTAATGCATGTGTACGTAATACATGATCATCCTAAAAACGATATTTGTCATTATTATTAATTTATACATAGAATTTATTTTATAGATCTTTAAAATTTGAATCTTTGAAAATATCATTTTCCAAATAGTCGTTGTAATTTGTTGCACTATTTTTTTTTTAACTTTGCTTCTTTTTACTTTCTTCTATCTTTACAAGAAGAAAGTATTGGATTCATGAAAAATGTCGACTCCCGGTTTTCGACGGATTTATAAGTTTTAGAAGGTCCTGAACACATTTTGACTATTTTTAGAAAATGTCTGTCTGTGAGTCTGTGACAAAAAAATTGTGGGCGCTCTATCTCAAGAACTAACGCTCAAAATTTAATAAAATTTTATATTCAGTTAGACCTTGATATGAATTAGTGCCTATTGGTTTTTGGTGTAAATTGGCCTGCAAGTGGCGCTGCTATACTACGTTTTTCATGATTTTCAAGATTGCTATATCTCAAGAAATAATGCACAGAATTTCACCAAACTTCAGATTCTGTGACCCCTTGATATACACAGACGCTGATTAAGTTTTGGTGTAAATTGGCCAGCAGGTGGCGCTGCTATGCCACGGTTTTTATGATTTTCATGATAGCTATATCTCAAGAACTAATGCACAGAATTTAACCAAACTTCGGATTCCGCTATACCTTGAGATACATAGCCGCTGATAAGGTTTTGGTGTGAACTGCCCTATAGGTGGCGCTGCTGTGCTACATTTTGCACGACTTTTGCGATATCTATATCTCAAGAACTAATGCAGAGAACTTCATCAAATTTTAGATTATGTTACACTAGAATATATAACATAATTAGACGCTGATTACATTTTGGTATTAACCTTGCAACAGGTGGTGCAGCTATGCTGCATTTTGCACGATTTTTCCGATAGCTATATCTCAACAACCAACGCACAGAATTTCATCAAACTTCAGATTTTGTTACAAAATGACATATAACATAATTACACGATGATTACGTTTTGTTATAAATCCTTCAACTGATGGTGCTGCTGTGCTATATTTTACACGGTTTTTTTTAAACTAGCTATATCTCAAGAACTAATGCACAGAATTTCATCAAACTTCAGCTTCTTTTACACCATAACATAATTAGACGCTTTTTTACGTTTTGGCACAAATTGTCCAAGATATGGTGTTGCTGTGCTACGTTTTGCAAATTTTTTGTTATAACTATATCTCAAGAACTAATGGACGAAATTCCATCAAATTTCAGATTCTGTTAGGTCTTGACACGAAAGACTCTGTTAGGTCTTGAATAGATGCTTATTAGGTTTTAGTATAAATTACCCAACATGACGCACTACTAAGCTCATTTTCTCAGAATATTAATTAAATTTTGCGTTTTAGGCTTTTCGGATACCAGAATCTCATTAGGCTTGGTCAAATGTTCGAGGAAATTCAATAGTGGGTAACTTTGGGGTCACCACGTTTTTTTTTTTTTTTTTTTTAAATATTAAAATGTACTTATGAGATAGAAGAAAGTTTCGGGATTGACACATCTAACTAGTTATATGTTTATTTATTATTACCGTTAATAGCATTTTCTAACTTTATTATAAAATAAATACCTATACTTCCGTCTAAATCGGTGTTTAATGGGAGATTTATAGGTTATAAACACCCCAAACCGCAAAAAATAACTTGTTTTATCACTCATAAATGAGTCAAATCTCGACACCCACGTTCTTCAGTTATATTCTACAGTGAAGTTGATCGGCCCTTCCTTAAAATAATGCGTCTTAGTTTCTATCGCACGTTATTTACTAGGGTGTGCGTGTTTGAGGTTGTTGACTTGTCTTAGTTTTACCCATAGGAAAAATCATACGGTATAAATTCTTTGATTCTTGTTTTAAAGGGGAAAAAATCTCAACTTTTATATTACTAAATCTATTGTATTAATATGTGATTGTCCGATTATAGGCCACAGCTGCTTCTCTTAAAAAATTAAATTATTAACCCTTCGGGTTCGAATTTTATTTTGTTTTGGGAACCATAATACTTTTATTTTAATAATGTTAATCATAGCTAAACAAAGAGACATCCGATTGAAAATTTGATTCCCACTTTGTTATTTCACCAACCCCATTTTTACCGAGCTTACCCTAAAATAATGTACCACGAATGGATCTTATAAATACTTCAGGAAGAACATAATTCGATTCATTGACTTATTTTATTCTTAATAATTATAGGTCTCTGTTCGATTCTCTTGGAGAATTTTTACATACTACTATATTTATCAGTTCATACCATCCACAAATTGTCAGATTATTATCGGAACATCTCCATTAGTTTCGCCGTAATAGCTGGAGAAATTGAGAATTTATGGAATCAAATGACTATGTTATGTCGTTCTTCAGTACTAATTATTTTGCCAATTCAATACTTTTATCCAATCTTTCCTGTTATTTCGGGTAATCAATTAACATAATAAACGAGTAAAAGCCATGCTTTGTTTGGATTCGCGAAGCCTTATTTCATAAGATGTTTCATTTGGTTCAATTTTCAAACTTTGAAATCTAACAGCACTTTATATAACGAATGTAGCATTTAATTGTATTCGTATACAATTCTTTTGTCACCTTTTTACAAAAAAAAAAAAAAAAAAAAAAAAAAAAAAAAATCACAATGTAATTTTTTTGAAATGCTTAAATATTTGAGATATTTTGGCGGAATAATGAAAATATATTTTAATTATTTAATTAATTATGATTCTATCTATAATTACTGACTCCATGATTTATTTTTCTTTTGAAAACATGCGTGTTTCATTTTTTATTTACACAAATGCGTCTGTAATGAATCATGCAAAATAAATTAATTAAAGTAATAATTTTTTTAATGTTATTCTCTATAAAGAACAATATTGTGCAAATCTAAATATCACAGTTTATGTTTAATTTCAAGTCAGAATACTAAATAATCTTTTTTTTTTTTTTTTTTTTTTTTTTTTTTTTGTAAATTGTACGAAAAAATGTAATTTGTGTAACCTAGTGGAGGATTCGCTTTTCTCATCCTATTAAATAAATGGAAAGCTAAATTCACCTTTAAAGTGTAAACTTAAGACTACACTATAGCAAATTACTTAAAAGATGACAAAATAACTTTTGTATTCTCTGTCAAAGGTCTGTATTTGCGCAAGAAAGTATTAAAAAATAAAGTAATTTAACATTTTTTTTTTTTTTTTTTAATTGTCATCTTTTACGTAATTTGCTCTTTATGTAATCATAGGTTTAATAAAAAATAATAAATAAAACTAATCCTTAACTGCTGTTAGTTCTGCTTTTCTTAAAATTTCACAGTTTAACTTGGAATTTCCATTTTATGTGTCGGTACAGTAAAATTTCGTTTCATTTGGAGTCCTAGCACTATTGTTTGAAATGTTTGAAAAATGAAATATTCATTAAAAATTGTACAGTATAAAGAGTTCATTGCTAAGTCAGCATTTTATGAGCATTTTAATAATCCAGCATTACACCTCGGATAGTCTTATAAATCCGGTACAAAATTTCACACCCCCTTTGTAACGTCAACAACACTATTTCCACCGACCTTTTCCTAAAATAATATGCCACGACTGAAATCTTATAAATACTTCTGGCAAAACATAAAGCAGTATAATATTGACTTACTTTGCCCTTAATAGTTATAGGTAGGTCCGTGCTCAATTCTCCTAGGGAATTTTACATATTACCCATCATAAGCAATCGTTTTGAAACATCGAAAAAAAAATGGACTGTTTGACACGTTTCAGGCAATGGAGATTCTGAAAAACATATTTTTAGAAAAAACATTTTGCCTTCCGTCTGTCTGTGTGACTATAAATTGAGTTCAAATTCTACTGAGAAAATTGAGATAGAGACTTGAAATTTGGTATGTATTTAGTGTGTAAGTATGGAAAGAAGCCTATTTAATATTAGTAACCTCGATTATCCGAAACTATTTTTTTTTTTTTTTTTTGACTCTCGAAATATTCGTTCTGATGAAAGATGTATGAAAGTTTTCGATTTTTTTATTTTATTTTAAGGAGTAAAGATTAAAGACAATAAAAAACATAAATTTTGCATAAAGAATGAAGTCGATCGGACAATGAGTTGTCGAGATATTTGTAATCCTGTTTTCTCCATTCTTTGATTTTTCATGACCCTGTATGTCATTCAAATTTCAATTCAAAGCTATATTTTAATTGAAAATGAGACGCTCAATCCAACGCAGCACATTGTTACCTAACATAACTATCATTTTTGGAGTTATAAGGATGCTTCTTTCACATAGTTCAGTGTTACTTTTTTTTTCCTATTTTATAGTACGCCTATCCATGATGGGTAAGTATTACGGCGGCCCCCAACGACTGGTTGTCTTCACCAGTTCATATATCATTGATAATTTGTCAGATCATTATCAGAATATCTCCATTAGTTCGCCGCTGAAGAAATTGAGAACTTACAGAATCAAATGACCATTTGTTATGGCGTTCTTTCGTGATTATTTTGTCGATTGAATACTTTTATTCATGATCGTGGGCCATTTCTATAATTTTGGGTAATTAGTTAACATATTTGTTGAGCCAGGTGTTGAAATTTGTTTTGCAAACTTAAGGCAGAAGGTTTGTATATGCAGGGGCGTGCAAAGAAAAAGCTGCGCCCGGGGCAAAGTTTCAAATTTGCGTGCCCCTACCCAACTTTTTCTTGCAACAGGCCAAAAATGAGGCTGATAGCAGAAATTCTCCCCTCTCTAAATTTCCGCGTCCGGGGCGACCGTCCCCTTCGCTCCACTTTTCACACGGCGCTGTGTATATACATTCAAAAATCTATAACAGGGAATATAGCTATAAACTTAAGATGTGTAAGTTTTGTAAAGATTAAAAAAAATATATTTATTATTATTATTATTTATAATGTTTGGACCTTTAAGAATGTCGTACAGCTGGTTCTATAGGAAAATTTTGCTTGTGTGAGCTTAGTTGTAAATGGTAACATTAAAATTGGTATTGTTTTCTTACCTCTTGCATGAATAAGTTCAGTGTTGCAGCTGAAAGATTTTATCAATTTGAGGAGCAAGCAATTGTGTTTCTGTAATGTTGAAATCACAACCGAATAATAATAATAATAATAATAAATACATCTTAAATTAAGGAAAAGCCATTTTTCAGCATTTTCCCTTCAAAATTCAAATTTTAATTGTAAGTTTCTGGTTCATATCTTGATCAAAATCAGGTGGGATATAATATAACCCATAAGCTCCTTGAAGGATACTACTTCGCTTCATGGAGGAATGAGATAGGTGGAGTGGAAGCATTATGTCTGGGGGTGATGCTAGAAAAGTAACCCTACATTAAGTACAATTAAGTACCAACAAAACCACGTGCTTTGATACGCCTATCAACTGAAACAGGTTTAAACCCGTATTTTTTCTCTCTTTTTTAAAAAAGAACTAATTTATCGCTTAACCGGTAAGAATTTATCAATTATTTTATCATATGTGTTTTAAATATCAATATAGAAAATTCTTTTAACGCTTTGCTTGAAAATATAACATTCTTTTGTTCGTATCTTAAAATCGTCTGCAGTCAGAAATGTATATTTTAGATTAATATTTATTACTTAAGTTTCCAGACATGATTTTAAAATAATGTTTTCATCATTATATTTTAAATATTTATTTACATGCAATTATTAAGTCATAAACAGTTTTCATCTAGGGGAGAGGGGGGCACCTTTGAACACTCTAAATATTATCCTTCAAATAAATTATTTTTAAAAAATGTATATGGCAATCAAATTCAGGACGGAACTACTAGCCATAGCCAAACACTTACACAAAACATTTGTTGAATTCTGTGCATATCTTCATACCCGTTTTGATGGTAGAATGGCGACATACATAAACACAGGGACAGACATTTTGTAAAAACATGTTTTTTGGAATCTCTGACCCATAAAACGTGTAAATCCGTCGAAAATTGGAAGTCGAAAAAAAAAATCGATTACAATACTTTCTTCTGTTGTAGACAGAAGAAAGTAAAAAAAGAATGAGGGGAGAGGACTTTGATGCCGGATTTCCGAATGCTGTATATTTGAAGTCACACAATAGCTCAAAAAAGCAGATGTAACAAATGTATCAACCAACTCTATTATTTTTTCGCAGCACATGAAGAATTTCAAGCGGTCATTATATCATGCTGCAGCTGGATCTTAAAAGTAATTAAGCCGCACGTGCGTCTTCCTCTGCCAGTAATCTGAAAGGATAGTGTTCTTCAATTTTTAATGAAACTCTTATTTAGAAACATCTACAAATAAAACTAGTCGTTGGGGGCCACCGTAATACTTACCCATCATGGATATGTATATGAAAATAAAACATGTGAAAACTATTTATACAATGCACTGCAATTCATAAACAAAATTTAAATAGTATTAATATACATAGTAAATGCTACATTAAAGAACTGCTGATTACCGATATCGACAAATTATATAAAACGCCAAACTACTCAAGTAGTACCGAACTGCGTAAAAGAAACATTCTTATAACTCCAAAAAATAATAATCCTATTAACTAACAATTAACTGCATCGGATTAAGCGTCTCATTTCCAATTAAAATATACCTCTGAATTGAAATTTGAATGAAATACAGGGTCATGAAAAATCGAAAAATGTGGAAAACAGGATTACAAATATCTCGGCAACTAATAATCCGATTGACTTCGTTCTATATGCAAAATGTGTGTTATTTTATTGCCTTTTATGTCCATTCCTTAGAACAAAAAAAAAATCGAAAATTTTTATATACCTTTCATCAGAACGAATTTTTCGAGAGTCCGAAAAAAATAGTTCCGGATAATCGAGGTTGCTGATATTAAATAGGGTTCGTCCCATTCTTACATACTAACTACATACAAAATTTCAAGTCTCTATCTCGATTCGTTCGGGAGATAGAGCGTTTACAGACAGACAGACAGACAGACGGACGGCAAAATTATTTTTCTAAAAATATGTTTTTCGGAATCTCCACTATCTAAAACGTGTAAATCCGCCAAAATTTTTTTTTCGATTTTCAAAACGATTGCAAGACTTACCCTATACTACGTATGATGGGTAAGTAATAGTCGTTGGGGGCCACCGTAATACTTACCCATCATGGATATGTATATGAAAATAAAACATGTGAAAACTATTTATACAATGCATTGCAATTCATAAACAAAATTTAAATATTGTTAATATACATAGTAATGCTATATTAAAGAACTGCTGATTACCGATATCGACAAATTATAGAAAACGCCAAACTACTCAAGTCGTACCGAACTGCGTAAAAGAAACATCCTTATAACTCCAAAAATAATAACTCTATTAACTAACAATTAACTGCATCGGATTAAGCGTCTCATTTCCAATTAAAATATACCTCTGAATTGAAATTTGAATGAAATACAGGGTCATGAAAAATCGAAGAATGTGGAAAACAGGATTACAAATATCTCGGCAACTAATAATCCGATCGACTTCGTTCTATATGCAAAATGTGTGTTATTTTATTGCCTTTTACGTCCATTCCTTGGAACAAAAAAAATCGAAATTTTTTATATACCTTTCATCAGAACGAATTTTTCGAGAGTCCGAAAAAAATAGTTACGGATAATCGAGGTTTCTGATATTAAATAGGGTTCGTCCCATTCTTACATACTAACTACATACAAAATTTCAAGTCTCTATCTCAATTCGTTCGGGAGATAGAGCGTTTACAGACAGACAGACAGACAGACAGACAGACAGACGGACGGCAAAAAAAATTTTCTAAAAATATGTTTTTCGGAATCTCCACTATCTAAAACGTGTAAATCCGTCAAAAAAAATTTTTCGATTTTCAAAACGATTGCAAGATTTACCCTATACTACGTATGATGGGTAAGTAACAAGTTGGAAATTGCACGTGAAGTGTAGCAAATGAGGTGCGGTCGTACGATAACGAAGTTTTTGAAATATTCAGATCTTGCTGTTATAGTAGATAATACTTCGGATACAGTATAGTGGTCGAAATTTTTTTTGTGTTCCTGTAAGTATACAGGAAGTAACTTTTATTACACCTCAGCTACTTATATCATAAGCCATACTATCTGCTTTCTTTTATACTGGAAATAACTTGTAGTATTCCTCAGCAACGTAAATCAATCTCATAAAATGTTAAATAGTCAATTACAATTAAAATGCGCACCAAAATATTTTCTCCCTATACCATTATGTAATGGAATACTTTTGTGTGGCCTTGTAAATTAATAACACATGTTTTCTGCACCACAGATTGTACGAAATGCATATCATAATATGTATTTTATAGATGCATATCAATTTTTTTGTGTTCGAATGATTGTAACACCATTAAAATGGTTTGAAAGTTTTCCCCCATTGACCGTAATGTGACGGAATATTTTTGATTGTCCTTGTAACTGATCTATGCATCCAATTTTCATAAAAATGGAAATGACTCGACAAAATTATGCAACAATTATTTATTTTAAATTTCAAACGATTCGGTTGGGCAGTTTTTGCGTTGTTATATGCGGACAAAGGGACGGACGGACTGAACACAACTATAGGTGCTACGTATTTACATAATTACGAACACACCTAAAAATTGAGCACCTATTCTGAAGAATAACGTGCATAAATAGCTAAACACGTAAATTAAATAGGCATATTTCGAGATACATAAGCTAACGAGGAAGAAAAGTCTTGCCTCAAGCACAGATCATAAGAAACTTTTCGATACAGCTGGGACTTTCTTTTTTTTACTTTCTTATTACTTCTTTACAAGAAGAAAGTCGTCAGAAAGTATTGGTTTCGTGGAAATTTTCGAATTCCGGTTTTTGACGGATTTGCACATTTTAGGGATCAGGGATTTAAATAAACTTTTCTACCAAAAATTGAACCGACTTCAAAAGCTACTGCAAAGTGAAAAATATTTTTTTTTACAGAATAGTATTAAGAAATTAAGTTAAGAGCGTAGTATTTATCATGCATATTATTATATTTATGTAGATTAATTTGATTTTTTGAAGTCGGTGCCAGCCAAGCCAGTTCAAAATTAAAATTAATTATCCAATGCAAATCGTAAAAAAACTCGTAGGTACTTGAATGCGTGTCTATTGGAAAATTACATGTAACTTGGCTTGGCTAGCACCGACTTCAAAAAATCAAATTAATCTACATAAATATAATAATACGCATGATAAATACTACGCTCTTAACTTAATTTCTTAATACTATTCTGTAAAAAAAATATTTTTCACTTTGCAGTAGCTTTTGAAGTCGGTTCAATTTTTGGTAGAAAAGTTTATTTTTCTCTTTTTAGTTAAAAGTTAACGATTTTTCGAAGTCAGTTAATAAAAATTATAATACGGGAAAAATCACTGTAAACCATATACGTATGTCAGGAGTGGGGTTCGAACCCACGATCTCTTTCAAGAACCAGAAATCAAATCTGCTGTCTTACACCGCTCAGCCACCTGACTGCACGCCATTCGGCGAGCTTCGTCACCGTCCATGTTACTTTTAGTTAGCAAGAAATCACTAATTTTATTAGTTTTTACTTAATTACTAAAAAAGTACTGAACCAATTTCAATGCAATGGAAGTAGTACCAATGGAAGAGTAGCCTCTTTCATTTAACGCAAAAAACAAATTAATCGGTTGGATAGTTTCGGAGTAATCGGTGAACATACATAGAAAAAAAATACATTCGCGCCGAATTGATACCATCCTCTCCTTTTTTGAAGTCACTTAAAAATATATATAACACGGAAAAATATTTTGTATACTATACACATATGTCGGGAGTGAGGTTCGAACCGACACTCTCTTTCAAAACCAGAGATTAAATCTGGTGCCTTAGACCGCTCGGCTGTCCGGACTTCATTCGCTAGAGAACTACTTTTCGCAAGTCTGTTCTCTTTTTGAATACACTTTCACTGATAAAGTATTGAGTTAATAAAAAACCTCTGATACTCTGTGGTAACGGTTAAATACATAATATTCCTAATAGCATACTTAGTATTTAATTTGTTGAATATATATTTAAAAATTATAATACGGAAAAGATTATTGTATACACGTACGTCAGAAGTGGGGTTCGAACCACGCTGCCTTTCGAAAACCCGATCTTAAATCAAGCGCCTTAAATCGCTCGGCCATCCCGGCATCGGTAAGTTTATTCGACATCCATATTACTACTGATTTGCGAGAAATCACTAATTTTATTAGTTTTTGCCTAATTACTAAAAAAGTACTGAACCAATTTCTATGAAACGGAAGTGGTACCAATTCGAGAGCAAGCTCTCTCATTTAACACCAAAATCAAGTTAATTGGTTGGATAGTTTCGGAGTAATCGGTGAACCTACATAAAAAAAAAAATACATACGCGTTGAATTGATAACCTCCTCTCCTTTTTAGAAGTCGGTAAAAAAAAAACCTATTGTTACAAAAATGTATGTCTGTGAGTCTGCGACTGTCTATTTGTCGGTATGTGATATAAATTTTGTGGGCGATCTATCTCATGAACTAATTCAGAGAATTAGATAAAATTTATATTCAGATAGTCCTTGGTATAAATGGATCCTGATTAGTTTTTCGTGTAATCGGAGGTGCTGCTATGCTGCATTTTTCACGATTTACGCAATACCTCTGTCTCAAGAATTAATTCACGGATTTTCATCAAACTTCAGTTTCATTAAATCCGTGATATTAACTAGTTCTGTTTACATTTTGGTGTCAATCTCTTATCAGTTGGCGCTGCTATGCTGATTTTTTTCCCGATGCCTAGAATAGCTGTATCTCAAGAACTAATTCACGAATTATCAAACTTCATATTCAGATGTAGCTTGATAAATGTTACTGATGTTTATGTTTTGCTATAAATCGTCCGACAGGTGACTCTTTTATGTTGCATTTTTCCCGATATCCGCAATAGTCCTATTTCAAGAACTTATGCACGGAATTTCATGCCTTTAGATTCCGCGCAATGAGCATTGATTGTTATCTAATTTTGGCACTGTGGTAGCGACTTTTGAAAAATTAACATCCATTAGATAAAAGAATGTTTTGGGATTGCAACATCCAACTAGTTTTTGAAGTATATTGCTCTACAGGCGGCCTGCTATAATGCACTTTTCATGATTTCGTAACAGCTGTATCTCATGAACTAATGTATGGATTTAGATCAAACTTCAGATTTGCCCCTGATTAAAGCGGATCCTGACTGTTTTTTTTGTTGTTGTTGTTGTTTTTTTGTATACATGGCTCAACAGGTGAAGCTATTATGCAGGTTCTTTTTTACATTTCCGCAATAGCTCTATCTCAGAAAGCAGTGTATGAGTTTTCATCAAACTTCAGATTCCGTTAGAAGTTGGCATAAGCTGTTGCTTATTAGGTTTTGGTGTAAATAACCCAACAGGTGGCGCTGCTGTGCTTCATTTTTCAGGTAGTACCAACATGCATGGGTTAGAAGAAGAAATTTTTGAGATTGCCACATGCAACTAGTTTAATGCTACTTCATGTGTATAGATTCTATAGATCCTCGTGCAATGCTGCACAAAAGAATTTGAGTACATTTCTGCTTATTGGTGGAAATTACTGGAGGGGAATGTTCAACTGTGTTATGCGTTTTCTGGCTTAACTAAAAAGTTACCAACTATCTACAGAGAAATGTATAAATCATATACAAGGCTGCGCAAAAGAATTTTGATATTTACTTGACTTTGTGCATTGTAAAAAAAGTTGCTTAATTTCGTTTTGGAAACGGCAACGAGTTGCCCTTTTTTGAAAAGAATAGATTCATTTTGCAAATGAAACGTTTTAAGAGCCCATACTACTGACTGAAAAAAAAGACCCGGATGATAATTTTAAGTCTATGGGGGCGTTTTATTCAAATATCTCGCTCAAATTTTAATATTTTGACGTGATTTTTTTGCATAGAATAGCTGAAGACGATCCACAACCGGCATAGTTTTTATTTATTTTTTTTTAATTTTGATTATATTCTTTTTATATTAGGATAGTTTCAGTTTCATAACCGGTTCAAACCGGTTCAAAAAATCAGTTTTTTTTTTTTTTTTTTTTTTTTTTTTTTTAATTCTGACACCAAAATTGAAAAAGTAAACACTAGCTCGGTTGTGGATCGTTCTTAGCTATTCTACGCAAAATAATAATAATAATAATAATAATAATAATAATAATAATAATAATAATCACGTCAAAATATTAAAACTTGAGTGAGATATTTGAAAAGAACGCCCCCATAGACTTTACATTATCATCCGGATATTTTTTAGTCAGTAGTGTGGCGTCTTCGATAAATAGCTAAAAATACGGATAGTAGCAGGAACAGTTCCCATCGCTTTGGAGATGTTCCGTATTCGAATCGGAATAAAATGAAACGTTTAACTTCAGATGTGAAACATTCCTAAAATTTTTACAGTGTACGGTAATTGTTGAAATTTTCTTCTCAAATATGTTATGCGTTCTCCAAATTGTTTACTCAAATAAATGACAATTTTGTAATTAGGGAATTTGTTATCAGGGAATAAAGACAAATATATTTGGAATGTAGGCAGGGGCGATCGCTAATTTCATTGCCCCACCCACTCACTAACCGTTTTTTAGTATCTTTAATTTGCCTAATTTCTCTATTAAATTTGTCCGGTTTCAATTTCTCTTTTTTATTTTTTCCTTTGTCTATTTAGAGTCTAAGACATTTGGGTCGTAAGTAAAGAACTTTGACGCTATTCGTGTAACTCAACTTCATAATATATTCGTATAACTCAAATAAATGGCTGGCTATTTCCCCTTCTTAAACGGTGAAACTTTGTTACACCATTCCGAATGGGTTGCAAAATGTTTCATAACCTGATGCAAGGTTTTTCTTTCTTGTTTGTATATATTACGGACGGCGAACCTACGGCACGCTGTCATAGGTGGTTGATTGTGTTTATGACGGCCAATTATCAACACATGCCCTAAGGGAGGGAGGTGCCCTCCGTGGGGGTCTTTCTAATGGACCCTAAGCCATATTTACGCAAGGAAATCCAAGGTTTGAAAATAAAAGCAGAAAACTCCGTACGATTAGGCCTACGGCCGCGATTGGGTTCGAACCAAACACCTACCATCTACCAGTTTCAAGGGCATAAACTGTCGGCCACTGGTGGGGCCTGCCATAAGTGGTACACTGCAGATTATTTTTCGTACGGCATAGATTCATGTTCCATATCAAAATATAGTGTCTTTTTACAAAATGTATTAATTAATCTAAATGCTGTGTCTGTTTATCTGTTGATTGTCTTATCATTCAGATTAAATAACTAAAGTATTACTAATATAACACAATTTTACAGAATATTAACTCACTAAAATTAAGATTAAGAGAGTGAATTGGGAGATTATCTCAAAAGAAAGATTAAAAAACATTATTATAAGTATAAATGCCGATGATAAAATTATAAAAACTTGGAATTCAATTCCAGACAACTGTAAGCTGTAGATGGCGGTTGATTTGATATTTTTTTCTACGAGAAATTATTTTTGGTAATAAATAATGTGTATTACTTGATTATCCAGTAATTAAAACTATCGCCAAAATATAAGATGTGTCCATTATGTGCCAATAATGGATGATCGTGAATGTCACATTCAATGATATTAAATACGATTCACGTGTTTAAAACATCCTTAAGTGATTTTTATTTCGACTTTTTATTTGTATTTTTATTAATATTCTATTATTTTCGTTATTTAAAATAAAAATTACGTCAATATGTATAATATGGCTATTAGTTTGACGATTTGTATAATTTGGTGAAATTAGTAGACGGGATAACTAAGTAGTACCAAATAATATAATAAAAAAAATCAAGTAAAACATCTTATCAAATAAATCCAGTTCAATTTGCATTCTCTTAAAAATAACAGGTACGAAGCTGATATAAATTATTTCGCATCTTAGATGAGGCAACAGAAGTAAAATAAAAAAAAAAAATAAATAAATTTCGAATGTATAACATTACCCTTTTAGACTTATGTATTATTACCCATTTTTTTTTATGCTAAAGTCAAAATTCTAAGTAATTTTGAATCATTATTATTGGATTTATTAAACTTTTTTATTGTTGGCACGCCATCATCTCGTAAAATACATTTTTGGGGAAATTTGACACATGGATGGGAAAAGTGTGTGTGCTGTCGCCTGGATATATTATGTATTTATTAAACAAAAGCAAAGTCTTTTCTAACGCATTATTCATTTTATATTTAAGGCCGCACAATAGTCACAGAAAAAGACCCGGATGATAATGTAAATTCTATGGGAGCGTTCTTTTCAAATATCTCGCTCAAATTTGAATATTGCTACGTAATTATTTTTGCACAAGATAGTTGAGGACGATCTACAACCGGCCTTGTTTTTACTTTTTCAATTTTGTTTATATATTTTTATATTATGATAGTTTCAATTGCAGAACCGGCTTAAACCGGTTTTGAAAGTTAAAGTAATTAAAAAAAAAAAAAAAAAAAAAAAACTAAAACCAGAATTGAAAAAGAATAAAACTAGACCGGTTGTGCATCGTCCTCAGCTATCTTGTGCAAAAAAAAAATCATGTCAAAATATTAAAGATTGAGCGATATATTTGAAAAGAATGCCCCCATAGATTTTACAATATCATCCGGGTACTTTTCTGTGACTAGTTTTGCGCCTTAATAATGATTTAAAAATGTTTCTAGTCACAGATGCAGGGTTCTCTAAAAATATGCGTGCTCATTCCCAGTCTTCTGTATGTATTTTTGATAAAATTGCTGAAATACGTGCATTAATATGGAAAATAAGCTATATAAACAAAAATAGAAAATGTTAAAATTTATATATATATTTCGAATGATTAATTTTTATCCTTAAAATATACTGTAGCAAAACCCCCTTCGCTAAATTCCAAATTATAAAAGAGGCCATAGAAATATTAAAACTCATCTACGTCATCTGTGAAACCTTATTTTGCAATGCTATTTTAATACCTGTAGGCTGCTTTTACGCATTTTTGAATACCCTTCTTTTAAATTTTTCAAAAATGACGAAATGACCCAGTTGCAGAAATAGGAAAAACTAATCAAGACTGACTCCCACTGATTCGTATTTGAATGGCGGTATTTATAAAGAAATATTTTCGCGATGTACTTTTGCAACAATTTAACAAAAATAACCTTCGATGTAGGTATTTACAAAATTTTCAAGTGAAATCTAAAAATATTTTCACATTCAAACAAGATCAGAAGTCACATTCAAACAAGGACGAAAAAGTCATATGTCCAGTATAGATTAGGCATATAGCATATACCAAATGTAAATTATGTTATAAAATGTAAAAAAGTTACAGTATTCCGGATGTGTTGAAAAGTGTTTTATAATCTAAACTTTGAAACACCATCAAATCGTGCTTAGCACCTTCACAAACGTGTAAATCCATCGAAAACCGACCCAGCATTTCGAAAAGTTTCACAAATCCAATACTTTCTTTTTGTAAAAATAAAAGAAAGTAAAAAATTAGTTAAACTACATATACTTCAATACTTCATTACGCATAATTCAATTTAAAACCCATCTCCAGCAATTATCTCTCATAAACAGTACTGTAACCAAATTCTTTTTTGTCTCCCTGTAAATGCAGTATAAATGGTATATATATTATTGCTTGTATATATATTATGCATTTACTGGACAAAAAGCAAAATACGTTTTAAACACTCGCTTTGTTCATTTTCTGCGTAATAATAGTTTAAAGCAACTTTCATAGATGCTGGCTTCTCTAAAAATATTTGTATTCGTTCCCTGTTTTCTGTATGTATTTTTGCTAAAATTGATGAAATACATGCATGAAAATATGAAAAATAAGCTATATAAAAAAAATAACACTAGTCGTTGGAGGGCCGCCGTAATACATACCCATCATGGATAAGCATAACATAAAATATGAAAATAAAACTATTTATAAAACGCATCGCAATTCCAAAATAAATTTTAAACAGGTATTTAAATATTTTTAATATACATAGTAATGCTCTATTAATGAATGGCTAATAAACCGATTTCAACATATTGCATGAAAGGCCAAACTACTGAAGTAGTATCGAATTACGTAAAAAAAAACATGCTTATAACTCCAAAAATAATAATCATACTAACTAACAATTTACTGCCGTCTCATACCCAATTAAAATATATCTTTGAATTGAAATTGGGATGAAGTACAGGGTCACGAAAAATCAAAGAGCGTGGAAAATAGGATTAAAAATATCTCGGCAACTAATAGTCCAACTGACTTCGCTTTTTATGTAAATTTTGTGTTATTTTATTGTTTTTCACACCCACTGCTTAAAATAAAAATTTTCGAAAATCTTTATGTACCTTTCATCAGAACGAATATTTCGAGAGTCCGAAAAAAATAATTCCGGATATTCAAAGTTACTGATATTCAGTAGGCTTCTTTCCATTCTTATATACTAAGTACACACTAAATTTCAAGTCTCTACCTCAATTTGTCCGGAAGCTAGAGCGTTTACAAACACCACAGACAGACAGACGGACTAACAGACACACAAATAGACGGATGGACTTTTTTTTTTTCTAAAAATGTGTTTGTTCGGAATCTCCAGTGTCTGAAACGTGTAAATCCTTTAAAAAAATTTTCGATCTGCAAAACGATTGCAAGACTTACCCTATACTACGAATGATGGGTAAGTAAAATGTTGATATTTATACATTTCGAATGATTGTTTTTTACACTTAAAATATACTGTAGCAAAATCCCATTCGCTAAATTCCGAATTGTAAAAGTGGCCATAGAAATATAAAAATTCATCTACGTCATCAATGAAACCTTATTTTGCAATGCTATTTTAATATCTGTGGGCTGTTTTTACACATTTTTGAATTTTCGTTTTTCATAAACTACAAGATGACCCAGTTGCAGAAATAGGAAAAACTAATCAGGACTGACTCTCATTGGTCCGTATTTGAATAGCAGTATTTCTGAAGAAATGTTTTCGCGATGTATTTTTACAACAATTCAACAAAAATAATTTTCGATGTAGTTTTCTACAAAATTAAACGGAATTTTACCTCACCGTTTAGTTTCACCTCATTAAACGATTTGTTACACTACTCTGAATGTGTTGCAAAATGTTTCGTAATCTCAACTTCGATGCATGATTTTTCTTTCTTGTTTGCATATACAGGGTAATTCAAAATGAATATAGCGATTACAAACGGATATGACTATTTAATCGAAAAAAAATTATCGATAAGAATTACACAGAATGTAAAAGGAAGTTCATAATTTTATTCACACGCTTTACATAAATGTTCTATGTGACTGTTCATGGTTAAGAAGGGCAACATCGAAACATCCTTTTTGTTTAACCCTTTCGGGTCCGAATTTTTTTCAGTCTTTAGAATGAATTAATTTTACGTTAATAACATTAACACTAGTTATCGATATAGATTACTGAGTGTTTAACGAATATTTCATTGTCTGAAACATAACGATTGTTGTTGTGCTGCGTACTATTCTATTAACATTCATATATGACAATGGGATAAGAAAGAATTTTTCAGTGATGTTTACATAATATTGTATTGGAACAAGATTTTACTTATAACTTTCTAATACTTTTTGCACGTTATTATACAAGATTCTTACAGGAAAGTAAATTTTATTTTAAATTTAAAGAGTGAAATATATGTTTAAAATAAAAGAATCGGAAACAGCGCAAAGAGAATTAAGCAAATAATAATAATAATTTTTATTATTACTAAATGCTTAAACATAAATGAAGTTATGCAGTAAATGCGTAGACATATACTCTCTTAAAAAGTCAGCCACAAAATAACTCAAGTTGAGCTGAAATCCACTCATCGCACGTTTTGAAAGGCAGCTTCTCGAAAAGAGTTGAAATAATTCGAGTTTACGAGTTGTTTTAACTAATTTAAATAAAGTTGAGCTATTTAAATAACCAATTTAAATCAAGAAGATTCAATCGTTTGATAAACAACTCTTTTATGACCGAAAAAATTACAGCCCTTTCCTGAGAAGCCAAATCAGCTCTTTCGTTTTACGAGTGTACTAACATTACTACAAGCGTAAATAGTACCAAAACTAATTCTTAAAACAAAGTAATACTCCGTTAAAACACCTGTACTATCAAACATGAAAGGGATACACATCAAATACCATCTGCATGTGTTGTTAGCATTTTGTGTGCTGGAATTTCACCACTGTCATTTCTGTCATCAAACTGTAGGGAGGATTTCATCAAGAGGACTCACATAGAACATTTATATAAAATATGTAAACAAAATTTTGAACTTCCTTTTACATTATGCGCTATTCTTATCGATAATTTCCTTTCGATTAAATAGTTATAGCCGTTTGTAAACGCTATATTCATTTTGAATTACCCTGTATATCATGTATTTATTGAAAAAAAAATCAAAATATTTTCTAAACGCATTGTTTATTTCATGTTTATTAATGTTTTAAAATCCTTTCTAGATATAGGTGCTGGAAGTTCGCTTTGGTTTCTAGCTTTCGATCTGTATTTTTGTCAAAACTGATGAAATAAATACATGAAATTATGTAAAATAAATGAGATGAATAAAGATGGAAAAGTGTTAAAATTTATGTATTTCGAATGATTGTTTTCATTTTTAGGTGCGTTCGTAATTATATAATACGTAGCACCTATAGTGGTCGTTCAGTCCGTCCGTCCGTCTGTCCGTCCGTCTGTCTGTCCGCATATAACAACACAAAAACTACCCAACCGAATCGTTTGAAATTTAAAATACATAATTATTACGTAATTTTGTCGAGTCATTTCAAATTTTATGAAACTCGGATGCATAGATCAATTACAGGGGCAATCAAAAGTATTCCATCACATTACAGTCAATGGGGAAAAAAGTTTCAAATGCATTTTAATCGTTTGAAATTTAAAATACATAATTATTATATAATTCTGTCGAGTTATTTCAATTATTTTGATAATCGTGTGCATAGATCAATTACAGGGGCAATCAAAAGTATTCAATTACATTATGGTCAATTAGGAAAAAGTTTCAAATATATTCTATACGTTTGAAATTTAAAATACAGAATTGTTACATAATTTTGTCGAGTTATTTCAAATTTTATGAAAATCGGATGCATAGATCAATTACAGGGACAATCAAAAGTATTCCGTTACATTACGGTCAATGGGAAAAAAATGTTGCAAATGCATTTTAATCGTGTTACACTCATGCGAACCTAATAAAATTTATATGCAACTATAAAGTACATATTATAATATACATCATACATAATTTGTGGTGCAAAGAACATTTGTTATTGATTTACAAGGCCACACAAAAGTATTCCATTACATAATGGTATAGGGAGAACATTGTTTGATGAGCGTTTTAATTGTAATTCACTATTTACAATTTTATGAGATTGATATATGAAAGTAATATTTTTAAAACTTCGTTATCATACGAACGCACCTAATTTGCTACGCTTCACGGCAATTTCCAACTTGTTAAAATATACTATAGCAAGACCCCAATCACGAAATTCCAATTTGTAAAAGAAGCCATAGAAATATTATATCTCATCGACGTCATCTATGAAACCTTATTTTGCAATGGCATTTTTAGGTGCGTTCGTAATTATGTAAATAAGTAGCACCTATTGTTGTCGCTCACTCCGTCCGTCTGTCTGTCTGTCCGTCCGCATATAACAACGCAAAAACTACCCAACCGAATCGTTTGAAATTTAAAATACATAATTATTACATATTTTGTCGAGTCATTTCGAATGTTATGAAAATCGGATGCATAGATCAATTACAGGGGCAATCAAAAGGATTCCGTTACATTACGGTCAATGGGGGAAAAAAGTTTCAAATGCATTTTAATCGTTTGAAATTTAAAACTTATAATTATCGCGTAATTTTATTGAGTCTTTTCAAATGTATGAAAGTCGGATGCATAGATCATTTACAGGGACAATCAAAGGTATTCCATTACATTACGGTCAATGGGGAAAAAGATTCAAATGGATTTTTATGATGTTATACTCATTCGAACATAATAGAATTGGCATGAATCTATGAAATATATACTAGAATATGCATTCTGTACAATCTGTGATGCAAAGAATTTTTATTATTAAATTACAGGGCCACACAAAAGTATTCCTCTACATAATGCTATACGGGGAAACATTGTTTGGGGCGTGTTTTAATTATATTCAACTATTTCACATTTTATGAATAAGATATACGTTTCTGAGGTGTAATAAAAATTACTTTCTGTATATTTACAGAAACACAAAAAGAGATTTTGACCACTATACTGTATTCGAAGTACGCTCTACTATATATCAGCAAGATCTGAATAATTTAAAACTTCGTTATCGTACGAACGCACCTCATTTGCTACGTTCACGTGCAATTTCCAACTTGTTGAATACTTGTCTTTCAAATTTTTTCAAGATATTACGAAATGACCCAGTTGCAGAAAAAGGAAAAAATAAGCCGGGCTGACTCTTGTTGCTCCGTTTTTGAATAGCAGTATTTCTGAAGAAATATTTTCGTGGTGTATTTTCTCAACGATTCAACAGAAATAACCTTCGATATAGTTTTCTGCGAAATTTTTAACAGAAAACTAAAAATATTTTATTTTAAAGAAGTCACATTCAAACAAGGACGAAAAAGTCATATGTCCAGCATTGATTACGCATATAGCATTACCAAATGTAAAAAATTGTTAAGGCCCCACACTAGTCACTGAAAAAGACCCGGATGATAATGTAAAGTCTATGGGGGCGTTCTTTCCAAATATTTCGCTCAAATTTTAATATTTTTACATGATTTCTTATTCATAGGATAGTTGACGACGATCCAAAAACTAGCTGGTTTTTACTTTTTGAAATTTGATTATATATATATATATATTAGGATACTTTCAGTTTCACAACCAGTTCTGAAAGTTAAAGTATTATTTTTTAATCTCAAATCCAAACCGAAAAAGTAAAACTAGCCCGGTTGTAGATCGTTCTCAGCTATGCTATGCAAAAAAAAAAAAAAAAAAAAAAAAAAATTAAAATTTGAGCAAGATACTTGAAAAGAATTCCCCCATAAGACTAACATTATCATCCGGGTCTTTTTCAATCAGTAGTGTGGCTTCTTTATGAACGTTCGAGGTGCACGCTCCGTCTGCAGTTCTTTTGCCCTTCTTTTCTTAATCCGAATCCATAGCGAATTCCAGGATGAAAGGTTTTAACCCATGTGGTAAATATCCGATAATTAGTAAAATATTGATAAAAACACAAATAAAAAGTCGAAATGAAAATCACTTAATGACATTTTAAATACGTGAATCGCATTTAATATCATTGAATGTGACATTCACGATCATCCATTATTGGCATTTAATCTTATAGGTTGGCGATAAATTTTTGGTCGACGGGTTTTGGTTAATCTAGTAGTACCAAAAATTCAAATTCATTATTGCCACTCTTTTTTTTTTTTTGAAAAAAAATAGTCTTCTTATTTAATAACAACTAACATGATACTAGAATAAAACCAATTTCGCTATTTTATAAAACTGGTGCGAATCAAACAATTCTGAATAAAAGACGTGAAGCTTGCAGCCCGTGAATGTTTCGGGAGCGACGTTTAAGTGGTTAAATAATTAAAAAATCATGCAAATAACATAACTAGATTAAAGAAATCAAAGTTATAAAAAAGAAATATATATATATGTATACTCAATGTACACAAATTTAAAATGAACCTAGTGAAGCGTTTTAAAATGATACAAAATGAGATGCTTTAAGCGACAATTTTAAATCGAATTTTCAAAAAACATTAAATGCAGAAACATAAAATAGAGTAGTTAAAGCCAAAAATATTATTTAAAAAAAAGGGTTAAAAAAGAATGAAAATTTTTATATGATTTGAAAAAAATATTGAAGTATTTTTCAACCTACACCCAGAAAAAGGAATTTGTTAAAACTACAAAACGTGTTTTGTTGAGAATATTTTGGTTGTTTTAAGCGAAATTTTTAGTTAAAGTAATAAATCATGTTTGTTGCTGAGAGAAAAAAATATTGCTAACACTCTTGTAAAAATTTAACAAAATTTCATAAATTTTATTTGAGTCTCACTAATGTCTTGTATTTTTGATTTGTAATTCCAACAAAATCTTGCTGTTTTTGCAAAATTTAAATTTGTGTGCAGTAGCCATAACTCTCTCACGTAATTTTGTTTAATTGACTTATGTAGCTGTAAAGGATTAACACAATTTTCGGATAATAAAATCTTTTCAAATTGAGACGGATTAATGACGTTATTGTGCATTTCAGATATTTAAAAAAAAAATAAAATAAAACCTTTTTCTGTTTATCCAAACAAAATTTCCATTGATCCATATTTAAATGAAAAGATTTGTTGGACCAAACGAATTTTTGTTGATTCAGCAAAACTTTTTTCTGGGTGCTATGATAGGTGTATTTATTTTTCACACACACACACACACACACACACATACAAATATCCAGATACTTTCGAATTTTTTTCCTTTTTCAATATGATAATTATTTTCATGTTTTGTTTATTTTCGCGGAGCCCCTGAAAAGTATAGGTGGAGCTCCAAGGGCCCCTCAAAGCAGTATTCAAGTCAAGCGTACCAAGACCTATGGAAAAGTTGTCCACAAATTTAAAGACAAGGTCAAGGTCTTCGCCCCCTAGCGGCAGGGGTGAACAACAAGAGGATTGTTAAGTAGATTGCAGTTTCTTTTGTGTGATTGGCAACAGAACTTTTTTTGTTTCGATAAAATGTTACTTAGAAATATTGCGTAGAATAAATTTTAGGTTTGAAATAATTGTGAACAAAAGTAGAATAAATAAGTGTAATGCGACTAAATATTAACACAAAATATACTAAAATAAAATATCATTTAATTATGCGATACAAATATCGCTGATTTAAATATGTTCAATTTTAATTATGTTTCTAATGTATGCAGTTCCGGGGCCTCGCGGACCACAATTTGGGAATGTTTGCCTAAGACAATCCTTGTGAGGCAGACGAATTCTCCCACACAATCCTGACCTGCGTGGTGAACTCAACAAAAATATCCAGCATCTAAATTAAATAAATATAAAAATTACATTATATTTTTATAATTTAAAAACCAAGCCACCCGTTATTACGAATTAACTCAAACGAACCCTTACGAACAAGGGCTAATCGTTGGGGGCCACCGTAATACTTACCCATCATGGATATGTATACCATAAAATAGGAAAGTAAAACATGTGAAAACTGCTTATAAAATACGCCGCAATTCCAAAACAAAATTTAAACTTATATTTACCATATTTTTAACATACATAGTAATGCTCTATTAATGAATTGCTGATGAATCCATTTCGACAGATTAAATAAAATGCCAAACTACACAAGTAGTACCAAATTGCATAGAAGAAATATCCAAATAACACCAAAAATAATAATCATATTAACTAACAATTTACTGCGATGGATTAAGCGTCACATTTTCAATTAAAATATATCTCTGAATTGAAATTTGAATAAAAAAAAGAGTCATGAAAAATCGAAGAATGTGGAAAACGGGATTACAGATATCTGAGCAACTAATTTTTCAATCGACTTCGTTCTTTATGCAAAATTGTCGTTATTTTCTTTTCTTTTACGGCTTTTCCTTAAAATAAAAAAAAATTCGAATATTTTTATATACCCTTCATGAAAGTGAATTTTTTGAGAGTCCGAAAAAAATAGTTCCGGATAATCGAGGTTATTGATATTAAATAAGCTTTTTCCCATTCTTACATGCTAAGCACATTTCAAGTCTCTATCTCAATTTGTTCGGGAGATAGAGTATTTACAGACACACAGACAGACGACAAAAATTTTTTTCTAAAAATACGTTTTTCTGAACTCTCAGTATCTGAAACGTGTAAATCCGTCAAAATTTTTTTTTTCGATGTTTCAAAACGATTGCAAGACTTACTCTATACTACGTATGATGGGTAAGTAATTATACTGCAATCTACACCCAGAAAAAAGTTTAGTTTAATCAACAAAAAATAGTTTGGTCCAACGAATTTTTTCGTTCCAATATGGGTCAATGGAAATTTTGTTTGAATAAAGAAAAATATATATTTGATTTTTATTATTTTATTCTATCTATTTATTGCAATTTTTCGTACACAATTTTCACCTGATAATGCTTAATAACGTAATAATGACGTCATTAATCCGTCTCAATTTGAAAAGTTTTTATTATCCAAAAATTGTGTTAATTCTTTATAGCTAAGTCAATTAAACAAAATTACGTGAGAGAGTTACGACTACTGCACACCAATTTAAATTTTGCAAAAACAACAAGATTTTGTTGGAATTACAAATTGAAAATACAAGACATTAGTAAGACTCAAATAAAATTTATGAAATGTTGATATAATAGTATTTTTTGTCTGAGTAACAAAACGGATTTTTTACTTTAACTAAAAAATTCTCTTAAAACAATGGTGTTGGTCGGTGAAGTGAAGATACTTATCTCGTTTTTATGCAGCTAAGGTAGAATTAGCTGCTTTATGTACATGAAGACCATGTGAAAGTGTAACATGTAATAAAATCACTTGTAATTATTAATATAAAATTATTATTTTTTTTTCTGCATTGAGTGAAATAAAAATAAAAATAAAAATCGATATTTTTCTTTTTTTTGTAACAATAAATAATTTATTCCAAAGAACAGTTAATAATACAGCTAAGGATCTTTCCACACAATTTCAACACATTGTTCTGAAATCAAATCATTTAAAGTTTGTTCAAAGTTTATATGTAGACACTTATATTGAAAAGGGGTTAAAACCGGTTTCCAAAATCTTTTTTTGGCTAAAATGACATTATAATCGGAGTTTATCAAAAACAGCGATTTTGGACATATTTACAAAATTTTAAGGCGTTCAAAATCATGCATTTTCTTTTTAAAACTTTTACAGATAAGCTAAAAATGTAAATATCTTATAATCGACTCTCGATTATTTGTCCTTGACAAAGATCGAATCGTGTAGTACCGAATTTTTTGCACTCCAATTTTGTATCGCTATTTCTTTAATATTATTTTAATGTATAGTTATCAGAAGTATGTTATTAATTTAAAAAAAAAAAAAAAAAAAAAAAAAAAAACATATAAACCACAGAACTTGTAGAGAAAAGTAGGTTTACTTTGTAGAAAATATTCTTTATGAAGCAAAATTTTCGAATAAACAAGTTTGCAAATGTTGAAATATTCCGTATTTTTTATTTCGCAAATAATCAAAACTTTTGAATGTTGGCTATCATGCAGTATTCGCACGGTAATGGTAGCTGCTTCCCCCCCCCCCTCCCCCCGATTTTAAATTTCTACATTTGGATTGATTCAATTATTTTTATTGTTGTTTTTTTTTTATGTAGAATCTCTGAAATACTTTTCAGTGTAATTTCGGAGTGTATAATTTTTAAAATGAATATTTTCTTTTTTTAATTTTTTTGATTTATTTAAATTTATGCAGTTACCGTTAGCTCATTATGAATTCCTCCTGCCTCTTCCCCCTCCCTTTTTTTTCCCAAAATTGTGTCTGGATTTCTGTTTTCAATTTAAAAATTTGTTGTTGTTTATGTTTTATTTCTGGATTGTTCAAAATTTAAATATAAAGTGGCATAAGTGACCAATAAAGAAACAAGTTTGCGAACTACGGACAAATACCACATCTGTTTCTGTTTCTTTCTTTTTTTTAATGCATTATTTTTATAAAAATCATTGACTTTTATCAAGATGCTTTTCCCGAACGGATTAAACATTCAATTACTACTTTTTTCCCCTCCCTAAATCAGTAATGTTCAAACGTCACAGACTTTGCTCAAGTTCCCTTTAGAGGTGGGCGGAGTTTGCCCGGAGAAGGCGGGAAAAGGGGAAATAAAAATGAAGATTTACTGGAATAGAAACAGGGACATGGTGAGCGCTAAATCGCACAACGCTCCAGGATATACAAACTGCAGGCTCCTCCCACACTAGAAACGAGTGCCGTCCACTGGTTACTCCTAAAGTAATAACATCTTGAAGTTTTCTTTAAATTAGTAATTTTACATTTTTTTTTTCTGAACAATGGATTAAAAGCACGCTTATGTATTCTTAAAATAATAATAATAATTATTATTATTATTATATGTCCTTTCTGTGACAACCCATAAAATTTTCATTTTATGATATAAAATCATAAGCTATTGTAATTTGAAATAAAATTTCTTTAAAAGAAAAAAATGGGGGTCATATGTCAATATAAAATATTTAATTTATATGCTTTAGCATTGAAGTTTTATTTAAGAATACATGTGTATCTTGCCATACAACTAGCTTTTGTTAATATTAAGATATTTTATTTGTTTATCATTTTTACTTTTATTTATTTACTTTTATTTATTTATTTATTTATTTATTTTTACTTAAAAAAATTAATTCAGATTTACTAGTTTATGATGCCATGAAGCAAATTGAAAAAAAAATTAGGGCTATTCATAGAAAAATCATACTTAATTGTTTTTATTATTTAAGAAATAACATAAAAGTTTTTTTGTAATTTATTTGTTTTGCATCTTCATAAATCTGTTCTTAAATCCAAAAGGCCAACCTTATGCCATAAGTTTTAATTTAATTTTGTCGGAAATGCATGAAACAAGCAGATGCTGTTGTTCCAAACCTAGTTAATGACACTCTTTTTTTTTTTTTTTTTTTTTTTTTTTTTTTTTTTTCTCAGAAAATAGTGTTAAAGTGGACGTTTTGAACTTGAGTTCTAATATTTTGAATTTATATTTAATAAAAGAGAAATGGATAGAAAGTAATAATAGTAACAAACATTTTTAAATAATTTTAGCTATCAGTTATTTTCAAATACATTTTTAAATCTTGTTTAATTGTGTAAATGATTTTTTTATGTAAAAAACAACAAAAAAGATGCGCAATTTATCTAACTTATTTTTTATAAATAAATATTTAAGAGCTGTTACATAAAAAATATACATATACGTTTACATTTGGACTTTAAAATATAGTAAGTTTTTTTTAATGTAGTTAAAATTTAAATCCAAATTAATTTTGCATTTCTTTTCTCTTCTTAATAATTCATTAAATACATTCTTTACAATATACTTAAAATAATAATAATGATAGTAGTATAGTTATTTCTGTTACTAGCCATAAAATTTTCATTTATGATATGACATCATAAGCTAGTGAATTTGCATAAAAATTATTTAAAATTAAAAAAGAGATGAGAGGAAATATACTTTAATATCAATAATTTCATTTATATGCTTTAGGTTGAAGTTTTTATTATTCAAGTATATAATTCTGTACATGTACCACAATATAATGTATGCAAAAAAAGTTTTTTCCTTAAAAATCTAAAAAAACTTTCGATTTATTTTGACTTAAGACTAACATCTGTTAATATTGGCATATTTTATTTATTTATTAATTCTTTCTTTTATTTTTATACTTAAAAGAAAAAATATTTGAGATTTACTAATTTTACGTATTAATGTAAAACTGTATTAATTGTCACGTATTAATATAAAAAACATATTCAATTATTATAATTATGTAAAAATTCAAATAAGATCTTTTTTTTTTTTTCAATTTATAATTTTTGTATCTCGTTAATAAACAAGAAAAGTTCAATTTCGAGAATTTTCTAGGATTTTATTTTTTATAGTAATTGCTTGAATTTATGCTTAATAAAACCGAAAGAGAGTGAAAAATATTGTATGATACTTTTTAATAATTTTAGCTTCAGTTACTTTCCAATACTTTTATTTAGGTGTTATTTAAATTTTGTGCAACTCTGAATTTGAATTAATATTTTTTTTAACAAAAACCTTTTTACTATTTTTTAAGCCCAATATAAAAATATATCATCCTTTTTTTTAAAATTTAATTTGCATTTAAATGCATTTATTACAAATAAGTTAAATAAATTGTACATTTTTATGGCTGTTTTTTGGATGAAAAAAAGTTTATTTTCTCCGGTAAGTTATTAAAAATGGTTAAGATAATTCTTTTATAAATACTTTTGGGTAAATCTGTCTATTTTATTTATAAAAATCATTTACATAATGAAATATAAGATTTGGATGAAGGTATTTGCAAGTAATTGATGGCCAAAATTATTAGAAAGTAATTGTTAATATTATTATTTTTTTTCACTTCTTTTCTCTTTAATTAAATATAAATTCCAAATATTAGAATAAAAATAAAATTCAATTAAACTTTGTCTTTTAATGAGATGCAAAAATAATGAATAAAATAGAGTTCTTTGAATTCCTAAATAATAATAATAATAATTAAAGGTGGATTTTTCTCTGACTAGCCCTAATTTTTTTTTTTTTTTTTTTTTTTTTTTTTTTTTTATTTATTGCATGACATCGTAAATTAGTAAATCTGAAATAAATTTCTTTTAAGTAAAACAATAAATAATAACAAATTAATAAACCATGCTAATATTAAAAGAGGCTAGTCTTAAGTCAAGGTCATAACTTCATTGTTAAAGCATATAAATTAAATATTTAGAATTAAAATATATACCCCATCTTTCTTTTATTATTATTAGTGTTATTTTAAGAATATAGTGAAGAATTTTTTCAATTCATTGAAGCTAAAAGAAATTTAAAATTAATTTAAGCAATCCTGCAAAACGTATTTTTAAAGGATTCGTTGGTAGATAACGCTCGTTTATTAATATGGGAGGAGCTTCAACTTGTTATCCCTAAGCGTTGTGCGATTTAGCGCCAACCCAGGGACATAGCTTGAAGTGAATAATAAGGGTTGGACTCAAGAAATGTAGGAGGGTCTTATATTTTCTCTAGCTCTCTCTCTGACGCAGAAAGATGAATGAGTGCCTATCCACACTGTAGGTACTATGTTTCTTATTAAACTGTCTGTAATAACTTCATTTTAGGCTAATAAAAGAATGCGATGATGTAATATTCGAGTGCAATATTAAACATCATGTTAGCTTCCATTGTGCATATAGAATGAGAATAAAAATACATTTTAAAAAAATTATCATTAATTAATGAATTACATCAACATTTATGAAAATCTAATCGTGAGGATGCAACACAAGCCATGATATTCTACAAAACCCACATTCACTTACTTCATAACATTTTCTTATTTACTTTAAGATGAATAATATAATTATATATATATATATATATATCGTTCCCTCCTTATTAATTACCCACAATCCCCAAGAATAAAAATCCATATTTTACGTTAAAAGAATATAGCTGTTCACCATATTTAATAGATATAATAAAATAATTGGCCGCGCAACAACTTCCGTAAGACAGGTGTTGGTCATAGCGAAGCTGTTTACCATGAAGAAAGAATAAACAAACTTTTTGAAGCAGACTAATTCTTCTAAACAGACCTTAATCCCATTAACAGGCTACAGACCTGTACGCAAAAATCTTGCCGTTCATAAAGACATTTGACTTATTTTATATGCAGCTAAAGGGAAATTAGCTGCTCAAAGTAGAGTTTCCGATTATAAAAGACATATGACAACAGTTTTACTGATTGCAATTCATATAAAATTATTTTAATTTTTTCCGAGCTAAATGTCATAAAAGTGAAGTTAAATTTCGAATTTTGCTTAAGAGTTCCATATCCTGTTCTGATTTTCTGGCTAGCTTTTTTTTTTTTTTTTTTTTTTGCATTGATGCTTTCAAAGTGGTTGCTGCGATCTTTAGCATTTGAGGTTATAGACTGTTAATATACATATATATCGTTTATAACATAAAAACATACGTCTATAAAAATTTAAAAATTATATTTTTCTGCCATTTTGAAAAATTAGGTAAGATGCTAAAATGACTGTTTGGCACCATTTTCGTTTCCTTCGCCAATCGCGCAAACTAGGACAGATATGGAACTCTTCCCCGATTTTTTTTTTTTTAATTTCTAAATTAATTGCCACCCCCCCCCCCCCCCCCACCAAAAAAAGAAACATTTAAAAATAGAGCTAAGGATCTTTCCACACAATTTTAACACTTTTTTATTTTGTCTTGATATCAACTTATTTAAATTTTGTTCAATATTTATATGTTGACACTTATATAGAAAAGGAGTTAAAGGCCATTTCCAATTTTTTTTTTCTCTAAAAAGATTTTATAATCGGAGTGTATCAAAGACAGCAATTATGCACACATTTATAAGGTCTTCAAAATCATGCATTTTATTCCGACCTTTAAGAAATAAGCTAAAATTTAAATATCTGATAATGGACTTTCAGTTATTTATCCTTGACAAAGATTGAATCGTGTAGTATCGAATTTTATTCCACTCCAATTTTATATCATTATTTCTTTAATATTAATTAAATGTAAAGTTTTCAGAAGTATGTTCTGCATTTAAAAAAAGCGTATAAACCACAGAACTGGTAAAGAAAGGTGGGTTTACTTTGTAAAAAAATATTCTTTATAAAGCAAAATTGGCGAACAACCAAGTTTAATGTTCGCGAATGTTGAAATATTCCGTATTTTTTATTTCGCAAATAATCAAAACTCTCAAATCCTGAGGGTTTACTGTTTTTAAAAAGGCATATAAATTCTAAACTTATAAACAACGTCCGTTCACATAATAAATTATTATTAGGATAAGTTACTTTCTCAACCCCTTCCAGACCGTGGGTGCCTGCATGCTTAAAGCAAAAGATGCTTAAAGCACTTGTTTTCTATCTATATTATAAAGGCCAAGCGTATCTGTGCGTAACGCAAACGTCATTTTGCGAATGGCAACAGTTTCCCCTGCAATTTCGGATTTACAATTTTCGGTACTGCAAATTTTACACTTAACATCGCTCATTTAAAAATTTTACACCGTCCAATAGAGAAAAAAATGTACTTTTAAATGCAATTTGTTTCAAATCTGTATCCCAATTTGTTTTTGATGTACTAATTTTTTTTTATAACTTTTAGTACCAATTTTGTAATTGTGGCAATAAAATCACTCCATTTTCTCTGAAAATTGACAAAAGAAAAAAATACATAGAAATTAAAATGCGTCTGTTATACAAAATTCGGTGAAATTCGGTGTCATTTCTTTTAATAATTTGAATAATTGAGTTTTATAGTATTTTATTAATTTTAGTTTAAAATAATATTTGCTTGAGAGTTAGACTAACTTATATAAGATGTATTTTTTACTGTAACTAATATGCTAGATATATTATAATTAAATAAAATAGTTTTATTTTCTTCAGAGATTTTCTTTCGTCGAATTTCGACAGGTGCTCCCTCGTACTATTAAAAAAGAAATGGTTGATTTTCTTCATTTAATTTAAATTTAATCATTTGACACAAAGTACTGTCAACTCAATAAAACTCATATAAAAGATGTTTTAAAGAACGGGTTAAACATTCAACTATTACTTTTATTTTTTACCCTAAATCACCAATGTTCAAATATCTCATACTTTGCTCTACTTCCCTTCAGAGATGGGCGGGGCTTGCCCAAAGTAGGCGTTAGAAATTGAAATAGAAATGAAGAAAATTTTCAGGAATAGAAATAAAGAATTTAGCTTTCAAAATAAAATTTTTTGAAGGTTATTTTTTATGGTTATCATGTAGCATTCGCACAGAAATGGCAACCAGTGTTTTTTCTGTTTACCATTAAGAAAGTTACGTTTAATTTTCTTTACTTAATTAAAATATTTTCTTGACTGATAAACTGAATTTAATTATTTGACAAAAAGTACTGTCAATTTAATAAAACTCATGTAGAAGATGCTTTTCCCGAATGGGTTAAATATTCAACTGTTACTTTTATTTTTCACCCTAAATCAGCAATGTTCAAATGTCGCAGACTTTGCTCAACTTCCCTTTAGAGTTGGGTGGAGTTTGCCCGGAGATGGCAGAAAAAGAGGAAATAGGAATGAAAAATTACTGGAATAGAAACAAAGACATAGCTAGATGTGAATAATAGGGGTGGAGCTCAAGAAAATGTAGGAGGGGCTTATATTTTCTTTAGCTCTCTCTCTCTGACACAGAAGGAAAAATGAGTGCCTTCACACTGTAGGTGCTCTGTTTCTTATTAAATTGTTGTAAAAACTTCATTTTATGAGAAGAAAAGAATGCGATGATCTAAAATTCGAGTCTATAACGAGTGCAATATAAAACATCATGTTAGCTTCCTATATGCAAGTAGGGTGATAATTAAAATACATTTTTTAAAATTATTATTAATTAATGAACTAGAAGAATATTTATGAAAATCTAATCTTGAGGATGCAACACAAGCCATGAAATTCTACAAAATCCACATTTACTTATTTTATAATATTTTATAATATTTTCTAATTTATTTTAAGATGAATAATATAAATAAATATATATATATATATATCTTTCCCTCCTTATTAATCACCCACTCCCCCAAAAATAAAAACCTATATCTTACATTAAAAGAACATAGCTGTTCACTACATAGCTGTTCACTAGATATTAAAATAAGTGGCCCCGCAACAACTTCCGTAAGACAGGTGTTGGCCATAGCTAAACTGTTTACCATGAAGAAAGAGCCAACAAACAAGCAGACGATTTCTCCATGACAGATATCCTTAACTGACTTTGAGGCCCCACACTAGGCACAGAAAAAGACCCGGATGAAAAGGTAAAGTCTATGGGAGCGTTCTTCTCAAATATCTCGGTCAAATTTTAACATTTTGACGTGATTTTTTTTTTCTTTTTTTTTTTTTTTTTTTTTTTTTTTTTTTTTCATAGGATAGTTGAGAACGATCCACAACCGGCCTCGTTTTAACTTTTTCGATTTTGCTAGCATATTTTTTATATTATGATAGTTTCAATTTCAGAACCGGTTTAAATCGGTTTCGAAAGTTAAAGTAATTTAAAAAAAAAAAATCTGAAACCAAAACTGAAAAAGTAAAAACGTTGCCGGTTGTGGATTGTCCTCAGCTATCTTGTGTAAAAAAAATCATGTAAAAATATTCAAATTTGGGCGAAATATTTGAAAAGAACACCCTTATAGACTTTAAATTATCATCCGGGTCTTTCTCTGTGATTACTGTGTTTTCAATAGAAAAATTTGGTAAGATGCTAAAATGACCTTTTGAAATCATTTTCGATTTTTTCGCCAATCGTGCAATCAGAACTGATATAGAATTCTTTCCCGATTTATTATTTTTATTATTTCTAACAATAAATATTTCATTGCCTTTTTTTTAAGTACAGGATCTTTCCACAGAATTTTAACGAATTCTCATTGTTCCGAAAACAAATCGTTTAAATTTTGTTCAAAGTTCATTTATAGAAACTTATATAGAAAAGGAGTTTAATCCACTTCAAAAATCTTTTTGGCTAAAAAAGACTTTATAATCGGAGTGTATCAAAAACAGCTATTTTAAACATATTTACAAAATTCTAAGGTCTTTAAAGTCATGCATTTTTTTTTTCAAACTTCTAGAAATGAGCTAAAATTTCAAATATCTGATAATCGACTCTGAGTTATTTGTTCTTGACAAAAATCGAATCGTGTAATACTTTATTATTTCCGTTTCAGTTTTATATTACCATTTCTTTAATATTATTTAAATTTATAGTTTTCAAAAGTATATTCTGCATTTAAAAGACATACAAACCACAGAACTGGCAAAGAAAAGTAGGTTTACTTTGCAAAAAAATAATCTATCTAAGGCAAAATTCGCGAATAACTAAGTTTAGAGTTCGCGAATGTTGAAATATTCCGTATTTTTTATTTGGCAAATAATCAAAACTCGCGAATGCTAAGGGACTATTGTATTTAAAAAAATCCCATGAATTCTAAACTTATAAGCAACACCCGTTTACATAACAAAAAAATATTAGGATGAGTTACTTTCTTAACTCCTTCGAGATCATGGGTGCATACATGCTTGAAGCACTTGTTTTCTATAAAGGGCAAACGTATCTGTGCGTAACGCATATGTCATTTTGCGAATGGCAACAGTTTCCCCTGTAATTTCGATTTTGCGATTTTCGCTACTACAAATTTTACACTTCTAAGCATCGTACATTTTAAAATTTTACACCGTCGTACTGAGAAAAAAATGAATTTTTAAATGCAGTTTGTTTCAAAGCTGTATCTCAATTTGTTTTTGAGATATTAATTTATTTATTTTTTTATAATTTTTAGTAACAATTTCGTAATTGTGGCAATAAAATCACCCCATTTCTCTGAAAATTGATTTAAAAAAAAATGTGTGTGGCACTCGGGGACTGCCGCGGTAAAGCTATTGCAAAGCATTTATTATCAACTTATGCAAAAATACCGCGTCTGCCGAAGACTATCGAAGGATACCGTGCCGAAGTGTGCCGAACTGAAACGTCGTTAGCCGCAGTGTTAGGATTTTTCTCGTTACGGAATTTCTAGATTCGGTCGCCGCGCTCAAAGCCCGCGATAAAAGCTATGCAATAGCTTAATAAAATACCAAACAAAATTTGGCCGCGCTACAAAAATTAGATCGCGAGTTATAAGCATCTTAAATTTTTCGACCCTCACCTTGGGGGGGGGGGGTCTCCTGTCACCAAAAATTAACACTGTCTCATAATAAATTACCAAACAAAATTTGGCCGCGCTACGAAAGTTAGAACGCGAGTTATAAGCATTTTAAATTTTTCGACCCTCACCGTGGGGGGTCTCTTGTCACCAAAAATTAACAATGTCTCATAATAAATTACCAAACAAAATTTGGCCGCGCTACGAAAATTAGATCGAGAGTTATAAGCATTTTAAATTTTTCGACCCTCACTTTGGGGGGCCTCCTGTCAGCAAAAATTAAGTCTCATACTAAATTACCAAACTTAATTTGGCCGCGCTACGAAAATTAGATCGCGAGTTATAAGCATTTTAAATTTTTCGACCCTCACCTTGGGGGGCCTCCTGTCAGCAAAAATTAACGCTGTGTCATAATAAATTACCAAACAAAATTTGGCCGCGCTGCGAAATTTAGATCGCAATTTATAAGCATTTTAAATTTTTGACCCTCACCGTGGGGTCTCCTGTCACCAAAAATTAACAATGTCTCATAATAAATTACCAAACAAAATTTGGCCGCGCTACGAAAATTAGATCGCGAGTTATAAGCATTTTAAATTTTTCGACCCTCACTGTGGGGGATCTCCTGTCACCAAAAATTATCAGTCTCATAATAAATTACCAAACAAAATTTGGCCGCGCTACGAAAATTAGATCGCGAGTTATAAGCATTTTAAATTTTTCGATCCTCACCGTGTCGGGTCTCCTGTACCCAAAAATTAACACTGCCTCATAATAAATTACCAAACAAAATTTGGCCGCGCTACAAAAATTAGATCGCGAGTTATAAGCATTTTAAATTTTTCGGCCCTCACCGTGGGGCGTCTCCTGTCACCAAAAATTAACACTGTCTCATAACATATTACCAAACAAAATTTGCCCGCGCTACGAAAATTAGATCGCGAGTTATAAGCATTTTAAATTTTTCGATCCTCACCGTGTGGGTTTTCCTGTCACCAAAAATTAACAATGTCTCATAATAAATTACCAAACAAAATTTGGCCGCGCTACGAAAGTTAGAACGCGAGTTATAAGCATTTTAAATTTTTCGACCCTCACCGTGGGAGGTCTCTTGTCACCAAAAATTAACACTGTCTCATAATAAATTACCAAACAAAATTTGGCCGCGCTACGAAAATTAGATAATAAGAAACATAAGTTTGAGACTTCATATCCTAATATCTGAAAAATACCGCGTCAATGTCTGCCGAAGTCTACCAAAGGATACCGTGCCGAAGTTTGCCGAACTGAAACGACGTTAGCCGAAGTGTTAGGTTTTTTTCGTTACGAAAGTGTTAGGTTTTCTCGTTACGGAATTTCTTGCTTCGGTCGCTGCGCTCAAAGCCCGTGATAAAAGCTATGCAATAGCTTAAAAAAATAGAAAATAAAATGCGTCTGATACATAAAATCCGTTGAAATTCGGTTTTATTTCTTTCAATAATTTGATTAATTAAGTTTTATAGTATTTTGTTAATTTTTGTTTAAAATAATATTTGCTTGAGAATTAGACTGACCATAAGCCGTATTTTTTACTGTAGCCCCCCTGAACCCCCCGAGCCTCACTTAATTTAAATTTGCCATTTTCTAATAATTGTGCTAATGGTTATTGTTTATCTTGCATTTCCTTATACATTTTTATTTATAAGGATAAGTAACAGTTTGAACAAACATTTTTCATTATCCTCATACTTCTACATGCCTGCCAACCACAAACACCTAAACCTGATACATCAGGAACTTTTGTAAGTGTAAACTCAGTGATCTAGAGTCTTACAATTTTGTTTCCGAAAAAAAAAAAGTTTTGATTGCATTTTGCGGCAGTTATAGCGGGACAGACAGACATACAGAAGAGCCGATTGACAGATGAAAAACAATAAATTTCGTGTCTCCAAAGTAAGCCTTCACTGAAGTTTCGGCAATGACATCATTATTCATGAGTTATTGATATCCATGTTTCTTGTATTTTTAACTACTATAAAATACCTGTTTTGTTCAATTATGACATCATATTTTACTAAGTGGAATATTTATTAAAAATATAATTCTTTTTTATTTTTTTTACTTCTAATTATGCCCCCATTTTTGTCGAAAAATTCTTATTATCGAAATAAATATCCGTGTTTAATATTTAACAAAAAGTACTATATCTATAGTTATTTTAATTCTGACGTCATATTTATTTTTTTGTTCTTAGTTTAATTTTTCGAATGGAAATTGCTCAATTGAAATTTATTGCTGTTGAAAAATTATTATTCCAAATTTTGATTTTTTTGGCAACGATAAAAGAAATTGGTTGAATTTTATTTAAAAAATCCCTATTGTGATTCTGTATGAAAAAGAAGGAAATTTTGAATCATTAAAGAAAATATTTGAATAAAATTAATAAAATATAGCCTATGATTTTTTTCTGGGCCATGCTATATTTATACGCTAAGATACAAAGACATTAATTAATTCATCAGTTTTGATGTTGATTTCATTTAAATTTTCGAACACGCTTTCAAATTTATAACAGTATAAGGATAAGGATTAAGATGAATGGTTGCTTAGCATTCATTAAAAGAAAATAAAGAAAATGAAATAAATACATTTGAAATAAGTAAATCTCTAAAACAAATTAGTTTATATTATTGGAACATATTTATAAAATAATCTCCAAAATTTTCAGTAATAATTTTAAAAATCTGACAAACGCGTTGACAAAATTTCAAAACAATACGAATAATTTAACTGGTAAATTTTAGTATTCATTTATCATTGAATTCCATTTATCAAATGTGTCATTTTCTCTCCGTGAAAAATAATTGAAAATCATTGGATTTGCCATAGAAAAGCATTATTGCGCGAAATAAAATATTCTATATCTTCCGAAAGAATGAATCAAATCTAACAAAAAACTATACAGCTTAATCCCAGTGTCTCACTAACATACCCACTTAATTTCAAGCCAACCGAAGGATTTTTACATCAGTTACCGCGGAACATACAGACAGACTGACAGACAGACAGAATCCAAAATATTTCGTGTCTCCAAAGTAAGCATTCACTGAAATTTCGGCAATAAAGAGGTTGCCTTGAAAATTGATTTGGAAGAGATTTGTAAAGACTTTGCAAACAAAACAACAGAAAAACCTTTTACCTTTTGGCAAATGGGAGTGGGAGAATCCTTAAATTTGAATATTGTTTTCGTGATCGTCCATCGTGATCGTCTATGCATCAAGTATATCTAATTAATAGTTGAATGTTCCAATCCCAAAGCTTTCTTCTATCTCATACGTACATTTTAATATTTAAAAAAAAAATAGCTATACATATTTTAATTCAATATTTAGCAATATTTTAATTCAATACTAAGCCAACTTTGATTTAAAAATATTTAATAAAATACTTAAATTTCTGCTTCTGTCAATTAATCAGTGTAAAAAAGAGTTTCCGTATATGCACGAGCTGATGGACAATAGAATGCTAGGCAGATTTTTTTTCAAATTGAGAGAGGACCTACTTGTCATACTCAAAAATAACCATACACAAAAATTTGGTTCAGTTCTATGCATAATTTCATACACTTTTAGATGGTACAATATTTAAAATGGCATAAAAATTGCTATTGCAGCGCCCGCTGCCAGCAGATTTTTTTCAAATTCAGGGAGGACCAACTAGCCATAGCCAAACACTTACACAAAAAATTTCGTTCAATTGTACGCATAACTTCATGGACTTTAGTCAGTACAATATTGAAAATGGCACAAAATCGCTATTGCAGCGCCCCCTTCCAGTGGAATATTACAAATGGAATCCAGTGGAATATTTGGCCTGCAACGCTCACAAAAAAGTTGGTTCAATTTTACGCATATCTTCATATACTTTTTGATGGTAGAATGGCGACATCCGGACACACAGAAAGACATACAGATAGACAGCCACACGGACAGACAGACATTTTGTAAAAACATGTTTTTTTTTTTTTTTTTTTTTTTTTTTTTTTTTGGAATATCTGACCCCTAAAACGTGTAAATCCGCCGAAAAAAATTTCGATTGCAATACATTCTTCTATTGAAGATAGAAGAAAGTAAAAATTATTTTAACTGGATTGAAGAGCTGGTGATCTTTTCATATGTTTCTGTTGTATACTCTTGTTTGTGAAAAGTGCAACACTACGAAGGAAACCTCCTAAATGAATGAAAAAATCCCCCTATTTGTACAAAGTTGCTACGCCACTGTGTGAATATGCACTTATTTATCTTTCTGCATCAGCGAGAGAGAGGAAATATGAGCTCCTCCTACATTTTCTTGACCCCGCCCTATTATTCACTTCCCGCTACATCCATTTTTCAATTCTCGATTCTCCAAATCCGACACTAGGTGAAACTCACACAATCACTTTTTGAGTGAGTCCTACTCTTCTACTCTAGGCACTGTATTTCTACTCTGAATTCCAAACTGAGTTGAAATTAGAGTTCAACTCTTTTTAGTCGTGACAGCTCACTAGCAAGGAGTCGTTAGTTTAACCACACTCTTCCTTATACGACCTTCACAATCACCCCTTAGTTTCGGAATCTAAAAATGACTAAAGTCGCCGGTAGATGGCGTGAACACAGACTGTAAAATTAATTGTGTTTTTTTCTAAGAAAAAAAAGAAAGCCAACTTTTTGCCAATATCCGAAAAATAACTCATGACGATTTTTTTTTTTTTTTTTTTTTTTTTTTTTGAACGATTTTTAAAATATTAAAACTTCACTGTGTGCTATTCTTAACTGTACATGCTTATAGAAAAATTACAAAATAAAATATAAAATAAAATATTCTAATTCTGGATAGTCAGGGTATAATAGCATACGATTAAAATAAAAAAGAGAGAAATTTCTGGTATTTTTTAGCAAATCGTAAGACAGTGTGGAACACAGCATAAAACCGTTTTTTTCCCTCTTAAAAAAATAAATAAATAAATGCAATTTTAGTTAAGTTGTACTCAAGAAAATATAAAGGTAAATTCTTGATTATACACGGTCGGTAAAAGTGCTTCTACGATTTTCCGGAGCCAAACTCTGATTCCTCGAAAACAAAGGGATTTCGACATTTTGTTACGGCCGCATAAGGGGAATCGAGTTTGGCCGTGGTTTTGTTCCTGCATACATGTATAGGTCAGTTAAAATTAAAATTCGATTCTTTAGAATCGATGTAGTTCACTTGCAAGGAGTTCATATTTCAACACACTTGGGAGGAATCGAGATTTTAAGTCTCTTCTTCGACAAACTCTGATACGAAGTACGAAATTCGAGAGTGCCAATTTAAAAATACCCAGCCAACGTCGTAAGAGTTAGCTGCTTGTATAAGTACTTGTCCATGTTTTTTTGAAGATGTTATAAAAAAATTACTAATTATTATTTTTATATAATATCTTTAATTTTTTCCGTGCTAAGTGTAATAAAAAAAAAGTTTAATTTATTCATTTTTGTTTTATTTTTTTTTAATTGCAACGATAATAATATGTTGCCGAAAACAAATAATTAAACGTACAACCGAAGAATATGCCACAGAATCGACAAATCCCTTTTGCTCTTAAGCCAGATCATTTAATTCTGTGTCATGCTTTATATGTAGACATTTACATAGAAAAGATAATCCATCAGCAGACTATAACATCGATTAAAAATTCTTACGTTTTTCAAAGCGTGCATATTTTTTTTAACTATTTGGAAAACAGTTGTTGTGCTCGGAGGGAATTGGGAAATCGGAAGTATATCTGAATTTTTTTATTGGTTGAATCACGCAACTTATCTTATTTTATTTAATTCGTCTTCAGATTGATCCATGTTTAATGTCCAGAAATAGAATATCTTTGTTGCCAAAATGACAAAAAAAAGTAACAAAAACTTTTTTCTTAAAGTAATAATTTAGCATCAAATTGTGATACAAATTTCAAACAAATTTCATTTAAAAGTGTATTCATTTCTCTACGTAACGGTCTAAATATTTAAATTGTGCGATGTTTAGAAGTTTAAAAATTTGCAATTCCAAAAATTTTAATACTGAAATTTTATTTAAAATTTGTTGGGTCCAGAAATATTAATGTTTAATCCATATCGTACGATGAGGCTCCATATGAGTCGTACTTATATGAGGCGTTCAGAAGTCAGTCTGATCAACTCCATCCAATAAAAATGCGCATTTTAAACAGTTAAAGTTGTATATATATAAACTACTGCTTCTCTTATGGTTGGTCTAGAAATATTATTTTTTTATCCATGGTGTAAGTAATATATGACTCTTATTACGTAAGCCACATTTTGATTATCATAAATGCGATGTTTATCATTACTTTTCTTAAGTACAAAATTTATTTATGTCTAAAATTTTAGTCCTTGAAAATATCATTTTCGAAACAGTCGCTATAATTTGTTAAATTAAAATTTGTTTTAACTCATAGAGATAAATTAAAAATTTAAAAATCTGAAATCTACTTTCAATTATTTGTCCTTGACAAAGATTTAGCCCTGCAATACCGTATTTTAAGCGTTCCGGTTTTATATCACAATTTCTGTGATACAACATATATTTTTATTTTGCAAAAGCATGTTCTGCATTTTGAAAATACAGTCGACTCTCGTTATTTCGAACTCGTCGGGACCACAAGAAATGTTCGAATTATCCGAAGTTCGAATTATGGAAAGTATGTAATGAGAACATGCTTAACATGATAGTATTACAAAGGAATTAATATTATTGCGGTTTTTTTTTTTTTCATTTATTATGTCTGCTATCATCAGAATATGACTTAATATTAAATTAGAATGTATAAATACATAAACTAATTAAAAGATTAGAAACAAGCACATGGGAGAAAATTTTAAAGCGTCGCTGATGAACAGACGGGGCATTAAGAAACTGGATATCAAAGGCATGGGATTATATGTATACTCGTTCGGAACAATTTTCACAAAAATCAAAGAAAGGAAGTTATTCAAATGATCTGAAATCCGTGAGAAAGAAAAGAAGAATTAAAATCGGAATTCTCGTTAGTTCGAATTAAACGATGTCTGGAGAAAATGAGCTCGAATTAATGAAAAAGTTAAACGTTATTCTGACATTGAAAATTTCGGGACTTCGTGTTTAGTTCGAAGTAAGCGAAGATTCGGATTATCCGATTTCGAATTAACGAGAGTCGACTGTATATGCGCTGATTATTTATATTAATATCATAAATTGCAATTTTAAAAGTGTCCCTCTTCCTTCTTTTTTTTTTTTTTTTTTTTTTTTTGTGTGTGTGTGTGTGTGTGTCTGTGTAAACTTTCTATTACTTTCATTTATACAATTCGTAAGAAAAATTGTCGAAATTTCATGTGCTATGATGAAACAGAAAATAAAATCCTAAAATGTAATCATATAAATTAATAAAGAAAGAAGACGCAGAGAATTAATTCTGTATGTATCACGTACAATAAAAAAGGAAAATGTTTCAGTATAAGCTAGGCTCTTTATGAGAATCTTGATTTGGATATTGTCCTCCAAAATTATCTTTTTAGAAACTTATTTAAATATAAGTTTTACATACAAATGGCAGCACATACCGGAATCCTCCAAAGACTTGTTCGGAATATAATTAAATTTCTGCAGTTTTGTAGTACATGGGATAATCGTTAATACCCGGTTTCAGAACGAAACCGAAATCCGAATATTTTCTAACGGGTAGCGAGTTCGAAAGTAACGATATAATACGAGTATTCATTTTGTTGTTACTTTTACAGTACTAGTAGAAAAAGTGTTTAATACAAAATCGTAGTAGAAATAGTGTTTATGCGATTCCTGCGTTCTTCTTTTAGTAGAATTCGCAAATCACGTCAATTTACATTTAAATGCACAGCTAAAATACAACTGCTTGTACTAGGAGATAATTTTAGGCTCTGATTATTTCCTTATATATTCTAAGGCAGGGGTTTTCAAACTATGTTTTCGCGTACCAGTAAGTGGACTACTTGGTTTAAAATAAGATTTCTTAATTGACTCCATTTTTTTGAAATAGTAAAATTCACCTCACTTAATGACATATCAATTAAGTTGAACACAAGAAACACACTAAAAGGCATTTCACCATTTCTAAAAACCAGTCAAGAAATTTGAATTTAAAAAAAGTAACCCAGTTACTGGTACGCGAAAACATAGTTTGAGAACCTAATTCTAAGAGGAATT